>CM062820.1:40298477-41498477 GCA_031772625.1 Pinus tabuliformis
ATGTGGGCTATTTTTTTGGACTCATATTTTCTTTTTGGACTGGTTTCCCCTCTGTTGGGGCAGTCAAAAACAATTATTCTAGCTATGTGATGAATTTTGTTAGGATCCTCTGTGGTCGAGCCTCATTGTAATCCTTTTCTTGTATCATATTAATAGATAAAACTTACTTAGAAAGAAAAATACTAATTATAAGAATAATAATATTAATTTAAATTAATAATAGTATTAATATTATTAATAATATAGATTTATTTCAATAGTTTATTTAAAATATTTCTCATATTTAACAATCTTGACCCCTCCCACCTAGGCCCTGGTCAAACCTAGCCATTAGGATTTGTTTCTAGCCATTGCTTGGTCAAATATAGTTGTTGGACAGGACCTGCATTCCCTATTTAACCTGTCACTCACATTTGTTCTTAAACATGTCCTACGATGAACCACATTAGTTGGTTTGAAACACATCGACAAATGATTTTCTATGTGATTTTTCTGAAATTATCTCACAAACATGTTATGGATCACAGAGGTCTCAACTCTGTAAAGGTTTATAATGTAATGTGGTTTGAAACACATCGACAAATGATTTTCTATGTGATTTTTCTGAAATTATCTCACAAACATGTTATGGATCACAGAGGTCTCAACTCTGTAAAGGTTTATAATGTGCTGATGGGTCGAAATGTATTGCCAACAACTAAGGTGTCTCCCGAGTGTGAAATCCCAATTAGACCTCACACCATTTCAGATAGGAGCCCCATTTGGTATGTAGGTCTGGCTTCCACCATGAATGTTTCTCCTCTTGGTTATCAAATGAGAAGGTGTGAGAGTGGGACAAGAATGAAATGCTCATGCAGTGAAACCAAATCAACCCAAGATTGACAAATTGTAGAAAGAGGTACGAACGATTCTCAACAATAATAAGAAAAGATATACCATGAGAGGAATTAGTGAGCTAAAACCCCATCAGACATAATACACAGGAACATGCCACAAGTCAATTGCAAAGTAGTTCGCAATAGGTCACTGACATGGCAAGGAACAAGTGAACACAGATTCGAAAGAAAAGCATACATGCAACCACTATGTATTAGTCCATAACATATTGCATGTATTAAAGCACACATACAAATATAGTGAAGTACTAGATAGCTAATACAACCACTATGAGTAATTATGGGAATGAGTAGTAAGGATAAATGACATCTTATTTATATTTCTGCAACTTCAAATACATATCATGTAATTGTTCAAAACCCGATAGTGGAACATGGGTTGATCATAATGTTTCCTGATGCCAAAACACTAGCCCCACTGCAAATCCACTCTACTAGCTGCCAAGAGAGTGGCTCTAGATCTCAAGCATAAAGTGACTATATCTAGTCTTAGCTTGAACTCAAGTGCCAAAGTCCTATATAATGAGGTGTGAGGGTGCATTTATAGAGTTAGGGTGACCATTCACCTACCATGACCTTCGACCTCCCCTCACGCCCTTTCAACTACCCTCTTGACCCTTGAGATTACATGCATTTGTTGTGAAGCCTAATCGACTGTTACATGCTCAAGTTGGTCTTAGCATAGTTGTTGATCTTATGGGTAATAAATATTTGCAACATGATGGAGAAGAGGAAGTGGTTATAGAGGTTTTTGTAAATCCTAGAACCCATGTTGTGTATATGTGGCGAGCTTGTGGATGCTCGATCCTTGGACATGCCTATTTTGCTGCTACTATGCTTCTCTCGCATCCATCAATCTTCTGGTGATGCGGCTTCAAGTTTTCCCACACGTGACCTCCTCTTTTTGTTGTGTTCTTCGGTGAACCCCTATTTGTGTGGGTTCTGTAGGAAACCTAGCTCCCTTCATCTAGGTCATACTTGTGCTTTCTCCAGTGATCTGCAGGGAAAACATTTATATTATCCACATATATATTGCAGAAACATGGTCACTTAATAAAGTTTCAGATTTAATCAATAAAATAAGAAACAATTGTTATAAAAAATAATCGATTCTCATAACAACATTGAGACATAAATGTTGAAGAACTCATAGTCCTGAAACATCTATGTTGAGATTTGTTTATCAAGTCTTCATTGACCCTTGGTGGATATTTCAATTCCCTGCTTTATGGAACCATTCTCATGCATTAGTATAATATCGTCCACCTATTTTCTCACATGCGGTTCATAGGTAGATCTGTTATTATTCATGTAATAGGTATCGAATGGAGTTTTCCATTTTTCCATGCCAAGAGGGCACTGTGACTCTAAGACAAAATGCCCACCTATATCTTTGTGAGCATTAAATTTGACCGTTTTGACCTACATGTTGTTATAGTGCATCCCTCATATTCCCATTTCCTTTTACCATGAAGAAGATGTCTTTGGTTAATGTAGAGTTGGACATGCATATTCCTTAGGTCACAGCTATGTTGAAGAGGTTGCGTTACCGGAGCAAAGGGAGAGTTGCATCTATTGTGATCTATGTCACGTGGTTGCATTTGAGGGGAGGTCGCACTTCTAGCTGCAGGATGGAGTGCGACTCTACAACCAGGGGTTGCATGGTCATAGATAATAGTTAGTCGCACTTATGGCTACATCCTTGAGTATTTAAAATGCAATTGATGACTATGAGTGGGAGTGCGACTTCTTGGAGGTCACACTTCTTGGAGGATTTCCAGAGGTGTTAACATGTGACCCAACGGTTGTGAGTGGAACTGAGGCTCACTGGAAGTCTCATAGTTGCAATCTGATGGAGGTTTCACCCTGGGGGCTCGCCTAAGGTGCAACCTAGCAACCAGGGTGGAAATGCGACCCACTAGAGGTATTAGTTGTAGCATAGGGCTAGTCACATTTCAAGATCACCTCCTTGAGATTTAATTGTGCAATTTTCCAAGCTTGGTCAAAACAACCCAACATTACATGGGAAGTTCCTAAACTAATGCAATACTGTGTTTCTGTACTCACACTTTGGGATCAGTCCATTTCATCGACTTTGGTTTCCTCCCTTGATCCTGATGTTTGTAGAATCTGGGACCATGATTTTCTCTTTGTTTTCATCATCACTCTAAGGCATTCTATGTCCTTAGGCACTCGAATCATATATCCTTACGCTCATGCTTCCTAAGAAGTCTTGTCAGGATCAGTTCGAAACCATTCCTTAGTTTTTTTTAGCAGATCCCATGCTCACAGGACATCTGAAAAAAGAAGTATTGTATCCCTTAATGAATATATCGAACGAATTGTTGACTCACATTGCCTTTAGCTTTGACCAAGGAAAAGAGCCGAGGTGATGTAAATTTCTTGACACGAGGTTCTCCCATGCATCCTCGTGTCTGTTATCACCTGAACGTAGGTACCATCGCCACGCCTTCGAATGAATGTCTCTAGAACGTGGTTTGTAATATGGAACGCTTAAATATATGGAGGAAGTCGCATATTAGAAAGGCCTTCCTCATCACCAATGAACACGAGCTCTTGGTGAGCCTTACTATAAATCCTTTGCTTTGACTTGGTTTATTCTGGGGGGTTAAAAACATATGGCTTGCATAGAACTGTGTATTTGGCATTGCATTCCCAGTAACATGCATACTATTTAGAAAACTAATTTGTGATGTGTAGCCTTAATTATTTCTATGTTTCCTCGTATAACCCTTATTCCATGGCATATTCTGATCCGATGTGGCATGGTTGAACCTACATGTGATATTTCAAGGTAGTATGAGCTACAACCTAAAATAATCCACATCATGATACAAAAGATAAATCCCTTTATGACTTTAGTGTATCGACATCCAATGTCATTTCATATTTGTAATATCAGAGTGAGGTTATCAACCAAAATAAAATACTTTAGTGAGCATGATCAAATTATCCTTACCCTAAGTACATTTCGCATTTGAATGCACTAGAGATACCTCGAGTGGCTTGGTAAACAAAAATGACTTGAATCTTCAAACATTAATTCAAATATTAACATTCAAAGAAAAATGACAAGTTTCGGGGATATATCTCCCATGCATAAACAAACCCTACTCTTGGAAATGAATGCCTATGTTCGTGACAATTAAAGGTGTAATGGGTGTGGTTGATGCAATTGAGAATCATTAAAACATGGTGGATGCCGAGAGGAGTAATGTCGACCAAAGTGGAACTTAAGAGCACTAGGTCTAAACTTACATTATTTGTTACGATAACCTAGGGTTTTATAATATATGAAAAAAACCCATAGTCTTTTCAAGCCGTACATTCTTGCAAAACCGAATGCACATGCGGACGGGTAAGAGCAGTCAAGAACCTAGGGGAAAATGTCCTGCAACGACTCTCACGATGACGCCATGTAATTTCGATGAGAAAGCACCTCTAAAGGAATGAAATTAGGTTAAGACAAGGAGGAGATCACGCCTTTTGAAGATCCGTGATTTCTCCCAAATCCTAATATTGTCAATCGCAAGGAAATCCAAATTGAAACACATGGGTTTAGTGTTTAATATATTTATATTAAGTTTGATAATCTTACAGTTTATAATATTAACAATAGAGTCTATAATATTAGGTTTTAATATATTTATATTAAAGTTTATAATCTTAAGAATTATAATATTAACATTAGGGCTTATAATATTGGGTTTTATAGTATCAAAGTTTATAATATTAATATATTAATCTTACGGTTTATAATATTAGGATTTACAATATTAATTTTAGGATTTAATATATTAAACTTATGGTTTAATATATTAATCCTAAAGTCTATAATCATTGTGTTATAATATTAATGTGAAGGTTTATAATCTTATACTTTATTAATTATAGGCTTTACATTATATTTCATTACAATTTATTCAATGTCTCATTTCCAAATTACAAAGTTGGGGCTTAGTATTAGGTTTTATAATATTAGAGTTCTTAATATTGGGTTGATACTATTAGGGTTTAATATTATGATTTATAACATTAGGGTTTATAATGAGAGGGTTTAATATATTAAATTTAGCGTTTGATATATTAATCCTATAGTTTATAACCTGAATGTTTATAATACTAATCTTAGGATCTATAATACTATACTAGGGTCTATATAATATTAATATATAATAATAATCATAGGGTTTATAACATTAATTTTAGGTTTTATAATAGAAATCCTAGGGCTTATGATTTTAACAATAGGGATTATAATTTTTATCATAAGATTTAATAGTAATCGTATGGTTTAATATACTAATCATGGGGTTTATAATAATAATCCAGGTGGATATTGGTTGCCACCCACCTATTCCACTTGGATCCCACCATTATTTATTTTAGTTTTCTTAATTGTAGCATAATTTACTATGTTTGGCACTTTTTCGGGTCATGAACTTCTAGAACTTTTCTTGAAAACGAGCAATCTCTCGGCTTGCGGCAGGTGTTTGTAGTCGAAAGTTCATTAGGGGAATTTTGAGGTCTAAAATCGACATCCTAAGGAAAGTATAAAATAATAGTGGAAATAATAAAATAAGATTAGATTGCATCATCAAGTTTTAGAGGTAAAAATAAATAATTTGCTTTTTCAACTTATCTGCATGTGGGTTCACTTAATTTTCGAGCGAAAACACTCGTTTGATGCAAAATTTGATTCCTTATCCAAGGAATACCCATGTTGCATATGTTTGATGGACCCTACTACACGAAAAATGAGAAATACATGAAAAAGGTGATTTCAATCACGTTTGTTCATGTATTTCTCATTTCATGTAGCATGGTCCATCAAAAGTATGCAACATGGGCACTCCTTGGATGATGAAATAAATTTTACATCCAATGAGTACTCTCACTTAAAATTTGAGTAAAATCTTAGGGAGATAAGTTAAAAATACGAGTTGAAAAAACAGTTTTATTATTTTATAATTTTTTAATATTTTTAATTTTGTACTCCAAAAAAGATGAATCATATGCCCCATGGTTGATATCATATTGGGATTTTGAATCATGTAAAAAGGTTTAGTATTGATTCAAATATGAATTATGTAACCTCCACAACATGTCCACCTAAAGGAAGATCAGGTCTCCCTAAAACCCTATTCGACCCCACAAGAAGCCTATAAAATGAACGACGCAAAATTCATTTGGAGCATCAATTCTCATCAAGTTTGAATTATCTCTACTGGTAAGAAGTGTAAAAAATACTGTTGCTGGGCAAAAGTGTGAAGTGGGTAGCTTGGAAAGTCTGTTGTTGGGAAGTTGAAGTGAATGTGAGTTTGGGGTAGTCTAAGGAATCAAGGAAAATCAAAATTTTGGTGGTGGTTTCTCTCTATTTCTTCCCTGGATTGGGAGAATTAAGTCTTCCAAGTTGGATTGCTACCGGAAGCTGTTAGTTACTGCAAGTTGCTGCATAGTCGAAGTTGCTGGGAAGAGGTCAATATTCTAGATAAATATTTCTATGAGGTATCGTACATGTCATATCTATATTTCATTTCATTCCTTCACATATCTAGATCAGTGTTATCAGAGCGGTCTACTCTTTCTTCATTTTTCTGTGCATCTCCCCGGTGAAGTCGTGGTATAAGGAGTTAGGGCTCAAACTCATTGAACCTTTACAAGACCGACCTCACCTATATCAACAAATTCTCATGCTAGAAGAAAAGAAAGATGAGGGAGCAGGAGATCCTTTCAAAATATTTCTCAAAGAAGCCCTCAAGTGATGAAGGAATGAGATGATGGAAAACTTTTCCTAGATCCTTCGGCGGATGCCCACCAACGATGCATCTTCATCCCATAGTCACTTCGAAGTTGCCGCCCCCTTCAAGGTACAAGTAAACTTCAATATCCATATGTTCAAAGGTCAAATAGATTCAAATTTTGTAGATAAATGATTGAATCTGTTGGATGGTTACTTTTCTATCCATAGTTTCTTTGATCGGGAGAAGATTACTTTTCCACTACTTTAGGTTTCTCCCCATGTTAAGGAGTGGCGGGAAAATTAATATGTGAAAAGGGCCGAGGAATCCTCTCTAATTACAACCACCCACTCTTGGAACTCTTTCTCAGACACTGTCAAGGAACAATATTACCACGTGGGGAGTTATGAGGATATGTACATACAATGGACTACATTACAACAACAAAGGGACCAAGATGTGCATGAGCTCAATTTTTTTTTCATACTCTATGCAAAAAGTTGGGTATCAAATACTCTGAGTGACATCTAGTTCTCAAGTACTATGGGTGTTTGCACAAATATATTGAAGAAGAAATAGAGTTCTTGGACATCTCCTTGCTTGGTGTAACATACCGATATGCTCCAAGATTGAACAAAAGTAACAAAAAATAATGCGACTTTGGATTTTCGAATCAAAATCAGGGCAAGAGTGCCCCCATGCCGTAGAAGAAAGGACAAAGCCAAGGCGGTGTGACCCATGACAACTCGTTAAAGCTCAAAGTAAAGAACAACACCATGAAGACAAATAAGGAAACTGGAAAGTGTTGTGAGTTCCATAAGAGCCCCACTCGTAACATAATTGAGTGTTGGGCCAAGTAGTCACTGGTGGATGAACCGAAGGCTTCAGAGTTAGATGCATTTTCTAACTCTAACTCAAGTCCCAATAAGGAGAATGATGTTAAAAGAAGGAATTACTAAGAGTGGGGGTCAATTAGTAATAGAGAGATTCATAAAGCTTTAAGCACAAATATTTCTTTCTCTTAATTACTATTAGTTATTCTTTTTGGAATTCGTAGTACATTATAAATAATTAGCAAGATAAGTTATTCACATGTACACATAATACACCAAATGAGAAACACGCATGTATTGATTTAGATATTTTTTATGCAAAATCCCAAAACGAGAAAACCACCAATCTGTTTGTTGTTCAATTTTTTTGTGAGCACCCACTCACAGGAGTCCCCAACCACCTTTAGATATCAAGCCACAACTTTCCAAGAGGCACAAACCTCTTATGAATGCAGATACTTATCTTCTCTATCCACTGTTCTATTTTTCATTCAATTTCAAACTGAAAACAAAATAAAATGCATATACACAGAGATGTAAATATGATATACTACAATAAAAACTGATCTCCTTCAGCTCTACTATCCTCCATTGAATTTTTCTCTCTGCTACTCAATAAGCTTTGGTCTTAGCCCTCGTGCTCAATTCTATCTCATTTAACACTTTTCCCAGTCATACTTTCGCTTACACACTCAAAATAGTGCACACTTAAACTCACATAAATTCTTCATATACCCACTTTTCTCAACTGTACTCCACAGTTTTATTCCTATGTTGTGATAGGAATGATGTTCTCTCTATTGTATCTATACTTGATAGTGTGCTACAACATGGCATGGTCTATTTTTGTTCCATCGGGTTGCCTGCTTATGAGTCTCGATATTGCAACAAGAATTCTGCAACTCCCAAGGCTACCAACTTTAATTATTAACTCGAGGTTCGTGAAAAATTAAGAGTTATAGAAACTATATGTGAAACATACAATGTGTCCTTCCTTTGATGTCATGATGTAATGGAGTGAATGTAATAAAATCAGATTCTAATCTAATTGCAGAAAAAGAAATGGTCGAAATGGAAACCTTAACCTATTGCAAGAAAGAGAATAGAAGGAAAGAAACCTATTTTAGTTGCATAAAATAAATATAATAGTCAACCATTACATTTCGAAGAGCTTATATCCATTAACAAAGTTTATTGGATGTGGAAATCAAGAAAATTATCATTGTATTATCCAATTCATAAATTTGTCCATTAACCCAAATCCCTAAAATGTTTTGCATGGGTAAAGAGGCAAGTCCTAAGTGGTCTTTAGTCTTCCCTAATCATTATTTAGAGCCTAAGGGTCTTGATTTAACCCTAAGGGACAATAACCAAGCTTCTTGAGTGAATCTGGGCAAGTGTATGCATGTTGGAAGGCTACTACATGAAACAAAATATTTACTATAGGGAGTTATAATTCACCGAATGAACAACCAAATAAAATCCAAAATGAATGGTAAAATTTTTGTTATTGAATAGCATTTATTAGGTCTCCATTCCAAGGGAATCACCCAAAATACCTCTCTTAACCCATGCTAAAAAATGAATGAAAATTACTAGTCTAAAATCTAGAAATTCGAGAACTAGTGAGTAAATATATCAAATGCGTAACCTAATCAAGTGAAAATGCAATGGGGTAATTTTTTTTATTAACTATAATTTTTTGTCATATAATTAAATTGGAATCAACTTATTTGAATCTCGTTAAAATTCTCTAAAAAATAACAGAAATTCATTGTTATTTGCCACAAAGGACTTAAAGAAATCTAGATTTGGGAATAAACAAGCTAATCCAAGTAACTCAATGATTGTTATGACCTTAGAAAGTCTTTCCAATTATTAAATGGTGCTTGTGATCCTGCAAAATAAATTACTCCAACCATTTAACCAAATCCTACAACAAGAAATCATTAATACTAAATGCAGAAATAGAAAAAAGACGGGAACAAGAGATGCATGTGAATAAGAAGTGAAAGGAAGAAAAGAAAATGATACAAAAGGGCTCTGAGGTTCGTGGGATGGGCAAGCCCAAGGAAACATAGAGTCCTATGAAGGTTTCCAAGATCTATAAGCTAAGGAGGTCACCAATATTCATTATTTCCATCAATACAATTACATCCCTGCAAAAAATGAAAGTGGAGCTGCAAAAATACGAGTTCTCTCCATAAGAACACTAATAAAAATCGACCCCTAGAGGTAAATTTGACTTGTTACTTATAAAAAATGATTAGGATTCATTCACCATGAAAGGAGGAAGCTTTCCCCAACAACATACTTTGATTAATGGATTTGGTTCCCAATACTAGTAATTTGCATTAAATGGCAAGGAGCACATTGTTACTTTTCTCAATCATTGGAGCTCCACAATATGTTCCATAATTCCAAAATATCTTATTGATTTATTATTTAATACTGATCCTCCTATAGTAGGGAGGAGGTCCCTAGATTTTCTCTTTCTCCAAATCTTCATAATCTGCCCAATATTCTCACAATATTCCACAAATATAAGTAATATTAGGCACAAATAGCCCCAAGGGTTAGCCCAACTAGACAAGTCATGCATCGCCAAAACAGGAGGTCACATGGTCAATTCTACCCAAAGCCCTTGGGGTCAGGTCTGTGATGGCCGAGGGGTTTGATCCTAGAGATCAGCCTTAGAGATTTACGTCGACGTAGCTTGCACCCCCTGACCATGGATGTTCGTGAACCACGGGGAAAAAAAAAGAGGCACAAATATGAAATTATCCATAAACCTTCATAATGAACATATTAATGTTAAAAATACATTATCTAATGCAAAAAGAGAGGTTTAATGTGTTGAAGGATGGTCAAATGGGCCTTAATTTATGTCTAATTTAGAGGCCCATCATACCCTGTGCTAAAAGTGTTGCTCATCTTCTAAGCATCTTAGTGACCTGATTGTGCATCATTCATGGCCCTAGTGGCCTCTCTCTTGTGCATTCCTTAGTCCTTTCTCTTAAGAATCTTAGTTGTAAGTTCTGTAAGGCCAAGCACAAAAATGTAGTTGTTCTTTTCATGATTTTTTAACAGTGTTTCAAGAAAAAACATAACTTTCCTCTTTGCAAGTGAACTCTGTTGGCTTTTAGATCCATTTCATTGATATCATTTCCCTTGAAACCTCCATTCCATTTTCATTCATTTTCTGAAAACTATTTGTGCATAGAAAAAATCATAGTGTTTCTTGAGACCATTAGCCTACCTTATTTCCCTTATTTGAGATAGGTTCTTGAATATTTTTTTATTTGGCAACTTCTTAAACATCCTTTTCCAACCTTCTGCTATCGTTTTCCACCATTTGGACACCTTTGAAACCTTTGAAATTCCTTTAGATGAGAACTACGACATTATGTACAAAATCTGTGTTTCTTGTAGTAAACTGCAGGAAATCCTGTAGTACTATAGGAAACCTTGTAGCAGTTCCTGTAGTACTACAAGAAACCCCGTTTAAAACTGTTTTGAGCATAAATGATAGTGGAGCCCAGGGTAGGCCCTCAACCTTTTGACTTCCATGCCTTTATCCCATTCCTATAACATCTTTTACGCCTTGGAGAAAAGCCATAAAGAGATTAGAGTCCTCTTGGAAATCATCTTTTCATCATTGCATTTTGAGTTATATTTTGATGGTGAATGCCTTCTTTCCTTTTGTTGAATTCTTCTCTTTTGTGGCTTAGATAATTGCCTAATGGCTTGGAGTTATCTATTTTGATTAGGTCTCTCTTAGGCTCTACCATTTTGGGTTTTAGCACAATTTCTTCATTTCTTCCTTCTTGTAGCAGCATTCTGCCTTCCTATAGCAGTCATTTCTCCTATTTCAGGGTTTCCTAATTGTATGGGAGTAATGCGAAAGAATGTAGAGGGTTTGGAGGATGATGCTAGGGCTTAGAGGGAGTAGTGTAGGTTTGTGAAAATGGAGAGGATGTGCTCTATGCTTTTTTTAAGAAATTTTCAAGGTGAGACAGAGCGTAGGGTGTGTTTTTAAAGAATATTAAATTTTCCTTATGAAATGAAATGGATGAATGATCGAAAGATAGTGAATATGAGGTGGACGGAGGGCTTGGAGTGCTATGGTGACTTGGCCTTTGCAGAAATTTATTCTTTTAACTGTTTTACCCATTCCTTGAAATCATCACCCTTCCTAATTTGGATTTTCCACATTGGATTAGTGAAGGAGTGAGATGCAATTAACTAGTTGAAGGAGACCGAGACTGTTGACCCATCCTTAAATTATAAAGCATCATCTCTCATGGATTGACAATAAATTTCTAACTATAATATGTTAAAGAGAAGAGTTCAAGAGTATTACATAAATGTATCTACCTGATGGTTGTTGCAAAGACATGCATGCTACCTTTGAGTTGATGATCGATCCATTGTCCTCTAGAGGTGATAACTTCGTTTGTTCTTTTTCTACATAGGTCTTCATATCTTGGTGATTCTAAACCTTTATCTTCCAGTTACCATGAGAAAGCTACCTCATTCAAATCCGACCTTCTTGGAGTGCTGAGGTTGGCCATGGGTGATCTTCACCTTCCCTATACCTCATTCCACCGTTAGACACCTTTCCCACATTTTACTTCACCTTTTGTACCTTCTTATAGCTTTCAGTGTGTTACGTGTAGTAAACTAGGACATAGTACTACATGAAACCCTATAGCAGCTTGTTTAAACCCATCTCTCCCAAATGATATACTATATGACCTAAAATTTTCTCATCATAATTCCATCATCCTTATGCACCTCCCAATAAAAATGTCTAGCCAATGGATGCACAAATCTCCAGAAAAATTAAAAATGGCTAACATTGATGGTCGTCCATTTCTTGGAAACTGTGCACTAGAATTTGTTGAAATTTCTTGGTCATGTTACCATCATCCATATTCATCTCCCCATGAAATAAATTTTTAAATGGATGCATGAATATCGAGAAAATTAAAAAATGGTTGTATGTGATGGAGGCCAATTTCTAGAAAAATGTGCACCGGAATTTGCTGAAATTGCTTGAGCATGTTACCATCATCCATATGCATCTCCACCTAGAAAAATTCGGAAAATGGATGCATGGTTTTCAAGAGATGACAAAAATTATTTTCTTCTCTATGTATTTCTATTTCGAGTAGTAAAACAGAGCATTCATGTAGTATTCTAGGACAACAAGGGAAATGAATGTGAAAATATTGGGAATGATGGGTGGGTGGTGGAAGTAGATGAGGGTGATGGATGTGCATGGACTTTGCCATTCTGGAGCATCTGAGAAAAGGAGGAGAAAGTCCAAATTTCACTTCTTTTGACTAGAATTTTGACCATTTTTTCTTTTTTTTGGTGTCAACTTGTTTTTGTTGTTTGCAGATGTTGGAGAGAACATACATTCATTAGAGAGATACATGGAGCAAAGTTTTTATTTTTTTTTATTTTTTCCTCTTTTTTTCTTATAGGACTACTAGCCACCTCAATGAGGTTTTCAACTAGTAGATCTACCTAAGTGCCTCAAAGGAGGTTTTCACCTATGATCTTTCCTTTTTCTCCCTTTTTCTATTTTTCCAACCCATTTCCTGCCTCACAGAGGTTTTCAATCAATGATCCAATCTCAGGTGCCTCAAAGGAGGTTTTCACCTAAGATTTTTTTTTTCTCTTATTTTTCAATTTTTTGTTTTTTTCTACCCTACTCTACTTGAAAAACGAAATCAATTTCAAGTATAATAATACTTCCAATGGAGCCATGTGCACATCAAGATGATAGATAAATTGATGTGTAGTATTGAAATGTATGCTTTGACATGTACCTGAATTTGAGAGATCAAATACTTTGACTTTGATGATATCAAGAATTGTTGAATAAGAGAGTGTTGTTGCAACTTAATGACCTTATAGAACCATATTTCAATATAGTTGGGATGCCCTTGGTCCACTTGATGGAGGATTTGATGGTAACCATGAGGGAACCTTCTCGATCTTTTATTTTGATGTCTTCTCTTCATCAAATGCAGCCCATGATCCTTTGGTATTCTCATTTGAATCTTCTTCTTTTGTATGTAGTCTTTCAATGATATAAAGAAAATATCTTTTTTGAAATACTCTTCTTGAGCTGAGATGAATACCATTGAAATCAAGGGGAGATCTTTGGAAGTGTTGTACCTCAGCATTATAAGTGGGTTGAACAACTTCATTGTGTGGGTTTGGAAATGGTGGTATACATAGTTGAGCGGGAGTGGATAATTGAGATGGATGTGGTTGGGGTCGATATACATGAACCTCTTTATTAAATACTCAAGGATATCATCTTATTTTTTATTTGTTTTAAATATTTTTTCTTTAAGATAATGATCTTTATATTCTAGAAATATCTTTTGCATATCATTCCATGATCTTATTGAATTAGTCCCTAAACTCATGAACCATTTAAGAGATCTATCCTTCAGTGTCACTAGAAACAATATCAATTTTTGAGTGTTTAATAGGTAACCATAAGATATACAAACAATTTCAAATTGAAAGAGAAAGGTTTTCAAATCCTTTGACCTCATACCATGGAAGTTTGGAAGAGAAGATGGAGGGATGTTCTTCATATGCACACTGATCTCAATATCTTGAATGGGAAATCCGAGAGGATCTTTCTCATTATCATCATTTCCATCCATTTCTTCTACATTCTTTTCCTTCTCTTCTTCTTCTACCTAAAAAAGTGGATGGTGATGTGGCTCTTACTACACCACGTGATCAAATGGTGGGGTGGGTTGGTGTTGGGGAATTTTGTTTTGCTTTTATGATTGAATGAAAACACTAATGAAATTCACTTTTCTATTTTAAAATGAAATATGCCTAATGAAAATCCTTTTTTTTTTTTTAAAAAAAGTAAAAATAAATGAATCAACTAGGGAAGAAAACAATGCATAATTTGACACCTCCTCGGCAACGACACCAAAAAGTGATGAGTCTCAGTATTGCAACAAGAATGCTACAACTCCCAAGGCTACCAAATTTGATTATAAACCTGGGGTTTGTACAAACTTAAGAGTTATTGGCACTATATGTGCAAAATACAATGTGTACTTCCTTTGATGTCATGATGTAATGGAGTGAATGTAAGAAAATTAGATCCTAACCTAGTTGCAAAAAATGAAATGCTCGAAAAGGAAACCTTAACCCATTGCAAGAAAGAAAATACAAGTAAAGAACCCTATTATAATTGCATAAATTAATTATAAATGTTTAACAAATTTTATTAGATGTGGAAATCAAGAAAATCATCATTGTATTATCCAATTCATAAATTTGTCTGTTAACCCAAATCATTGAAATGTTTTGCATTGGTAAAGAGGAAAGGACTAACTGGCCTTTAGTCTTCCCTAATCATTGATTTAGAGCCTAGGGCCCTTGATTCAATCCTAAAGGACAATAACCAAGCTAAATCTAGGCATGTATATGCATGTTGGAAGGCTACTACAGGGTTTCTTATAGTTTACTACATGAAACAATAAATTTTCTATAGGGAGTTATAATTCACCGAATGATAAACCAAATCAGATCCAAATTGGATGGGATAAAATTTTTTATTGACTAGGATGTATTAGGTCTCCATTCCAATTGGAATCACTCAAAAGGACCTCTATTAACACATGCTAAAAAATGGCAGAAAATTATTAGTCGAAAATCTATAAAATTGAGAACTAGTAAGCTAGTAAATCTATCAAATGCCTAACCTAATGAAGAGAAAATAAAATGAGGTAATTTTTTTTATTAACTAAGATTTTTTTGTGATATAATGCAAGTGGAATAAACATGATTGAATCTCTTTATAATTCTCTAAAAAATAGAAAAAATTTACTATTTATTTGCCACAAAGGACTTCCAGAAATCTAGATTTGACAATAAACAAACTAATGCAACTAAATAAATGATTACTATGACCTTAAAATATGTTATAATGATGAAATGATGCTTTTGATATTGAAAAATAACTTACTTCAACCATTTAACCCAATCCTACAATAATAAATGATTAATACTAAATGCAAAAATAGAAAGAAGACACGAACAAGAGATGCATGTGAATACGAAGTGAATGGAAGAAAAGAAAATGATAAAAAAGGGATCTGAGGCTCCTAGGATGGAAAAGACCAAGGAATCTCAGATTCCGATGAAGGAGACCAAGGTCTAGAAGCTCGAAAGGTCACTAATCTTCATTATTTCCATCAGTACAATTACATCCCTGCATAAAATGAAAGTGGAGCCACAAAAATACAAGCTCTCTCCACAAGAAGAATAAGAAAAATCCACCCCTAGAGGGAAATTCAACTTGATACTTATATAAAATGATTAGGAATCATTCCCCATGAAGAGAGGAAGCTTTCCCCACCAAAATCACTTAATTAGTGGATATGGTTCCCAATATTAGGAATCTTCATTAAATGGCACGAAACCCATTCCTAGATTTTCTCAATTATTAGAGCTCCACAATCTATTCCATAATTTTAGAATATCTTGTTGATTTATTATTTAGTATTGATCCTCCTATAGTAGTGAGAATGTCCCTATATTATCTCCTCCTCCAAATCTCCATAATCTTCCCAATAGCCTCACACTATTCGAAAAAATTAAATAATATTAGGTAGAGATATGCCATTATCCATAAACCTTCCTAATGAACATATTAAAGTTAAAAGTAAATTATCTAATGAAAAAAGAGAGGTTTAATGTGCTGAACGATGGTCAAATGGGCCTTCTTTTATGTCTAATTTAGAGGCCCATCACCTGCACCTGCACCTTGTAACCATATTCAATTTTGGAGATGGGATTAATTCACACAACAATCGTAGTGGCATTGAATCATTGATTGGTTATCTAGGTGTCTCCCATATTGAGAATGAATTTGTATTTATCCTACACACTCTATCAAGGCTCCAAATTCCTCATAAATTCTTGTCAAAGGCCTGTGCATACTGAAGGCGTGAGTCTCCTTCGTGTAGTAGCTGCACCACTATGTCAAAGCCCATCGATTTATCGATATGGTATGCTAGTGCCATTCTCTTCATTTATATCCTTTTCACATACAATTAATTATTAGAGGATGCTTGCTGTAGCTCGAGATAGAATTTAAAGTCACCATCAATGAAATGGCACCAAAATATCTATTCACATTTACTATCAAATTTCAACTCATTCATCCTCTATAAACTACGCGCTATATATGCTGACTCACCGATAGCGATGACATGGAGAGATATTGACTCACACATCCTTCAAACATATGCCCAACCATGTGTCCCTTCCTTTTCAATGTATAAGTACATACATACATATGCCAACACTAAGTTGAAATTCCAGATCCCTGTAACTTCATAACATTTATAGATAGCATTCCACCAGACCTTATGGGCTAGCAGGGTTTCGCGTTTGGCCCGACTCACCTTGGAACATTTCCATTGATTTTGTCCTCAGCTCCTTCAATTGTCTGCTGGTAGTGTTTTAGCCTTATTCATGGCCGAAAGACCCTTCGTACGCATAAAACATGAAAACTGAATAAAACAGATGAAACCACCTCAAAACCTCAACCTAAGTGCACCTTTCGTCATTTGACATAACTGTCAACTTCCTGCAAAATGTTTGTCTTTTGACAATCTTTACTCGGCACACCATTGAAGTCACTTTCAGGCTTTCGACTTCTAAGAAATTTTTGTTATGGGATTTGTTAATTGATAGACCGTCAATTATTGTCCCGTACTAGCATGACTCCTTACCATTCCCGTCCACCTTTCAAACAAACCTATAGGGTTCTGAGCCTTTTGGGGTTCCTGCTACCCCAACACACTACAATACCATAATACTTTTTTAAATAGTCGTCTCGAGTTATAGGCTTTCCAGGGTCCAAGACCTCTGAGCTTCCTGCTACCCTAACTCTCTGCAATGTCGTAATAGTTTTATAAATAAACCTCCGGGATTTCGAGGTTCCACGCTCTACTACTAAGGGCTTTAAAGTCCCCATTTTGGCTAATCATAAATTTTGATCGAGATTCCCATTTGTAAGATTCCCCATAACATTAGAAAGATATTTTGAGACATTTTCCAACTATGTTAATTCCAGGAAGAACTATGTTGATCTCTTGAGACATAATATCCTCCAAATTCTGGGACTCCCCAGCTAGCATAGTCATCCTTTTAAGGCTTCTCAACTAAGCCTCCTACTATGGTGATTCTCTACAAAATATTACAATAACCATGGGACTCCTCCTAAAAATCCTTCTCATCAATGCTAACATCTGTTGCTTCTATCGTTAATGCTAGTTCAATTGACATCAATGCCAAAACACCAAGTGTCACCAACCATTTAGATAAGGCTAACTATCCAACAATATCCCCCTTTCGAATTGATCATAACAAACTAAGGTTCCCCCAAAGCCATGCATGGTTTTGTTCATCATTTCTCTTCTCCTTGGCACTAGTAATCTTCTCCCCCTTTTGTCATCAATGAAAAATAATCATTTTGAAGTCTCCCCATAAAACAATGCAACATACTCTTCAATTGAACAGTCAAGTTTAGTCACTACTAATATTCATTATAATTGAGTCATTTAGAAGGAGAAGTCATGACCCCTATCTTCTACTAGAGATACACAAAGGGATATCTTGCAAGTGGCTTAATAAATATGTTTGCAAGTTGTTCTTTAGTGGCCACATACTCAAGACGAACAACACTAGCAACAACATGTTCTCTTAAGAAGTGAAACTTGATAAGAATGTGCTTGGTATTTGAGTGCAAGACAAGATTCGTAGAGATGCTAATGGAAATAGTGTTGTCAAACATTATTGGAATTGGATAAGTCAAATCTACCTTAATGTCTTTCAAGGTATGCTTCATCTAGAGAACTTGTGAACAACAAGTGGCAACTACAATATACTATGTCTCAGCAATTGATAAAGAAATGGAGTCTTGTTTCTTGCGGACCTAGGGCATTAAGTAGTTTCCCAAAAGGAATGTTTCACCAGAGGTGCTCTTTCTATCATCAATATTGCTTTCCCAATCAATGTTAGTGTAGGCCTTTAATATAAACTCTCTGACCCTAGCATACCATAACCCATAGTCTTTGTGACTTGTAAATATTTGAAGATACTTTTGACAGTAAGGACATGACTTTCATAGGGGTAAGGTTGAAATCCGGCCACCAGACCCACTACTTGCATGATGTATGGTCTAGATGTTGTGAGATATAACAAGATCCATATCATTGATCTGTAGACAATATGAATTACCAGTGGTGTCTCATGGTCTTTTCATAACTTACACCCTATAACCATGGCAGTGATAACTAGCTTGCAATCTTCTAGTCCAAATTTCTTTAGTGTACTCTCGCATATACTTGGATTTCTAGATGAATATGTCATCCTTTGATTGAAAAATTTGCAGCCCTAAGAAAAAGGATAGTTCTCCTAACAAGAACATCTCAAAATTTGTATCCATACAATTTGCAAATTGATTTCATAATCATTCGAGATTGTTTCCAAAGATTATGTCATCTACATACACTACCACAAAAAATAGGTGGTCATTTTCATATTTTATATACATATTTTTATCTATAGTGCCACTTCTAAATCCATGTTCTTGAAGGTATTTATCGAATATAGCATACCAAGATCTATGGGCCTGTTTGAGTTCGTATAGGGCCATTTTCAGTTTGCAAACAAAGCCTCCTTTTGCTGAGTATGAACCCTTATGGCTTCTTAATGTATACTTCTTCTTCGAAATATCTATTGAAAAAATTTGACTTCACATCCATCTAATATACCTTGATGTTTTATGTCTCGAATAAGAAAGAAAAATTCTGATAGCTTCCAATCTAGCTACTGGTATGAATGTTTCATCAAAATCTATCCCCTCTATCTAGGCATACCCTTTGTAGACAAGTTGAGAATTGTTCCTGATTACTTGACCTTTCCCATTTAACTTATTTTTAAAGTTGCTTTTTGTGCCTATGAAATTTTTCTCTTTGTGTTTTGGAGCAAGCTCCCAAGTGACATTCTTCTCAATTTGGTCAAGTTCTTCATTCATAGCTCTCACCCAAGACTTGTTCTCACTTTCTTGACTGAGATTCTTAGGCTCAACTTGAGATATCAGAGCAAGGTTTGCACAACTTGGAATGCCAACAAATTCCTCCAGGTATGAACACAAAATATTTGATCTCTAATAATTTTACTCTTAGGATTAGTTTTATGTACATACCTAGGCAGTGTTTTGGGCCTTGGAGTTATGCTCATGTCCTTGTCTTCATTATCTGACTTTATTTATTCATGCTTTGAGGACCTAATGGTTGAAATCTCTTCTTGATATGAGTTCATGTTTCCTTTAGAGGAATCATATTGTGGTACTATTTCATTTACTACTATATCAATGTAGTCCTCAACTTTCCTTTTCCTTTTATTATAGCATTTGTATCCTTTACTTCGATCAAAGTACGTGATAACCATATCCTCATAACTAACACAAAATTTCTAGGATCTTTATCATTCCTTTTAATAAAGCATTTCCTCCCAAATACATTGTAGTGCTCCATGGATTCAAGTCTCCCTTTCCATAATCGAAAGGGAGTCTTATCACTATTAGGCCTTAGTTGTGTTTTGTTTGATAGGTATGTTGTTGCTTGAGCTGCTTCTCCCCATAAGGTGTGAGGTATTTCTAGTTCATCCATTATACCTCTTGTCATCTCTTGGATTGTTTTGTTCTTTCTCTTAGCTAATCCATTTTGTTGTGGAGATCTGGCCACAAAATATTGCCTCCTCATGCCATGATCTTCACATAATTATTCATACTCTCTTGAAGTGTAGTCTCCTCCTTTGTCTAATATTAAGCATTTTATCTTTATATCTTTCTCATTTTCTACTCAATCCTTAAATGTCTTAAAATTCTTAAGTTCTTATGATTTTTATTTTGAGAGCATGATCCATTTGGCTCTGGTAAAATCATCAATAAGAAACATGAAATACCTCTCTCCTCTAAGGATTTTTGCTCTGGTTGGGCCAAAAAAATTTGTGTGAATTAGCTCCAGGGGTCTAGATAAATATAATTCCTTTGTGTTAATGTGAGTCTTGGTCTACTTACCAAATTGACAAGACTTACTGATTCAATTATCAGGCCTTGACAGTCTTGTAAATCCTCTTACTGCTCCTATCTAGTTGACTTTTATTAGACTGTCAAAGTTCATATGACCAAGTCACCTATACCGCAGTCGGGTTTGATTTTTCTTTCTCAAGTAGCAACTCACTATGGGGTCATCAAACAGATATACATTATTATAAGTTCTGACTACCTTTCCCACCATATTTCCATTTTCTTCATCTCTGATCTCACATTCCTTGGATCAAAAGGTCACATTAAAGACATTATCACACATCTAGCTCCCACTAAGAAAGTTATGCTTTTGACCCTCTATATACAACACATTTTTGGCTTTAGTCTTTTCATAAAGAATAACTATGTCCTTACCCTTAATTCTTGCTAGGGAATTGTTGTCAAAAGTGACGTTGTTCCCTCTGTCCTTTTGTTTTAGTGATAGGAATTTACTTTTGTCCGCATTCATATTCTTGGAACAACTTCTCTCCACATAGCATTTCTTTTCTTGATCGTGTGCTCACAAAGCAAGTCCACATTCCATGTTCTTTCCAGACTTATATTTCTAGTTCTTATTACCCTTATCAAAATATTGCTACCAAGTATTTTGGGATTTAGATGTATACTCAAATATGCTTCTGCATTAACTTGAATTCTACATTCAAGAATTGTATACAAATGGTTTTATCATATTGTATCATTGTAGGGTCCATTGGTCATTAAAATAGGTTAGGTAGTAGCTCCCTCAACCAGAGTGCTTCTCTACTGATCTTAAATGCTGCAATATACTCTACCTCTACACTAATTAAACAAATTGTGTCTTTATTTTGTCTCATCCATGAGATCATGACGGATCCTTAACTAAAGCATCCTCCAATAATGCTCGTTGCATCTGTTCACTACTGCCCTAGTCGAAATTTGTATATCCAATCAGGTGGACATCATTCCTCTTATCTTAGTTCAAGAAGTAGTGGTTGGCTCCTTGCAGATATCTCAAAATATGTTTTGCTTCTATCAAAGGATCATGCTTCGAATCCACTAAGAATTACCTAAGAACATTTACTACAAAGCATATGTCTAGTCTAGTATTCACCAAGTACATGAGTGAGCCCATCAATTGTATATACTTGGAAGGATCCATAGGGCTCAATTCAGAACTCCTTAGTATTTTGAAACTTGTGATCATCGAGGCTTTAATTGGTTTGCAATCGATCATGCCAAATCTCTTCAACATATTGATCACATACTTACCTTGACCTAGATAGATTTCATTAAGTCCTTATCATACTTCTAATCCAAAATAATAATGCATTAACCCTAGATACTTCATGTCAAATTATGATGCTAGTTGCTTATTTCATTCTTCAATTTAGCCTTCTACACCTGTCAAGATAATATCATCCACATATAGAAGAATGATTAACGGTTCACCCTTAACAATCTTAATATAAATATTCATATCGACAAAACTCTTTGTGAAGCCTAATCTCTCAAGGTATGCATCCATCTTAGCATGCCATGCACTTGGTGCTTGTTTAAGGCCATATAATTCCTTCTTAAATTTTCAAACATATGCCTCTCTATGTTTAACTTCAAATCCCAATGGCTTGTTATATATAGACTTCCTCATCAATTGTGCCATTCATAAATGCAACCTTGACATCCATTTTTTGAACATTCCATCCCATAGATGCTTCCAAAGAGACCAATGAATGTATAGTTTAATAACTTGATCATGGATAAAATGTCTCTTCATAGTCAATGCCTTTTCTTCCTTCTACTGCATGTTTGATCTTATAGATCCATTTGGAAGATACCACTCATTTATCTTTGAGCCTAGGTAGGATATCCCAAATGCCATCCTTCATTATAGATTGATATTATTCATTCATGTCATCCTTCCATTCTTGATGATTGGTAACTTATTCAAAATTAGATGGCTATGATTCTATTAGTTTTTTCGTGAGGATGCATACCTAGAATATAGTTTCGACTTCTTGCCCTGAATGTGCCTTGAGTTGCTCTATGACCCTCTGCATCAAGTAGTGTAGACTTCAACTAGTTAGGTCTCTTTCCTGATTCGGGGATGACCACAAGTTTAATAGGTTCACTAGGGCCTTGATCTTCATGATTAGATTCTTCTTCTTCCCTTTTGACTTCTTCTTCAAATATTGGAATTTCTTAATCGACATAGTCCATAGGAAGTTCCTTACATTTCTTAAATGCAACACTTTCATCAAATATAGCATCTCGACTTACTTCTATAGAATGTCCTTCCTTTATGTAGATCCTATAGGCTTTAGAGGAGTTACTGTAGCTAAAAAATGTTCCTCTCATGCCTCAAGGGTCCAACTTATTTCTTTTGTCCTTTGTTATATGAGTATATACATGAAAACCAAATATTCAGAGATGATCCACAATTGGTTTCTTATGATGACCCGTGGGGACTTCGATTTTGAATATATACAACTATCTTACAGGCTTTTCTCCACAAAAATTTTGGTATATTTGGATCATGCAACATGTCTTTTACACTTTCTTTAATGGATCAGTTCTTTCACTCTGCAACAACATTTTGTTTTAGATTATATGGGACTATCAACTCTCTGTTAATCCTAGACTCCTTATAGAAGGTTATGATTTCCTTGGATTTATACTCTCCTCCATTATTGAAACTTAGTATTTTTATTCTCCTTTATCTTAGGTTATGTACTTCAACTTTGAATTCTTGAAATTTGGAAAATACTTCATCCTTGGATTTCATTAAGTAAACCCAAGTTTTTCTTGAATGATCGTGTATAAATGTGACATAATATAGATGACCTCCAAGTGATTTTCAAGTCATAGGACTATAAACATCAAAATGAATAAGATCCAAGACTTATTTTGACTGTGAATCACTGCTTCCAAATGGTGCCTTGGCGTTCTTACCTAATGCAAATCCTTTACATACTCCTTCATGATCTTCTTTCAATTCGGGGATTCCATATACTATATAACTTAGAGTTGGAAGGATTCTGAAATGAAGACGTCCAAATATTCTATGTGAGAGTTCACATGGGATGATTTCAATGCGGACCAAAGCTTGTGAAAGAGGAGATATCAACCTGTAAATTCTTCCTTCATGAATACTAATTACTCTATAATTATCTATGCTTGACTTCTTACTCCATTCTACAAATTTTCCATCAATGAAAGTTACTATATCACCCTTATCTTCAAAACTTGAAATAGAAGGTAAGTTCTTATACAAACCTGAAACAAATATGATGTTGTTGAGATGAATGTTGCTTCCATTTTCTAGATCTATAGAGGTTGATCCAATTCCTTTTATAGGATAGATATTATTATCTCCAAGTTCCACTGAGTAAGAATATTTTCCCTTTGATAATGTCTTCAGTTGTTTGTGATGACTAGTCATGTGCCTAGATGCACCACTATCAATTACCCAAATTCTTTCGTCTTGGAATATGTTAGTGAGTGCTCAGAATAGACATTCATCGTGTGTCTTGATTATTTCCTTCTTTGTGGTAAATAAAAGATTCCATGCTTCCTTGATTCCTTTCTTGAAATGACTTGCTACCTTTGAACTCTTCTTGAGGAACTTCTTTAATGAAGTGGATATCTTCATAATGCCCTTAGCCAACCTTAGTTGTAAAAGCATGTTGAGAAATCTATAGCGAAATGATTACAGTGATTTTTCTATGCTTGATAACTGCTAGTGATGTATTTTTACCTATTATCTATGTTGCTTATTATTATGTGTGTGTATCATCAAACAACTACCAAAACAAGAAGAACATGAACACATAATATAGGCTACAAGCCAGGGCCAAAACCTATCCACTTGAGAGCAAAACCCGCAAATCTCTTCTCTTCCTTATATATTCTCTAATTGAAGAAATGCAAGACCTTAAGACTGAATGCAATACCTTCCAATAACAAGATCAACCTCTTTGAATGATGTGATAACCTTGATCTAGTCAATCCGAGTCAAATCTCATCCAATAACATTTTTTGGACCTCCAACTACAGAATTTTGGCCTCCAATGAAGATCTAAAATTTCAGCGCCTGCAACAGTTGTTGTTTCCACACGTGTGAGCTTTGATCTACCTTTTGAGCCTTCCTTTTACGTTCACTTTCCTTTCCCTGATTTCTAGAGCTTGAGGATGACCCTTGGTGACCTTAACTTAACCTTCTTTCCTTATTTTCTCCAAGATCAAACTTGTATATAGAAACCCTAGATATGTTGTAGAAACCGTAGTCCTCCTTAACACAAGTGAGGGAGAAATAGCCCAAAAAAAGGTCTCCTTCATCCTCTTCTTTCTTCGTTGCCTTATTCTTCCTCCTCCTTTAATAGAACGAGTGATGGATGAATGTGCCTTAAGGAAGCCGAGCTTCCTCCTATATATAAGCTCTTAAAGGTGGATGTGGCTCTTCCTTGTAGGCCGACTTTCCAATTGGAGGCTAATTTGGTCTTGGAAGGTGATTTGACTCTTTAAATGACAAAAATAATTTTCTTTACAAGTTGCAATGTGTCTGAAGGGGTCTTCAACTTATGACAATGACTCTTTTGACTTATTGAACTAAGAAGAATCTTAGAAGCACTTAATGGGTTCTTGACCTATAAAGTAAAATACCTTGAGCATGAAAACCTTTCTCCAAAATCAATAATAATAAATTTTCTTTCATTTCAAAATATACAAGAATCAAAAGTACATTTCATATTTATGAAGACCTAACCTAGTTACACATTTTTCAACACCTCTTAGTGCACTTAATAATATTAATATGTTAACCAAATGATAAAATTAACTAGTAACTAATCATATAAATAATAAATAATAGAAAATGCAAGAAAGGATGTAAAAGGAGAGGAAAATGAATTATAGAAATAAGGGGAACATAGTAAAATAGTTAGAACGAAAACGTTAACTATGAAGAACTAAACTTACAAGTAAGAGAAAGTATCCAATTCTTGCTAATCTCCAACCATCATTCTTGTTGAGATTTCTATCTTCTCAATTTCAATGACTTCGCTAAAATTTATATAAAGGTAGTGATCAATTTTAGCAAGAAGGATACAAGAATATTTAATATAGATGTGGTTCTTAATTTTCTCAAAATGGCAAGCTAGGGATGAAGAATGAGAGTGATTATGTTTGATGTGAGCAAATTGGTCCTGAATTTTAATTTTAATGGAATGGTCAATCTCACTCATGTATGGTTTCCCATCGAAGCATGTGATCATGGATCCACCTTTCACATTCAAAGGGTCAATGTTATATTTTATAGACCCGAGGAAGTTACCTATAGTGTTGAAAGGTTTGACGGTAGAAGAAATGTTTTTATGTCTCAAAATGCAAGTAATTTTGTTTGTAGTTCCTTGGATGAAGTGAATGTGAACATTCGTGATAGGATTTTCGATATCCTTATTTGTTTTGGGTCCTGTAGTGGAACTTTGTAAGGTTTTGAGGCCTTAGTGATTATTGTAACCATTGTTTTCAAACACCTTCATGAGATTAGATTTTTGAATGTTGAAATGGTTTTTATAAAAAAATCTTAATGGTATGGTGGCTAATGTGTTCAAAAATCCATTCTTTTTTGGGTAGGATGATGATGGGAATTGACATGGAGATACTGTTTAGTGTGAATACCTTTGATGTTTTCAAGAACATCCTTAATACCGTATTCAATATTATTCATAATGTCCTCAACTGATATTTTGTGAGGGTCAATACCAAAATTTAACCTGTTTTAGAAAATACTATGAGTATGGTTATAAATTTAAAGACTCGAAAAATTGATAACCAATTTTTTAGGGATATAGTTTACTAATTTTGGTAACATAATTATCACAAAGGGTAGGCTTAAAAAATAAATTATTATGGAATGGGAAGGAAAATTACCAAAATGAAAACTAGTGGACTTCTAAGAAGGTAAGGAGAGAAAACAACTCAATTTGAAAGTGAAGATTGAAAAGAATGGTGGATTTAACATGAAAGGGAAGGGAGAATGGGATGAGGTGGGAAAGGGTCACATAACCATAGAGGAATAAAAGAAAGGATGGGATGGGTCAATTGAAATGGTTGAGAGAGAAGAGTTCATTGAAGTGATGCAGTCCAATGGATTAATGATTAAGGAGGAATTGGTGGAGGATGAAACAGAGTTGGACAAGGACAAACTAGATGGAACTTCCATTGTGGAGGAAGTGGAGTATGAAATAGAGTGAGAAGTGGATGAGGCAGTCGAGCCATGTGATGTCAAAGACAAATTTAGATAATGTTGGCAACCAAATGATAAAGGAAATTTTTGTTTGGAAGTCAAGGGAACATCTCTAGTTCGGGAACCATTTTAGGGAACTGATAATGAACCACATAAAAAACTAGATGGAGGATGTCTAGAATATATAGGAAGGCACATTCAATGTTTTTGGGCTGTCTTTATGTTTGTTTATCCCTCCAAGAGATATCCATGGGTGGTTCTATTGGTGAAATCTATGAATTGCCTCGAGTAAAAGGAAAATACATTGTTGGGAGCAATTGTAACAAGGTGGTTTCATTGGAGAAACCTCAAAGGTTGATAGCATCATTTGGAGAGTAAAACTTTGACATTTCACTTTACTTAATATAACAAGAAAAATTAAGTAATGCATGTTTTAGTGAAATAATAACACTAAATTTTCTCAAATATGAATTTCAAGGCCATGTAAGCTACCTCCAAGTGTCTCCATAATTAACATGTAATGAAAAATCTTTTAGAAATGATATAAATGCTAATGATTATTATACATTGAATGTGATTATCTTATATTGGACATTAAAAATTCTAAGAAAAATAGTATATCAAATTTGAGACATAGTAAGGTAACTCTACATTCAATAGCGAAATTTATATTAAAGAAAAAAAGAAAAACATAAAATTCGCATAAATATGCATATAAACAAGTAAGTGCTATCCAATTGTTTTTCAAGTTTTTGGAAGTTATATAAGTTTTTAAGTAAACTTATCATTTATCAAAAGTTGTATGAATTTTATCTTTCTTTTAAGTTATGGATAAGTGTATAGAATAATATTTGTTCTCTTTTAAGAACTAATATCATTGAGTTGGAAGATTCCTTCAGTTCGAAAAATAAATCTTTACGGGTTTTAACATGTATCCATGTAAAATGGTTTTTATTTACATAAAGGTTTAGTAATGAGAAATATAATTATTTTTAAATAAATTGCGATATAAAACAATAAATATTAAATTAAAATCATCAAAATATAAAACTTAAAATTTGTTTTAATATAATGGAATTTTAATTTAAAAATAAAAATATATAAAAATCATTACTTAAAAGTATATCGAATTTACCATTCCACACCATATGGAATCTTTTGCAAGTGAAAGGAGGCAATTAATTCCAAAAGATGATCTTAAATCACTTTTCGAAAAGCAAAACTCGGTGTTCATATCAAAAATATTTTATAGAAAGATTTAATAAATTGATGCTTCTCGTGTGTGTATATATATATATATATATATATATATATATATATATATATATATATATATATATATTCCTGAAAATAGATGTATAAGTTGTGGATAAAAATATTATTTAGAATTGAAAGTGAGATGCTATTTATTTTATTAAGATTATATATTTTTCTTCATATTGGGCATCCTAGTAAGGAATTAGACCTTTTCATCCTTTCTAAATTGGAATAAGTTTGTCTAATTATATTGGATTTTTTAAAATATTTTTATTTATTTAATTTTTAATTAAACAAAATTGCTCATATATATGGGAAATATCAAATATACAGGTTGCTCATGTAAAGTTAAAGGTGGGAATGTGAATTAAGTAGTACATGATTTAGCAAAAAAATCATTAAAATAGTATAAGAGAAATTTATAGTTATGGAGAATGTGTATGTATTTGTAAAATATTTTTTAATATTAAGTAAAGTTAAGGGTGAGAATGTGAATTAAGTAGTAAATGATTTTTAAAAAAACCCATTAAAATAGTATAAGTGAAATTTTATGTTATGGAAAATATGTATGTATTTGTAAATTATTTTTTAATAACTAGTGAGTTTATGGATGTTAAATAATATTAGTATTATATAGTTATATTTTTAAATTTATATTTAAATTTAGCAAGTTTATGGATGTTAAATAATATTAATATCATAGTAATGTTTGTAATTATGAAGACATTTTACATTGATATTTTAGTTTTTTCATTCTATATTATATATGTTTGGAATTTAATTAATTTTATTCTATAGAGAAATATTTTTTTGATAGTTTAGTATGAGGGAAAGGTGTAGTTCCTTGTATTTTTAACATGGAATTTATATAGAATTAAAAAAAAATGAATATCCTTATTGAATAAAATATTCTTCTACATTTTTTTGTAAGGAAAATATTCCTATACATACACATATATAGAGAAAGCAATTCAAAGTTAAAACAAATCTTATGGTTTATGTATTTCCTTTAAGTTGACATAGGACATCTCTATCTCTTTTTATAGATTTATTGTGCATTAAGAGTATAAGTATGATTCTATGTCTTCAAAAAAGATGAGAAATAATTTGCACATTAAGGAATTTGATTACTATCAATGTATAATAAAATCAAAATTAAGATGGACTTACACTAATTGTAATTTTAATTAATAATATTTTTATGATAATTATTTTCGACATGAAAAGAATAAGTCTTTTTGTGAATTGTGACAAAACTATTTCTATTAATAAAAAAGGAGATACATCATAGATACACATTAACAATATACACACCATCATAAATCGAAGAACCATTTGGACCTTGAAGGATACCATTACAAAGCCAAAACTAGACCATTATCTATTTCAATCCAAAGGCAATAACTACACCATAGCACCACTAGAAGCGTGCCATTAGATAGGGAGAACATGCCATTATATAGGGACAATATAAACACAATATGAAATAACTAACAACCAATAGCTATCGTGCCAACTACCCTAGATGTAAGGAGTAATAACCAAACTCAGAGTAAATGAAAGAGAGCCAAGAACTAAAATGCCCATGGGGGCACACCACAAATGCCAGAATATCCAATAAGCCCATAGAAAGGGAGAGATCCAATACCATCCTTACCCTCCCAATTAATATCCCCTTCATGCAATAATAAAACCATGCAATGACCAAGTTCCAAGACTGAGTGAGACCATAGAAAATCTTAGCCCATAGATGTCTTAACCATAACTCCAGAAAGAGGCCAAGGAGTGATAACACGTTGAGCCATGGAAACCAAACGAGATGGTCCACCTGAAAGGGAATATCCTCTAACACCCTAGCTCTGATGAATGACACATCCTCTAACACCCTAGAGTTGTTGAATGACACATAAGTTTCCATAATGAGAAAAGAGACCATTTTAAAATCATCAAAAGTAGAAATAGGATTCTAAGAGCCCAACAACAACACTAGAAGAACAATGGCAAAAGGGTGTAAAAAAATATGAGTCTTCCAAACTCAATCTTTATCACATGAAATAATGCTAAGATCGTGGCACTGCCCACAAGAGGGAGGGTTAATATAATCACTAGGATCAAGAGGAGGGTCACTGAGATCACCAAAGGTAGAATCTGACACAAGAAAAATCTAGACCTTAGAAAGTATAGAATTCACATTATCAAGATAGAAATGATGATTGCACAACATGTACTTAATGTCTTCAAATCAGGAAAATAAATTATAGCTTTTAACATGTTTATCTTTGAAGATCAAGTGAAGCAAAGTGTCCATTTGCTAGTGCAGAGAAAGAGAATACAAGAGATGCAGCCACTTGCTATGAAATCTAAGTGGGTCTTGGCCCTTTTCAAATCCAAACTTGACATGTGAATCTCATAATGATAGGGTCACTCCTCAATCTCTTTTTCCTCCAAGAGAATCATTTCTCTTCTAAGGAGTGTGTTTGAAGCCAAAATAACTCATACCATCCATTAGATTAAACATTCTCTAAGTAGGAGGCATGAAACCAGGGTAACAAATCAAACAAGTATAAAGCCCACAACAAAAAAAAATAAGAGGATGGACAAATAAGTGACCCTTGCTCACCTCAACACAAACTAGCAAACCATCCCCCATTTCCACAACAGAGAGCCAAATTCTAGGAAATAACCCAATTCTCGACAATTCATGGACATAAAACTAAACCCAAGGTCCTAACCAAATTGAGAAAAAAACTAGTACCCAACTTCACAATCAGAGCAATTTCCTCCCCCACAAAGCAGAGCTACTTACAGAGACCGAGGTTGAAACAAAATAATAAGAGAAGCGTTAATATAAAAACTAAGGGTTCCTAGAGGAAAGACTAGGAACGAACCAACAAAAACAACATTGAGCCAAGATAGACAATACCCCATATAAAGTATAAACCCAAATAGATAGAGACAATTTGAAATCCAAATGCACAAGATATTGCACCAATTAGCGCTTAATTACACGACACTCTAAGAGATTCACGGTACAATGAAATAATTGATGAATTAAGAACCACAATACTTGCCCCCCTCCCTATTATAGACACAATTGATATAGTAAAGCTAAACTCTTGAGATAAGCTGGCCTCACTCGCACTCCACACAAGCACAAATAACAAAGGCCGCAACTAGGCCAAGGAAATGGAATACTAATATAAAACCTCACCTCCTTTCCCACAAGTTACCTAACCTTGTCACCTCTAAGACACAAACCTGCATTTAAATCCACGAGACCTACAATACATCTTCCAACACTCCCCACCAATTAGTTGAGGGGGCACAACTCACAAGGAATCTTAGTGATACCAGTACTCCATCTAAGGGACATGAAAAAGATAAGTTATATAGATGACAATTACCAAAATAAGTTATATAGATTACAATTACAGTTTACCATTTTAAGTTCATAAATTTATTTTTAAGGATTTAATCAATAATATTCTTACAACACCTTTTTTATCTCAAAAGAAAATTCATATAAATATCAATTGTTGTCTACTAATGGACACAAATACTTTATTTCAAACCATATTCATTTTAATTAATTACTTTAAAATAAATGAATATTAATCTTAAAACTTATAAACATTTATTTCTTTGAGAAATATAAACATTCATATTTAGAAATTCATTCAACTCTATTTTTTTATTTACCTAACAAATTCTAAATATGTTATTTTTGGGTCATTTATTCATTATCAAATGGAAAACTTGGTCCCTATCATATACTTTTCCACAAATAACAGCTTTCACTCTCACTCTTCAAAAAAAATTTGACCCTAAAATTTAATAAAAATTAAACCTCTTACCCATATCTCATAAATTATGAAATTTAATAATTCATAATTAAATTTATATAATCCTTTTTTCTGCTAGGCGGACTCTTGCGATGAAGCAAATCTCACGTGGTCGGGTTTTTGGCAAAGAGGGTTTTTGGTCCTTTATTCATTATGAAATGGAAAACTTGGTCCCTATCATATACTTTTCAACAAATAACAGATTTCAGTATCACTCTTAAAATAAATTGAACCTAAAATTTAATAAAAATTAAACCTCTTACCCATATCTCTTAAATTATGAAATTTAATAATTCATACTAAAATTTATATAAACCTTTGGTCACATTTTAATCCTTCATATTTTTTTAACAAAATCTTTTAGGCTATAAAAACAATAGCAATCCTGAAAAATATACGTATACTTCCAATGTCGAGATTTCTTCCAGGCGGACTCTTGCCATGAAGCAAATCTCACATGGTCGAGGATTTTGGCAAAGAGGTGGCATGAGAATCATATAAATCACAGCTCTAAAGCACTCAACGTAGATAGAGTTCACACAGTGCAACATCTACAAAAGTGTCAACCAATTCTGGAAAAATCGAGCGAAAACGAATCAGGAGTTATGTCGTACGTCGCCCAAGCCGAAATCGAGCATGCGGTATCGCTGATCGGGGAGGTGCTCTACCTGTACCAAGAAAAATTTTCTGTCCGATTTCTAAGAAATTCATGGCCAATTCAGTTACAATCCCTAATTCTCACCTCACTTATGATGGAAAATCCGTGGAAAATATGCACAAACCAGAAGATGTGCTGCCCGATCTGAGAATGAGACTCCTGGTTCTCCCAATACAAGATCGACCCCGCCTTCTTCATTGGGTTCGTAATTTCTGTAGCGAAGAAGCGCGAGGAATCCCTGTTACGCGAATTCGTAACGGTAATGAAACGCCGTATCTGGCAGACGGATGGGGCATGTGGTGTGCGGCCACGCTGTTGTCGTGCGATCCCCCTATGTTTATAGTGGTGAAAATTTAGTGGCCCCTGAAGGCATAGACCCAGGCATACACCCTAACTACTCCCTCCTCCGGCCAATTAATGATGCACTGAAAGAACAACGCCAGTGGACTCTAAATTTCATGTACGCGCTAGTCATGAGCAGCCCTGAAGGAAAACTGGGAGAAATTGTACCGTTTCTGGCTGGGAGGATTATGTTGAAATTTGCGGAGCCTGAGACCCCAGTGCGTATCAATGTCCACCTAGAACCTCATGAAATGCCTGTCCCGGTAGAAAATGAATAAGATAATATCCAAAATAACAATGACGATCATGAGAGTGATGATAGCGAAAATGAGAATGATGATTGCCTTACTAAGTGAAAATGAGAGTGATGATAGCCCAGAAGCTCTAGCAAGCTTAACCTCTCAATAGTCGCAACCAGGTGCTCATCCCATGTTAGATTTACATAAATGGACGATCATGAGAGTGATGATAGCGAAAATGAGAATGATGATTGCCTTACTAAGTGAAAATGAGAGTGATGATAGCCCAGAAGCTCTAGCAAGCTTAACCTCTCAATAGTCGCAACCAGGTGCTCATCCCATGTTAGATTTACATAAATGGAAGAATACCAAAATTGCTATCTTTTGGAAGGTGCATGTTCCCTGTTGAGGCATTAGGATTCTTCGGTGGTCAGAGTTTCTTCCAATGTTTCTAGGAATAACTCCATTTCTAGTTCATGCAGATCAATGTGAGCATTTGGATTCATGGGTATCTATGTAGATTTGTTCTTGAAGCCATCACAGTTTCCTCCAATGCATCTACGAATAACTCCATTCCTAGCTCATGCTGATCAAGGTGAGCATTTGGATCCATGCATATCCATGTTGATTTGTTCTAAGAAGCCATTTTTTTCCACTTGCCCACTATTTCTAGCAGTTTGTCATTCCCATCTTCTTGAACCAATCATCAAAATTATAACTTCCTCTCAACTCAATATTTGAGTGAACCTTGCCACAATTTTAAACTAACTATAGAAACAAGCCATATCCTGCCACTTTTGCTGTCTAGCTCCTTTCTTGCAATGTGGCATTAGGCATTCACAATGACAAACACAAAAGCAAAAGTTTGGAGGAATTTTTTTTATTTTTACATTTTATTGCACATTGTTTTAAGAGTTCTGTATTTACTCAAAGAACACACATTGTGAGAAAGTGAATGAAATTAGCCAACTAATATCATCATGCATGTTCAACTAAGTTTCTTTCCCTCTAAATTGCCACACTTTGTTTAAGCCACTTTCTCAATGACATGCCAAGTTCATAACAAGCATAAATCATTTGAAAAATAGGCCATATATTATAGTTGAAAGCTTTGCACATTTTGAAAGGGGAAGGTCACACAATCATCACCTAAAACTTAGGGCTGGATAAGATGCCAATTATAACCAAAATCAAATTTAATGCAAAAGCCTTGGATTGCCTTAACTCTCAATAGGACTATATGGCATGTGTAGAAAAATGTTAAATTATTTTACCAAAATTATGAAAGTGTACAAATGAAACAAGCACAAAACATGTCACCACTTTGCTTTTTTCCGCATAGACAAAAGAAAAGAAGGGTCACCAACCAATCCAAATCTTCACCTCTAAAAACATGAGGCAATTTTTTTAGATGGGATCATCAAATTTGTCAAATAAACTTTTAGACATCCTCATACCAAGTAAGAGGAATTTAGTGTGTGTGCTTCAACGACATTCATATTTATGGTGAGAATGAACAAAGGACTATGAGGATTATTTGCCATGAAATTATAGAAATGGTAATCGAGGTGGCTTAAGACACACTCAAAATTCAATAGTGGCTATGGAAAAGCTCAAAAATAAAAGTTGTGAGATTAGAGTGAAACAATGACCAGATTGTAGTGATGGTTTCCCTAATTCTAATGGTGTGAACAAAACTCAAATCTGAGTTCGTATGCTCAAGTTATAGTTGGTAAACATTTTTGTGAGAATTGGCCAAGTGAGAGTAGTAATGAGACAACAATTTGGAAGTGTCTCGAAACACGAAATCCGACCACACAATGAGTGAATTTGTTGCATACTTGATTTGTCCAATGACCCTTAGTTTTTGGTAGAAAAGTTTGAACTATTGTTTTATAAAAAACAAAAAATTTATATTAGTTGGGGTGGGGAGGTGCCACTCCCCCAACGACGATGTATATGTTTATATATAAAAACTAAACATATGTTATGGTGGTGGTGGTCAAATCTTGGCACTGCATAGCCCAAAGGCCCAACACATATTAAACAATATGTATAAATGGGTCATTGCCACGTACGTCGCGGACCGTGCCGGCACCACATGTTAACATTGTGAGGGTCACACATGGGTCAACCCCAAAATAATGTAATTGCTAAACCATAATAACCTTCCCATTCAAACAACAATAATGCGCCATTCTATTTGGGGGTCGGTGGGATTGGAACCCACAAACCATGAGTAGATCAAATTTAGTAGAAGAATGAGCGAGGGATAGATAATGAAAAGATCCCCTTAGAGGGCCAAAGGAATGTGTCAGAATTTGATAAGTTTATAGTCATTTTTGCATGTTTTTTCACCACGTGTCCAATTTTGTGGTCTGTTTCCCCATCTCAACATCATAAATTTAGGCGGACAGCAATAAGGAATCTTTGCAAAATGTTGTGAAATATAAAAGATTCTCTTTGAGGATAATTTTTGATAGAGGCATAATCATGCTAACTTTATAGTCATTTTTCACAAAATTTCATAGGGAGCGTAGTGGTTTTTTCGAAATCTTCATCAGATCAATTATTTTTCGGAAAAAATGAGAATGATGATTGACATAACATAATAAAGTAGGATCACACTCTCACAAAATAGTCCTCTTTCCCCATTGTCTTAGCCTAATTTTGGGGATTAGTTTGACCTTTGGACTTTCTCTATTCAAATTTTCTCCTTAGTAGTTTGGGTTAAATACCATGTATACAAAATTTTGTAGTCCTCTTTCCAGATTCTTTTACCCTAATTTTGGGTATTAGTTTGAAGTTTGGACTTTTTGTATTCACTTTTCTACTTAGTTGTTTGGGTTAAATACAATATGTACAAAATTTTGCAGTCCTCTTTCCCATTGTTTTAGCCTACTTTTCAGGATTAGTTTGGACTTTGGACATTCTCTATTCTAGTTCTCTACTTAGTTGACTGAGTTAAATACAATGCGTAGAAAATTTTGGAAATTTAAATCATAGCTATACGATTTCAAAATATTGGAAATAGAAATATTAGAGTCATCATACATGTGATATAAATATTGTTGTGATGGTAGATTTAATATCTTTATGTTTTCCTTTTAGTTCTTATAGTTTAATATTAATAATTTTAAGATATCTAAATCTATAAATTGAAGATTTGAATTTATAATTGATTGTTCATATATATTGACAAATATGTTGTCTAACTCAGTGATAGATCTGTGCTATATTGAGGAAATGAGGAAAACTCATTAGTGTGATTCCAACAATACATAATATCCATGCGCTATGATTATTGCAATTATAATATCATTCCCTTTACATAAATAAGTATTCTATTAAATACACTGCAGATGACAGCATAACATGTAGTGTTAGCTAGCCATTCACGAGTGCGACACGACAAATACAAAGTGAATCACATGGCTATGGTAACTGCATTCGATCCAAACTATGAAAGTTTATTATGACAATTTTATCTCTTCAATATTTGAATACATTGAATTAGATTCTAACGTAAAACCTATATAAAATCTTGCCATTCTTCATAATGTGAAAGCTACCTTCAAATAAATGGACAAATATAGGTTAGTACAATATTATAATAGATGTACTAAACAACAAAGTTGTTCTTTTGTGAAGAAATTGAAAAAGAATAGAATAATGTTAGCTTACAAATGAAATTATAATATATCATTTTATAAGATAAAAATAAAACTAACTTGTGTTTTCTTTTTTAAATATAATTATCTTTATAGGCTTGATCTATATTTTCTTTTTTAAATATAATTATCTTTATAGGCTTGATCTATATTGGAATTGGGGTGCTTCAATTTTAAATATTTAAAAATAAAAGAAGCATTTATATGGTAACCATAGTTGGACGAGGAACTAGCTCTTATTCTCAGAAAAAAAATTATGTTGGAAAAGACTAGTTTGACCAATAGGAGAGGAAAAGAGATGGAAAATCGAGTTGTGGTAGTGAGTTGTTAGGTTATGATTTTTTGACGCACAAAAGAAAAAATAGAGGAATGATAACTTTTAGGTTGGAAAAGTTGGATTAGACCAACATGAGAGGAAAAGAGATGGAGTAGGAGTGGTGATAGTGAGTGGTTAGGCTATGTTTTACTGAGGTAGGAAAGAAAGAAGAGGAAGGAAGAAAAATGTGGCTACATTTGGCCACGCAAAGGGTTAAAAATAATATCCATAAAAAATAATTCTTTTACTTACTCGACACCTTTATATTTGACCTTCTTCAAACTTAGACGTTGATGGGTCATTTTGGTTTTTATTTATTAGGTAAATACAATTAATAATTTTGAAATAAATAAAACAAAGTTAATAGTAAAAGGTTAAGAAATATGAATAAAAAAGAAATAAATTCTTATATTCCTTAATTTCTTCGTAAAGACAAATAAATACTATAGTGTCTAACCATGAAAGAAAAAAAACTTGTAAAAAATTAGGGTTTAATTAAATAATATTAGATTTCCTAATATTAGGATTATAATGTGTTGACGGGTTAAAATGTACTGTCAACAACTAAGGGGTCTCCCCAATGTGAAGTCCCAATTAGACCTCACAACATTTTGGATAGGAGCCCCATCCGGTATGCAGGCCTCTCTACCACCATGAATGTTTATGCTCTTTGTTATCAAATGAGAAGGTGTTAGAGTGGGACAAGAATGAACTGCTGAGGTAGTGAAACAAAATCAACCCAAGATTGACAGATTCCAGAAAGAGGTACAAACGAGTCTCAACAACAATAAGAAGAGATATACTGTGAGAGGGATTAGTGAAATAAAACCTCGTGAGACATAATAAACAGGAACATGCGAGAATTCAATTGTAAATTAGCTCACAATAGGTCATCAACATGGCAAGGAATAAGTGAACATACATACCCATATAGTGAAGTACTAGATAACTAATACAACCACCCTGAGTAAGCATGGAAATGAGTGCTAAGGATAAATGACATCTTATTTATATTGTTGCAACTTCAAATACATATCATGCAATTGGTCAAAACCCAATAGTGGAACATGGGTTGCTTATACCATTAACTCATGCCAAAACCCTAGCCCCACTGCAAATCAACTCTACTAGCAACCAAGAGCTGAGTGGCTCTATCTCTCAAGCATAAACCAATTATATATAGTCTTAGCTTCAAATCAGGTGCCAAATTCCTATATAATTAGGTGTGAGAGTGCATTTATAGAGTTCGGGTCACTATTCACCTACCATGACCTTCGACCTCCTGTCATGCCCTTTCGACTACCCTCATGACCCTTGAGATTACATGCTTTCTTTTGAAGCCTAATCGACTGTTGCATGCTCTAGTGAGTCTTATCATAGTTGTTGATGTTATTAGTGATGAATATTTGCATCATGATAGAGAAGAGGAAGTGGGTGTAGAGGGTTTTGTAAACCATAGAACCCATGTTGTGTATATGTAGCGAGGTTGTAAACACTTGATCGTTGGACATGCCTATTTTGCTACTACTATGCTTTGCTCGCATCCATTAATCTTCTAGTGATGTGCCTTCAAGTTTATTGAAAGGTTATTGGAAACTAGAAGGGGGAATCTAACTTGCTCAAAGGAAACCCTAGTGTTGGGTCTCATTGTTGACATTGTTGAGAAACCATGGAGACAAAAATCGTTGAATTTCCCATCGTTGTGCCTTGCCCGCACTTGACCACCTCTTCTTGTGTTCTTTGTTGAACCCCTATTTGTGTGGGTTCCGTAGAAAACCTAGCTCCCTTCATCAAGGTCATACAAACGCCCACCTATATGTTTGTCAATGTTAAATTTGGCCTTTTCAACCTGCACATTGTTATAGTGCATCCCTCATGTTCCCATTTCCTTTTACTATGAAGAAGATGTCTTTGGTGAATGCAGAGTTAGACATGCATATTCCTTAGGAAGCGCTCTGTCAAAGAGGTTGCATTGCTAGGGCAAAGGGAGAGCCACATATGTTTAATCTATGTCACTTGGTTGCATTTGAGGGTGGGTCACACTTCTCGCTGCATGCTGGAGTGTGACTCCACGACCAGGGTTTGCATGGTCACAGATAATTGTTAGTCGCACTTATGGCTACATCCATGAGGCTTTAAAATGCGATTGACAACTATGAGTGGGAGTGAAACTTCTTTGAGGTCATAATTTAGTAGCTTAGATAGGTCGCGCTTCTTGGATGCATGCCAAAGGTGTTAACATGTGACCCAACGATTGTGAGTGGCATCGAGGCTCATTGGAGGTTGCATATTCACAATGTGATGGAGATTGTGTCATGGGAGCTCACATGAAGTGCAACCTAGTGATCGAGGTGGAAATGTGACCCACTGAGGGTATTAGTCATAGCATAGACCTAGTCACATTTCACGATCACCCCCTTGAGATTTAATCATCTGACTTTCCAAGCTTGGTCAACATAACCCAATTCTGCATGGGAAGTTCTTGAACTAATGGAATACTAGATTTCTCTACTCACTCTTTGGGATCAACCCATTTCATTGACATTGGCTTCCTCCTTTGATCTTGGTGATTGTAGAATCTCGAACCATGATTTTCTCTTCATTTTCACCATCGCTCTAATGAGTTTGACCAAGGAAAAAAGTCAAGGAGATGTAAATTTGTTGAAATGAGGTTATCCCATGCATCCTCATGTGTCTTCTATCACTTGAACATTGGTAACATTTCCATGCCTTTGAATGAATGCCTCGAGCACGTGGTTTGTCATATGGCACACTTAAATATATGGAGGAAGCTGCATATTAGAAAGGCCTTCCTCACCACCAATGAACACAACCTCTTGACGAGCCTTAGTATACATCCTTCACTTTGACTTGTTTTATTCCAAGGGGTTAAAAACATATGGCTTTCATAGAAGTGCGCATTTGGCATTGCATACCCAGTAACACACATACTATTCATAAAACTGACTTATGACATGTAGCATTAATTCTTTATGTGTTTCCTCATATAACCCTTATTCCATGGAATATTTCAATCTGATGTGGCATGTTTGGACCTACGTGCGATATTTCAAGGTGATATGAGCTACAGCCTAAGATAATCCACATCATGATACAAAAGGTAAATCCCTTTATGACTTTAGCGTATCGACATCCAATGTCGTTTCATATTTGCAATATCAAAGTGAGGTTATCAACCAAAATAAAATACTTAAGTGAGCATGATCAAATTATCCCTACCCTAAGTACATTTCACATTTGAATGCACTAGAGATACCTTAGGTGGCTTGGTAAACAAAAATGACTTGAATGTCGAAACATTAATTCAAATATTAACATGCGAAGAAAAATGCAAAGTTTTGGGGGCTAAAACTCCCATGCATAAACAAACCCTACTCTCGGAAATGAACTCCTACATTCATGAGAATTAAAGGCATCATGGGTGTGGTTGATACAATTGAGAATCATTAAAACTTGGTGGAGGGAAAGATGATTAATGTTGGCCATAGCAGAGCTTAAGAGCACTAGGTCTAAACTTACATTATTGCTTATGATAACCTAGCATTTTATAATATATGGAAAAAACCATAGTCTTTTCAAACCCTACATTCTAGCTAATCCGAATGCACATGTGGAGGGGTAAGACCAATTAAGAACCTAGTGTAAAATTCCCTGCAACAACTCTCACCATGATGCCATGTAATGTCGATGAGGAAGCGCCTTTGAGGGAATGAAATTAGGTTAAAATAGGGAGGAGATCACTCCTTTTGAAGATCCAGGGTTTCTTCGAAACCATAATATTTTCAATTGCAAGGAAATCCAAATTGAAACACATGCTTGCCTAGATATAGGGAAACTACTCATAGCGATACATATCATGCAAAGATGAGTTTCGAAATCATGGGAGATTCTTAACGCATTAATGAAGCTATTGACCTATAAAATGCTAAGGTGATCCTAAGGCTTATATTTGAGATCAAACGTGATGTGAAGATGCAATGCATACAACGTGAGTGGGTGCATCAAAATGGTTGGACAGGTAAGGTTGTTGGGAGAGTAACAGGTTGACAGCTTTAATAAAACGCTATCAGCCTTGGGGCAAGAAGTGGGGTACCCAAAATTTTGGATATGCACAAAACTTTGGGTGGTGGTGTAGCGGGTGCAACATATTGTTAAGGTTTATTATTATCTTTATAATTTAAAATATTAAAGTTTATTATTAGAATTTATAATAGTAATTCTAAGGTCTCTTTGGGATAGCTCAATTGACAAGTGAGAAGTTGAACATGATGACCAAGCTTAGAAAAAGAAAAACTACTAATTCTAGGGTTTAATATTAATCTTAAGATTTATATTACTAATCTTAGAGTTTATAATATTAATACTACAGTTTAATATATTAATCTTAGTATTTATAATATTTATTCTAGTGTTTATAATACTAGGGTCTATAATATTAATTTTAGGGTTAATATTAATCCTCATGTTTATAAGAATAATTTTAAGGTTTAATACATTTATATTAAGGTTTATAATCTTAACGTCTATAATATTAACATTAGGGTTTATAATATTGGTTTTTAATATATTTATATTAAATTTTATAATCTTAAGACTTATAATATTAACGTTAGGGCTTGTAATATTGGGTTTTATAACATCAACATTTATAATATTAATATATTAATATTAGGGTTTATAATATTAGGATTTATACTATTAATTTTAAAATTTAATGTATTAAACTTATGGTTTAATATATTAATCCTAAAATTTATAATCATTTCTTTGCAATATTAATCCTAGGGTTTATAATCTTATGGTTTATTAATTCTAAGCTTTACATTATATTGTGTTACAATTTATTCAATGACTCATTTCCAAATTACAAAATTGGGGCTTAGTATTAGGTTTTATAATATTAGAGTTTTTAATATTAGGTTGATGCTATTAGGGTTTAATATTAAGTTTATAATTTGTAATATTATGTTTTATAATATTAATTCTAGTAATTATAATATTAAGGTTTTTAATATTGAATATAAAAAATTAAGTTTTATAATATTAATTCGAGTGTTTATAATATTAATAATAGGGTTTAATATTAATCTTAGGGTTTAATATATTAAACTTAGGTTTTTAATCTTAAGGTTTATTATATTGAGTTTTATATTGAGGTTTAATATTAGGTTTTATAATATTAATTTTATGGTTTATTATATGAGGTTTTATAATGCTAGGGTTTTGTATTAGGGCTTAATATTGGGTTCTATTAGGGTTTCTAATATTGGGTTTATAATTTATAATTTTATGGTTTAAGAATATGATTTATAACATTAGGTTTTATAATCCCACAATTTAATATATTAAATTTAGGGTTTGATATATTAATCCTAGAGTTTATAACCTTAATGTTTATAAGATTAATCTTAGGATCTATAATACTATACTAGGGTTTATAGATTCTTAATATATAACAAGAATCCTAGGGTTTATAGCATTAATTTTAGGTTTTATAATATAAATCCTAGGGCTTATGATTTTAACCATAGGGATTATAATTTTTGTTATAAGATTTAATAGTAATCCTATGGTTTAATATATTAATCCTTGGGTTTATAATATTAATTGAGGTAGATGTTGGTGGCCATCCACCTATTCCACTTTGATCCCACCATTATTTCATTTAGTTTTCTTAATTGCAACACAATTTACTATGTTTGGCAGTTTTTCGGGTTGTGAACTCGTGGAGCTTTTCTTGAAAATGAGGAATCTCTCGGCTTGCGACAGGTGTTTGCGGTCGAAATTTCATTAGGGGAATTTTGATGTCTAAAATGGGCCTCCTAAGGAAATAATAAAATAATAGTGGAAATAATAAAGTATGATTAGATTACATCATTAAATTTTAGAGGGAATAAACAAAAAAAATTGTTTTTTCAACTTATCTCCTTCTCGGTTCACTCAAATTTCAAGTTCTGCCACTCAAAATTTGAGTAAAACCTTAGGGAGATAATTTGAAAATATGAGTTGAAAAAACAATTTTACTATTTTTTAGTCTTTTTATTTTTTTACTCCAAAGATGGTGAATCATGCCCCATGGTTGATATCGTCTTGGGGTTTCTAATCATGTAAAAAGGTTTAGTATTAAGTCAAATATGAATTATGGAACCTCTACACCATGTCGACCTAAGGGAAGATAAGGTTGGCCTAAACCCCTATTCGACCCCATAGGAAGCCTATAAAAGGAGGGACATCAAATTCATTTGGAGCATCAATTCTCGTCAAGTTTGAATTATCTCTATTGGGAAAAAGTGTGAAAAGTCTTATTGTTGGGAAAAAGTGTAGTATACCTAGGGAGGACAGTGTGGGGTATAGAGGGAGGTACCCAAGGGAATAATGTAATAATGGGATGAGCCATAGTAATAAATAAAGTGGTTAACCCGTATCATGTAAGGGACCACAAGTAGTTAGCAATAATGTAATAAGCCCATTGTATTAGATAGATGGTATTGAAGGAACCATGGTAATGACCCATGGTAGTGTATGTATGAGGCCTGTATAGAGGCCAGAGACTCCCCATTGAGAGATGTCAAGGAATATTGTATGGAAAAGCATATGGCTTGCGGAGTGTGCTCCTTCCTTAAGGAGCGAATGTATGGTGTTGCCCTACCTTAAGGGTTTGATTAATAAAGTGATTCATTTCTATATTCATATCTTGTTATTTCTCACGATTATTTACAATTATTGGGTATATTGGTACCATTTCATATATTTGTAGGTCAAATCTATAACAAGTGGTATCCGAGCACTTTCATGGGCAAAGCGCAATATTTTTTTTATTTTTTGGAGAAAGCATGAGAATGAGACATGTAAGGGGTTATTTTCTACTAGTATCTCATTATTGTAGGTTCATGTATGTATTGAGAAGGAGAAGATCATTGTGTCTATAAATCCTAGCTGCAAGCATAATTTTATCAATGTTAATTTGGCAAGAAAATTTCAAGTTTGAGAAAAACAAATTGAAAACACATAGGTTGATAAGGAGGATGTTCAAGTTTATAAATATTTTAAGCTTCCTATGGATAAGTATGTGTTGCATTGTGATTTTTATACTTCATATATGGATAACATGGATTTTTTTTGGGATATCCTAGAATGGAATCTGTGGGTACTGTCAATATTAATGTGCAAAAGAGATTCATGAAACTCTCGTATAAAAGGAAGAAAATTACATTGCAATGATATTTCTATTAATACCCAAGGAGAGACTATGGAGGTAGAAGAAAAAATATCTAATGACACTAACACATCATATTATGAGCCTTTAATAGTCGACAACCAAACACAAAAATCAAACCAGTTACCATAAAAAAAGGGAGAATCCAAGGAGGCTGAAGCAGAAAATGTTACAGGTACTGATACATCAAATGAGGAATCCATGCTTGAAGTAATATTGGAAGATAAGTAACAAAAGTAGGTACCACAACATGTACTAGGGACCAATCAAGCCCCATTAGGTGGTGAATTAAAGAAAGATACACCATTGGTTAAAACTTCAGCATATCACCACTCACATCACCCCGCAAGAAAACAACCAACACAATGGCAACAAATTAGGCACAAGGACAACGAACCCCACATGACAGATAGAGAGGGGTGACGATCAACCTACTACACATCAACAAAGAAGGGCTGCGAGGGTCAACTTCCATCTCAAGCGAGCGAGGCACGAGCTAGATCGAGGGTTCAACTTTCTCTTGGATGGCTAGATACATGTGCATGGTACTAGTGGACTACTCTTTTGAGTAGTTCTTATTATTTGTGTTTTTCTTATGTTTTGGGGATGAAACATGTTTAAGGGGGGTGGAATGTGTATACCTAGGGAGGATAGTATGGGGTATAAAGGGAGATACCCAAAGGAATAATGTAATAATGGGATGGGCCATAGTAATAAATAATGTGGTTAAACCGTATCATGTAAGGGACCACAAGTAGTTGGCAATAATGTAATAATCCCATTGTATTAGATAGATGGTATTGAGGGAACCATGGTAATGACCCATGGTATTGTATGTATGAGGCCTATATAGAGGCTAGAGACTCCCCAATGAGAGAGGTCAACGAATATTGTATGAATAGGTATATGGCTTTTGGAGTGTTCTTTTTCCTTAAGGATTGAATGTATCATGTTGCCCTACCTTAAGGGTTTGATATCAATAAAGAGAATAATTTATCTATATTAAGATCTTGTTATTTGTTGGGTATATTTGTATTTTCATATATTTGTAGGTCATATCTATAACAAAAGGTGTGAAGTGGGTAGCTCGGAATGTCTGTTATCGGGAATCAGAAGTGAATGTGAGTTTGGGGGAGTCTAAGGAGTCAAGGAAAATCAAAATTTTGGTGGTGGTTTCTCTCTGTTTTGGGCTTTGATTAGGATAATAAAGTCTTCCAAGTTGGACTACAGCCATAAGCTATTAGCTTCTATAAGTTGCTGCATAATCGAAGTTGCTAGGAAGAGGTCAATCTTCTAGATAAAATATTTCTAATGAGGTATCGTACACGTCATATCTATATTTCACTTCATTCCTTCACATATCTGGATTAGTGTTATCAAATCGGTCTACTCTTTTTTTTTGTGCATGCCCTAACGAGGTCGTGGTATAAGGAGTTAGGGCTCAAACTAATTGAACCTTTACAAGAACAACCTCACCGATCTCAAGAAATTCTCATGGTAGAAGAAAATAAAGATGAGGGAGGAGGAGATCCTTTCAAAATATTGCTCAAAGAATCCCTCGAGTGATGAAGGAATGAGATGATGGAAAAGTTTACCTAGATCCTTCGGCAAATGCCCACCGAAGACGCATCCTCATTCCATAGTCACTTCGAAGGTGTCGCCCCCTTCAACGTACACGTAAAATTCAATATCCATATATTCAAATTTCAAATAGATGAAAATTTTGTAGATAGATGGTTGAATCTATTTGAAGGTTACTTTTCGATCCATAGTTTCTTTGAAAGGGAGAAGATTGCTTTCCCACTACTTAAGGTTGCTCCCAATGTTAAGGAGTGGCACGAAAATTAATATGATAAAAGGGCCGAGGAAACATCTCTATTTACAATCACCCACTATTGGAACTCTTTTTCAAACACCGTCAGGGAAATATTACCCTGTGGAGAGTTATGAGGACAAGTACATACAATAGGTTACACTATGACAACACAGGGACCATGATGTGCATGAGCTCAAAAATATTTTTCATACTCTATGCACAAAGTTGGGTATCAAATATTCTGAGTGACATCTAGTGCTCAAGTACCGTGGATTTTTGCATAAATATATTCAGGAAGGTATAAAGTTCCTGGACATTTCCTTGCTTGGTGTAACGTATGGATATGATACCAAGATTGAACAAAAAATTTTAAAAAATAAGTGCCACATTGGATTTGTGATTCAAAAGCAAGTCAAGTGTGCCCCCATGACGCAAAAGAAAGGACAAATCTAAGGTGGGGTGACCCATGACAACTTGTTAAATCTTAAAGTAAAGAACAACAACATGAAGACAAATAAGGACACTAGAAAGTGTTGTGAGTTCCATAAGAGCAGCACTTGTAACATAAGTGAGTGTTGAGCCAAGTAATCACTGGGGGCCAAACTGAAGACTTCAGAATCAGATGCATTTTATGACTTTGAGTCAAAACCCAATAAGGAGAATGATGTTAAAATAAGGAATTATTGGGGGGTTAATTAGTAATAGAGAGATTCATAAATCTTTAAGCACAAATATTTCTTTCTCTTCATTACTATTAGATACTTTTTGTACATTCATAGTACATTATAAATAACGAGAAAGATAATCCATTCAGATGTACACATAATCCATAAAATGAGAAGCACACACATATTGACTCAGATATTTTTTATGTGGAAACCCAAAAGGAGAAAACCACCAATCTATTTGTTGTTCAATTTGTTTGTGAGCACACACTCATAGGAGGCCCCAACCCCCTTTAGATAGCAAGCCACAACTTTCCAAGAGGCACCAACCTCTTATGAATGGAGGCACCTATCTTCTTTATCCGCTATTCTACTTTTCATTTAATTTTCCAACTGAAAAAAAAATTAAATACATATGCATAGAGATATAAATATGATCTACTACAATACTAACTCATCTCATTCAGCTCTACTATTCTCCTTTATGTGCTCTCTCCTGCTCAATAAGATTTGGTCTTAGCACTCCCCTAAATTCTATCTCATTTAACACTTTTCCCAGTCATACTTTGGCCTACACACTCAGAATAATGCACACTTCAACTTACATAAATTCTTCATTCCCCCACCTTTCTCAACTGCACTCCATATTTTTGTTCCTCTGCTACACTAGGAATGGTGTTCTCTCTGTTGTATCTATAATTGATAGTGTTCTACAACATGTCATGGTCTATTGTTGTTCCATCTGGTTGTTTGCTGATGAGTCTCGGTATTGCAAGAAGAATGTTGCAACTCCCAAGGCTACCAACTTTAATTATCAACCTGGGGTTTGTAAAAACTTAAGAGTTATCTACACTATATGTGTAGCATAAAATGTGTCCTTCCATTTATGTCATGATATATTGGAGTGAATATAATAAAATTAGATCCTAAACTAATTGTAGAAAATGAAATGCTCAAAATGGAAATGTTAACCTATTGAAAGAAAGAAAATACAAGGAAAGAAAACTATTCTAATTGCTTCAAATAAATATAAATTTCAAACATTACATTTCAAAGAGTTTATATCCATTAACATAGTTTATTGGATGTGTAAATCAAGAAAATCATCATTGTATTATCCAATTCATAAATTTGTCCATTAACCCAAATCGCTCAAATGTTCAACGTGGGTGAAGTGGAAAGTCCTAAGTTGTCTTTAGTCTTCCCTAATCATTTATTTAGAGCCTGGGGATCTTGATTCAACCCTAAGGGATAATAACCAATATTATTGAGTGAGTATAGCCAATTTTATGCATGTTGGAAGGCTACTACAGGATTTACAGTAGTTTACTACATGAAAGAACATATTTGCTATAGGGAGTTATAATTCAAAGAATGACCAACCAAATAAAATCCAAATTGGATGGGACACATTTTGTTATTGACTAGGATGTCTTAGGTCTCCATTCCAAGTATAATCACTCAAAATACCTCTGTTAACCCATGCTAAAAAATGAATGAAAATTAGTAGTCTAAAATCTAGAAATTCGAGAACTAGTGAGTTAGTAAATATATCAAATTCCTAACCTAATAAAGTGCAAATGCAATGGTGTAAATTTTGTTATTAACTAGAATGTTTTGTGATATAATGCAAATGGAATCAACTCATTTGAAGCTCGTTATAATTCTCTAGAAATTAGTAGAAATCTACTGTTATTTGCCATAAAGGACTTCCAGAAATCTAGATTTGAGAATAAACAAATTAATCCAGGTAACTAAGTGATTACTATGACCTTCCAAAGTTGTTCCAATGATTTAATGATTCTTGTGATCTCACAAAACAATTTAATTCAACCATTTAACCCAATCCTACAACAATAAATCATTAATACTAAATGTAGAAATAGAAAAAAGACAAAAACACGAGATGGATGTGAATAAGAAGTGAACAGACGAAAAGAAAATGATACAAAATGGCTCTGCGGATCTTGGGATATCCAAGCCCAAGGAAGCTCAAAGTTTTATGGAGGATACCAAGATCTAGAAGCCAAGTAGGTCACCAATCTTCATTATTTCCATCAATACAATTACATGCTTGAAGAAAGTGAAAGTGGGGCTGCAAAAATATGGGTTCTCTCCACAAAAAGACTAAGAAAAATCCACCCCTAGAGGCAAATTTGACTTGTTACTTATAATAAATTATTAGGAATCATTCTCCATGAAAGGAGGAAGCTTTCCCCACCAAAATACCTTGATTAGTGGATCTAGTTCCCAATACTAGGAATCTGCATTAAATGGCATGTAACACATTCCTAGTTTTCTCAATCATTGGAGCTCCACAATCTGTGCCATAATTCCAGAATATCTTGTTGATTTATTATTTAATATTGATCCTCCTATAGTAGGTAGCAGGTCCCTATATTATCTCTTTCTCCAAATCTCCATAATCTGCCCAATATTGTCACAATATTTCACAAAAATAAATAATATTAGGCCCAAATATGAAATTATCCATAAACCTTCCTAATGAACATATTAAAGTTAGAAATACATTATCTAATCAAAAAATAGAGGTTTAGTGTAGGATGGTCAAATGGGCCTTAATTTATGTATAATTTAGAGGCCTATCATATCCCGCTGTTGAAAGTGTTGCTTATCCTCTTAGAAACTTAGTGACCTCATTGTGCCTCATTCATGGCCCTGGTGGCCTCTCTCTTGTGCATTCCTCAGTCCTTTCTCTTAAGAATCTTGGCTGTAAGTTCTGCAAGGCCAATCACAAAAATATAGTTGTTATTTTCATGATTTTTTAACCATATTTCGAGAAAAAACATAACTTTCCTCTTTGAAAGTGAACTATGTTGTCTTTTAGATACATTTCATTTATATTATTTCCTTTGAAACCTTCATTACATTTTCATTCATTTTTCGAAAAATGTTTATGCGTAGAAAAAATCACAGTGTTTCTTGAGACCATTAGCATACCTTCTTTCCGTTATTCAAGATGGCTTCTTGAATATTTTTTAATTTGGCAAGGTCTTCCACATCCTTTTCCAACCTTCTACTATATTTTTCCACCATTTGGACACCTTTGAAACCTTCAAAATGCCTTGATATGAGAACTAGGAAATTCTGTAGTAAATATGTGTTTCGTGTAGTAAACTACATGAAACCCTATAGCGGTTCCTATCGTACTATAGGAAATCTTGTAACAGTTTCTGAAGTACTATAGGAAACCCTGCTTAAACCTATTTTGAGCAGAAATGATAGTCGAGCCTAGGGTAGGCCCTCAACTTGACTTCCATGCCTCTCTCCCATTTCTATAACATCCTTTAGGCCTTGGACAAAGGCTAGAAAGAGATTAGAGACCTTTTGTAAAGCCTCTTTTCATCACTGCAATTTGATTTCTATTTTTATTGTGAATCCCTTCTTTCCTTTTGTTGCATTCTTCTCTTTTGTGGCCTAGATGATTTCTTAATGGCCTTGGAGTTCTCTATTTTGATTAGGTGTCTCTTAGGCACTGCCATTTTGGGCTTTAGCACAATTTCTTCCTTTATTCCTTCTTGTAGCAACATTGTGCCTTCCTATAGTAGTCATTCCTCTTCATTCAGGGTCTTCTAATTGTATGGGAGTGCTCCGAAATGATGTAGAGAGTTTTGAGGATGATGCTAGGGCTTAGAGGGAGTAGTGTAGGTTTGTGAAAATGGAGAGGATGTGCTCTATGTGTTTTTTCAAGAAATTTTTAGGGTGAGAGAGAGCGTAGGGTTTGTTTTTAAAAAATATTATTTTTTTCTGATGAAATGGGATGGATGAATGGTGTATAGATAGTGAATATGAAGTGGATGGAGGGTTTGGAGTGTTGTGGAAACTTGGCCTTTGCAGAAATTTCTTCTTTTAATTGCTGTCCCCATTCCTCGAAATCATCACCCTTCCTAATTTGGCTTTTCCACATTGCATGAGTGAAGGAGTGAGCTACAAAAAACTAGTTGAAGGAAACCGAGACTATTGACCCATCCTTAGATTATAAAACCTCATCTCTCATGCATTAACAATAAATTTCTAACTATAATATCCTCTAGAGAAGAGGCCAAGAATATTAAATACATGTATCTACCTGATGGTTGTTGGAGAGCCATGCATGCTCCCGCTAAGTTAATGATCGACCCATGGTCCTCTCAAGGTGATAACTTCCTTTGTTTACTTCTACATAGGTCTTCATAGCTTGGTGATTCTAAACCTCTTTCTTTCAGTTACCATGAGCTAGCTATCTTAGTCAAATCTGACCTTCTTGGAGTGTTGGGATTGGCCATGGGAGATTTTGACCTTCCCTATACCTTATTCCACCATTAGACACCTTTCCCACATTTTATTTCACCCTCCATACCTTCTTATAGCTTTCAGCCTGTTTCCTGCAGTAAACTAGGATACAGTACTACAAGAAACCCTATAGCAACTTGTTTAAACCCATATCTCCCAAATGATATACTATATTGACCTAAAATTTCTCAGCATGTTTCCATCATCCTTATGCCCCTCCTCATAAAAACGTCTAGCAAATGGATGAATAAATCTCAAGAAAAATTAAATATGGCTGATGTTGATGGAGGTCGATTTCTTGGAAAATGTGCACTAGAATTTACTGAAATTGCTTGGTAATGTTACCATCATCCACAGGAATCTCCCCATGGAATAAATTTTTAAATGGATCCACAAATATCGAGAAAATTCAGAAAATTGTTGTGGAGGTCGATTTGTCGGAAAATGTGCACCGGAATTGGCTTAAATTGCCTAAGAATGTTACTATAATTCATATGCATCTCGACATGAAACAATTTTGAAAATGGATGCATGGTTTTCAAGATATGACAAAAATAATTTTCTGTTGTATGTATTTATGTTTCCTGTAGTAAAACATAACATTCTTGTAATATTTTAGGACAAGGAAAATGAATGGGAAAAGGTTTGGAATGATGGGTGGATGGTGTAAATAGATAAGGGTGTTGGATTGGCATGGCCTTTGCCCTTTTGGAACATCTGAGTAAAGGAGGAGAAAGTCCAAATTTGAGTTCCTTTGACTAGAATTTTGACAAATTTTGTTGTTTTTGGTGTCAACTTGTTTTTGTTGTTTGTAGATGTTGGAGAGCACCTATATTCATCATAGAGATACATGGAGAAAACTTTTTTTTATTTTTCCTTTTTTTCTTCTAGGACTACTACCTGCCTCAATGAGGATTTCAACTAGTAGGTCTGCCTAGGTGCCTAAAAGGAGGTGTTCACTTAGGATCTTTTCTTTTCTCCTTTTCTCTATTTTTTCCAACCCATTGACCACCTCACGGAGGTTTTCAATCAATGATCCAATCTCACGTGGCTCAAAGGAGGTTTTCACCTCAGATTTTATTTTATCTCTTATTTTTCATTTTTTTTGTTTTTTCTACCCTACACTACTTGAAAAACAAAATCACTTTCAAGTATAAGAATACTTTGATTGGAGCCATGTGCACATCAAGATGATAGACACATTTATGTGTAGTATTGAAATGTATGATTTGATGTGTACCTTAATTCTAGAGATCAAATACTTTGACTTTGATGATATCAAGCACCGTTGAACAAGAGAGTGCTTTTGCAACATAATGACTATCTGGAACCATATTTTAATATAGTTTTGATGCCCTTGGTCCACTTGCTCAGTTGGATAATGTTGGATGTCTTTTTCTTCCATTACCTTCAAATCTTCCTCTTTTTGCGGATTGTTCTCTTGAACAAATGGAGGATTTGATGGTAACCATGAGGGAACTTTCTCAATTTCTCATTTTTATGTCTGCTCTTCATCAAATGCAACCCATGATCCTTTGGTATTCTCATTTTAATCTTCTTCTTCTCGATGTGGTCTTTCAATGATATAAATAAAATCTCTTTTTTGAAATACTTTTCTTAAGATGAGATGAATACCATTGAGATCAAGGGGAGATATTTGTAGGTGTTGTACCTCAGCATTATAAGTGGGTTGAACTACTTCATTGTGTGGGTTTGGAAATGGTGGTATAGGTAGTTGAGTGGAATTGGATATTTGAGATGGATGTGGTTGGGGTTGTGGTTGTGGTGGAGGTGGATGGTAAGAATAACATGGAGCTGAGTATGGAAGATAGTGAGGAAAATATTGAGCATATTGTGGATGGCTCCCATAACATTCCTGCCAAACTTGTTGCCAAGATTGGTTTTGGGGTTTAGATGGCCAAGGGTTCCAAGGAAGGGGTGTGTTCCAATTACTTTGAGATGTATGCATATAAGCTTGAAATTGTGAATTAAGCTCTTGCATCATATCATGTTGAACAGGCTGCGATGGTCATCATGGAGCTACATAACATAACTGCATTGGCAATTGAATTACTTCTTTGACATCTTAGTAAAATTCCTTCAACCTTAGTAATGAGGGGAAATATTTGACATCATGTGATTTTGCATGGACAACACAAATATCAACATCTTCTTTTTCTTCATCTTGGATTCTTAACATTTCCACTTGTTTGGTTACATTGCTAAGAATTTTTGTTTTAAAGTCCTCAAACAAATTTCGCAGTTTAGCTTGACTTATTGATCTTGATGTTGATTTGCTTACTCTTACCCTTCCTCTTGATATGTGTTTACATGTTTCAAAAATTTCTTCAAATGATAATTGGTATACACCACCTTTACTCATGAGATCAAGGAGGTCAATCCACTCATCCTTAGTTGTTCTAAGTAAGAGGGTTTTCAGTGTATGAGATCCTAAATGATGTAGTTTTTCCCTCTTAACATTATACATGAACCTATGTATTAAATACTCAAGGATATCATCTTATTTTTTATTCATTTTAAAGGTTTATTATTTAATATAATGATGTTTATATTCTTCTAGAAATATCTTTTCATATCATTCCATGATATTATTGAATTGTCCCTAAACTCATGAACATTTAAGAGCTCTATCCTTGAATGTCACGAGAAACAATCTCAATTTTTGAGTGTTTAATAGGTAACCATAATATCTACAAACAAGTTCAAATTCAAAGAGAAAGGTTGTTGGATCCTTTGACCTCATACCATGGAAGTTTGGAAGAAAAGATGGAGGGATGTTCTTCATATGCACATTGATTTCAATATCTTAAATGGGAAATCCGAGAGGATCTTTCTCATTATCATCATCTCCATCCATTTCTTCTACATTCTTTGTCATCTCTTATTCTTCTACCCACAACAATGGATGGTGATGTGGCTCTTACTACACCACCTGATCAAATGGGGGGGTGGGTTGGTGTTGGAGAATTTTGTTTTGTTTTTATGATTGAATGAAAACACTAATGCAATTTATTTTTATATTTTTGAAATTAAATATGCCGAATGAAAATATCTTTTTTGATTTTTCAGAAAGTAAAATTAAATGAATCAACTAGAGAAGAAAACAATGCATACTTTAACAACTCCCTGTCAACGACACTAAAAAGTGATGAGTCTCAGTATTATAACAAGAATGTTGCAAATCCCAGGGCTACCAACTTTATTTATCAACTTGAGTTTTGTAAAAACATAAGAGGTATTGCCACTATATGTGTAGCATATAACGTGTCCTTCCTTTGATGCCATGATGTGATGGAGTGAAAGTAATAAAATCAGATCCTAAACTAATTGCAAAAAATGAAATGCTTGAAATGGAAACCTTAACCTATTGCAAGAAAGAAAATACAAGGAAAGAAGCCTATTCTAATTGCATAAAGTAATTATAAATGTCAAAGATTACATTTAAAATAGTTTAGATCCATTAAAAAAAATTATTTGATGTGGAAATCAAGAAAATCATCATTTTACTATCTAATTGATAAATTTGTCCGTTAACCCAAATCACTGAAATGTTTTGCATGGGTAAAGAGGAAACTCCCAAGTGGCGTTTAGGCTTACCTAATCATTGATTTAGAGCCTAGAGGTCTTGATTCAACCCTAAGGGACAGTAAACAAACTTATTGAGTGAATATGTTCAAGTATATGCATGTTGGAAGGCTACTATAGTGTTTGTTGTACTTTACTATAGGAAAACAATAGATTTGCTATAGGGAGATATAATTCACTGAATGACCGACCAAATAAAATCCAAATTGGATGTGACAAATTTAGTTATTGAATAGGATGTATTCGGTCTCCATTCGAGGTGGAATCACTCAAAAGGACCTCTGTTAACCCGTGCGAAAAATGGCAGAAAATTATTTGTCTAAAATCTAGAAATTCGAGAACTAGTGGGCTAGTAAGTTTATCAAATGCCTAACCTAATCAAGTAGAAATGAAATGAGGTAATTCTTTTTGTTAACTAGAAATTTTTTTTGATATAATGCAAGTGGATTCAACTCTTTTGAAGCTCGTTAGAATGCTCTAGAAAATAGCAAACAATTACTGCTATTTGCCACAAAGGACTTCCAAAAATCTATATTTGGGAATAAACAAATTAATCCAAATAGATAAATGATTACTATGAACTTAAAAAGTTGTTCTAATGATGAAAATAACTTACTTCAACCATTTAACCCAATCCTACAACAAAAAATCATTAATACTAAATGCAGAAATGGAAAAATACAAGAACAAGAGATGAAGTTGAATAAGAAGTGAATGGAAGAAACGAAAATGATACAAAAGGGCTACGAGGCTCCTCGTATGGCCAAGCCCAAGGAGAATCATAGTCCTATGAAGGAGACCAAGATGTAGAAGCTCAAAAGGTCAATACAATTACATCCCTGCATAAAATGAAAGTGGAGCTACAAAAATACAAGTTTTCTCCACAAGAAGAATAAGAAAAATCCACCCCTAGAGGAAAATTCAACTTGGAATTTCTAAAAACTCATTGGGAATCATTCCCCATGAAAGGAGGAATCCTTCCCCACCAAAATCCTTTGATTAGTGGATCTGGTTCCCAATACTAGGAATCTGCATTAAATGGCACAGGACCCATTCCTAGATTTTCTCAATCATTGGAGCTGCACAATATGTGCCATAATTTTAGGATATCTTATCGATTTATTATTTAATATTGATCTTCCTTTAGTAGGGAGCATGTTCGTATATTATCTCCTCGTACAAATCTCCATAATCTACCCAATAGTCTCACAATGTTCCACAAAAATAAATAATATTAGGCACAAATATGCAATTATCTATAAAGCTTCCTAATGAACATGTTAAAGTTAAAAATGAATTATATAATGCAAAAAACGAGTTTTAATGTGCTGAAGGATGGTCAAATGGGCCTTATTTTATATCTATTTTAGAGGCCCATCACCTTCACCCTGTAACCATATTCAATTTTGGATATGGGCTTAATTCACTCAACCGTCGTAGTAGCATTGAATCATTGATTGGTTATCTAGGTGTCTCCCATAATGTGAATGAATTTTTAGTTACCCTACACAGTCTAGAAAGGCTCCCAATTCCTCATAAATGCTTCTTAGAGGCCTGAGCATGCTAAGAGTGTGTATCTCCTTCTTGCAGTAATTGCACCACTATGTCAAAGCCCATCAATTTACTGATATTGTACCCTGGAGTCATTCTCTTAATTTATCTCCCTTTCACATACAATTAATTATCAGAGGAGGCTTTCCTTAGCTCGATGTAAAATTTAAAGTTGCCATCAACCAAATAGAACCAAAATATGTGTGCACAGTTACTATTAACTGCCAACTCATTTATCCTCTATAAACTATGCGCTATATATGTTGACTCACCCATAGTGATGACATGGAGCGATGTTGACTCACATATCCTTCAAACATATGCCAAACCACAGGTCCCTACCTTTTAAGTGTATAAATGCACACATACATACGCCGACACTAAGTTGAAATTCCAGATTCGTGTAACCTCATAATGTTAATATATAGCATGTTGGAAATAATACCGGGGGGGGGGTGAATCAGTATTATCAATTTAAAATTTTACATTTCCATATACAAATTTTATATGCTACTTCTGTTAATGAAACTTGCTTGTATACGCAACTATGTTTAGAGCAACTAGTGTATATCTTGCAAACTTATAATTTGGATAGTTGATCCTTAATCTGTGTATCAGAACCATATAAATAGTAACCAGGTGTAATAAACAGAACAATAAATCACACACATGAACAAAAGATATAAGGTGGAAACCCAATGTGGGTTAAAACAACATGCTGTAATCGTCTCTATCTTTCTTTAATAAGAAACTTATTTTTACAAATTTTGTACTGGGTCAGTCTTATAACAGTATGCAGGATTCTACCTGCAGAAGGCTACAACCTTCTCTCATTGTCCAGCTTCTCCTCGAAGGGAGCTACAACCCCCTAGCTCTTGTACTAGCTGATGTGTATACTAGTACATAGGTGCTGACCTACATAAGGCTACAACCTTCTCTTTTCTTCCAGGGACCACGTTTCATAAATTTTCAGACTGGATCCATTAATAACATCAATCAAACATCAAATATATCTACATCAATCAATATCCTTTGCACCAATCAAAAATGAATCAAACAATTACTTTTTTGAATGTTGTAACTAGAAAATGGTAGCAGCAACCAGAACCCAATGCAGAACCCAGAACACCGCAACAACAAACAGAAGTAGCTAAACATATTTTATGAGACGTATGCTACTTCAATGTTTTGAACCTACATTCATACACTATTATTTGAAGACAAACCTAGATATACGTTTTTTTGAAATGTAGAACTAGCCTGTATACGCACCTTTGCTATACTAAACTTGCATACAGATCTGTAAAAGATGATTTAACCTTTACAACTATTCAGACATCAGTTATACCCAGATCATCAAATTTATAGATTACAACATGAACTAATAATAAAATATCAAAACCACACAAAGATACTTCTCTTCAAGCCTAAAGATCATGACCCATCAATAGAACTTATCCTTCTTCAAGCGCTCAGGTTCCTCCTTGATTAATGTCAAGCTATGCACCATAACCCAATGACTAGTATTCTAGATCTTTCTCTTCATTAGATATTCAATACTTGAGTTCCTTTGCCTAATGATCTCCTCATCCTTTAATAGTATTAGGCCTTACTCAATACCATGGTCCAAAACCACTTTAGAATAAATACCTTGGACCAAAGACCTGTGGATAGTACTTCGGACAAGATACCTTGGACCAATACCATGGGTCAAAATACCAAGGACCAAATGCCACATACCAAAACCATTTTTTCCAACATGTACATGCTTTTCCTTGCATGAAAGTGTGTGTATATGCATATGCGCCTTTTGGTCTGCTAACCTATGTGTATACGCAGTTTGGTCAAGGGGAGCCAACGTATACCTCTTTTTCTTTCATTCTATGATCCTGAACTATAATTTGTCGTCTGAGTGAGTTGCCATCAAGGACAACACCTGTGTCATAGCGCCAAACCTATGTCATAATGCCAAAAATCTCCCCCTTTGGACTTAATGGCAACCCTAAGTCATTCTCCCCCTTTTCATCAAGGGCAAAGGGTTATGTTCCCCCTAAGTACATTCTGAATTCTCTGATATGTTGAAGGTGTTGTTCATGCTCCCCCTAACTGTAATAAATCTCTGCAAAAAGATGTTCTACAAGAAGAACATGACTTTATACATCATAAATGACCTTCCTATCACCAAAGACTCATACATACATCCATCTCCCAATGAAGTGGGGATATACCAAGATTTACTTATCCACCCAACCAAGTGAGGATACATCAAATGTTTATACATGATAAAACAAGAACATTACATCATCCATCCCAGGCATAGTGGGGAAACAAAATGGGTCATTACATGACCTTGATAATAAAAGTTATACCTAACATAGAGACAAAATATCTAAAACAAGACTATGATAGTCATTAGCAACAATCATCGGCATCATCTATCAGTCACCATCCAGACCAACAACCATGATCTCCCTCTGCACCTGTTCCACCTAAATCAAAAACAATTGTGAAATTGTAAGAAGATCTTTTAAGGTAATGCCAACAATGATAATGCATTATTAGAAGTATATGCTCCCTCTGAACCTGTGCCAGATGGTCACTGTTAGACCCATATCAAACTCTTTTCATGCTGAGTCTAGCCCACTCATATTCTTCAAACCAAAATATACGCGGCTGTATCCACAGAAACTGGTGTATATACACGGATACGCTTCATGAAACTTGCGTATAGCCACTGTTCTCTAAAACAGATAAGTTTCAAGAGCAAGATGATGCATCAACTACTCCCCGCTTCTGTCTGAGGTATTCAAATGTCTCTGTGGGCAATGGTTTGGTGAATATATCAGCAACCTGTTCCTTGGAGGGAACATACTCCAATTTGACCTTTTGTTCAAGCACTTGTTCCCGGAGAAAATGGTATTTGATAGGAATGTGCTTGGTCTTGGAATGCATGACTGGATTCTTTGAAATACTGATTGCACTTGTATTATCACATAGAATGGAGATGGGTGGAGTACATGTGATCTGAATGTCTTGCAATGTTTGCATCATCCAAAGGAGTTGTGTACAACAAGATGCAACAACCACATATTCTGCTTTAGCTATAGATAATGCAGTTGAACTTTGTTTCTTGCTGAACCAAGACGCTAATCTGGAGCCCATATAGAATGCACCACCACTAGTGATTTTTTCGTCATGCACGCTTCCTACCCAATCTGCATCTGTATATGCATGAAGTGTAAGATCTATATCTCTAGGATACCATAAACCAATGTTTTGTGTTCCTTGAAGATATTTAAAAATCCTTTTGACTGCTTGAAGGTGAGCTTCCTTTGGATTTGCTTGGAATCTTCCAACAATTCCATTTGCATGCATGATGTCTGGTCGAGTACCTGTTAGATAGAGCAGACTACCAATCATGGATTTGTAGGTTGGTTGATGTACTACTGCTGATTCATCATTTGCACTGAGGTCGCATCCTGTTACCATAGGGGTACATATTTGTTTAGAATCTTCCATGCCATATTTCTTCAAGATCTGCTTGAGGTACTTGGTTTGTGATAAAAAATAACATATTTGTTTTGTTGAACTTGTAAACCAAGAAAATATGTGAGCTCACCAAGCAAGGACATTTCAAATTCTTTCTACATTACCAAATCAAATTTTTGACTCATGGCTTCTTCATTGCTACCAAAAACGATATCATCAACATACACAACAAGTATTAGCAATTTATCATCGTCAATTTTTATATATAGATTTTTATCAGCTAATCCTTTTGAAAAACCTTGTTAATGAAGGTATTTGTCAAGATGATAATACCAGGCCCTTGGAGCTTGTTTTAGACCATAGAGAGCCTTTCTGAGTCTGCATACAAGTTTTGGATCATTTCCAAGGATGAATCTGTCTGGTTTCTCAATATATACTTCTTCTTCTAGGTCTCCATTAAGAAAGGAAGATTTCACATCCATTTGATATACTTTGAACTTCTGAAAGCTAGAAAGAGCAAGGAACATTCTTATGGCTTCAAGTTGAGCAATAGGTGCAAAAGTTTCTTCAAAATATATACCTTCTTATTGAGCATACCATTTACAAACAAGTTTGGCCTTGTTTCTAATAACTTCTCCATTTTCATTCAGCTTGTTTTTGAAAATCCATTTGGTTCCTATGACATTCTTATCATTACGTCTGGGAACCAATTCCCAAGTATTATTCTTTTCAATATGCTCAAGTTCTTCATTGATGGCCTTGAACCAAAATTCATCTTTGCAAGCTTCATTGACATTTTGCAGTTCAACGGAGGAAAGCAATGCCAGATAGCTTGAAGCTTTTGTAATAGTTCTTCTTGTCTGCACACCTGCTTCTTTCTGCCCCAAGATTTGAGTCTCTTGATGATTCTTCTGAACATACCTGGATGGAGTCTTTTCTTCTATCCTTATCTGTTCTTCTGGAGCCTCATTAGTTTCTTCTTCTTCAGAATTAGTTTGATTTTATGTGGAAGGATAGTCCTTATCTTCGTCATAATATTCAGGTTTTACTTGCTTTGGATTTTTACGTGCTTCATCAACCATATCATCAATGGTCTCAACAATTTTCCCAAGTATTTTATTATAACACTTATATCCTTTACTTTGGGAAGAGTAACCAAGGAGAATTCCTTCATGTGCTCTAGGTTCAAACTTGCCAAGTTTTTCATCAGTCCTTTTGATTTAACATTTTGCTTCCAAAAACTTTGAAGTATTTTACTATAGGAGTCTTACCATGCCACATTCCATGAGGAGTTTTTTCTATTTACCCAGACATTTTTTTTGTTGAGAATAGTGACGGTAGCAAATGCAGCTTCACCCAGAAGGTTGCAGGAGTTCCAGACTCATCTAGCATAGCACGAGCCATTTGTTGAATGGTTCTATTCATCCTTTCTACCACTCCATTTTGCTAAGGAGTTCTTATTGTAGAGAATTCCCTTCTTATTCAATGTTCTTCATAGAAGTCGAACAATTCATCCAAGGTAAATTCCCCTCCTCGATCAGACTTGAGGCATTTGATTTTGTGATCTAATTCATTTTCAACCAAAGCTTTGAAGGCTTTGAACTTTTCAAAAGCTTCGTATTTATGCTTTAGAAGTCCTATCCAACACATTCTGGAAACGTCGTCAATGAACAATATAAAGTATTCTTCTCCATGAGGTGAATTTTTCCTAGATGGACCACAAAAATCAGTGTGAACAAGTTCATGAGGCTTACTAGCTGATCCTTCCTTCTTAGGGAAATGTGCTCTGGTTTGCTTACCAAATTGACTTGATTTGCATATTTTATTTTCTGGAATGCTGATATCTAGAAGATCATGAACAACCTTATATCTGCATGCTTTTCTTATTTGAGGGAAGCTTAGATGCCCCAATCTTCTGTGCCATAGCCAGTGTTCATCATTTTTGCTTAGGTAGCACTGTTGTTGTCCCCCCTTGAGTATTTACGAGTTGTTTGGAGTTCTTACACTTTTGATCATTGTTTCTCCTGTATCAAGCTAATGAACAACACATCCATTTGATCGAAATACTACCTCATTTCCTTGATCACACATTTGAATGACACTCAATAGATTATGCTTTAGACCATCTACATACATAACATTCCCAACTTTAATTTTTTTATTTTAAGAGAATGAAGCCTTTACCTTTTATGACTGCAGGAGTGTCATTACCAAATGAGACCTTCTTTTCCTTTTCTAAGGTATTATATGACTGAAGTTTTCCTTTATCACTTGTCATGTGTTTCAAGCATCTACTGTCGATGTACCACTAATTTTCTTGTCCTTCTGCATATAAGGCTATACCACATCTTTCTGTTTATGATTCTTTCGTTCTCCATGTTTTGGGACCAAATGAAGCTTTCTCCTTCTGAGATGTTTGTCAAAATTTACTCCTGCATTTAGAATCTTCATGACCGAAGTTGTTACAGATAGAGAATTCTATTTCATTTTCAAGAGAAAAAAAGTTATTGTAGGACCTCTTCATGATCCCAGTCACATTCCTTTGATTTTTTGCTTCTCTAGTCATGATGGTCTTGTAAGAAACACATTGAGCAGCTCTGTGTCTAAAGTTATGACATGAAAAACATTGGCCATTAAAGAAATTCTTGCGATTATCGAACCTACTAATGTGATGATTGTAGTTTCCATTGACATTCATTCTTTAAGAAAAACAATTTACCTAAGGAAGGTTGTAGCTTTTGTTCATCCTTGAAGTACATTGGACCCAATTTACCTAGTGATCTACTTTATGCCTTTGATGACGATTGTCAACCTGTTCACTTCTCCTTGCTGATTCAAGATAGCTTTTGGAGGTTGATGGCTTCTGTGCTTGAGATGCTTCTTCTGTATGTCCAAGACCTGTCTTTATCAGAGGAGAATGATGCACTTTGATAATTTCATCTAAAGTTCCCAATCCTTTAGAAAATCTAAGATTGAGAGCTTTTATTCTCAATATCTTTTCTTAGACCCAAAATTTCACACTCTAACTTTTCATTGTGTTTTTCCCTTTTAGCAAGTTGGAATATGAGAGTATCTATAATCATACTCTTTTCTTCTAAACAGATTTTAAGTTTATAAATTTCTTCATAGAGACCATCTTCATCTAAAGCATCCAAGAAATCATCATCTTCAAAAGCCATCAAAAGTCTATAATCAGTAACATGTTCATCTTCATCACTATTTGATAAACCATTGCTAACTTCATGTGTATAGTAGCTCTTCTTACTTACATTCTATTTTCTATTCCATTTTTCTGGTTCCTTACCTTTTTCTAGCTTACCTTTATGAGGACATTTGGCTGCATAATGACCGACTCTTCCACAAGCAAATCATTTCAAAGGTAGTTTACCTCTGAATCTTCCAGAACCCCATTGAAGGTTCTTGACAAAGTTTTCTTCTTCCTCTCCTTCTGAAAGGTGTCCCGATTCATTGAGCTCTTCTCTTTATGAAGCCTTGAATTTGGCTTCTCTCATATCTGATGGACCCCCTTTTCTCATTTCGAAAGTAGTTAGGATTCCGTGTAGTTGTGTCATAGTAATACTCCGAAGATTCCACTTTTCTTCTATGATAGAAACTTTTGATTCAAACTTAGAAGACAGGGATCTCAAAACCTTTTCAACTATAGTAACTTCTTTTATCTCTTCACCCAAGTTTTTCATGTGATTAACAATCTGATCTATATGTAAGAAGTAATTAGCTATACTTTCATCATTGTGCATTTTGATAGTTTCATATTGGATTCTGAGAGATTTTAGTTTTGCACATTTTACGTGATCATCTCCTTCATAGCTTAGAACGATCTTGTCCCATATTTCTTTGGCGGTTTTGAGCTGCATAACCTTGACAAATTCTGATTGTGACAGACTCCCCAATAGTGTGTTGACAGCCTTGGCATTTGTTTCATACTACTTTTTACCTACAATATCTGTAGGAATTGTTGATGGAAATGTGTATCCTCCTTCCATGATTTCCCAATCATCTGTTCCAAGAGATTGAATATAGGTTGTGGTTCTTACCTTCCAATAGGCGAAGTTTCTCCCATCGAAGATTGGTGGTCTAATGGATACCTCTCTTTTGTAGGTACTCATGATGATAAATCTTCCTTCAAGCGATCAAGCTTCTTCTGAAAGATTTGCTTTGATACCAATTATTGGAAATAATACTGAGAGGTAGGGGGTTAATCAATATTATCAATTTAACAATTTTACATTTCCATACACAAATTATATACGCTACTTCTATTAATGAAACTTGTGTGTATACACAACTGTGTGTATAACAACCATCTTATATCTTGAAAACTTATAATTTGGTTAGTTGATCCTTAATATGTGTATCAGAACCATATAAATAGTAACCAGGTGTAATAAACAGAACAAGCAATCACACACATGAACACAAGATATAAGGTGGAAACCCAATGTGGGTGAAAACCACCTGCTACAATCGTCTCTATCTTTCTTTAATAAGAAACATATTTTTACAAATTTTGTATTGGTGCAGTCTTATACTAGTACGCAAGCTTCTACCTGCAGAAGTCTACAACCTTCTCTCATTCTCCAGCTTCTCCTGGAAGGGAGCTACAACCCCCTAGCTCTTGTACTAGCTGACATGTATACTAGTATGTACGTGCTGACCTACAGAAGGCTACAACCTTCTCTTTTCCTCCAGGGACCACGTTTCATAAATTTTCAAATTTGATCCATCAATAACATCAATCAAACATCAAATATATCTGCATCAATCAATCTCCTTTGCACCAATCAAAACTAAATCAAACAATTACTTTTTTAATGTTGTAACCAGAACACAGTAGCAGTAACCAGAACCTAATGCAGTACCCAGAACACTGCAACAGCAAACAGAAGTAGCTAAAACATATTTTATGAGACATACACTACTTCAATGTGTCAAACCTATGTTCATATGTTGTTATTTGAAGACAAACCTCTATATATGTTGTTTTAAAATGTCGACGCAGCGTGTATACACGCCTTTGCTATACTGAACCTGCGTACAGATATGTAAAAGATGATTTAACCTTTACAACTATTCAAACATTAGTTATACCCAGATCATCAGACTTACAGATTACGACATGCACCAATTATAAAAGATCAAAACCACATAAATATACTTCTCTTCAAGCCTAAAGATCTTGACCCATCAGTAGAACTTATCCTTCTTCAAGCACTCAGGTTCCTCCTTGATTCATATCCAGCTATGCACCATAACCCAATGACCAATATTCTAGATCTTGCTCTTCATTAGATATTCAATACTTGAGTTCCTTTGCCTAATTATCTCCTCCTCCTTTTATAGTCTTAGGCCTTACTCAATAACATGGTCCAAAACCACTTTAGAATCAATACCTTGTTCCAAATACCTCTAGTCAATACTTGAGACAAGATACCTTGGACCGATACCATGGGTCAAAATTCCAAGGACCAAATACCACAGACCAAAACCAAGTTTTCCAACATGTACGCACTTTTCCTTGCGTGAAAGTGCGTGTATACACATATGTGCCTTTTGGTCTGCTAACCCACGTGTATATGTATTTTGGTCAAGGGGAACTAGCATAAAACTCTTTTTCTTTCATTTTGTGATCTGTCATCTAAGTGAGTTGCCATCAAGGATAACACCTGTGTCGTAGCACCAAACCTATGTCATAATGCCAGCACAGCGTTCCATAAGACCCTACGGGCTAGCAGCGTTTCAAGGTTAGCCTAACTGGCCTTTGATCCTTTCCTTTGATTTTGTCCTCAACTCCTTCAATTGTTTCCCCATAGTGTTTTAGCCTTATTCATGGCTAAAGACCGTTGGTCACTATAAAACATGAAAATTTTACAAAACACATGAAACCACCACAAAACCTCAACCTAAGTGCACCTTTCGTCATTTCACAAAACTATCAACTTCCATAATTTGATTTGTCTTTCGACATTGTTCACTCTCCACACCATTGAAGTCACTTTTGGGTTTTCGAGTTCTGATAAATTCCTGTTATGGGTTCGTTCAAGTGACAAACCATCAACTATTGGCCCCTACTAGCCTGACTCCTTACCATTCTTGTCCACCTTTCAAACAAACCTATTGGGTTCTCAGAATTCCAGGGTTCACGCTACCTCAACACACTACAATAACATAATACATTTTTAAATAGTCCTCTGTGTTATAGGCCTTCCAGGGTTAAGGGACTCCGAGCTTCCTGCTACCCCAAGTATCTACAATCCTGTAACAATTTTATAAATAAACCACTAGGGTTTTGAGGTTCTAGGATCTGCTACTAAGGGCTTTAAAGTCCCTACTATGGATAATCATAAATTTTTATCTAGAGGCCCATTTGCAGGATTCGCCATAACATTGGAAATATATTTCGAGACATTTTTCAACTATGCTAATTTTAGGAATAACTATGTTGATTTCTTGAGACATAATATCCTCCAAATTCTGGGACTCCGCAACTAGCATAGTCATCTTTTTAAGGCTTCTCAACTAAGCCTGCTACTATGATGATTCTCTATAGAATAGTGCAGTAACCATGGGAGTCCCCCTAAAAATCCTTCTCATCAATGCTAACATCTGTTGCTTATATCCTTACTTCTAGTTCAATTGATATCAATGCCAAAACACCAAGTGTGACCAGCCATTCAAATAAGGCCAACTGTCTAACAATATCCCCCTTTGGAATTGATGGTAACAAACTAAGGTACCCCCAAAACCATGCATGGTTTTATTCATCATTTTGCTTCTCCTTGGCACGAGTAATCTTCTCCCCCTTTGTCATCATTGTAAAATAATATTTTTGAAGTCTTCCACTAAAAAAATGTAGCATACTCTTTAGCTGAATCGTCAAGTTTAGTAGCTACCAATATTCATTATAATTGGGTCATTTAGAAGGAGGAGTTATGAGTCCTATCTATTGCCAGAGATACAAAAAGGGCTATCCTGCAAGTGGCTCAATAAATATGTCTGCAAGTTGTTCTTTAGTGGCCACATACTCAAGACAAACAACACTAGCAACAACCTGTTCCCTTAAGATGTGAAACTTGATAGGAATGTGCTTGATCTTTGAGTGTAGGACAAGATTCTTAGAGATGCTAATGGCACTAGTGTTATCAAACATTATTGGAATTGTATAAGTCAAATCTACCTTAATTTCATTCAAGGTATACTTCATGCAGAGAATTTGTGAGCAACAAATGGCAACTACAATATACTCTATCTCAGCAACTGATAAAAAAATGGAGTCTTGTTTCTTACAGATATAGGACACTAAGATGTTTCCCAAAAAGAATGTTTCATGAGAGGTGCTCTTTCTATCATCAATACTACTTTCCCAATCAAAATGAGTGTAGGCCTTTGATATAAACTCTCTGACCCTAGCATACCATAACCCATAGTCTGTTGTGCCTTGCAAATATTTGAAGATCCTTTTGACATTAAGGGCATGACTTTCATAGGGGAAAGGTTGAAATATGGCCACCAGACTCATTACTTGCATGACGTATGGTCTAGATGCTATGAGATATAACAAGCTCCATATCATCTATTTGTAGACAATCTGAATTACCAGTGGCATCTCATCTTCTTTGCATAACTTACACCGTGTAACCATGGGAGTGCTAACTGGCTTACAATATTCTAGTCCAAATTTCTTCAGTGTATTCTTGCAAATACTTGGATTTTGATATGAATATACCATCCTTTGATTGAAAAATTTGTAGTCCTAAGGAAAAGGATAGTTCTCCCATCATGGACATCTCAAAATTTGTATCCATACAGTTTGCCAATTGATGTCCTAATAATTCCATATTGTTGCTAAAGATTATGTGTTAAAATTGGCAACCAGGGAAAAACTTCATATATGAGTCTCTTCTCTACTGCGCTGAAATGGGTCTCTCTCTCTCACACATGTGAAGCCAGAAGTTGTTGAATTTGAAGCTGCAACTGCAGAAGTAAAGATTGACTTGTGTGGCCCAGAATATCTCCTCTTTGGAACTGCACTGTAGGTTCATTTGAACCTCCTCTGAAAGCCACAACTTTTGGTGGTGGAATGAAGTCAATCCGACGAACGGTTTGCAAGATATCGACTGCCCTAGTTTGAAACCGGAAACTGCTGAAACTGAAGTTGCAACTGTAGAAGCAAAGATTGACTTGCGTGGCCTAGAAGATCTCCTCATCTGAACTACGTTGTAGGTTCATCTGAACCTCCTCTGGAAGCTGAAACTTTTAGTGGTGGAATGAAGTCAATCCGACGGTCGGTTTGTGAGATATCGTCTGCCCTAGTTTGATAATGAAGCCGCTAATACTGATGCTGCTGATCTAGGGTTTGCTACTGCTGATATGAATCAGATTTATTGTACTATTTCTCTCTGCTGAATTATTCAAGATAAAAGAATATTTGATCAAAGTGTTTCCCCACACATTGTGGGGTTTGTCCCTGGCTAGCCGCCACATCTTGTGTCTCTTGCCTTGGCTTGTTTTTTGTCGATCATTTAATGTTCTATCTGCACTTTACTTTATGTACATGTGATTGCTAATCGGTGGAATATAATAAGAAAAAGAAGTAAACTGTTATAAGCATAGAACATACCATAACGTAACATGGTATCAGAGCTGAGGTGAAGACAAAGCCCAAGCAAGAGCAAGAGCAATCATCGAAGAGAATAGGCAAGGCTATCCTAAAAGAACTATGGGGTCCTCAACACTCTTTCCTGCTGAAGACAAGCTCCATGAGAATGATAACTATCATGCATGGAAGATGTCTATTGATCTACCCCTAGAAGATCCAGGAGTGTTGGACCATGTAAGAGGCAATATTGTTGAGCCTCCATCAAATGCATCCGTTGATGCATGGAACAAATGGAAAAATGGAGAAGTCAAAACAAAGAAGATCATCCGGGACTCTATCGACAAGCGCTTGGTGGCCTACATCTCTGATCTAGAAACCTCCAAGGAAATCTACAGATTGGTGAGTTTATTTAAAGTTAATGATGCAAATCAAGTTTTGTTTCTTAGAAATAAGTTGAGGGAAATCAAGAAGGGTAAAGATGAAAGTATGCAAGCATACTTCTTAAGAATCACCGAGATCAAGAACGATCTCCTATCTATTGGGGAAACCATCACTAACAGAGAAATGGAACTCACAACTCTCGGAGGATTACCATCTGAATGGTATGTGTTCAGGACTACTCTTCTGAACAATAATGTAATTCCTAGTTTCGAGGAATTAATGGCTAGATGCATTCAAGAACAAACAAGGGTAGAAGAGAAAGAAATGCCCATGCCTAAAGGTCCTCCTGCTGCCTTTTCTTCTTATGCCAAGAAAAGAAATAACTCCGGGACTAAATAAAAAGGAAAGGCTGGACCTAAGGCTAGAAGAAAATGACGATGTTACATTGCGATAAAGCAAGCCACTATGTATGAGATCATGAGCATCATGATGAATGAGATCATGGACATAAAGGGCAACATGAGATCCTGGACATATAGGATAGCATGATGATGATGCACACTAGTTTGAGTAGCATTATGATGGATAAAATCATGGACATGGATAGCATGATGATAATCATGATTAGAGAAACATGGTACAATATGCAGTGGTGCAATTCGAAATCCTTCTTATGGAAATCGAAAGAATGACAAATTCAATAGCAAAGGTAAGAGGAGAGTTGGGAAACAAGGAAGAGGACAAGCATTGAGGAAGGCTAGAAATTCTAGGATGTATTAAACACACCTGACCTCAAAAGGAACCTAATGTCCATCTTGGCAATGGAAGATAGAGGCTACAAGGTAACCTTCAACAATGGCAAGGTATGTATATGGAAAAATAATGTTAAAGATGCCTTTACTCTTGGGTTTAGTGTTGATTCATTATATCAGGTCGATGGAAGTCCGCTAGGTGTCATGCCTTGTGACACAACTCTTTAGTCCGAACTTTGGCATCGGAGGTTTGCCCACCTTCATTACACAGCTCTACCCGATGTAAGACAGATGGTAACAGGGATGCCCAAATTCCAAGTAGAGAAAGAAGGTGTATGTCCGGGATGTGCCAAAGGAAAGATCAAAAGGGGACCATTCCCCTCAAGCCAAAGGAAGACCTTCGATATATTACAATTGGTTTACTTAGGCATACCTAAGGTTGGCATTAAGAGGGAGACTACTACACCACATACTCCTAAGCAGAATGGTGTGGTGGGAAGGAAGAACCACACGATGATGGAAGTTGTCCGGGGTCATGCTACATGATCAAAGTCTTCCTAAGTTTCTTTGGGCTGAAGCTGCAAACATTGCCGTATATGTACAAAATTGATGCCCTCATCAAGCATTGGGTTCCAAGACTCCCGAAGAAAAATTCATCGGTAAGAAACCTGATGTTTCTCATTTTAAAATTTTTGAAAGCCCTGTATACTTTCATGTGCCGAAAGAGAAAATAAATAAATTGGGAGCATCTGGAAAGAAGGGAATTTTCGTGGGCTATGGTGAAAATACTAAAGGCTATAGAATCTATGTAGCCGGTCAAAGGGAAGTCATAATTAGTCATGATGTCACCTTTGATGAAGATATGGCTCTCAGCAAGGTGATCAATCTTCCGACTTTGAGGAGCTCTCAAGAAGCTAACACTAGGGAACTGAAAGAAAAGGATGATGAATCAATGCCTGATGTAGAAGAACCCATGGATCCGATTGATCCTCCTCCATATGAGCCTTCCTCTTCTAGGAAGAGGCCTTCATGGCTTAAGGGGTTACTTGATGATGCTGAAGGACATGCTGCACCCTGAGGAACCTTCCATCAAACTAAGAAACCTAAGAGGTATCAGGGATACCTGACCATCATGAGCACGATCATACAAGATGAGCCTTCATCATTCTCAGATGTCATCAAGCATTAACTATGGAAGGGTGCTATGACTAGAGAATATGAGTCTATTATGGAGAATGATGTCTGGGAAGTAGTTCCCAGACCCCAGAGCAAGACAGTTGTTACTTCCAAATGGATTTGCAAGATATAGCATGCAGCAGATGGAAGTATGGAAAAGTATAAGGCTCATTTTGTTGCTCATGGTTTCTCCCAGAAGGAAGGTATAGACTATGATGTGATATTTGCACCTGTTGCCAGATATACGACCATCCGCTCGATCATAGACCTTGTGGCTTCACAAGGATGGAACCTACATCAGATGGATGTCAAGACCGTGTTCTTGCATGGTTCTATCAAAGAAGAGGTCTATGTGGAGCAACCTGAAGGATTTGAGATTTATGATTGAAAATCTCATGTATGCAGGTTGAAGAAGGCTCTCTATGGGCTGAAGCAAGCACCTCGAGCATGGTATGAGAGGATCAATAGCTACTTGATGAAGCTGGGATTCACTAGGAGTGAAGTTGATCCTAACCTTTACTTTAAGGTTGAATATGACAAGCCTATCATACTAGTGTTGCATGTGGATGACCTCTTTCTACAGGTGCAAACCCTCTCATTCACAAATGTAAGAGGGAGATGGCTTTTGAATTTGAAATGAAGTACCAAGGACTTGAAGAGTGGCAGAAGCCAAGGGAAATTTTCCTATCTCAAAGAAAATATGTGGTAAAGATATTGGAAAGATTCGGTATGATGGACTACAAGCCTGTGACTACCTCGAGGATCTTAACTTTTAGAAGTTATATGGTAGTGATGTCAGACCAGACTTGGGAAATGCCTCTGAGTTTCAAAAACTCATTCGCATTGATGTTCTTAGTGAACCTCCGTTCGAACATATGTTTTTCAGTTAGCATTGTGATCTCATATTTGGTTGAGCCTCACTGAATTGATGCCAGGAATGTTCTGGGATGTCTTCAGGACACAATCTCTCATGGATTAAGATACACTACCGGAGATGTGAGACTAGTTGGATATACTGATGTTGATTGGGCAGGCAGTGTGGTGGATCGTAAGAGCACTTCCGGGCACTGTTTCACCTTGGGATCTGCTTCGATATCCTAGATGAGTAGGAAGCAGAAGTCAGTGGCTTTGAGCACCGCCGAAGCAGAATATATTGTTGCTAGCATAACCTCATGTGAGGCAGTCTGGTTGCGAAAGCTCTTCAGTTAGCTGTTTGGATTTACATTGGATACCATTGTGATTCTCTGTAACAACCAGAGGTGGGATTCGATTATTGAGGAATCCCGTATTCGTCAACTGCTCCAGCAGATAGACATCATCTGGGATATGATAAGTTGATGAGAAAGGAAGCTCCATCACATTAAGATGATGTACAGGTTGATACACCTTGTCAAAGCCCCGAGGAAAGATCTAATCTGTGATTTTCCCAAACGACTTGGAGTCGTCAAGAAACCCTTGTACAAGGGTCCTGCATGTTGCATAAATTGAGCTCTGGGAGCTCTGAGGGCTTGCGGTTCCTACTGGAGCAACATATGACCACAGGGTGACTCACCCTCCCCTAGTGGTGCACACTGGAACAAGATGATTCGCTCTCTTGTGGGACAAGATGATTCGCTCTCTTGTGGAACAGGATGATTCGCTCTCCTGTGTAGCAGGATGATTAGTTCTCCTGTGAGGCCTGGATTGATGTGTTCTCCATGGCAGCCTGGATTGATGTGTTCTCCATGGCAATTGTAGCAGGATTGATTTGTTCTCTTGTGAGGCCTGGATTGATGTGTTCTCCATGGAAATCGTAGCAGGATTGATGTGTTCTCCTATGAGGACAGGATTGATTAGTTCTCCTGTCGAGGCATCCTACCCATACAGTCTGGGACTCATGGGAAGTACCTCTCATCTGATCAATGAGTAGGGAAATGAAGTTAGGGACCATAGTAGTACCGATGGACGCATCATTGTAACTACCGTACTCCCTACGCTAGGATGACCTCCATTGATCTGGGATCAATGATACTGGTCTGGGACTAGTGGTAGGAGTTGTACCATACTATGAAGCTGACTTCGGGTCGGTTGAGACTGGTCTAGGATCAGTGGTACATACTCTGAGACTGACTTTGAGTCAGTGGAGGATGATATTGGTCTGGGACCATTGGAGTTGTACTCACTATGACGCTGACTTTGGGTTGGTTGAGACTGGTCTGGGACCAGTGGTACATACTCTGAGATTGACTTTGAGTCAGTATGATACATCCTCGATCATTTTTTCTTCTTCATAATTCGGACAAAAGCAAAGCAGAAAAGAACAATGCAAGAGCAAAGCAGAATAGAGAAAAATAGTACAGATGAGTGCAGGCAGAACAAGACAAAGCAAAACAGGAAAAATAGAGCAGAGCAGGGCAAGGGTCAGGCTATACAGGGCAGTGCATTTGATGGATGAATAGTAACGACCGATAAATAGATTGAAGATGAAGTTCTCCATGGTTGAGAGGGAGTGTTAAAATTGGAAACCAGGGCAAAACTTCATATTTGAGTCTCTTCTCTACTGCGCTGAAATGGGTCTCTCTCTCTCACACATGTGAGGCCGAAAGCTGTTGAATTTGAAGCTGTAACTGCAGAAGTAAAGATTGACTTGTGTGGCCTAGAAGATCTCCTCTTTGGAACTGCGCTGTAGGTTCATCTGAACCTCCTCTGAAAGCCACAACTTTTGGTGGTGGAATGAAGTGAATCCGACACACGGTTTGCAAGATATCGACTGCCCTAGTTTCAAGCCGGAAACTGCTCAAACTGAAGCTGCAACTGTAGAATCAAAGATTGACTTGCGTGGCTTAGAATATCTCCTCATCTGAACTACGCTGTAGGTTCATCTGAACCTCCTCTGGAAGCCGAAACTTTTGGTGGTGGAATGAAGTCAATCCGATAGTCGGTTTGTGAGATATTGTCTGCCCTAGTTTGATAATGAAGCCGCTAATACTGATGTTGCTGATCTAGGGTTTGCTACTGCTGATATGAATCATATTTATTGCACTATTTCTCTCTGCTAAATTATTGAAGATAAAAGAAGATTTGATCAAAGGGTTTCACCACACATTGTGGGGGTTGTACCTGGCTAGCCGCCACATCTTGTGTCTCTTGTCTTGGCTTGTTTTCTGTCGATCATTTAATGTTCTATCTGCACTTTACTTTATGTACATGTGATTGCTAATCGGTGGAATATAATAAGAAAAAGAAGTAAATTGTTATAAGCATAGAACATACCATAACTTAACATTATGTCATCTACATACACTACCATAATCAATAGGTGGTCATCTTCAGATTTTATATACATATTTTTATCCGTAGTGCCCCTTCTAAATCCTTGTTCTTGATGATATTTATTGAATATAGCATACCAGGATCTAGGTGTCTGTTTGAGTTCGTTTAGGGCCTTTTTCAGTTTTCAAACAAAACCTCACTTTTCTGAGTATGAACCCTTATGGTTGCTTAATGTATACTTCTTCTTCCATATATCTATTCAAAAAAGTTGACTTCACATCCATCTAATATAACTTGATGTTTTTATGACCAGAAAACAAAAGAAACATTCTGATAGCTTCGAGTCTAGCTACTGGTATGAATGTTTCCTCAAAATCTATCCCCTCTATCTGGGCATACCCTCTGTAGAATAGTTGAGCCTTGTTCATGATTACTTGACCTTTCCCATTTAACTTATTTTTGAAGATGAATTTTGTGCGTATGAAATTTTTCTCTTTGAGTCTTGGAGCAAGCTCCAAAGTGACATTCTTCTCAATTTTTTCAAGTTCTTCATTCATAGTTGTCACCCAAGACTTGTGCTCACTTTCCTGACTAAGATTCTTAGGCTCAACTTGAGATATTAGAGAAAGGTTTGCACAACTTGGACTACCAACAAAATCCTCCTGGTATGAACACAAAAAATTTGATCTCCAGTAATTTGACCCTCGAGATGCTTTTTATGTACATACTTAGGTAGTGTTTTGGGCCTTGGAGTTATGCTCGTCTCTTCGTCTTCATTATTTGACTTTGTTTCTTCATGGTCTGAGGACCTAATGGTTGAAATGTCTTCCTATCTGAGTTCATGTTTCCTTTAGAGGACTTAGATTGTGGTAATATTTCATTTACTACTATATTAATGTAGTCCTCAACTCTCTTTGTCCTTTTATTATAGAACTCGTATCCTTTACTTTCATCAAAGTACCTCGGAGCTATATCCTCATCATCGAACCAAATTTTTTAGGATTTTTAACATTCCTTTTGATAAATCATTTTGTCCCAAATACATTGTAGTGCTTCAGTGACGCTAGTCTCCCTTTCCATAACCCATAGGGAGTCTTAGCACTGTTAGGCCTTAGTTCTATTCTGTTTGATAGGTATGTTGTTGCTTGTGCTACTTTTCCCCAAAAGGTGTGAGGTATTTTTGGTTCATCTATCATATCTCTTGTCATCCCTTGGATTGTTTTGTTCTTTCTCTTAGCTACTCCATTTTTTTGTCGATATATGGCCAAAAAATATTGCCTCCTTATGCCATGATCTTCAAATAATTATTCAAACTCTCCTGAAGTGTATTTCCTCCTCTCTCCAATATTAAGAATTTTATCTTTATATCTTTATCATTTTCTACTAGAGCCTTAAATGTCTTAAAATTCTTAAGTGCTTCTGATTTTTATTTTAAGAGCATTATCCATGTGGCTCTAGTAAAATCATCAATAAGAAACATGAAATACCTCTCTCCTCTAGGGATTTTTGTTTTGGTTGGGCAAAAAACATCTGTGTGAATTAGCTCTAGTGGTCCAGATAAATATAATTCCTTTTTCTTAAAGTGAGTCCTGGTCTACTTACCAAATTGACAAGACTTACAGATTCAATTATCAAGCGTTGTCAGTCTTGGAAATCCTCTTACTACTCCTATCTAGTTGACTTTTATCATATTGTCAAAGTTCATATGACCAAGTCCCATGTACCACAATCAAGCTTGATTGTTCTTGCTCAAGTAGAAACTCACTATGGAGTCATCAAACACATATACATTATTGTGAGTTTTGACTACCTTTCCTACCATATTTCCATTTTCTTCATCTTTGATCTCACATTCCTTGGATGAAAAGGTCACATTATAGCCATTATCACACATTTGGCTCACACTAAGCAAGTTTTTCTTGAGATCGTCTACATACAGCACATTTTGGGCTTTATTATTTTCATCAAGAATAACTACATCCTTACCCTTAATTCTTGCTAGGGAGTTGTTCTCAAAAGTGACATTGTTTCCTCTGTCCTTTTGTTTTGGTTATAGGAATTTACTTTTATCCACGGTGATATGCTTGGAACATCCACTATCCACATACCATTTCTTTTCTTGATAGTGTGCTCAAAAAGCAAATCCACATTCCCCATTCTTTCCAAACTTAGATTTCCATTTCTTATTATCCTTTTGAAAATATGGCTACCAATTTTTGTGGGATTTAGATGAATACTCAAATATTCTTTTGTGTTAATTTGGATTATGCATTCAACAATCGTGTACAAATGGTTTTATCATAATGTATCATTGTAGGGTCCATTGGTCATTCGAAAAGGTTAGATAGTAGCTTCCTCAACCAAAGTGTTTCTCTACTTACCTCACATGCTACAATATACTCTGCCTTAGTCCTACTTAAATAAAACGCGTCTTTATTTCATCTCATCCATGAGATCATGAAGGATCCTAAATTTAACCATCCTCCAATAATGCCCCTTCCATCTGTTCACTACTTCCCCAGTCAGAATCTCTATATCCAATCAGGTGGACATCATTCCTCTTATTGTAATTCACAAAGTAGTGGATAGTTCCTTGCAGATATCTCAAAATATAATTTGCTTCTATCAAAGGATCATGCTTTGACTCCACTTAGACTTTACTAAGAACATTTACTGCAAAGCATATGTTTTTTCTAGTATTCACCAAGTACATCAATGAGCCAATCAATCGTCTATACTTGGAAGGATCCACAAGGCTTGATTTAGAAATCCTTAGTATTTTGTAACTTGTGATGATCGAGGTTTTCATTTGTTTGTAATCCATCATGTCAAACCTCTTCAACATCTTGATCACATACTTACCTTGACCTAGATAGATTTTGTTAGGTCCTTACCATACTTCTAGTCCCAAATAGTAATGCATTAGCCCTAGATCCTTCATGTCAAATTATGATGATAGTTGCTTCTTTCATTCTTCAATCCAACCTTCTACACCTGGTAAGATAATATCATCCACATACAGAAGAATGATTACTGGTTCACCATTCACAACCTTAATATAAATATTCATATCAATAAAACTCTTTGTGAAGCCTAATCTCTGAAGGTATGCATCCATCCTAGCATACCATGGACTTGGTGCTTGTTTGAGGCCATATAATTCCATCTTCAATTTGCCAACATATGCCTCTCTGTCTTTAACTTCAAATCCCAAGGGTTTTTCTATATAGACTTCCTCATCAATTGTGCCATTAATAAATGCAGTCTTGACTTCGATTTGATGCATGTTCCATCCCATAGATGCTTCCAAAGACACCGATGAACGTATAGTTGGATAACTTGTTGTTGGAGAAAATGTCTCTTCATAGTCGTTGCCTTCTAGTTCAGAAAAACCCTTAGCCAAAATCTTGCCTTATACTTGTCAATGCTTCCTTCTACTGCATGTTTGATCTTATAGACCCCTGTGGAAGATACCACTCATTTATCTTTGATCCTAGGCATGATATCCCAAACTCCATTCTTCATTATAGTTGATATTATTCATTCATGCAACCCTTCCATTATTGATGACTCACGACTTCTTCAAAAGTGGATGGCTATGATTCTATTAGTTTTTTCATGTATAATGCATACCTAGAATATAGTTTAGGCTTCTTTGTTTCCGTGAATGTGCCTTGAGCTGCTCTATCACCCTCCACATCAAGTAGTGTAGAGTTCAACCAGTTAGCTCTCTTTCCTAATTCGAAGATGACCACAAGTTTAATAAGTTCACTAGGGCCTTCATCTTCATGATTAGATTCTTCTTCTTCCCTTTTGACTTCCTCTTCAAATATTGGAATTTATTAATCACCATAGTCCATAGGAAGTTCCTTAGATTTATTGAATGGGACACTTTCATCAAATGTAACATCTCAACTTACTTCTATACAATGTCCTTCATTTACGTAGATCCTATAGGCCTTAGAGGAGTTACTGTAGCTAACAAATGTTCCTCTCATGCTTGAAGGGTCCAACTTATTTCTTTTTTTCTTCAGTGTATGAGTATATACATGAAAACCAAATATTCAGAGATGATCCACAATTGGTTTCTTCTAGTGACCTGTAGGGAATTCGATTTTGAATATATACAACTATCTTAGAGGCTTCTCCCCACAATCATTTTGGTACATCTTTTATCATGAAACATTTCTTTTACAATTTCTTCGATGGATCAGTTCTTTCACTCCACAACTCTATTTTTTTTCAATTATATGGGACTATCAACTCCATCTTAATCCTAGACTCCTTACAGAAGGCTATGATTTCCTTGGATGTATACTCTCCTCCATTATCGAAAATTAGTATCTTGATTCCCCTTTGTGTAAGGTTCTCTACTTCAACTTTGAATTCATGAAATTTCGAAAATTCTTCATCCTTGTATTTCATTAAGTAAACACAAGTTTTTCTTGAATGATCATTTATAAATGTGACATAATATAGATGAACTCCAAGTAATTTTGGAGTCGTGGGACCACAAACATCAGAATGAATAAGATCCAATATTTATTTTTACCGTGAATCACTACTTCCAAATGGTCTCTTGTTGTTCTTACCCAATGCAACTCCTTTACATACTCCTTCATTATCTTCTTTCAATTCAACTCCATCTTAATCCTAGACTCCTTATAGAAGGCTATGATTTCCTTGGATGTATACTCTCCTCCATTATCAAAAATTAGTATCTTGATTCTCCTTTGTGTAAGGTTCTCTACTTCAACTTTGAATTCAGGAAATTTCGAAAATTCTTCATCCTTGTATTTCATTAAGTAAACACAAGTTTTTCTTGAATGATCATTTATAAATGTGACATAATATAGATGAACTCCAAGTGATTTTGGAGTCGTAGGACCACAAACATCAGAATGAATAAAATCCAATATTTATTTTGACCATGAATCACTGCTTCCAAATGGTCTCTTATTGTTCTTACCGAATGCACATCCTTTACATAGTCCTTTGTGATCTTCTTTCAATTTGGGGATTCCATATACTATATAACATAGAGTTGGAAGGATTCGGAAATGAAGACATCCAAATATTCTATGGCAAAGCTCACATGGTTTGATTTCAATGTGGACCAAAGCTTATGCAAGAGGAGATATGAACCTCTAAAGGATTCCTTCACAAATACCAATTAGTCTAGAATTTTGTATTCTTTTCTTCTTACTCCATACTACAACTTTTCCATCAATGAAAGCTACTCTATCACCCTTATCTTCAAAACTTGAAATAAAAAGTAAGTTCTTATACAAACCTGAAACAAATAAGACGTTGTTGAGATGAATGCTACTTCAATTTTTCAGATCTATAGAGGTTGATCCAATTCCCTTTATAGGATAGCTCTTATTCCCTCCAAGTTCCACTGGGTAAGAATATTTTTCCTTTGATAATGTCTTCAGTTGTTTGTGATGACAAGTCATGTCCTAGATGTACCACTATCAATTACCCAAATTCTCTCATCCTCGAATGTGTTAGTGAGTAAATAAAAGATTCCATGCTTCCTTGATGCCTTTCTTGAAATGACTTGCTACCTTTGAACTCTTCTTGAGGAACTTCTTCAATGAAGTGGATATCTTCATAATGCCTGCTGTAAAACAATGTTGAGAAATCTAAAGGGAAATGATTACAATGATTTATATATCATTAATAACTACTTCTGCTGTATTTTTACTTATTATATATGTTTCTTATTATTATGTTTGTGTATCATCAAACAAGTACCAAAACAAGAAAAACAAGAACATATAGTATAGGTTGCAAGACAAGGCCAAAACCTGTCCACTTGAGAGAAAAGCTCGCAAATCTCTTCTCTTCCTTATATATTCTTCAATTGAAGAATTCCAAGACCTTATGACTAAACCCAATACCTTCCAATAGCAAGATCAACCTCTTTGGATGATGTCCTAACCTTGATCTAGTCAAACCCAGACAAATCTCGTCCAATAGTACTTCTTCGACCTCCAGTTGCAGAATTTTGGCCTCCAATGCAAATCTGAAATTTTGCCCCCCCCCAATAGTTGCTACTGCCATACATGTGAGCTTTGATCTACCTTGTGAGCCTTCCTTTGATGTTCGCTTTCCTTCCCTGATTTATGGAGCTTGAGGATGACCCTTGGTGACCTTCAGTTAACCTTCTTGCATTATTTTCTCCAAGATCAAACTTGTATATAGAAATCCTAGATATGTTGTAGAAACCATAGTCCTCCTTAACACATGTGAGAGAGAAATAGCCCAAACAAAAGTATACTTCATCCTCTTCCTTGTTCGATGCCTTATTATTCCTCCTCCTTCAATCGAACGAGGATGGATGAATGTGTCTTAAAGAAGTTGAGCTTCCTCTTATATATTGGCTCTTAAAGCTAGATGTGGCTCTTCCTTGTAGACTGACTTTCCAACTGTTAGGCCAACTTCGTCTTGGAAGGTGATTTGACTCTTTAAATGACAAAAATAATTTTCTTTACAACTTACAATGTGTCTGAAGGGGTCTTCAACTTATGACAATGACTCTTTTAACTTCTTGAACTAGACAAATCTTAGAAGAACTTAATGGGTTATTGACCTATAAAGTAAAATACCTTGAACATGAAAACGTTACTCCAAAATCAATAATAATAATTTTTATTTCATTTTGAAATATACAAGAATAAAAAGTACATTTCATATTGATGAATACCTAACCTCGTTACACATTTTTCAACACCTCTTATTGCACTTATTAATATTAATAGGTTAACCAAATGATAAAATTAACTAGTAACTAATCATGTGAATAATAAATAATATAAAATGCAAGCAAGGATGTAAAAAGAGAGGAAAATTAATTAGAGAAATAAGGGGACTAGAGTAAAAGGGTTAGAATGAAAAAGGAAACTCGGAAGAGATAAACTTACAAGTGACAACAAGTACCCAATTCTTGTTAATTCTCCAACTATAATTCTTGTTGAGATTTCTATCTTCTCGATTTCAATGCATTCCCTAAAATTTATATAAATGTAGAGATAAATTTTAGCAAAAACGTTAGAAGAATATTTAATATAGATATGGTGCTTAATTTTCTGAAAATGGCCAGCTAGGGATGAAGAATGAGAGTGATTATGTTTGATGTACGAAAATTGATCCTGAATTCTACTTTTTATGGAATGGCTAGTTTCACCCATGTATGGTTTCCCATTGAAGCATGTGATCATGGATGCACCTTTCATGTTCAATGGGTCAATGATGTATTCTATAGACCCGAGGAAGTTACATATAGTGTTGAAAGTTTTGACGGTAGCATAGATGTTTTTATTTCTCAAAATGCAATTAATTTTGTTAGTAGTTCCTTGGATGAAGGGAATGTGAACATTCTTGACAGGATTTTTGGTATCCTTATTTGTTTTCGTCCTTTAATGGAATTTTTTAAGGCTTTGGGGCCTTGGTTATTATTTTAACCATTGTTTTCAAACACCTTCATGAGATTAGATTTCTTAGTGTTGAGGTGGTTTTTATAAAAATTATTAACTGTATGGTGGCTAATGTGTTTAAAAATCCATTTTTTTGGGTAGGATGATGATGTGAATTCACATGGAGATACTATTTAGTGTGAATCTCTTGGATGTTTTCAGGAACATCCTTAATACCATATTCAATATTATTCATAATTCCCCCCACTGATATTTTGTGAGGGACGATAGAAAAATTTAACCCTTTTTACAAAAGACTATGAGTGTGGTTATCGATTTGAATGCTTGGAAAGTTGATAACCAATTTTTTAGGGATATAGTTTAATAATTTTGGGAACATCATTATTGATGAAAGCAAATTTTGGGGTAAGGCCAATTTCCCCTTTCTTTATAATTTTCAATGCTGGGACCTATGGGTTATGATCCCATTACATTATCGAAAGCATTATATGCTCTTATTCCTTAAACCCGGCAACACATCCTTTCGAAAATACATGGATGCACACAGGAATATACAAAAAGTCCACTCCGAACCCTTTGACTAGACTTTAAAAACATTACCGCCCCAACTATAAAACATCGGGTTCTCTCCTCTAATATTTCCAACAGTTTTGTGCCGACCTTTGTTATCTCCGATCACCAATCAATGCTTAGTCGACTATCACCGTACCAAAAATTGTTTATCTGCATTCCTCCGTCCTTTGAACTTGGCCCATTTGATTTGCGATCAACGATTAAATTGTGACTATTGATCTTGACTCTCAATCCGACGGTCCATGATCTATCGCATCATTACAAGTCCTTAAAGCCTGAGGTCCGCCCTTATGAAGCAACTTTGTCGATGTGATATAAAGGCTCTGCTCCACAATGATTGGATCTGGACCGTTGGTTTTTGAGATCCAACAAATCTTGTGCGTCACTCTTCACTTCTCATTCTATTGATGGACTTACGCTATGCTCGGGCTTCCTCTATATTACCCTACCACTTACACTATTATCACTGCATACAACATTCATATAACACAACTATTCATTTATCGATGGATCGACATTGATCCTCGAGTTATCAATGGTCAATCAAACCTACAACACTGGAACATTCAGACGGTTTATAAAATACACAGAGGCACACAAAATCAACATAAGGCACACTTTTTGTTTTATACAGAATAATTACATGATAAGGTGTTTCAGCCTTAGAACAAGCTCCCAATCGATTACATTTTGAATACTTTATCTCTCACTCTGTATTACTATATTACTCTCTGTCCCTTACTTTATTTGTCTCATGCTATATATAGAACACGTAGGTTCATCATTTACAGAAATATTGGATCGGATCACTGAAAGGATCCCATCAATCTTCTCCTTGATCTCCTCTAACAATCCCTAACAACTCCCTGATGTTTCTACATGCATACATATGTGGCAGATTACATTTAATAAAGTCTTCGAGAGACTTTATCAATTCCATCATTTACTCTATTTTAAACAGATTTGTCCCTTGTTCAACTGCAATGGTCCACGTCGTCCTTGCTTCGCTTTGGATTCCTTATTTTGATGAATAGTGCCAGATGCTCCTGCATCAGACTCCTGAGGCACAAAAATTTATGACCTCCTTGTCATATTCTTCTCCTTGTCCTTAGCAATTCTACCCACTTCTCAGTGGAACTGCCTTCATGATCTTCTGTGAGCTGCAACCATCCTCTGTAGTAACAATCTTCCTCTACTACATGATACCTCACCAAGATTTATCCTCTAAGCTTAGTCCTTTGGCATCCTTCTAGTTCTCTCCTCTCGAACCAATTGAGCACTCCTTGCTCTCAGTTGTTGAAAGTCTTCTGACCTTCTTCTGCCACTATCTGCATGACAATAAGACCACAAACTCTCCAGCTTTAAACAACTGTACCTCCTTCTCCTTTTGCTTGCACTCCTTCTTCCTTCTCACTGGAAAACCTTTCCCTTTAACCTTTCCCTACTCTGATACCAAATGATGAAATGAGATTTTGGGGTAAGGCCAATTTCCCCTTTCTTTATAATTTTTTATCCTCAAACATATGGGTTATGATCCCATTACATTATCGGAGGCATTATCTGCTCTTATGCCTTAAATCCAATAACACATCCTTTCTAAAATACATGGATGCACACGGGAATACACAAAAAAGCCTCTCCAAACCCTTTGATCAAACTTTAAAAACATTATAGCCTCAAATATAAAATATTGGGTCCACTCCTCTAATATTTCCAACAGCTCTGCGCTGACATTTGTTATCTTCGATTGTCGATCGACGCTTAGTCAGCTATCGATATATCGGCCATCGCTGATCGAAATTCCTCTGTCCTTTGATCTTGGCCCCTTCGAATTGTGATCAACGATTAGATCGTGACCGTCAATTCTGACTCTCGATTCGACGGTCTATGATCTATCCCATCATGAGAAGTCCTTAAAGCATGAGGTCTACCCTTATGAAGCAACTTTGTCGATGCGATATAAAGGCTCTGCTCCATAGTGATTGGATCTAGACCGTTGGTCTCTGAGATCCAATGGATCCTATGCATCACTCTTCACTTCTCATTCTGTTGATGGGCTTATGCTACGCTCAGGCTTCCTCTACCTTACTCTCCCACTTACATTGTTGTCACTCCATACAACATTCATATAACACAGTTATTCGTTTATCGATGGATCGCCATTAATCCTCGAGTGATCGATGGTCGATCAAACCTACAACAGTGGAACATTCAGACGTTTTATAAGATACACACAAGCGCACAAAATCAACACAAGGCACACTTTTTGTTTTATACAGAAAAATTACATGCTAAGGTGTTTCAGCCTTAGAATAAACTCCGAGTCGATTACATTTTGAATATTCTATCTCTCACTCTATATTACTATATTAATCTGTGTCCCTTATTCTGTCTGTCTCATGATATATATAGAACACGCAGGCTCATCATTTACAAAAATATTGGATTGTATCACTGAAAGCATCTGGTCAATCCTCTCCTTGATCTCCCCTAACAAATCACTAACAACTCCCTAATATTTCTACATGCATACATATGTGGCACATTATGTTTAATAAAGTCTTCGAGAGACTTTATCCATTCCATCATTTACTCTGTTTTAAACAAATTTGTCCCCTCTTCAGCTTCGATGGTCCACATCCTCCTTGCTTCGCTTCAGATTCCTTATTTTGATGAAGAGTACTAGATGCTCCTGCATCAATTATCACTAAGGGGAGGTTTAAAAAATGAATTATGAGGGAAATGGGAAGGAAAATTATCAAAATGAAAACTAGTGGACTTCTAAGAAGGTAGCGAGAGAAAAGAGTTCGATTTGGAAGAAAAGGTTGAAAAGAATGGGTTATTTCACATGAAAGGCAAGGGAGAATGATATGAGGTGGGAAATGGTCACATGACACCAAAGAGGAATAAAGGGTCAATTGAAATGGTTGAGAGAGAAGATTTCATTGACATGATGGAGTCCAATGGATTAACCATTAAGGAGGCATTGGTGGAGGATGAAACAAAGTGAGAGTTGGAAAAGGAAACACTACATGGAACTTTGGTTGTGGAGGGAGTGGAGTATGAAATAGAGTGAGAAATGGATGAGGCGGTAGTGCCATGTGATGTGAAAGAGAAAATTAGATAATGGTGGCAACAAAATGATAAAGGAAATTTGTGTTTGGAAGTCCAAGGAACATCTCTAGTTTGGGAACCATTTTAGGGAACTCATAATGAACCACATAAAAACTAGATGGAGGATTTTTGGAATATATAAGAATCCACATTCAATGTTTTTGGGCTATATTTATGTTTCTTTATCCCGCCAAGAGATATCCACGGGTGGTTCTATTGGTGAAATCTATGAATTGCCTCAAGTAAAATGAAAATACATTATTGGGAGCAGTTGCAACAAGGTGGTTGCATTGCAGACACCCTAAAGGTTGATAGCATCATTTGGAGAGTAAAACTTTGACATTCCACTTTACTTAATATAACAAGAAAAAATAAGTAATGAAGTGTTTTAGTGAAATAACAACACTAAATTTTCTCGAATATGAATTTCAAGGCCATGTAAGCTACCTCCAAGTGTCTCGAGAATTAACATGCAAAGAATAAAATTTTAGAAATTATCTAAATGCTAATGATTGTTATACATTGAGTATCATTATCTTATATTGGACAATAAACTTTCTAAGAAAAATAATATATAAAATTTTAGACATAATAAGGTAACTCTACATTCATAGCCAAATTTATATTAAAAGAGGAAAAACACAAAATTCTCATAAATATGCATATAAACAAATAAGTGTTATCCAATTTTCTTTTCAAAATTTTTGAAGTTATATAAGTTTTTAAATAAACTTATCATTTATCAACAGTTGTATGAACTTTATCTTTCTTTTAAGTCATGGAGAAGTGTATAGTATAATATTTGTTCTCCTGTGAAAACTAATCTCATTGAGTTGCAAGATTCAATGAGTTGGAAGAATGAATCTTTACGAATGGTAACATGTATCCATATAAAATGGTTTTTATTGCAATAAAATTTTAGTAATGAGAAATATAATTATTTTAAAATGAATTGTAATGTCAAAAAATTAAATATTAAATTACAATCATCAAAATTTTTATATTTTGATATAATTGAATTTTGATTTAAAAAATAAAAATACATAAAATTCCTTACTTAAAAGTGGATCGAATTTACCATTCACTATAGGGAGTCTTTTGCAAGTGAAAGGGGGAAATTAATATCAAAAGATGATCTTAAATCAAGTTTCCAAAAACAAAACCACATGTTCATATTATTTTCCATTCACTATAGGGAGTCTTTTGCAAGTGAAAGGGGAAATTAATTTCAAAAGATGATCTTAAATCAAGTTTCCAGAAACAAAACCACATGTTCATATTAAAAATATTTCATAGAAAGTTTTAATAAATGGATGTTTCCACATATATATATATAAAAGTTGTGGATAAAAATAATATTTAGAATTGAAAGTGGGATAACATTTATTTTATTAAGATGATTATCTATTTCTCTTCATATTGTGCATCCTATTAAGGAATTAGACCGTTCATCCTTTCTAGATTGGAATACCTTTGGCTAATTGTATTCGATTTTTTAAAATATTTTTATTTATCTAATTTTTAATTAAACAAAATTGCTTTATATCTATATATTTATATATATAAAATTAGTTTTTTAGGAAAATTATTTCAAGATGCTCATGTAAAGTTAAAGGTGGGAATGTTAATTAAGTAATAAATGATTTAGCAAAAAAACAAAAAAATAGCATAAGTGAAATTTTATCATTATGGAGAATGTGTACTTATTTGTAACTTTTTTTTTAATATTTAGTAAAGTTAAAAGTGCCAATATGAATTAAGTAGTAAATGATTTACAAAACACCATTAAAATAGTATAAGTGAAATTTTATGTTATGGAGAATATGTATGTATCTATAAATCATTTTTTAATATTTAGTGAGTTTATGGATGTGAAATGGTATTAATATTATATAGTTATATTTTTAAATTTAATATTTGAATCTAGCTATTCTATAGACTTTAAATAATATTAATATTACATAATAATGTTTGTAATTATGAAGAAACTTTATTTTGATATTTTAGTTTTTTCATTCTATATTATGATTTTTTGGAATTTAATTAATTTTATTTTATAGAGAAATATTTTTTATAGTCTAGTATGAGGAAAAGGTCTAATTCCTTGCATGTTTAACATGGAATTTATACATAGCATTTAAAAAGGAAATCAATATCTTTTTTGAATAAAGTTTTTTCTACTTTTTTTTAAGGAAAATATTCCTATACATACATATATATATAGAGAAAGCAATTCAAAGTTAAAACAAATCTTATGGTTTAAATATTTCCTTTAAGTTGACATATGACATCTCTATCTCTTTTTATAAATTTATTCTTCGATAATTGCACCAAGCCACCACAAGCCTGTAATTAGCTAGGGGGAATATAAACACAACAGGAAATAGCAACCGCTTGAGGTCACAATGACCTGAAGAAAGAATTAGTAGATGTAAGGAGTAATAACCAAACTTTTAGTAAAACAAAGAGAGCCAAGAACTAAACAGCCCATGAGTGCACACCAAAAATGCCAAAATATCCAATAATCCCATAGAAAGGAAGAGGTCCAATACCCCCCGTACCATCCCCATTAATATCCCCTTCATGCGATAATCAAACCATGCAATGACCAAGTTCCAAGAGTGAGCCATCAGACTATAGACAATATTTGCCAGAAGATTCCTTAACACTTTGGGCCATGCAAACCAAACACTTTGCCCATGCAAACCAAACTAGAAGGTCCACGTGAAAGGGAATATCCTCTACCACCTTAGAGCTGCTGAATGACCCATCAATTTCCATAACTAGCAAAGAAACCATTATAAAACCATCAAAAGCTGAAATAGGATTCTAGGAGCCCAACAACAACATTGTAACCACAATGGCAACAAGGTGTAAAAAAATATGAGTCCTCCAAACTTAACCCTTATCAGATGAGATAATGGATGAGTCCTCTAAACTTAATCCTTATCAGATGAAATAATGGTAAGATCTTGGCATTGTCCACGAGAGGGTTAATATAATGAGTAGGATCAAGAGGAGGATCAGGGAGATCACTAGAGGTAGAATCTGACACAAGAAAAACGTCCACCCACTTAATGTTTTACAAAAAAAAAATTATAGCTTTAAACATGTTTATCTTGGAAGATGAACTGAAGTAAAGTGTCCATTTGCTAGTGCAAAGAAACACAATACAAGAGATGCAACTACTTGTTATGAAATCTTGTGGGCCCTTTCCAAATCCAAACTTGACGTATCAATCTAAGAATGATAGGGTCACTCCTCAATCTCTTTTTCCTAGGAGAGAATCATTTCTCTTTTGACTTCTAGAGTAACCACATCCAAAAATGTTCCAACACAATGGAAAGCCAAAGAACTAGTGTATTTGAAGCCAAAAGAACTCATACCACCCATCCTATTCAACATTCTCTAATGAGGAGGCATGAAGCCAGAAACAGGGTAGCAGACCAAACAAGTATAAAGCCCACAACCAAAAAAATAAGAGGAAGGACAAATAAGTGACCCTTCCTCACCTTAAAACAAAACTAGCAAATCATCCCCCCAATGCCACAACAAAGGGCCAAATTTGAGGAAATAACTCAATTTTGGACAATTCAAGGACATAACACTAAAAAATCCCCAGGGCTTAACCAGATTGAGAAAAAACTAGTACTCAACTTCACAATGAGATCAAGGTTGAAACAAAATAATAAGAACAACACTAAGGGTTCCTAGAGGAAAGACTACATACCACCCATCAAAAACAACAACCAGCTAGGCTAGACAATACCCCTATGTAAAGTATAAACGCAAATAGATAGAAACAATGTGAAATCCAAATGCACGAAGATATTCCACCAATTACAACCCTAATACACACCATAATGATAATAGCAGAGGTGCAACAATAGCCCAACCCTCAATTATACCACACTTTAGGAGATACAAAAATAGAACTAGATTCACATTACAATGAAATAATTGATGAATTAAGAACCACAATACCTCCCCACCCTGCCTATTACAAACACAATTGGTATCTTAAAGCTAAACTCTTGAGGTAAACTAGTCTCACCCACACTCCACATAAGCACAAATAACAAAGACCCCAACTCAGCTAAGGAAATAGAAGATGTGTATAAAACCTCACCTTGTTTCTCACAAATTAAGTAACCTTGTGACCTCAAAGACACAAGCGACATAACCTACAATACATCTTCCAACACTCCCCACCAATTCTCACACACCATAATGGGTTTAAGCCATTTGTTGAGGGAGCACACCTCACAAGAAATATTCCTATATCATCCATCCAAGGGACCTGAAAAAAAAAGTTATATAAATTGCAATTACAATTTTATGTCCATAAATTTATGAAAAAAAAGTTATATAGATGGCAATTATCATTTTATGTCCATAAATTTATTTTTACAAGTTTCATCTATAATATAATTATAACACTTCTTTTATATGAAAAAAAAATCATATAAATATCAATTATGGTTTTCTACTTTATACAAACACTTTATTTCCAACCATTTTCATTTTAATTAATTACTTTAAAATGAATATAAATCTTAAAAGTAATAAACATTTATTGCTTTGGGGAATATAAACATTCACATCTAAAAATCCATTCAACTCTACATTTTTTATTTACCTAACAAATTCTAATTATGATTTTTTGGGTCATTTATTCATTATCAAATGGAAAACTGGGTCCCTATCATATACTTTTCAACAAATAACAGATTTCAGTATCACTCTTCAGAAAAAATTGAACCTAAAATTTAATAAAAATTAAATCTCTTACCCATATCTCATCAATTCTGAAATTTAATATTTCATACTAAAATTTATATAAACCTTTTGTCACATTTTAATCCTTAATATTTTTTTAACAAAATCTTTTACGCTATAAAAACAATAGCAATCCTGAAAAATATACGTACACTTCCAATGTCGAGATTTCTTCTAGGCCGACTCTTGCCATGAAGCAAATCTCACGTGGTCGAGGATTTTGGCAAAGAGGTGGCATGAGATTCACATAATAATAAATCACAGCTCGAAAGCGCAAACCGTAGATAAGTTCACACACTGCAAAATCTACAAAAATGTCAACCAATTCTGGAAAATTGAGCTAGGAAGAATCAGAAGTTATGGCGTAGGTCGCCCAAGCCGAAATCGAGCACGAGGTATCGCTGATCGGGGAGGTGCTGCACCTGTACCAAGAGATTTTTTCTCTCTGACTTCAAAGAAATTCATGACCGATCCAGTTACAATCCCTAGTTCTCACCTCACCTACGATCCAAAATCCGTGGAACATTTGCACAAGGCTCCAGAAGATGTGCCGCCGGATCTGAGAATGAGAAAAAGAATGGACGCCTGGTTCTCCCAATGCAAGATCGACCCCCGCTTTGATTCCATGAACAGTCGAGGCTTTCGACCGAGGCTTCTTCATTGGGTCGGTAATTTCTGTAGCGGAGAAGCGCGAGGAATCCTGTTACGCGAATTCGTAATGCTAATAAAACGCCGACCGGTGCGTTATCTGGCCGACGGATGGGGCATGTGGTGCGTGGCCAGGTTGTTGTCCTGCGAAGCCCCCTCTAGAAAATGGGTTGCCACCGCAGTCTCTCTCGCTAACTATGTTCATAGTGGTGAGAATTTAGTGGCCCCTGAAAGCATAGACCCAGGCATACACCCTAACTACTCCCTCCTCCGCCCAATTAATGATGCACTGAAAGAACAACCGCAGAACAACCGCAGTGGACTCATGATCGAGATTTCAAACATGGACTCGTAAAATTCATGTACGCGCTAGTCATGAACAGCCCTGATATTTCCTCCATGGAAGGAAAAATGGAAGAAATTGTAGCATTTCTGGCCATGAAACTGTGGTCCAACTACCGGATTTTCCATTTTGGGTTGTACGTGGAACAATTTCTCACCTTAGAACGGCTCTGCGAAAGCCTCGAATTCCGCGAGAGTATCTTTGAAACAGAAGTCATACGGACATTGCTTGACCCGATGATGCGTGCAATTCTTAAACTGGAAAACATTAATAATGTAGGGAGGATGGTAACACTAAGAGCTCCCGAGACAATTGGGACGGGTCTCGAAATATTGTGGCACGCGTTCAGTTGAGGGGGATTGGGGGATTATTATTCGTGGAGCAAAGTTGCTTTTCTGGACCCTTTTCCATCTCATGAAGATGGTAGGTGATTAGGTTGAAGTTTTAGATAGAGGAGGAATGTTCTGTTGAAGAGTTTTGTGAATTTAACATTTTGGACTATCCTCAGTATCAATGTCCAGTTAGAACCTCGTGAAATGCCTGTGCCTGTAGAAAATGAGTACGATTATATAGAAAATGAAAATGATGAGAATGAGAATGATGATAGCGAAAATGAAAATGATGATTGACATAACTTAAGAAAGTAGCATCAAATTGCAACAAAATATTCCTCTCTAATTTATCAAATGCTCCTATCCATGAAATGACTGTCCGTGTAGAAAATGAGTAAGATGATATCGAAAATGAGAATGATGATAATGAGAGTGATGATATGGAAAATGAGAATGATGATTGACATAACCTAAGAAAGTAGGATCAAACTGCAACAAAATAGTCCTCTCTAATTGATCAAATTCTCCAATCCAATTTATTGATTAAAAGGAAAGAACTTTTAACCTAAATTCTGGGTAAATTTACAATGTGATTGTAACTGGGCTACAAGCAAAAGGCCGCAGAGATGTTATAATCGTTCTTTTGGAAATAAGAAGGAGCTTTTAAGCAACACTAATAAATTGATTTTCAAGGTTATTATAATATCTTTAATACTAATACTTTTAACTTGAGGGTATTTGTTTAATACTAATACTTTTAACTTGAGGGTATTTGTTCAAATGAATTATGAAAAGAGCATGAAACATTAATTTTTTTTTTAAATTGATTTTCAAGATTATTTTATTATTGTAGTATTTTTATATTGATGATATTTTTGTATTTGTTTTAATTGCTTTATGAAAAGAGCTTCTTGAAACATTAATTATCTTGTAGAGTTGAGGTTTCTGTGATCTATAACAAGTTTGAGGGAGATTTTTCTGCTAAAATCACATCATAAACCATTTGCCCACGGGTTTCAAACCAACGAGTGGTTCATCATGAGGACAAGTTGAAGAAACAAATATGTTAAATAGTCTCTGCAGAGACTCCAACCGGCTAAATCTGCCAACCGCTAATTTTGACCTAAGAACCCAAGTAATAATATTATTATTATTTTTAATATTAATACATAATTTTTTTTTAATATATATATATATATATAAAATAAAGTTGTGATATTAGTTTGTTAATAAATAAAATAAATACTTATATAGGTTAGTTTAAGAACCTAATATCATAACTTTAATATCTATCTATATATATATATATATTTAAAAAAATGATGTATTAATATTAAAAATAATAATAATATTAAATTAATGATTATTAATTTGACTTGGGTCCGTAGGTCAAAATTAGTGGTTGGCCCAGTGGTTGGCGGATTTAGCCATTGGAGTCTCTGCACATACTATTTAACATGCTTACCTGGATCTGTTTCTTCAACTTGTCCAGATGATGAACCACACTAGTTGGTTCGAAGAGCGTCGACAAATGGTTTATCATGTGATTTTTCGCCGAAAAATCTCTCGCAAACATTAATTATCTCTTTAATCGTATCTTCCCATATGCATTATATAACTTTTATGGAGTACTTCCCCCCAAAACCACCAAGTCCAATGATTATATACCTCTTATGGAGTACTTTCCCACAAAACCACCAAGTTCAATGAGACTACTAGCTGAATTGATCTTTTGTCAAGACTTGCCAGCAATATTATATCTGAGATTAACCAAGAAAATAGAACCTCATCATAAGTTTAAAGTGACCATGGAAACAAGCCCTATCTTGCCACTTTTGGTGCCTCCTTTCTTCCAATGTGGCATTAGGTATTCATAATGACAAACACAAAAGCAAAGGCCCAACACATATTAAACAATATGTGTAAGCCCAACACATATTAAACAATGTGTAAATGGGCCAACACATATTAAACAATATGTGTAAATAGGTCAACACATATTAAAAAATATGTGTAAATGGGTCAACGCCATGTACATGGCGGATCCCGCCCAACCACATGTTGACATAGTCACGGTCCTAGTGGGTTGAAACTGCCTAACCCATGTGGGTAACTTTTGAACAATAATTATCCACCCCTTCAAACAACAATAACTTCCTTCTTGCCACTTTTGGTTCCTCCTTTCTTGCAATGTGGCATTAGGTATTTATAATGAAAAACACAAAAGCAAAGGCCCAACACATATTAAACAATATGTGTAAATGGGTCAACACAACTACATATAATTTTATATGTAAAAACAAAACATGTGTTACACTGGTGGGTGGTCAAACCTTGTCACTTCATAGCCCCGAAGGCCCAACACATATTAAACAGTGTGTAAATGGGCTAACACATATTAAACAATATGTGTAAATGCGTCAACACATATTAAACAATATGTGTACCAACCACATGTTAACATAGTCACGGTCCGAGCGTGTTGAAACTGCCTAACCCATGTGGGTAACTTTTGAACAATAATTACCCACCCCTTCAAACAACAATAACTGCCTAACCCATGTGGGTTACTTTCAATCCATAATTACCCACCCATTCAAACAATAACGGACCATTCTATTTTGGGGTAAGTGGGGTTGGAACCCCCCACCACCCATCTCAAACTTAGCACCTTTGCCAACTATCCATATGGCCCACATTGTAATATCTGACCACAAAACATTACTTAAACCAAGTTGCTCATTTGACCTAGGAAGACCCATGGTGGAGCTCATGTGTGGAACCATGAGAAAATCAACTGAAGCAGAACCATGAGGGAGGGATCAAATGATATGCTCAAAGGATTCCTTTAGAGGGATAGAGGTGCCATTGTAAGAATTTAACAAGTTTATAGTCATTCTGACATATTTTCTCACCAGGAGTCCACCAACCTTGCAGTTAGTTTCTTTCAAGCTGACAACAAATAAGAATCTTTGTAAAATCTTGTGGAATCTAAAAGATTCCCTTAGAGGTTGATTTTTGATAGAGGGAGAATCATGCTAAGTTTATAGTCATTCTCATAGAATTTGAGAGGGAGCTAAGTGGGTTGCTTAGAATTTTTTCATCAAAACAATGAACTTTTTAGCAAAAATGAGAATGATGATTGACATAAAATAAAAATGAGAATGATGAAGGACATAAAATAAGAAAGTAGGATGACACTGCTGGAAAAAATCCTCTTTCCCCGTTGTTTTAGCCTAATTTTGGGGATTAGTTTGAACTTTTGACATTTTTCATTCAAATTTTCAACTTAGTGGACTAGGTTAAATACAATGGGTACAAAATTTTGTAGTCCTCTTTCAACATTGTCTTAGCCTAATTTTGGGGGTTAGTTTGAACTTTGGACATTTGTTCCAAAATATTGGAAATAGAAATTTTAGACTCATCTTAAATGTGATACAAAGATTGTTGTGATAGTAGGTTTAATATTTTAATTACAATTGATTGTTCATATATATTGACCAATACGTTGTATAATTGATTGATAGATCTATGCCATATTAAGGAAATTGATTAGTGTGATTCCAACCATAACTTTAGTTGCACTCCCTTCACAGAAATAAGTACTTACTAAAATACACTACTTACTGAAATACACTATAGATGACAACATAACATGTAGTGTTAGCTAGCCATTCACGAGTGAAAGAAGACAAATACAAAGTAAATCAAATGGTTATGATAATGGTTATGGTAAATGCATTCGATCTAAACTCTTAAATTTCTATATAACAACTTTATCTCTTCCATGTTTCAATACATTGAATTAGATTCTAACATAAAACCTTGCACATATAAACCACTTTCAAATAAATGGACAAATACGGGTTAGTACAATATTATAATAAATACACTGAACAACAAAGTTGTTCTTTTGTGAAGAAATCGAAAAAACATAGCCTATTGTGAAGAAATCGAAAAAAATTAGAATATTATTAGCTTTGTAATATATCATTTTATAAGATAAAAATAAAAATAAGAATAATTTGTGATGATTTTTTTAAGTATATTTATCTTTATAGGCTTGGTTTATATTTAAAGTGGGGTGCTAACCATAGATGGAGGAGGAAATACCTCTTATTCTCATAAATCTTTTAGGTTGGAAAAGGGTGGCTGGACCAATAGGAGAGGAAACTAGATGTAGTAACGATTTATGATAGCGAGGAAGAAAGAAAACCGTACTTACATTCGGACAAGCAAAGGGTTAAAAATAATCTTCATAAAAAATAATTATTTTAATTATTCGACACATTTATATTTGATCTTTTTTTAACTTACATGTTGATGTCAATTTTTATGAAGAATTTTCGCCGAAAATCACATAAAAAATTTTATGTTGAAGAGTTTCAAACTTTCAAGTGAGGTTCATCATGAGGACAAGTTGAATGAGAAGATCTTATTTAGCACATTAAATAAATACGGCAGAGAATCCATGACTCAACCCCTAAAAAATAAGAACTAGAAAATGATAATGTTTAGTTTGAGCGAAACAAGGGAAATTAATAATAATAATAATAATAATAATATAATTAAAAATATTTTCTTTTAAAATTAAAATTGATAATAAGTAAATCAAAATTAATAATTTTAAATATGTTGAAAAAATTAAAATGAATTAAATTATATAAAATGAATGACTTTTTAAAATTTTAATAGTTAGTTATACATATCAAAGCTGTTGTTGTTGTTGTTGTTGTTGTTGTTGTTGTTGTTGTTGTTGTTGTTGTTGTTAAAATAAATAAATTCAAATATGTTGAAAAAATAAAATGAATTAAATTAAAATTACTTTTTATAAAAAAAATTATATTTAGTCAAACATGGAGTATATATATATATATTTCAAATTAATCTAAGGAACCCTTTTAAATTATTACAAAAAAGACAATAAAATAAAATAAAATTATTAGAGTAATAGCAATTAATTCAAGGAACGAAAAGTATATTAGTTTTAAATTAAAATTAGATTAATTTTAAAATTAATTTTTATAAATTAAAAAAAATTAATACCTAAAGAAAATACATAATTATAAATAAAACTAAATATATTAAGAACCATTAATAGTTTAAATAAATTAACTAATATGAAATTAATTTTAGTGAATAAATTATAATTAAATCAAAATTGAAACACAAAGTTATATATATATATATATATATATATATATATATATATATATATATATATATATATATATATAGTAGTAGTAATAATAACAATAAAAATAAATTGATAGAAATTGCAAACAATAAAGACAAATACTAAGTAAGGGAAAGAAGGCAAACAATTAGGAGGAGAGCGCTCGGAGTGACCAACTACTAATTTTTAGTCCATCCTCTCTATTCAAATTGATCGGCCTTTTTTCAATATCAAGGGCTTCCCTAAATTTCCGGTGATGGAATGAGACACTCTAGCAATCACACTAGCTTCCTCGAAGCTAGTCTGATTGCTGAGTTCCATCACCGTAAATTTATGGAAGCCCTTGAGATTGGAAAAAGGCCGATCAATCTGAATAGACAGGATGGGTCCAAGATTAGTAGTTGCTCGGTCCCAACCCTCTCCTCCTAATTGTTTGCCTTCTTTCTTTCCCTTAATATTTGTTTTTATTGTTTGCAATTTCTATCAATTTATTTGTTTATTATTATTATTATTATTATTATTATTATATATATATATATATAACTTTGTGTTTCAATTTTGATTTAATTATAATTTATTCACTAAAATTAATTTCATATTATTTAAACTATTAATGGTTCTTAATATATTTAGTTTTATTTATAATTATGTATTTTCTTTACGTATTAATTTTTTTAATTTATAAAAATTAATTTTAAAATTAATCTAATTTTAATTTAAAACTAATATACTTTTGTTTCCTTAAATTAATTGTTATTACTTTAATCATTTTATTTTATTTTACTGTCTTTTTTGTAATAATTTAAAAGGGTTCCTTAGATTAATTTGAAATATTTTTTTTTTTTTAATTCCATGTTTGACATTTATAACTAATTATATTTTTTTTTATAAAAAGTAATTTTAATTTAATTCATTTTATTTTTTCAACATATTTGAATTTATTGATTTTCTTATTAGTAATTTTAATTTTAAAAGAAAATATTAATAATAATAATAATATGTTTGGTATGTATAAGTAACTATTAAAATTTTTAAAAGTGATTCATTTTATATAATTTAATTCATTTTAATTTTTTCAACATATTTAAAATTATTAATTTTGATTTACTTATTATCATTTTTAATTTGAAAAGAAAATATTTTTAATATTATTATTATTATTATTGTTATTGTTATTAATTTCCCTTTATGTAGGTCAAACTAAGCGTTATCATTTTCTAGATGTTAATTTTTTAGTCGTTGAGTCATGGATTCTCTGCCCTCTCTATTTGATGTGCTAAATGAGATCTCCTCATTCAACTTGTCATGATGATGAACCACATTCCAAGGTTCGAAAAGCGTCCATATAAGTTTTCCTATGTGATTTTGGCCGAAGATTCTTCATAAAAATTGATATGGATCACAGAAGTGTCAGTTCAATAAATGTTAATATCACTTTCCGTTTTATTTATTAGGTAAATATAATTAATAATTTAAAAATAAATAAAACAAACTTAACCATAAAAGGTTAGGTAATACGAGTAAAAAATAAATAAATTTTTATATTCTTTAATTTCTTCTTTTTTTTGTCGTTAAAAGACTATCTAAATTTTTCTATTATATTTACAAAAAGACATTACAGACAGTGAGACAGGCATTCCAGGGCCAGCAGTTGCACCCTGGATAGTTTAACTCTGAGACAAGAAGCTCCCTCGCAGGGGCAGCACCGACAGAACTTCCAAAATTACCAACCAAACTACCAGCCAAACTAACAGAGTTCCTCCAAAATCTATTGCTTCTGGAGGCCCAGAAGAAGTGAGAGTCAGCAAGCTAAGGGGCCTCATTACTCTGAACAGAATCAAGACTGCCCACGCAGGGGCTATCGACATTGACTAACTGAACCCAACAGTAAAGAAAATTAAAACTAGACACGACATACATAAACCAAACAGACAGACGCAGAAATTGCCAACCGGACAGACGCAGAAATTGCCAACCATCAAGCACAGTAGAATCCGGAACCGACATACCCGCAGGAGCTTTAGTCCTGGTTTCTGGTGGAGAGAGGAGGAACTGTGTGGATCTGGGGCTCAGTGTCCTGGTCCTCGCAGAGGCTTGGGTCTTCCACCACATAGCACCATCCCCTTCCCTCCGGGACACCTGCCCACATCGCTTTCCACTTGTCCTCATCCACGCCCGGAGGTGCTGGCCCCAAGTCGGGTGAGGTGCCTTGCACCGTCTCCTTCCCCAAATCGTCTGGCTCATTCGGTGGCAACTCCTCCATGCTTTCCTTGCCAGCGCTTTCCTTGCCCGAACTTCCTGGTGGCTTCTCCATCGCTTTCGTGCCCGAACCTTCTGGAGGTTTCTCCGCCATGCCCTCAGGAGTTCCAGCACCGAATTCTTCAGGGATTTTTGTGAATAGAACAGAAATGTGGGCATTGACTCCTGTAGTGTCCATTGAGCCGCCCAGAGTGAACACCACCGAGCCAAACGCTGGCAGCAATGGCCCTCCCTCGCTCGAGCTACCGACCTCCAGGAATTGTCCACATGGGAGTTGTGTGGCTCTTGCCCTCCTATGACAGTAGCAGCAGCAGCAATGGTGGTGTTCGTCTGCTGCAGGGGTTCGAGAGGAGGACCCTCTCCCTGGTCCTCGTCTGCTAGGCTGTCGTTCCCGTAATTTGGCCATGTCTGCTTCGTTGCCACCCGCGTATGCCCACACCAATGAAATTTTTGAGCACCCTCCTCCTGCATGCGAATTGACCCGTCTTGCTTCCAATTGAACCAGAAATCCTTCGAATTGCCTCCCCTGCTTCCGGCCACAACCAGAGTTGCAGCGGCAGACCAGAGCTTGTACTGCAGCAGGAGGCCTAGCATCCCCCAACTCACAATTCCTCTGCTCCCGCATCCGTCTGCCCTTAACTCGCCAATGCACCCACATCCTTTGCTGATATCGAGTTCTAATCCTACTCTGCACCAGAGCATTAACTGCATTCTGCAACAGTGCATTAACTGCATTGAATTCCCATCGCATGTCTGCTGAACCATTATACTGTGACGGTCGAACCAGGTTCATTAAGTTCACCACGGGGCGGCACATGCTGGGCATGTGGCACGTCCCTCCTAAGCACGTCATCACCCGCATCCGGGGATTCAGCATCCTTGTGGAGTATGCTTTCACAATCCTGTTTCTGCTGGTTGCTTAGGATGTTGTCCAGTTTGCCTTCTAGGAAGGGCTGGTCACAGTCTACTCCAATGTTTTCCATGAGATCAGCGATCTTGTTACCCTCTCTTTTGGTGTGATGGAAGGAAAGGGCATTGTGATTGCGCAGTTCATAAGCAATATTGCTTAGCCTGGCCTCTAATCTCCAACTGTCGGCTACCTTCCTGGCTTGAGAGCCATTCTGAATGCGAGTAGCCATGTTTATAAGGATTTGAGAATCGCCCTCTACCATCAGCGGTTGAAGATTGAGGCGTTTTGCTACCAGGATCCCCTGCCACATCCCTTCCAACTCCGCCGAATTGTTGGTATCCCATCCTATGTTGCCGAAGTAGACCTGTATGGGTGAGCCTCTGTGATCCCTTATGATGCCCCCAAATCCTGCTGGCCCAGGGTTGCCTTTCGAGGCTCCATCGAAATTAAGTTTGTATGAGTTGATGGGTGGGGCAGTCCAACCATGAACCTCCTTGCCTCTGCGGTTCACCGTTTGATGCATGGTGGGCTCTTGTAACATCCGCAACATCGAGTTGTCTAGGATGTTTTTCTCGTTCTCTGTTGTGGGGAGATCCTCTTTGGTCCATGTTTTCAACAGTATGGTTTCTTGGAGATTGCTATGTATGCTGTTCCAAATGTTCTCAGTAGTCCTGCTTATATTTTTGAATATGCGCCTGTTCCTTTCCTTCCAGATGTTCCATAGTAGAATGCCCGGGATAAGATTCCACAAGTGGTTGAGAATCTCACACTTGTAAGGTCTCTTCGGCCATTGACGGATGGTGTCTATGATGCCGTCAGCTTCTCTGCATCTCCTTTGGCATTTGAATTCTACCTTTTCCCATAAATGAGTGGCGATTGAGCAAGTTTGCAGAAGATGCTACAATGTTTCCTCATTTTGAGAGAAATTATGGCATATGGACGGTCCGTGAAAGTTACGTTTCCTAAGCTTGTCCCATGTGAGAATCTTCTTGTGCCCAACCAACCAGAGGAAGTGTGATATTTTGGGCCAGGCTTTGAAACTCCATATCCTTTCCCATAGAGGGTCCGAATTTATAGGGAAGTTGCCTAACAGATTGTAGGCTTCTGAGGTGGAATAGGTACCCTTAGTTTGGTAGCCCCATCTGAGGATGTCCTCATTGTTTTCATGTCTGATTCTTCTTTTATTTAACTCGCTCTCCAGTGCTGTTATCTCTTGGGGCTAGTGTTGTTGATAATGCGATTGCCTGATTGCCATTTCCTAAATCCGTTCTCCACTTCCAGTGTCCAGCATTGATGCATCGTGACTTGCTGCTGCTCCTGGTTGCTAGGAATGATCATTGCAGGGAGAACATTTGAGAGTTTGGGCATCTGGTTCCAGGCATCATTCCAGAACCGAGCATTGTGACCATTCCGTATTTCCCAAAAGCTGTGTTTCTGAACGAGCTGATGATGCTGTTTAGCTGCATTCCATATAATTGACCCATTGGTAGTGGGTGTGAACCTAATGAGCTCTGCTTGGGGCATGTTGTTGGTGTATTTTGCAGTCCATATTTTGGCCCATAACTTCTCTGGACTGGTTACCCACTGCCACCATATTTTAGCTGTCATGATGGTGTTGCTGTACTCAGGGTCTCGAAGTCCAATTCCTCCTTTGGTTTTGGGCATACAAACAGTGTCCCATTTAACCAGTGCCCATTTGCGGTTGGTGGCAGAACTTCCCCACAGAATGTCACGCTGCAAATTTCTCAGTCTCTTGAGGACCCACTTAGGTGCAGCCAGGATGGAGAAAAGGTAGAGAGGCATGGCTTGCAGGACGGCCTTGAGAAGCACCACCCGGCTGGCTAGATTTAGGGAGCGATTGGTCCATAGATTGAGCTTGGACTCAAGCTTCTCCAGGAGGGCTCGCCATGCCGGCTGCTTTATGGCCGAGGCTGTGAGGGGGGCTCCCAGATACGTGGAGGGGAGAGAAGCGGATTGGAAGCCCAGGATACGGGAAACAGCGAGTTTGACAGATGGAGGGGTATGGAAGAAAAAAATTTGAGATTTGGAGCTGTTGACATGAGTGCCGGAGGCTTTTGAGAAGTCGTTGAGCAGGGATTTCAACTTAGAGGCTTCCTGAGCTGAAGGATAGCCATAGAGCATGGTGTCGTCGACAAATTGCTGATGAGAGGAAGCTGAGGTGCTGTGGATGGAAATCCCTTTAAGCTGGTTAGAGTGAAGGGCTTGCTTGATGTGCCTGCCTAGACCTTCCGCCATTATCACAAAAAGGAAAGGGGATATATATTCTTTAATTTCTTAGTAAAGACTAATAAATATTATAGTCTCTAACCATGCCAAAAAAAAAAACTCGTAAAAAATTAGGGCTTAACTTAATAATATTAGGTTTTCTAAATTAGGTTTATAAGGTTAAGGTTTAATACTAATTTTATAATTCAAATATTAAAGTTTATTATTAGAATTTATAATATTAATTTTAAATTCCATTTCGGATAGTTTCATTGGTAGTGGCTATGGAAATGAAGTTTGAGTGAACTAGAAGTCTAGGGTTCAAATCTTGTGCTATTCTTTATTCGAGTCTTGGCTTCAAATCTTGTGTTATTCGTCAATCACGGTGAGAAGTTGGACATGATGACCAAGCCTACAAAACCAAAAATATTAATTCTAGGATTTAATATTAATCTTAAGATTTATATTACTAATAGTGGGGTTTAATATATTAATCTTAGAGTTTATAATAGTAATCCTAGTGTTTATAATACTAGTGTTTGTAATATTAATCTTAGGGTTTAATATTAATCCTCATGTTTATAATATTAATTTTAGGGTTTAATATATTTATATTAAGGCTTATAATCTTATAGACTTATAATATTAACATTAGGGCTTATAATATTGAGTTTTATAACACCAAAGTTGATAATATTAATATATTAATCTTAGGGTTAATAATATTAGGATTTAAAATATTAACTTTAGAATTTAATATATTAAACTTGTGTTTTAGTATATTAATCCTAAGGTTTATAATGGTTGGTTTATAATATTAATCCCAAGGTTTATAATCTTATTGTATATTAATATTAAGCTTTACATTATATTGCATTACAATTTATTCAATGTCTCATTTCCAAATTACAAAATTGGGGTTAGTGTTAGGTTTTATAATATTAGAGTTTTTAATATTGAGTGGATACTTTTCAGGTTTAATATTAAGTTTATAATTTATAATACCAGGATTTATAAGATTAATTTTAGGGTTTATTTTACTAAGTTATTTAATTTTAAAGTATTATATTAGGGTTTAATATTATGACATAAGAATGGTACAACAATCTAGTTGCTATTGCATTCTGAAAAGAAATGTCTCAATGTGACAAACAATTTGACTATCATTATTACAATTTTACATTGGAGACTATAATATTAGAATTTACAATATTAATCCTATAATTTATAATATTAGGGTTTTTAATATTGGGCTTAAAATATTAAGGTTTATAATATTAATTCTAGTGTTTAATATTAGGTTTTATAATATTAATTTTATGATTTATTATATGAGGTTTTATAATGCTAGGGTTTTGTATTAGGGCTTAATATTGGGTTTATAATTTATAATATTAGAGTTTAATATTATGGTTTATAACATTAGGGTTTATAATCCTAGGGTTTTATAATCTTAGGAAATATAATATTATATTAGGGTTTATATAACGTTAATATATAATAATAATTTGAGGGTTTATAACATTAATTTTAGGTTTTATAATATAAATCATAGGACTTATGATTTTAATCCTATTGATTATAATGTTTATCATAAGATTTAATAATAATCCTATGGTTTAATATATCAATCCTTGGGCTTATAATATTAATCCACGAGGATATTGGTGGCCACCCACCTATTCCACTTGGATCCCACCATTATTTCTTTTAGTTTTCTTAATTGTAGCACAATTTACTATGTTTGGTAATTTTTTGGGTTGTGAACTTCTTGAGTTTGTTTTGATGCCCCTAATTTATTTTTTTTTGGAAAACAAGCAATCTCTTGGCCTCCGGTAGGTGTTTGCAATCAAAATTTCATTAGGGAAATATTGAGGTCTAAAAAGGGCTTCCTAAGGAAATTATAAGACAATAGTGGAAATAATAACATAAGATTAGATTACATCATTAAATTTTAGAGGGAAAAAATAAAAATTTGTTTTTTCAACTTATCTCCTTATGGGTTCACTCTAATTTTGAGTAGAAACACTCATTTGATGCAAAATTTGATTCCTTATCCAATGAGTACCCATGTTGCGCAACTTTCGATGGCCCCTACTATATGAAAAATGAGAATCACACGAAAAGTGTGATTGCAATCACATTTTTTCATGTATTTCTTATTTTAGTTGTAGAAGGGTACAACAAAAGTATGCAACATGGGTACTCCTTGGATGAGGAATTAAATTTTGCATCCAACTAGTACTCCCACTCAAAATTTGAGTAAAACCTTAGGGAGATAAGTTGAAAATACGAGTTGAAAAAATACTTTTATTACTTTATCATTTTTTTATATTTTTACTTTCTTATTTCGAAAATGGTGAATTATCCCGATGGTTGGCATCATCATATTTAATCCTATTGGTTCTTATAAAGCTTATTTTCGTTGTACATTTTTCTTAGGAGGCCCATTTTAGACATCAAAATTCTCCTAATGGTGTTTCTTGGATAAATATTTCTAACGAGGTATCGTACGCGTCTATCAGTTTGATTGAGAGAGATTGAACATTCTTGATTTGTTGGATCAAGGGATGTTAAGGCTCTATGAGTGAAGCATTATACGGGAAGACCTATGGCTAACATTTTGTGTTGATGTCTGTGTTTTGAAGTTAGAAAGGTGGTGTTGGTCATTGAGCTCTCTCACACACATGGATTTTGGGTTGATCGTTACCAAGTAAGCCTGATGGTACCTAGAGGGGATTAAATCTTGATTCCATCTTAGTTAGGACCCGATAAGGGGAATGATGTTAGAATAAGGAATTACTAAGAGGGGGAGTTAATTAGTAATAGAGAGATTCATAGAGCTTTAAGCACAATATTTCTTTCTCTTCATTACTATTAGTTACTTTTGAGGACATTCATAGTACATTATAAAGAACCAAGAGGACAATCCATTCACATGTACACACAATCCATCAAATGAGCAACACATACATATTGACAGAGATATTTTTTATGTGGAAACTAAAAAGGAGAAAACCACTAATTTGTTTGTTGTTATGATGTAAATTAAGCACCTACTTAATTACATCAATTTGTTTGTGAGCACACACTCACACGAGGACCCAACCCCCTTTAGATAGCAAGCCATAACTTGCCAAGAGGCACCAACCTTTTATGAATGTAGACACCCATCTTATCTATCCATTGTTCTACTTTTCATCAATTTTGAAACTAAAAACAGAAGAAAATGCATATACACAGAGATATAAACCTAATCTACTACAATACCAATTTGTCTCCTTTAACTCTAATATTCTTCTTTGAACTATGCTCTCTGCTACTCAATAAGATTTGGTCTTAGCCCTCTGCTAAATTCTATCTCATTTTAGCACTTTTCGAAGTCATACTTTTGTTTACACACTCACAAGAGTGCACACTTCAACTGACATGAATTCTTGATTCCCCACTTTGCTAAACTAAAATCCACATTTTTGTTCCTCTACTGTGCTAGGAACAATGTTTGGTTTGTTGTGTTCGTACTTGATAGTGTGCTACAACATGGCATGCTCTATTTTTGTTCCATCAGGTTTCCTGCACCTTGTAAACATATTAATTTTGGAGATGGGCTTAATTCACTCAACCATCGTAATCACATTGAATTACTGATTGGTTATCTAGGTTCTCACATACTGAGAACATATTTTTAGTTATCATGCACACTCTAGAAATGCTCCCCATTCCTCATAAATGCTTCTCAGAGGGCCTGAGCATACTAAAGTTGTGGCTTTCCTTCTTGCAGTAGCTTCACCACTATGTCAAAGGCCATTAATTTACTGATATGGTATCCTGAAGCCATTCTCTTCATTTATCTCCTTGTCACATGCAACTAATTATGAGAGGATTTATTTAGCTCGAGATATACTTTACATTCACCATCAATCAATGGCACCAAAATATCTGTGCAAATTTACTATCAGTTTTTTACTCATTCATCCTCTATAAACTATGTGCTAGATATGCTGACTTACCCATAAACATGACATGCAGAGCTGTTGACTCACACATCCTTCAAAAATATGCCCAACCACATGTCCCTTCCTTTTTAGTGTATAAATACATACATACATATGTCACCACTAAGTTGAAATCCCATATCTGTGTAACCTTGTAACATTTATAAATAGTGTTCCACTAGACCTTACTGGCTAGTAGGGTTTCGAGGTTGGTCCACATGGCCTTGGAACCTTCCCTTGGTGCCTTTCCTTTGATTTTATCCTCAACTCCTTCAATTTTTTTTCCCGCAGTGTCTTAGCCTTATTCATGGCTCGAAGACCCTTGGTCACCATAAAACATGAAAAATTTAAAAAACACATGAAAATACCACAAAGTCTTAACGTAAGTGTGCCTTTCGTCATTTGACAGAACTATCAACTTCCAACAATTTTTTTTTCTTTCGACATTGTTTACCTGCCACACCATTGAAGTCACTTTTAGATTTTGGACTTTTGAGAAAGTTATGTTATGGGTTTTTTCAATTGACAAACCATCAACTATTGTCCCTTGATAGCCTAAATCGTTACCATTCAAGTTTGCGTTTCAAACAAAACTCTAGGGTTCTAAGCCTTCTGGGGTTCCCGCTACCCCAACACACTACAATACCATAACACATTTTTAAATAATTCCCTCGGGTTATAGGCCTTCCAGAGTTCATGGCCTCCAAGATTCATGTTGCCTCAAATATCTGCAATCTCGTAATAATTTTATAAATAAACCTCCAGGGTTTTGAGGCTCTAGGCTCTTCTATTAAGGGCTTTAAACTCCCTACTTTGGCTAATCATAAAATTTGATCTAGAGCTCATTTGCAGGACTCGCCATAACATTGGAAAGATCATTTGAGGGATTTTCCAACTATGCTAATTTCATGAAGAACTAAGTTTATCTCTTGAGACATAATATCCTCCAAAGTTTGGGACTCCCCATCTAGTATAGTCATCATTCTAAGGCTTCTCAACTAAGAATTCTACTATGCTGATTCTCTACAAAATATTGCAACAACCATGGGACTCCCCATAAAAACCTTCTCATCAATGCTAACATAAGTTGCTTCTATCCTTAATGCTAGTTCAATTGACATCAATGCAAAAACACCAAGTGCCAGAAACCATTCAGATAAGGCCAACTATCCAACAATCTCCCCCTTTGGAATTGATGGAGACTGATCCAATCTTAAACGAGAACACAACAACTTACAAATATAATCATAGATGCAGTACAAAAACACTTCATTTCGTTAATATAAAAATAATGAACTATTCTTACAAACAAAATGGAAATAAGATAGCTCGGGTGATGGTAGCTTATCTCTGAGAAGAGATGTGGCCGCTACATGCCTCTAAATTAAGTTAAAATGCGGCCCAAGGGCCTTTTTATTATTGAACAATAAGAGAAAACATTAAAAAATCAAAACCCTAACCTGAGGAGATGTAACACCAAGAGTTTATGGGCACCATTGGGATTAGTTGGCCATCCAACTTTCCATGGTCGTAACTTGGTCATATTATCTCTCTTTCATGCATATGATACCTCGTTGGAAAGATATCTCCGAGGACTATAATGGTTGTCATGACTCCCTTAGTAATGGTCGAACAATTTTTCCAAAAAAATGTCGTTGAGGGCCTCAAAATGGCTCCAGAAGTTGAGGACCTGAAAAAACTGCCAAAAATAGTAACTTATGCTACAACTAAGGAAAATAAAAATCTAAAAGAAACAATGGTGAGGGTCCAAGTGCAATAGGCGGGTGGCCACCAATATCCACCTGGATTAGCATCAAACTAAGCTCCCCCCAAAACCATTCATAGTTTTCTTCATCATTTCTCTTCTCCTTAGCACTAATAATCTTCTCCCCCTTTGTCATTAATGAAAAAGAATCCTTTTGAAGTCTCAGCCTAAAACAGTGCAATGTACTCTTCAATCGAACCATTGAGTTGAGTAGTTGCTAATATTCATTATAATTGAGTCATCTAGAAGGAGGATTCATGAATCCTATCTGTTGCAAGAGATACACAAACGTTGTCTTGCAAGTGCCTTAGTATATATGTTTGCAAGTTATTATTTAGTGGCCACATACTCAAGATGAACAACACTAGTAACAATGTGTTATCTTAAGAAGTGAAACTTGATAGGAATGTACTTGGTCTTTGAGTGTAGGACAAGATTCTTAGAGATGCTGATGGCACTAGTGTTATCAAACATTATTGGAATTGGATAAGTCACTCTACCTTAATGTATTTCAAGGTCTCCTTCATAGAGATAATTTGTGAGCAACAAGTGGTAGTTGCAATATACTTTGTCTCAATAGTTTATAAATAAATGGAGTCTTGTTTCTTGCTAACTCACGACACTAAGAAGTTTCCCGAAAAGAATGTTTCACTAGAGGTTCTCTCTATCATCAATACAAATTTCCGAATCAACATCAGTGTAGACATTTAATATGAACTCTCTAACCCTAGCATACCATGACCCATAGTGTATTTTTCCTTGCAAATATTTCAAGATCCTTTTGATAGTAAGGACATGACCTTCATAGGGGCAAGCTTGAAATATGGATACTAGACCCACTACCTGAATGATGTATGGTCTAGACGCTATGAGATATAACAAGCTCCATATCATCGATTTGTCAACAATTTGAATTACCAGTGGTGTCTCATGTTCTTTGCATAACTTACAGCCTATACCATGGAAGTGTTATCTAGCTTGCAATCTTCTAGTCCAAATTTATTCAACGTATTCTTGCAAATACTTGGATTTGGAGATGAAGGTGTCATCCTTTGGTTGAGAAGTTTGTATCCCTAAGAAAAAGGATAGTTCTCCTATCATGGGCATCTTAAACTTTATATCCATACAATTTTCAAATTGATGTCCTAATCATTCCAGATTGTTTCCAAAGATTATGCCATGTACATACACTACCAAAATAAATAGGTGGTCATATCCTGATTTTATACACATATTTTTGTTTGTAGTGCCCCTTCTAAATCCTCGTTCATGAAGATATTTTTCCAATATAGGATGCTGGGATCTAGGGGCCTCTTTGAGTTCTTATAGGGCTTTTTTCAATTTGCAAACAAAAACTCCCTTTTCTGAGTATGAACCCTTATGACTGCCCAATGCATACTTCCTCTTCTAGATCTCTATTGAAAAAAGTTGACTTCATATCCATATAATATACCTTGATGTTTTTATGAGTAGAAAAATAAAGAAACATTTTGATAGCTTCCAATCTAGTTATTGGTATGAAGGTTTCCTCAAAATCTATCCCCTCTATTTGGGCATACCCTTTACAAACTAGTTGAGCCTTGTTCTTGATTACTTGACCTTGCTCATTTACCTTATTTTTGAAGACGCATTTTTTTCTTATGAAATTTTTCTCTTTGAGTCTTGGAAGAATTTCCCAAGTGACATTCTTCTCAATTTGGTCAAGTTCTTTATTCACAACTCTCACCTGAGGCTTGTTCTCACTTTCCTAAATGAGATTCTTAGGCTCAATTTTAGATATCAGAGCAAGGTTTGCACAACTTGGACTGCCAACAAATTCCTCCTTGTATGAACACAAAATATTTGATCTCCAACAATTTGACACTCAGGATGTTGTTTATGTACATAGATGGGCATTGTTTTGGGCCTTGGAGTTATGCTCATCTCTTCATCTTCATTTTCTGACATCTTTTCTTCATGGTCTCAGTACCTGATGGTTGAAATCTCTTCTTGATATGAGTTCATGTTTCCTTTAGAGGAATCATATTGTGGTACTATATTGTTTACTACTATATCAATGTAGTCCTCAACTCTCTTTTTCCTTTGTTGTAGCTCTCGTATCCTTTACTTCAATCAAAGTACCAAAGAACTATATCTTCATCAATGAATCAAACTTTCTAGGATTTTTATCATTCCTTTTTGTAGTGCTTCACTGATGCAAGTCTCCCATTTCATAACCCATAAGGAGGCTTATCACTGTTAGGCGTGAGCTTTGCTTTGTTTGATAGTTATGTTGTTGCTTGTGTTCCTTCTCCCAAAAAGGTGTGAGGTACTTCTGCTTCATCCATCATACCTCTTGTCATCTCTTCAATTGATTTTTTCTTTCTCTTAGCTACTCCTTTTTTTTGTGGACATCCGACCATAAAATATTGCCTCCTTATGCCATGTTGTTCACAGAAATCTTCAAACTCTCTTGGAGTGTATTTTCCTCCTTTGTCTAGTCTTAAGAGTTTTATCTTTATATCTTTGTCAATTTATACTCGAGCCTTAAATGTCTTAAAATTATTAAGTGCTTCTGATTTTTCATTTAAGAGCATTATCCGTGTGGCTCTGGCAAAATCATCAATAGGAAACATGAAATACCTCCCTTCTCTATGGATTTTTGTTTTACTTAGGCGATAGATATCTGTGTGAAATAGATCTAGTGGTCTAGATAAATATAATTCCTTTGTCTTAAAGTGAGTCCTAGTCTACTTCCCAAATTGACAAGACTTACAAATTCAATTATCAGGCCTTGACAATCTTGGAAATCCTCTTACTACTCCTATCTTGTTGACTTTTATCAGATTGTCAAAGTTCATATGACCAAGTCTCCTATACCATAGTCGAGTTTGATTTTTACTGCTCAAGTAGAAACTCACTATGGAGTCATCAAAAACATATACATTATTGTGAGTTCTGACTACCTTTCCACCATATTTCCATTTTTTCATCTTGGTTCTCACATTCCTTGGATCGAAAGGTCACATTATAACCATTATCACACATCTCACTCACACTAAGAAAGTTGTGCTTGAGACCCTCTACATGCAACACATTTTGGTCTTTAGTCTTTTCATCAAGAGTAACTATGACCTTATCCTTAATTCTTGTTGGGGCATTGCTGTCAAAAGTGACATTGTCCCCTTTGTCCTTTTGGTTTAGTGATAAGAATTTGCTTTTATCCAAATTCATATGCTTGGAACAACTACTATCCACATAACATTTATTTTCTTGATCGCGTATTGACAAAGAAAGTCCATATTCCATGTTCTTTCCAGACATACATTTGTTATAAAATTATATATTACAGAGAAATCGAACACATAAAAATATTTCAGAAATATAAACACAAAAAACACATAAAACAAGAGAGACAAAAATAAATGTGGTTAACCAAATTTGGACTATGTCCATGTAGAAAGATTTTGTCCTTCATTTTATAGTATCTTGCAAAATGAAGAGATACAACCTGCAGTAGATCCGCTATAATTCCCTCTTTTCTCTCACATAATCTCCTCTCTCTCTCTTGCATAGAATACACATCTACATAGCTGCAATAAAATTCCCTCATATATAGCGAGGGGTTTCCTTTTAGGGAAAAAGCCATAAATTAAACATAACTTCTATAGTTGAATTTTTGCTTAATGAATGGCCATCACCCCCCTTGGACCCCATAGACCCCCCTGATGGTGTACATAAATGGGCGGAATTGTTTCCACACTACAAAATGGGGTCCAATGTGGTAATACCTTTGAATAAAGAAGATAATCGAGCTCCACACCCAACCACATTTCTAGTTCTTATTATCCTTTTGAAAATATGGCTACCAATACTTTTGTGATTTAGATGAATACTAAAATATTCCTTTGCATTCACCTGAGTTATGCATTGATACAATCATATAAAATTGGTTTTATCATAATATATCATTGTATGGCCCATTGGTCCTTTAAATAGGTCAAACAGAAGCTTCCTCAATGAGAATGCTTCTCTGCTTACCTCAGATGCTCCAATATACTCTGCCTCTACACTGCTTAAAGAAACTATATCTTTCTTTCATCTCATCCATGAGATCATGGAGGATCATAAATTGAAGCATTCTCTGGTAGTTCTCCTTCCATCTCTTCACTACCTCTCTAGTCAAAATCTGTATATCCAATCAGGTGGACATCATTCCTCTTATCGTACTTTAAGAAGTAGTGGATGGTTCCTTGCAGATATCTCAAAATCTGTTTTTTTGTTTGTTGTAGCCACAACTACCACTCTATTAAAACATGCTCTGATAGAAAATTTTCAATGGGTCCCATAGAAGTTTGACCTTTCATATTTTGGAATGATCTGTTTTATCACATGGATGTTAACTCCTTGCCGACTCAAATTTTCAATGTGTGATGGCTAAACCATTGAATAAACCTCTAATGCATGGCTCATTCATAATATTGCTTGACCCTTTGTTCACTACCTTCATCGGGACCTTTTAATATTCACAAACATGCATGGTACATTTTTGCTTCAACAACCCATCACCCCCACCCTTATTATAATCATTTGTTTGTTTAACTCACAAAACCCCCATCGCATCATTATTGATCTAGATCTTGAGAGGAGGACCCCAAGATCTAAGAGATTGAAATGGATCTTGGGAGGAGGGACCCCCAAGATCTGAAAACTTGAATTGCCGGAAGAAAAAAGAGGAGAATGCTCCATAAACAAAACCACAAAGAAACTTTCTATTAAAACCGACTGATCTGGATTTAAACATGAATGCAACAAAATATAGAGGTAACCATAGAGATAGATATCTAGCGGAAAGAATACTTCATTTCATGACTGTAAAATGCTGAAATATGCTTGCGAACAGAAGTGGAAATAAACCAGCAAAGGCGATGGTAGCTTATCTCTGAGAAGAGATGTGGTCGCTACATGCCTCTGAACTGTAAAGGCTACATTGTGGTGGACAATCTGTGCTTTTACAAAATGTGACTTGTTACTTATAGTATTTTTCAGTTAGAATACCACGGGTCAATTCCATGGGTGAATGAATACCATGGGTGGATTTTACAATACCACGGGCGGATGCCATTTACAATACCATGGGTAAATTTCATGAGTCGATGAATAATATGGGTGGATGAGTACCATGGGTGGATTTTACAATACCACGGGCGGATGGCATTTACAATACCATGGGTCGATGAATAATATGGGTGGATGAGTACCATGGGTTGATGCCATTTTCCATTCGGATCATTCCTCCCTCCTTAAGAAGCAATGGTCCCCATTGCGTAAAGTTCCCTCTTGCGAAGCCTTTGTGGAATATGAAGAGCCGTTGAAGATAAGGGTTTTATGTGGTTAACCCAAAACCCTGATAAACAAAGATCCAAGGATAGAGATACCCTATAATGCTTGTGACCAACTGTGATTCTAACAGTGTGCGGCCTAGCAAATGGACTTCGATGACAAGGATTTTATGTGGTTGACCCATAACCATGTTGCTGGTTGCTGATGAAGTAGCAGGTGCCTACATAGCCTGGGGTGGGAGGGCACGTCTCCAAATAACCCAAGCCGAATGCTGCTACGTTGAAACTGATGAATGTGAAGCAGGTGCCTACTAAAGTGGGGTGGGAAGGCACGTCTCCAATGGAAACCCACTCTGAATGCTGCTCCAAAGTTAAAATGGACATAACTCGGCCAATATAACTCAGAATATTTATTATAACCTGTTTTTAGAAGCAGAAGGGTCATTTTGCATCTTCCCATGAGTTGGAAATCCCTATCTGGACACTCTGAGATCTTAGATTCGTGCTGCAACAGTTCCGCTGTCACAAAAATTCTAATAAAATAGCTGATTTTAAAGCAGCGATATCTCCCACATCCGAACTCCGATTCAACCCATTTTTTTTTGAAATTGGGTGATTTTTCGAGAGGAATCCAGATCTGGCATTTTTTTTTGTAAATTTTGTACCAAATGTTTCAGATCTGATCTGCAAAGTCGCCGCCCAAAAAAAAATTCTTGCAAAAAAATGAAAAAAGAAAAATTCTTCCTGCTTGACCCAAGAAAGTGCTCTGTGGAGGTTGTAGCACATGCCTGAAGTTTGTTGAATATTGCTGCAAATTTTGAAACTGAAATATGCATCAAACCCTCATTCCCATGGAATCATAACCTGCTCTGATACCACTGATCCAGATCTTGAGAGGAGGCCCCCAAGATCTAAGAGATTGAAATGGATCTTGGGAGGAGGGACCCCCAAGATCTGAAAACTTGAATTGCCGGAAGAAAAAAAGAGGAGAGAGCCCCATAAACAAGACCACAAAGAAACTTTTTATTAAAACCGACTGATCTGGATTTAAACATGAATGCAACAAAATATAGAGGTAACCATAGAGATAGATATGCAGCGGAAATAATACTTCATTTCATGACTGTAAAATGTTGAAATATGCTTGTGAACAGAAGTGGAAATAAACCAGCCAGGGCGATGGTAGCTTATCTCTGAGAAGAGATGTGGTCGCTACATGCCTTTGAACAGTAAAGGCTACATTGTGGTGGACAATCTGTGCTTTTACAAAATGTGACTTGTTACTTATAGTATTTTTCAGTTACAATACCACGGGTCAATTCCATGGGTGAATGAATACCATGGGTGGATTTTAAAATACCACGGGAGGATGCCATTTACAATACCATGGGTAAATTCCATGATTCGATGAATAATATGGGTGGATGAGTACCATGGGTGGATTTTACAATACCATGGGCGGATGCCATTTACAATACCATGGGTAAATTCCATGGGTCGATGAATAATATGGGTGGATGAGTACCATGGGTTGATGCCATTTTCCATTTGGATTAATTATTCCTGTCGTGGCCTTTTATAGCAGAAATGCTCAAAAAATGTATATATCCTCCGTTTTCGCTTATCACATATAACCTTGGCACATAACGCATACCATAAGGCATTGGACCTAGCGCACTATTAACCATACTGCATATATATGTTGAGTCCAAAGCCTCGTCGCATATCACAATCGGCTAAGGTCCAAGGTTTATATATATGGTGTGCCACTAGCCTCTGGACCCAACGACATTATTAACCGCATTGTATACATTATCGGGTCCAGCTCCCCAATCACATATCAACGGAGCCCAGCCCTTATACATAATATGCGCATCGTACGGTGGACCCGCTGAGCCTATCAAATAAGATATATATATATATATATATTCATGTCTAAAGCCCTATTGCATATCTCAATCAGTGGAGACTGAGACTTGTGCATATTGCGATATGTGATATGTAGGACCGGACGATATTTATAGGCCCCAATATAAAATTTGAGGTCCAGCCTGAGTGATTGGGGCAGGATTTTCTTTGTTTTCCCGTGTTTCCCATTTTTTCCAAAATAACAAAGGGATCAGGTTTTCAGTGTAAAAGGCGGGCCTATGGAGTCCTGATAGTGTAATTGCACATCGGGGAAGTGGAAGCCATGGGTACTGCGACCCGCGGAGGGGCTGATACCCGACTATGATTAAAAGAAGCCCTCAAAAACTATGCAAAGCCTATGGATTGAGAGGGAAATTGTGTGTTGCCTGTGTTTTATGCATAAATCACTTTTGACACTTGTTCCCGTAGTTTTATAAAATTAATGAAGGCAACGTTTACATTTTGTTTGAACATTTCTTTTTTATTGTTCACAATCATGAAGTTAATGAGAACTATCTCTACATGCAAGAAATAAAGGATGCGGAAGTAGATTCGAAGAGTCATGTATGCAGAAGCATTATATTTAGAGGTCCAACCCCAAGCGTTCCATGTTGGAACCCCACACGTTGCGTGTACATTCCGAAAGAAAATCTATCCCAGTTTTCATCATTGGAAGGTGACACACATTCAACCTTTTTACCAACATCTGTTCACTTCCTCAGGAAATGAATTTCTCTAGTAGATATTCTTTCTATGTGTCAATGGTTACACTGAGGATCCTATCTCTATATACTCGATTTGCATATTGAAAACAATGGGGAAGATGAAGAGGCAGGGTAGACCTAGAGTCAAGGGATTTTGCATAAGTATTACCTCCGAAGAGGAGAAAGGGCTTTTTGTTTGGAGAAGAATAGTTTTGACTTATTGTGAGTAAAGAGGATTGTTTGGTTCAAGAAGGGACCTTTAGTTTTTGGTTTATTTTCCTTTTGCTTTGAGGTGTTTTGAAGTAGGGTGTTGCTACTGCCACAAATATAAATGTGATTTTTGTTTATGCATATGGATGGCATACTATTCATGATTAGTATTGTTTAATCGAATATGATTCAATTACATGGTTAACTTATGAGCGATCTCTGATTCAAAACCATATTAAACACTAGTTGCTAGTTTATTTGTACCAAAAGGAATGTGTATTCCTGTATGAGTAATCTGATTGCAATCAAGCTCTAATACAACCTTGTTCATCTATGAATTCAGTAATTGATTATTTTGGACTTCGAATTTATTTACGGTGTTTAATCTCTTTTATTTTTCTCCTGTAGGATAGATTAAGATAGATAGGACTAGATTAGAGTAGTTAGAAGAAGTGTAGATAGGATTTAATACATAGTGGTTAGCTGTTTTATTTTGTTGATTTAATTAAAGTCTTCTTCTCAGAAGCAATCCTTCAACACCTATTACAGTTCACGGGGTCCACTAAAACCTGTTGGAACTAGCCATTCCAAATGAAAAAAAGCTTAATTGTGGCCTATGATTGGGTTAGTTACCCTTGTTGGTATAGAGAACATTTGCCATGTCAACAAATTGGCACTAGAAGGAGGGCCTGAACCACCATCCATAGATTTTCAAGCTTTCATCTATAAGTGCCACGCATGGATTCAAGAAGATGAATACATGGATTGCGAAGGTCGAAGAGACCCCTCCTCTGATTCAGAAAAGTCTCATTTCAAAGAAGATTCACTGTGCAAGTATCCTGTCACTCAGGAACAACGAGTCAGAAGACTTACTCAAGCTTATGCTTGTTCCCTATCGCAACTCCCAATCTTTCAGTCATTACTTCTGATAACAAAAATAAAGCCAAGGTTCTATCACATAAATGAAGAAACCTTTGCAGTCCCTTCTCTTGAACATATTGTGCTTGATTCTTTGTAGAGTATCAACTCTCTTTGGGATGAAATCCCTGAGGATTCCGTGTCTTAAAGAAATCCCTGGCCTTATTTGGAAAATCCTAACGGAGAAAACCTCCACCAACACATCCCTATCCTTGATATGGCTAATATTCCTCAACTGGGTGGAAACCAACCCCCACCTCCTCCGAGAGCACTGCCTCCCTGGCTCGCTTAGGATGCCACGAAGATACCTGGGCAGCATCATCCCTTACCCAAGAATGGAGAAAAGGTACTGCGTAAATTCAATCTTGGGCGGGGAGACATTGTTGAAACCCACATCAACTCATTCTTCCTATTTGTATGCATGTTGGGGGTAGTTGATGAAGATATAGTCTATCGCCTATTCCCTTTTACCCTGATTGGTGCAGCTTCCACATGGTACTTTAGCCTAAGAATAGGATCAATCACTTCGTTGGCTGCCTTTCAGCAGGCCTTTTTAGACAAGTATGGCAATGACAAAACCCCTGCTCCCCTAGTGCTAGAACTATCCCGTTTAAAAATGAAGACCAAAGAAAAGGTCAAGGATTTTAACATTCGGTTCAACACCTTGTTCAACATAATCCTAGCCACTGCTAGACCTATTGAGGAGGTGCTCATAGAATTCTAGATCACTGCTCTCCCTATTCCTACTACGATATGGGTTAAGAGGAGTAACGTACGAACCTTACAAGGTGCTATCGATGAAGCAGTAAGGGTGGAGAATGAAGTGTTGAGTCTCACAGCATGCCACCCTCCAACTGGAGAAAAGAAAGCCTCTCATGCATCCAAGAAGAATAATGGAAATGATAACAAGGTGGCTGAAACAAAAGAAAAGGACACCACGGATGTGGAAGGTTTGCATCAGATCATTAAGAAACTAAAAAACACAATCATTGATATGAAAAAGAATCATGGAGAGAGTACTAGTGGTAGTGGATGAGACTGTAACAACAGAAATCCCTCCAAGCCTTTCTATCATAAAAAACAAAAGGTAGTCATGGTCAACTTACGCTGCTTTCTCCACCCAATGAGGGGATTTAAATAAGGAAGAGTTGGCTCTTATAAGATCGCTCCTGAACCAAGAAGAACCTATAGTGGAGCTAGAGTCATAACAAGAAGATGAGGAATAATACAAAGTTGAAGAGCCCTTGGAAGAGGAATCCCAAATCAATGTGTTGTTGGATTTCTATACAAATGAGAATGATGATGACCAAGGAGACAGTATGGAAAAAATATAGACTAATGAGATCCAAACACGAAGCAAAGGGCCACTTGCAGGTGTGATGAAGCCTACAAATCAAACCAAGAAAGATGTTCGCCCTGTGAACACACCTTCTCCCAAAGTTCTTGTTGAGAAGAGTAGACCCAGTGGTCAATCCAAGAATACTACAGTTGCAAACCATCTAGAAAAATAAAATGCATCTCCCACTGTAAGGAAGGCTACTAAAGATGGTAAACTCCCACCGAAGAATGGAAAAATAGGTATGTTTACTCTACCCTATCCTGTTTTTAACATTGATTACAATATTGTGGATGATCTTAAGAAATCTAGGGCTAATATCACATACATTGATTCTTTGAAATTAACGCAATAAAGAGATTTTCTCTTGAAATCTATGAATGAGAGAAATTCCAAAATTCCCACCATCCCAAGCAGTCAAACCAAGAGATTAGTGTCTAGACCTATCAACACCTCCTTTGCAGCCCATATCCCATCAGCTATGGAAGCCACTCTATCCAAAATGAATCAAAAATCCCAAGATGTTAGTGCAGCTATGATAGGGAGAAAGTCAAAATCCATGACCCCAACCTTCCTTATCACATTTCAAATCGTCAACATGAATGTGCACAATTGCCTGGTAGATTTTGGAGCCTCGTCCACTGTGATGCCTTATGTTGTTTCTAAAAGACTACATGCAATACGTGAGAAAACTGGGACCCGAATTATGCAATTAGACAAGATAAATGTGAAAGTAATTGGAGAGTTGAAAGATATGTTGATTCGGATGCCTGTTAAACTACAATACACACAAGTCATTGATATAGTGGTAGTCAACATACCTGAGGCCTATGGAATGCTGCTTAGTAGGGATTGGTCAGCAAAACTCAATGGATATTTCTCAACTGATTGGTCCCACCTCTTACTGCCTCAGAAGGTAAAAGGTGATATGTTGATAGTTGATCGTGAAAGATACATGAAATATGTGGTAACAGAACTAAATGGTCCCAATGAACTTGTAATGTTTACCAACTCCATCCTTGGGAACTACAGTTTCAATGTTTATGATACATAAACCTTTTTTGGAGAATTTCGTGTAGAAATAGTTGAAGAAGCTTTGACATACACACAGTTGGAAACTACCTCCCACAATTCAACTGATGAACTATCCTATTTCATAGTAGATGATAGGACTAATTTCTTAGATAGTAGTCCAATTGATGTAACATTAGATTCTATATTCTGGACACTATATTTTGATGGCTCTAACTACCTTGAAGGTGAAGGTGCTGGAAGTATTATCAATGAACCAAAAGGGAACCAAAATTTGATGGCTAGCTGGTTGGAGTTTGCATGCACCAACAACACAACAAAATATGAAGGCCTGCTACAAGGCCTGAGGAAAGAGATTGACATGAATGTAAAAAATCTTAAGGTTTTTGCTGACTCACAGATAATGGTAGATCAGGTAAGGAAAAGAATACATTGCAATTCACCATGCCTGGTAAGGTACCAACATGAGGTATGGGACTTAATTGATAGTTTTGATTCTTTTAATATCACATACATACCTCGAGGGCAAAACCAAGATGCTCATCTGACGGCTAATATGGCTACTAAACTTCTACCTAATTTTAGATTGAAGAAAAATAAATGTTTTGTTGAATTGATTTTCAGACCATCAGTGCTTGATAACATCTCGAATTAGTAGGTGTTCAAAGATGACGATAAAATACTTGAGTTCTTGCATTACACGAAGAAATTCAAGAATGCAGTCATTGACGAAAAGGAGCATGACAAGCTTATGAATGAGAGGGAAGATGAGGAAAAGGATCAGCTCAATGTGATTCCAAAGCCAATTGTTAAGATGGAGCACATGTATGACTTGGATGATAAATTCAAGAAACTGACTAACATCAAAATGCATAGCTCGTCCATGAAGTATGAAACAGTCAACCTTGGGACTAAAAAATGTCAATCTGGGCCTTGGGTGCTCTCCACAAGAAAAGGTTGCATTTGTCAAGCTATTTAAAGACAATAAGGATATCTTTGCATGGACATATGAAGACCTAAAGACCTTTGATAGCAATCTTATGTGGCATGTGATCCCTTTGGAAGAGGAGGCCAAGCCCTACCAACAAAAGTTGCAGAAGATTCATGCACGCCTAGAACTAGTGGTGAAGAAAGAACAGAACAAGATGATGGATGCTAAAATCATCTTCCTGGTCAGACACACCCCTTGGGTAGCGAATCTCATGCCAGTGAGAATGGAAAATGGAGACATTAGGCTGTGTATTGATTTTAGAAACCTAAACAAAGCATCTCAAAAGGATAACTATCCTATCCCTTCTATGGAACACATCCTTCAGTGCATTTCTGGGTCTGAAATGTTGTCCCTATTAGATGTTTTTTTAGGATATAATCAAGTATTGGTATCTCACGGGGATCAGCCTAAGACAACATTCAACACCAAACGAGGCACATTCCTTTTTGGCTTATTAACGTGGGCACCACATTCTAGAGAGCTATGACATAGCTTTCTGAGGGTTGATGATTATATCAGTAGTGGTTTACATGGATGACATCACTATGTATTCATATCACAGATGGGATCATATTTATCACTTGAGACAAATTTTTGAAAGATGTCGAAGGTATGGAATTTCATTGAATCCAACGAAGAGTATCTTTGCAGTCACAGAGGGGAAACTACTAGGTCATATCCTGTCTAAAGAAGGGATTGTTATTGATCTTGAAAGAATAGACACTATCATGAGAATACAACCCCCTGCCAATAAAAACGCCATGCAATCTTTCTTCGAGAAGATCAATTTCGTTAGAAAATTTGTGTGAGGCTTCATAGAAATAGTGCACCCCTTGCAGCTGATGATGAAGAAAAACGTTGTGTATAAATGGAGTGATGAAACCAAGGAAGAATTTTGGCGAATCAATGAAGCCATCACTGAAGCTCCCGCATTGGTCAGCCCCGATTTCAATAAAGAATTCTTCTAATACAGCTTTGCTTCTGACCTTTAATATGCCCTAATTCTTACTCAAAAATATGATGATGGCAATGAAATCCCAATTTCCTACATGAGTTCAAATCTCCATGGAGTGGAACTCAACTACCCAGACGTGGAGAAAAAAGGTTATGCAGCTTTCAAGGCCGTAAAACATTTCCACCCTTATTTACTAAAGGCCAAGACCAAAGTCATCGTTGCCCATCCTGTTGGATAACCACACTTCAAGAGTTTGACCTGAAGATAAAGTAGACACAGATAGTTCAAGGGTAGGGACTTTGGAGGCTAGCGGTGTTATAGACATTTTTGTGCCTTGCATCACTGAGCATGAAATGTCAATAATCAAGGGATCCAAAGTCCCTAAACATATTGTTCCTACCCCTAGAGGAACAAGGCCAGCAAACCACAGCACTTAACAAAAGTTCTCCACCTAAAAACACTCAAAAACAAGGCAATTCTGGATCATGTCAACTGCTCCACTGAGCATCTGCACTGAATGTCAACTGCTCCACTGTCTACCTGCGTTGAATGTCAACTGCAAAGAAGGCTACCTGCGCTGAGCGAGTTTGGACAAGTGGCAGAGTCATTCCTCAAGGTTTCAATGCCCAGGAAGCTTCCAAAATGACACTTGGATTAGGGAATTCAACTGGTGATGAGTAAGAGGTTCCAAATCTCCAAGTGGAAGCAAGAACCTCCAAGTGGACTCAAGAGCTGAAGTGGGAGAGGACACTAGTCAGTCTCAGACCAGTCTCAAGCTGACTCATCCTCTCCCCAATATCCCTATATATAGATCTCTTCTACATGAGATCAGGGAGGTGGGAATTTAGTATTTGCAAAGAATTGTTGTTTTTTTGTGGCTAGAAATATTCGGTGTGTTATGCTTTCAAAGGAGCTGAAGAAGGAATTCCATTCTGCTGGGAAGGAGATGCTGGATTGGAGCCCTATGGGTTGTATCTCTTCCTGAACCCTGTTAATTTCAATAAAGCTATCTTGATTCTTTCCTATATGTTGGTGTATTTTGTATGATTGCATTAGTATATTTGATTTAATTCTAATCCTAAATCATTTATGAATATGTGTATTTGCCTTTGTGTTATGTAATTCTCTTGTCGCAAGTAGTTGTTCTCTTGTCACAGGTAGTTGTTCTCTTGTGATCTCGTGGGATTCAAGTAGCTGTTCTCTTGATCAAGCGAGGAGGCAAGTAGCTATGGACACACAAAGAGAAGAGGATCTAGTTCGAGGGACAACCGAAAGACAACGGTAAGTCTACCGATCTCCTCTCTTTCATATTTCATAAAGGAAGAAATCATGATAGCTGTATTCGTTTGTTGCTAAGGCGCTGTCACACCTTAGGTGGATAGGATCGTCCTAAATAGGCATTTTTCCCCACAACAAATTGGCGACTCCACCGGGGAGAACTTGTTTATTCATTTCATTTGTGTTTTCATCATTTGTTTACTTCATAGACTTGACAGCTACTATTGAACTGCATCTTTCCCGGATGCAAAGTAAAAGTTGCTGCTTTGATCCAGTATGTTGGACTTGTCTATGATTTAAACTAGATCCCCAAATGATTTGATTGATCATTGTGATAGTCTTTAGTACCCTATCAAAGCATCCCTATGTTTATACCTTGCTTGTGTTTCTGATTTGGCCTGAAACAGTTGATTTTTGAGCATTTTGTGACCCAGAAACCAAGGGAAACGAGAGTTTCTCTCTTTAGCGCAGGCACTGTGAAGGCAGTCTTCATTTCAACGTAGGTCCCGAAGGGGCTACCTGTGCTGAATGTCAAACTGACAGTGTTGGACCTGCGCTGAACCAGTGTGGCCTTGTGCAGCTGGGGTTCTTTGTCCTCTTTTGCCCTGTTTTGATCTCTGTTTTTTTGCAGCCTTTAACCAAGTATAGGTGCTGGTCTGATAACCCTTTTCTTTGCCTGAATTCCGCCCCAATCTTTGTACAAAAAGATTGTGAATGTTTTTATGTGTTTGTGGCGTCATTTACAGTCTTCCTTTGCATGAGTAAAGTAGTCTTTCTGTAGCCTTTGATTCAGATCTGATTGAGAGTGATCTTAGAAGACAGTTCATTGGCTGTTTGTTCAGATTGATTATAGTTTTACTTTTGCTTATTGGTTTGAATTTGTTCTTTTCAAAGTATCAAAACGAGTCTTTATTTCGAAAATCGCAAAGTGATTGTAATCTCTTCTACCCTTGTTGATTTCGAAGAAAGTGAACTTGTTTATTTTGATCATTGTAAAAGAAAATTCAAAGTTGTGCAAAAAGCTTTCTTTGTAGGCAATTATACTAAGAAAGTGAAAACAAACACCTGCATTGTGCATTTTTCATTTGATAAGTTTGCATGTTGGAGTTAGGGAAAGTGCATTAGAGTGTGCTGATTGCTCTTTGAGAAAAGATAGTCGCTCTCTTTTCCCTTAGTAGCTAGGATTTTCAAAGTTGAAAGATTGTAAAGCTTGCTTATCATCTTAGACTGCATTTAGGAATTTGTATCATACATCTCGTGGTGAACCTTGAAAGGCAAACTTTAAAAAGATCAACCTAAAATAAACTGAATGAACCTAACAACGCTTTGTAACATAACGCACAACATAGAGGTCTAGGCTAGAGACGTGTTCCGGCATCGTTAAACATAGTGACTGTCGATCTCGAAGAAGGTGGGTGATTCCTCCTGAGAGTCAGTGGCGCTAATACGAATTGTGCTCCCACGTACCGTCGCGTATATATTGGGAGATCCCTATAGGCATATATCTTTTATCCTTAGGAATCCGTGTCGGCCGCCCTACTGATCGCAATGCAGTGAACACAGCATTCACGAAGATCGACCACCCGTACTGTAAAAAGTATTCTGTGGTTTTGCGAAAGGTTTGGCACACCCTCTGCCTAGATCTCCAGAGCAGTTTCTTTTGGCCTTTTTCAGACTCTATAACAGAAAAAGTCCAGCCGAGCATTTGTCACTTCGGGCTTGTTAAAACATCGAAGGAGACTAGAGTCATCTTTAGCTTTTTCTCGACTCTTTAAAACTGAAAAAGCAAGTTGTGTCTAAAAGCGTCGTTAACAATTTATTTTAAATCGAACAATCACCCTTTAATCCTGCGTTGATCTTTAGGTTGAAAAGATGGAGCACACCAACCAAGGAGTTCCCTTGGGTGGAAATCCTAGTCCCTTCTCCTCTTGGGGAGATGTTGGTGCGCCCCACATGGCCACATTGTCGCTTCCAGGATTGACAATTGGCCTACCAGTTTGGCTCTTTTCGACCAATGTCGTTCAGAATACCACCACTCCTGAACAGTCGAGTCAACAGTTAGATCAGACAAGAGTTGCCTCCCAGCCTTCCACTTCGTCTTCCTCCCCTCCTTCCTCTTTGCTTGACGGAACTGGTCGATCAAAAAATCGAGTTCCTAAGGAGAAGAAGGAGAAGAAGAAGAAAGAAAAGAAGAAGAAGGAGCCTAAGGCGACTGGGGGCAAGCAAATGTCATCTAACAAAAATCCACACACCGCACTTGTAAGGCCTAAATCGCCATGCATCATATGCAGGGGAGACCACTTCCATAGAGATTGTCCCTGTATCCCACGGATACTAAGAGACTGGTCCCCCCGTTTGCACAATTCGGGAGCATCGACCTCTGATAGCCATGTCGACTGCTCACCGTCAACTAGTGGGAGTGAAGCTCCAGGACAGAATGGGAAAGTAAAATTTCCCTGTAGACTGTGTGAAGGCGATCACGCCATCCACCGTTGTCCCTTCTTAGACGAGGCAAAAAGAGTTCTGGAATATCGCCCGATTTTACGAGCGAATCTTCCTCCTGGATATCAAAGACTCCTGCCAAGTCCCTCACTAGTTGAGAATTCGGGTGAGCCACTTAGATGGTCAGCCGAAGCACCTGTCATTGAAGAAGAACCGTCTGGATCCATGCCTGACGAAAGTCAAAAGGTTGATACTGCAGTTGACCCGGTTTTGCGTTTAGAGGTTCCATCTTCGAATGACACCATCATAGAGGAGAATACAGATGACACCGTCCAGGTTCTCTTCATCAGCACTGACTCTGATGATCAAGGGGGCAATGCCACCATTCCTTTGTCGCAGGAAGGAAGTTCATCAGAGCGCTATCCGGCCATATATTCAATCCCACCACCAAGCAACCTGGTTGTGTCCTTTGATTGGAACCAACTAGGCAGACCCCGGTTGCCAGCCAGTGTGCCATTCAGAATTATTTGTCAAATATACAGAATGGTAATGGCTGGCACTATCATTGATGAGGGGGCATCTGTGAGTATCCTTTCCTCTATTGCTTGGAGAGCGCTTGGTTCGCCAGCACTCTTACCTGAGATGAGAAATCTATCAGGTTTTGATAAAGGAACCAGTCGACCTTTAGGGATCTTCCCCAATGTGCCTATAACATTGAAAGGGAAGACCATTCAAATGAACGTGATGGTCGTTCAAGGACCCTTGAATTATAACCCACTCCTTGGACGAGACTATATATATTGCATGGGAGCTGTTGTCTCCTCACTCTTTAGAGCAATGTGTTTTCCGCATGAAGGAAGAATGGTCAAGCTCGTGGACCAGCTTTCGTTTCCCGGATCACACATTGCAAATAGTCAGGTGCCATCCCTAAATGGTCTATTCATGCAAGAAGTGTCTCAACCCACGGTCCGTCCTCCTGATGAGCGCGAGTAATCCGGGAGGATATGACTGGAACCTAGGGGGCATGCATCCTGGCCTGCTTCGGAAGGGAAACTTTGGGTATAGGATAGGTTTCCGCGGAAGAATATGACTAGTCCGTACCCCGTCCGTGGATGGAAGAGGGTTTGTTCTAGAATAAGATTCTTTTGTCAAAGTTACGTGCTTGACAATGGTCATTCACCCTTGTCTATTTCGGTAGACATTGCCGAGGAAGTGTCTTGTTTGAAAGAGTAACGAGACAATCTTTGGGTAACCTGAAAGAGGTAAGCCTCTCTCTATTAAAACAAATGTTTTGGCGGAGGGTAAGTAGAGGTAACCTTGAAACTCTGTTTTATACCTGGGGGCATGCAAACCTTTTGGAGTGCAAGCAAGGGGCGACTATTTATTTTTAAAATTTTTAGGTCCTCCCTTTAAACCCGTAGGTCTAACCCTTTAAACTCGTAGGATTAGTCGTTTCCGAACTTGCATAAAGAAAGGAGAGTGAGCATAGCTTTGTTAAGGTGCAAGCTCTATAAAAAATGGGATCTTTCATGAGACACTCTTATCTTATGACTGGGTAATCGAGCAGTTTTAGCATAAATTTCATGCTCGTTAAAAATTAAACGCAAGATCCGACCAGTTTTAACGCGGTCTTCATGCTCGTTAAAAAATAAATATAAGCAGTGAGCAATGTTTCCTCCAGATTTTAAGCTCATTTTTATCTAAAAAATGAACCTATCCCGGTAAATAACCACTGTGATCGTAAATTTATCAGCCATAAAAGCCTTGGTCGTGTTTGCACCTGCCACCTCCACTTTCATTTGGCCGATCGTTCACCTCCATATGATTGTTTACCCATTTTGAGGAACAGCTGCGAAGAGTGATTTCACCTAGCCATCCTTGTGACACTGCCGTGATTGGAAAATTCCAACCTGTACCTGGAATCAGTTGCTATCCATGTTTATCACTCGTTCCTCAAAAGACGAGTCTTCTTTAAGCTCTTTTCAACTGACTCGTAAAATATGAAAATATTGCCGAGTTTTGGCCTTCCAGCTCGTTAAAGGACCGGAAGAGCTATCCCTCCTCTAGATTTTAATCTTTTTGGACCTGAGGGATTATTGCACAAAAAGGTCGAGTGCTTGTTTTATTCGGCTCGTTAAAGTTATCGAAAACTCATCCCTTCTGTATTGTTTTATACTTTTTCATGCTTAAGGGATTAGATGACGAAAAAGGAATTTTGGAGTTAACTTTATGTACCTTTTCAGACTCTCTAAAAATGAAAAGGACTGAGTTATCCTTGTCGTTAGACTCGTTAAAATTATTAAATAGCGAAAAACTTGTCTTTAGACGAGAACAAGTTTCACTATCGCTAAGCTCGTTAAAACATAGCGATGGGCTTGCCTGAAGAGCAGGTTATAGAACAAGCATATGTTATCCTCCTCAAGCTTGACAAAATTAAAGAGGTACTGGTCAGCAATGACTGGGGAAAAATTGGGAAAAATCAAGAAAACTTTGATGGTAGCAGGTCGCTCTTGAACATGACACTTTTCCTCCGTATCACAATTCGGGTTGGGTTGTTTCATTCACCGGTCACATCACCATGGTCTTGCCATACCATCCATATTTGGGGTAATGCTACCAATCCATCGCATTAGTGTCACCATATGTTCAAGAGAAGTCATTCAGAAAGAGTCAACCGGGTCCCATCCACTGCCATACATTATCCTTCATCCATTCATAACCGCCACCCTGAATCATATGTCACAGATTGTTTTCACCTCCATTAAAATCATTAGCTCCGTTCCGTGTCACTGATGTCGGATTCATTAAGGCCCTCCTTTGACGGATCCCTCCTTGTCGACATCAGCTCATTATCCAAAGAGTTGATCTAGGAACACCCCCTTCAGTACTTTGAAGCTTGCATGCCTCAATGGCAAGTTTCTCACTTCTGGCGACATGTATACATCAATGACCTTAGACCAGAAGATTTTGCGTGGTGTTTGACGCCAAGTCCTTTATTCACACCACGTGAATTGTACGACAATACATTGAGGGTCATTATCATTATCGGTGATTCCTCTCGCGCTTGTTAATGGTTTACCTCATTGACCGTAATCAAGCGATGTCTTTCCATGTTCGACTTTAGCGCAATTCTCACATGGATCGACTTGTACTTAGAGTGAAGATCGAACGAGTTTGAAGACCCTGGATCTAGTTTCATCCATCCGGGCTGTGATATATATTCAGGAAAGGTAAAGACATTTGACATGTACATCATTGCAGCAGATGATCATCCTACTCAAAGGATGATAATTTTCACCAAAATTATCAGTCTACCATGAGACGATCGTCTATTCTATGTACAAAAATGAATTTATAAAGCTGAGCATGGGAATGCCCGCCTCAGCTAGATCATGAAAGCATAATGAATCATAATGTATTGTATTGTATTTTATTACAGGTCTCCTCCCAGCAGATGGATGAACTTCAGACCCTCCTGGATAAAGCATTTCACCCGATAAACGGCCTCATACTTTAGGGGGAAAATGTTATAGACATTTTTGTGCCTTGCATCACTGAGAATGAAATGTCAATAATCAAGGGATCCAAAGTCCCTAAACATATTGTTCCTACCCCTAGAGGAACAAGGCCAGCAAACCACAGCACTTAACAAAAGTTCTCCACCTGAAAACACTAAAAAACAAGGCAATTCTAGATCATGTCAACTGCTCCACTGAGAATCTGCGCTGAATGTCAACTGCTCCACCGTCTACCTGCGTTGAATGTCAACTGCAAATAAGGCTACCTGCGCTGAGCGAGTTTGGACAAGTGGCAGAGTCATTCCTCAAGGTGTCAATGCCCAGGAAGCTTCCAAAATGACACTTGGATCAGGGAATTCGACTGGTGATGAGTAAGAGGTTCCAAATCTCCAAGTGGAAGCAAGAACCTCCAAGTGGACTCAAGAACTAAAGTGGGAGAGGACACTAGTCAGTCTCAGACCAGTCTCAAGCTGACTCATCCTCTCCCCAATATCCCTATATATAGATCTCTTCTACATGAGATCAGGGAGGCGGGAATTTAGTATTTGCAAAGAATTGCTATTGGTTTGTGGCTAGAAATATTGGGTGTGTTATGCTTTGAAAGGAGCTGAAGAAGGAATTCCATTCTGCTGGGAAGGAGACGCTGGATTGGAGCCCTATGGGTTGTATCTCTTCCTGAACCCTGTTACTTTCAATAAATCTATCTTGATTCTTTCCTATATGCTGGTGTATTTTGTATGATTGCATTAGTATATTTGATTTACTTCTAATCCTAAATCATTTATGAATATGTGTATTTGCCTTTGTGTTATGCTCTTCTCTTGTCACAAGTAGTTGTTCTCTTGTCACAGGTAGCTGTTCTCTTGTGATCTCGTGGGATTCAAGTAGCTGTTCTTTTGATCAGGCGAGGAGGCAAGTAGCTGTGGACACACAAAGAGAAGAGGATCTAGTTCGAGGGACAACCAAAAGACAACGGTAAGTCTACTGATCTCCTCTCTTTCATATTTCATAAAGGAAGAAATCATGATAGCTGTATTCGTTTGTTGCTAAGGCGTTGTCACACCTTAGGTGGATAGGATAGTCCTAAATAGGCATTTTTCCCCACAACAAGCAGTAGAAGCCTTGGTGGACAAAAAAGGGGCATCCGAAGAATTAGGAACACTGGGCATGCAATACAAATGGAACTCAAATAGGAGCCCTTATGTAGTAACAAAGCACTGATGTATGAGCGAGAAGCATCAAAAGCCTTTTTTGACCCTGAGTTATGGTTCTACGACATACGCTTCTATCTAGTGTAGGGATCATGTCCTGAACATATGGATGAATCACAGAGAGAGCACTCAGATTGAAATCCAATCTGTATCATTTGGCAAAAAACATCTTATACAGAAAAAATCATAATGGAATCTAGCTGAGGTGTTTGGAGAAGGATGATGCCAACCATATATTAAAAGAAATGCATGACAACCCAGCAAGTGGTAACTATGGAGGAGAGGCCACTGCTCGCAAAAAGATTAAGAGCTAGATATTATTGGCCCACAGTGTTCAGAGACTTACACGCATATGCTCACAAATGCAAGGTGTGCCAAATCACTGTAGGATGAGAAAGAAAGCCTGTTGTTCCCCTCAGGCTTGTTATGATTTAGAGACTGTTCCAGCAATGGCGCCTAGACATCATAGGCGAGATCACTCCAAACTCTTCACAACATCATAAGTATATACTCATAGCAACTGATTACTTCACCAGATGGACCAAAGCCATCTTGCTTTGGAAGGTGAATGAAGATGAGATAATATCATTCATTGAGAAATTCATTATCAATAGGTATGGCATCCCTAATGCTCTCATATTTGATAACGATTCTTACTTTTCATCTCTGAAACTAATTGAGTTTGCTATTGATTAATCAATCCACATAAAGTATGAAACAAACTATTAGCCCTAGGGAAATGGATTTGTAGAGTCTTCAAATAAAAACCTTATCCCCATAATCTACAAGTGAGTCGCTGACAACCAGAGGAACTGGCACAATGCCCTAACGAATGCCCTTTAGGCTAATAGGGTCACCCCGAAAGTGGCCTTAGGGAACTCCCCATACTTCCTCGTGTGTGGACAGGAAGCCATCTTGCCTCCAAATGTTACCCTTCCCTCCTTACAGCTCTCCCAAGCTTCAAAATGAACCCGTTCAGCCTTGCTTCAAGAAAAGATCAACCAACTGACGAGGTTGGAGGATTTAAGAGATAGAGCTAGAATTAAATTAAAAAAAAACCAAATGATTATAAAGAAATGGTTTGATCATCATCTGATAGAAGATAAATATTTCCAAGTAGGGGAGCTAGTCCTGAAATTGGATAAGCCAAGTGAGCCAAAGGGTCAACACACAAAATTCCAACACCTATGGTTGGGCCCATTCCAAGTTGTTTAAAGCATTGGTCAAGGGAATTACAGGTTGAAAATGTTACAGGGAGAGACTGGAAAGCTCCCCATTAATGGCTAGCATCTTAAGAGATATTTCAAGTAGCCATCGCATGGTGGTTACCTCCTAAGTAGGTTAGAGTTCATTTCATCTTGCTATTAGCTTAGTTGTATTTCTGTCTTTTCCTTTTGTTTTCCGCAAATTCTATTTTCCTGTTGTTTTGAATTACAGTCCTTTTAGCCAACTGATTTTGGTCCTCCAGTCTTGTTCTACATTTTATATTTGCCCTCGTTCACCACATTCATCCTTTCCCTCCCTCATTAAACTACTGATGATTTTGTTGTTTCTAAACCCATCATTACTTGCAAATCAAACAAGTTTTCAATCAGCCCATGAGAACTTGAAAATCAGTTGTGGAGTTCAAACCAAAACCCTTCATTAGTATCTGTTGGGAACTATTTGAGATCTATTGATAACTTGGATACCTGGAGCATGTAGGGGCATCTTTATAAAACAAACAATGTGTAACTACAACTGTACTGGCATTGAGGAACGCTGCATCTTATGTAAACCCACTCAGATCTAGCCTATAGTTGCCTATAAGGTTTATAGTCATTCTCTAGTGGTCCCATACACCACACTAGATTGTCCAATACCTGTTATATACAAGTAAACCTCCTTTCATGGGCTAAGCTCACTATCATATACCCTGTGGCAAATCCAACTGTGCTCTAGTCCTTGTGCCTGAAACTGGAAGGACTTATTTAAAAGAAAATGAAATGTCAAGTCCTTGTGCCAATCTAGAAGAACAGGGTTTTTAGGAAGCTAGTTAGAGTAACGACTGTTGTTGGGTCCAGAGTACTGATTGATACGATAGGCCCATCCTTGCTTAAGCAGTTTAAAAATATGGCATGATCCATGACTCTGCCCCACTCAATCATATGAAAATATACCACTGAAATTCTCATATAAAGTGAAAATAAACATATCTACATCAAGTTTTATGGAAAATAAAGAGTTGAGGTACACACATAAATAGGAATTGACAGACCAGTGATGCCCCCAAAAGTATTTTTGAAAGTAGGAAATAGATAAAGGAAGATAAATAAATCCCATAACACTACCATTGGAGAATGTCTGTCAAAACTCTAACAGTAAGTAGAAGCTATTTGTCTCTATCCCACCTGAAGCAACTGATGTTGAAGTGGAACCCATGCTTGTCCATATGTATATTTTGCATTTCAAGTTTAACTTAACACCCTGATGTAAATTTATTGATATGAGGATTATTTGGAAACATAGGTAACTCGTTCACCCAACGGTTCACCATTTGTTGTAGCCACAACTACCACCCTATTAAAACATGCTCTAATAGCAAATTTTCGATGGGTCCCCTAGATGTTTGATCTTTCATCTTTCGGAATGATCTGTTTTATCACATGGATGTTAACTCCTTGTCGAGTCAAATTTTCAATTCCTGATGGCTAAACCATTGAATAAACCTCTGCTGCATGGTTCATTCATGACAGAGCGTAACCCTTTGTTCACTCCCTTCATCGAGACCTTTTAATCTTCACAAACATGCATGGTATATTTTTACCTGCACAAACCATCACCCCCACCCTTATTATAATCGTTTATTTGTTTAACTCATAAAACCCCCATCACATCATAATTCCCATCGTGGCCTTTTATAGCGGAAATGCTCAAAACATGCATATATCCTCCCTTTTTGCTTATCGCATATAGCCTTGGCACATAATGCATACCATAAGGCATCGGACCTAACAACACTATTAACCATACTTCATATATATGTTGGTTGCGAAGCCTCATCATATATATATATATATATATATATATATATATATATGGCCTGCCACTGGTCTACGGGCTCAACAAAATTATTAACCACATTGTATACATTATCGGGTTTGGCTCCCTAATCGCATATCACATATTGACGGAGCCCAGGCCTTATACACAATATGCGTAGTGATATGGGGGACCTACCAAGCCTATCAAATATGATATATATATTTTCGGGTTCGAAGCCCCATCACATTTCACAATCGATGGAGTCTGAGGCTTATGCATATTGTGATATGCTATATGTCGGACCTGACGATATATATAGGCCCCGATATATAAACTTTGAGGTCTAGCCTGAGTGATCGGGGTGAGATTTTCTTTGTTTTCCCGTGTTTTCCAGTTTTTCCAAAATAGCAAAGGGATTGGGTTTTCAGTGTAAAAGGCAGGCCTATGGAGTCCCGATAGTGTAATTGCGCATCGGAGAAGTGGAAGGCATCTGTACTGCGATCCGTGGAGGGGATGTTACCCGACTGTGATTAAAAGAAGCCCTCGAAAATCATGCCAAGCCTATGGATTGAGCGGGAAATTGTGTGTTTCCTGTGTTTTATGCAAAAATAATTTTTCACACTTGTTCCCGTAGTTTTATAAAATTAATGAAGGCAGTGCTTATGTTTTGTTTGAACATTTCTATTTTATTGTTCAAAATCATGAAGCTAATGATAACTATCTCTACAGGTGAGAAATAAAGGATGCAGAAGTGGATTTGAAGAGGCGTGTATGCAGAAGCATTATATTTAAAGGTCTGACCTCAAGCGTTCTAGATCGGAACCCCACGTGTTTCCTGTACATTCCAAAAGCAAAGCTATCCTAGTTTTAATCATCGGAAGGCGACACATAGTCACCCTTTTTACCAGCATCTGTTCACTTCCTCAGGAAATGAATTGCTCCATCATATATGCTTTCTACGTGTCAGCGATTACACTGATGATCCTATCTCTGTATACTCAATTTGCATATGAAAAACAATGGGGAAGATAAAGAGGAAGGGTAGACCTAGAGTTAAGGGATTTTGCATAAGTATTACCTCTGAAGAGGAGAAGGGGCTTTCTGTTTGGAGAAGAAAAATTTTGACTTATTGTGAATAAAGAGGATTGTTTGGTTCAAGAAGGGGCCTTTAGTTTCTGATTTATTTTCTTTCTGCTTTGAGGTGTTTTAAAGCAGGGTGTTGCTGCTAGCATGAATATAAATGTGATTTGTGTTTATGCATATTGATGGCATATTGTTCATTATTAGTCTTATTTCATCCAATATGATTCAATTACATGGTTAACTTATGAGCGATCTCCGATTCAAAACCATATTAAACACCAGTTGCTAGTTTATTTGTACCAAAAGGAATGTGTATTCCTGTATGAGTAATCTAATTGCAATCAATCTCTAATACAACCTTTTTCATCTATGAAGTTAGTAATTGATTCTTTTGGACTTGGAATTTATTTATGGGGTTTAATCTCTTTTATTTTTCTCCTGCAGGATTGATTAAAATGGCTAGGAATAGATTATAGTAGTTAGAAGAAGTGTAGATAGGATTTAATACATAGTGGTTAGCTATTTTATTTTGTTGATTTAATTGAAGTATTCTTCTCTGAAGTAATCCTTCAGCACCTATTACAGTTCACGGGGTCCTTTAAAACTCGTTGGAACTAGCCATTCCAAATGAAAATAGGTCTAATTGGGGCCTATGATCGGGTTAGTTCCCCTTCTTTGTATAGTGAACAGTCACCATGTCAACACTACTATCTAATGATCATGCTTCGACTCCAATTGGAATTGGCTAATAACATTTACTACATATCATATTCCTTTTCTAGTATTCACCAAGTACATCAGTGAGCCAATAAATTATCTATACTTGGAAGGATCTATAGGGATCGATTCAAAACTCCTTAGTGTTTAAAACTTGTGATCATCAGGGTTTTCATTGGTTTGCAATACATCATGTCAAACCCCTTCAACATATTGATCACATACTTACCTTGACCTAGATAGATTTCATTAGGTCCTTGGTGTACTTCTAGTCCCAAATAGTAATGCAGTAGCCCTAGATCCTTTATGTCAAATTATGATGCTAGTTGCATCTTGCATTATTCAATTCGACGTTCTACACATTTCAAGATAATATCATCCACATACAGAAGAATGATTACTGGTTCACCCTTCAGAAACTTAATATAAATACTAATAACGACAAAACCCTTTATGAAGCCTAATATATGAAGGTACGCATCCATCCTACCATACCATGCACTTGGTGGTTATTTGAGGCCATATAATGCCTTCCTCAATCTACAAACATAGGCCTCATTCTCTTTAACTTCAAATCCCAAGGGTTGTTCTATATATACTTCCTCATCAATTGTGCCATTCATAATTGTAGTCTTGACATCCATTTGATGGATGTTCCATCCCATATATGCTTCCAAAGAGACCATTGAATGTATCGTTGAATACCTTGATGTTGGAGAAAATGTGTCTTCATAGTCGATGCCTTCTAGTTGAGAGAAACCCTTAGGCACAAATCTTTCATTATACATGTTAATGCTTTCATTTGCTGCATGTTTGATCTTATAAATCCATTTGGAAGATACCATAGATTGGTCTTCATTCTTAGGAACGACCTCTCAAACTCCATTACTCATTATAGATTGATATTATTCATTCATGGCATCCTTGCATTCTTGATGATTAGAAACTTATTCAAAAGTGGATGGCTCTTCTTCTATTAGTTTTTTCATGTAGGATGCATACCTAGAATATAGCTTGGGCTTCTTTCTTTCCCTAAATGTGCCTTGAGCATCTCCATGACCCTCTACATCAGGTAGTGTAGAGTTCAACGAGTTAGGTCTCTTTCTTGATTCGGGGATGATGAAATGTTTAATAGGTTCACTAGGACATTAAAATTCATGATTAAATTCTTCTTCTTCCCTTGTGACCTATTCTTCAACTATTGGAAGTTCTTCATCATCATATTCCATAGGAAGTTCCTTATATTTCTTAAATGCAACGTTCTCATCAGATATAACATATCTACTTACTTCTATATGATGTCCTTTCTTTATGTAGATCCTAGAGGCCTTAGAGGAGTTACTGTAGCTAAAAATTATTCCTCTCACGCCTAAAGGGTCCAACTCATTTCTTTTGTCCTTCAGTATATGACTATATATAGGACAACTAAATATTTAGAGATGATCCACAATTGGTTTCTTCTAGTAACCTACGGGAACTTCTATTTTGAATATATACAATTGTATTAATGGCTTCTCTCCACAAATGTTTTGGTAGATTTTGATCATGCAACATTGCTTTTACACTTTCTTCAATGGATCGGTTCTTTCGCTCTGCAACTCCATTTTGTCCTTGATTATATGAGACTATCAACTCCCCCTTAATTCTAGACTCCTTACAGAAGGCTATGATTTCCTTAGATGTATACTCTCCTCCATTATCGAACCTTAGTATATTGATTCTCCTTTCTGTAAGGTTCTCTACTTCAACTTTGAATTCTTGAAATTTGGCAAATAATTCATCCTTGGATTTCATTAAGTAAATGCAAGTTTCTATTGAATGATCATCTATAAATATGACATAATATAGATGACCTCAAAGTGATTATGGAATCATAGGACCACAAACATCAGAATAAGTAAGATCCAACATTTATTTTGACAATGGTCTCTTGGTGTTCTTACCCAATGCACATCCTTTACATACTCCTTCATGATCCTCTTTAAATTTAGGGATTCCATCTACTATAGAACTTAGAGTTGGAAGGATTCTGAAATGAAGATTCTGTGCTAGAGTTCACATGGGCTAATTTCAATGTGAACCAAAGCTTGTGCAAGAGGAGATATCAACCTGTAAATTCTTCCTTCACAAATAGAAATTACTCTAGAATTATATATGCTTGACTTCTTGCTCCATACTACAACTTTTCTATCAATGAAATATACTCTATCACCCTCATCTTCAAAACTTGAAATAGAAAGAAAGTTATTATACAAACTTGCAATAAATAGGATGTTCTTGGGACAAATCTTACTTCCATTTTCCAGCTCTACAGAGGTTGATCAAATTCCTTTTATAGGATATCTCTTATTATCTCCAGGTTCCATTGAGTAAGAATATTTTCCCTTTGCTAATGTCTTGAGGTTTTTGTGATGACTATTCATATGCCTAGATGCACCACTATAAATTACCCAAATTCTCTCTTCTTGGAATGTGTTAGTGAGTTCTCAGAAGAGACCTTCATCCTTTGTATTGATTACTTCCTTCTTTATGGTAAATAAAATATTCCATGGTTCCTTGATTCCTTTCGTGAAATGACTTGATACCTTTGAACTCTTCATGAGGAACTTCTTCAATGAAGTGGAGATATTCATAATATGCTTAGCCAACCTTAGCTCTAAAACCATGTTGAGAAATCTATAGGGTATGACTATAGTGATTTCTATATGCTTGATAACTTCTTGTGATATATTTTTACTTATTATCTATGTCACTTATTATTATGTCTGTGTATCATAAAAAAATACCAAAATAAGAAGAACAAGAACACATAATATAGGCTGCAAGCCAGGGCCAAAACCTCTCCATGTGAGAGGAAAACTTGCGAATATCTTCTCTTCCTTATATATTCCTCAATTGAATAATTTCACGACCTTAAGACTAAACACAATAAATTCCAATAGCAAGATACACCTCTCTAGATGATGTGTTAACCTTTATCTAGTCAAAGGCAGTAAAATATCATCCAATAACACTTCTTCAACCTCCAGCTGCAAAATTTCAGGGTCCAATGCAGATATGAAATTTCGACGCCCCCCTATAGTTGCTACTGCCACATGTCTAAGCTTTGATCAACCTTTTGAGCCTTCGTTTGACGTTCTATTTCCTTTCCCTAACTTCTGGAGCTTCAAGATGACCCTTGGTGACCTTCACTTGACCTTATTGCCATATTTTCTCCAAGATCGAACTTGTATATACAAGCCATATATATGTTGTAGAAACTGTAGTGCTCCTCAACACGTGTGAGAGTGAAATAACCCAAAAAAAAGTTTCCTTCATCCTCTTCCTTCTTCCCTTCCTACTTCTTCCTCATTCTTCAATAGAACGAGTGATGGATGAATTTTTCTTAAGGAGGTTGAGTTTCCTCCTATATATAGGCTCTTCAAGGAGGACGTGGCTCTTCCTTTTAGGCTATCTTTCTAGATGCTAGGTTGACTTGGTCTTGGAAGTTGATTTGACTCTTTAAATGAAATAAACAATTTTCTTTACAAGTTACAATGTGTCTGAAGGTGTCTTCAACTTATGACAATGACTCTTTTGACTTCTTGAACTCAGAAAAATCTTATAAGCTGTTAGGTCCCTATACTACTAGTGTAACCCCTTATTGTTATTAGTACAACCCCCTTATTATATATGTGCCCATGTAGTCCCCATATCGTTATTATTGTGCCCCATAGAAGCCCACTATTGTTATTATTGTGCCCATACACTATTATTGTTATGTTGGCTCTGATTATATTATGACCCCTTATACTCCTATATATATAAAGGAGGTCTTGTCATTTATATCATCCAAGAATTTTTATTTGTGTAATGTAAAGGAAGTTTCCCCCTCGAAGAGGCTTATTTCTAAGGCGTCATTTATCTATTCTATCTTTTGGTGAGCTCGTTCCATAACATTTGGTATCAGTGCTTTCGATTCTAGGGTTTCGATGCTCCAAATAGGTCATTGTGGAATTTTCGCTATAACTTTTCTTTGTGGGACGTTTCAGAAGCGAAAAAAAAACCCATTTGAAATGAAATAATGCTAAACCTTGGGCCCAATTTCAGATATTTTCGTGCTATATTTATGGAGATATGATCTCAGGAAGTTGGTATTTTTGTAGAATCCTCAATTACATTCCAAACAGGTGACATGGGGAAAATTGTCATAACTTTCTCTCTAAGCATCGGATTGAAATTTTGTATGAAATTACAGAAATAGGATGGACTGCAGTTTCTTGTATATATTTTTTAGATCCAAAGGTCGAAACAGTGACACGTGGCACCTCATACAACTTCGCTCTTCTGAAAAGGTATATAATCAGGTCATCTTGGGAGATTTGGCATAACTCTTCCTTGCAGAATCAAATTTGGATCAGACTAGGGGCATTGGAAAGAGGACACAAAGGGCTACTGCAGTTCGCAATTTCAGAACTGGAAGAACTGTAATTAAAAAGTTATAGTCGTTTCAATATGGAGCTCCTAAAATTAAGAACAGGTGATATGAGGAAGTTTGATGGCAAGGATCCGGTAAATTGGATACTTCAAATGGAGCAATATTTTGATCTACATTGTGTACCACTGTTAAAAAAGGTATGTATTGCATCTTCATGTTTAGAACCAGATCAATTTTTATGGTATAAAGAGCTTTGTTCTTGTAAACAACTTGTTACGTGGTTAATTTTCATATAGGAAATGATAGCACATTATGAGGATACAAAGAGCAACACCTTCTTTAGAGCAACACCACAACAATTGGAAAGAGTAAAAGAACTTTGTTACATAGTGGAAAGTAAAATTATGGCAACAAGGAAGTCTACCCCTCACAACTATAATAATGGAAGTGTTGTTTCTCCTAGCTTTCCACAACCTACAAGGGTTACACCACAACAATTGGAAGAGAAAAGAGAAAAAGGGCTTTGTTACAATTGTGATATCAAATGCACTAAAGGTCATAAGTGTGCTGAGAAGAAATTATTTTACATAGATTATGAAGAGGAGGAAGAAAAGGATCAAGAAACATCAAAATAAGAGTATATACACAAGGAACCAACCCCATAGAAACAAGAAATGACTCTGACCATATCTTTTAAAGCATTGGCAAGAATTAACACTCATCAAACTCTCAAGATAGAAGAACATATCAACAAGAAAAAGGTTCAAGAAGTGAAAGATCACATCGAGAAAGAAGAAATGAATCCAACTATATCTTGTAATGCATTGGCTGGAATTACCACTCCTCAAATGATCAAGATATAAGGACATATCAAGAAGAAAAATGTTCAAGAAGTGAAATATCACATCAAGCATCAAGAAATGAATCCGACCATATCTTGTAAAGCATTGGAAGAAATTACCACTCCTCAAAATCTCAAGATAGAAGGACATATCAAGAAGAAAAAGGTTCAAGCAGTGAAAGATCACATCGAGAATCAAAAACAAGTTCTCCAACTTTTAAAGGATAACTCCACTTTGGTGCAAAATCGAATGAAACAACATGTAAATCAACATTGTAGTGAAAAATATTTTGATGTAGGTGATTGGGTATTTTAATGGCTACATCTCAAGCAAGCTATTTATGAGAAGGAAATGTTGGCAATACTACATGCACTTAAGAAATGGTGACCTTAGCCAATGGGATGACACTTCGAGATAAAAATGGATCATGATAGTTTTAAATACATTTTAGAACAAATATTATCATTAGAAGAAAATAAAAAATGGGTCACAAATATGTTAGGTTATGAGTTTGACATCACCTATAGAAAAGGGAGGAAAATTTATGTTGCAGATGCACTCTCAATAAAGGATGAGGATGTGGAAGCATTGTTTTGTGCTATTTCTATTATCCAACCAAATTGGATAAACGAAGTGTTGGATACCTATAGTAATAGGTTTCATATTTCATGATTGATTATTGAAAATCCAAATATGCTCTGCTTTGTTACTACAAAGATCCCATATTTCCAGGAAATCAGAGGTGTATGAAATACTTCAAATATTGAGGACCTTATTACAAATTTTGTGGATGATTCAACAGTTCAAGCTGGATCATGCCATGTTTCAATTTTGAGTTATAGAATAGAGAAAGAAGTCTGTCCAAATAGCTTAATCTTGGCAGATAAGTAGTTCAGGTAGAGAAACAAAGGTTCCCAAAAGCCTAATCTGGGACCTTGGAAGAGATAAGGGTAGAAGCAGATAGAGTAAAAAATGAAAAAGCCAAAGAAAAGAAAGGGCAATTGAGGGTTGCAAGTCTAAGTGCCCCTCCAAGAAGAAACTAAAAAATGTTAGGTGAAATAGTTGGGTAGGCAGTTGTGGTTGCAGAAAGGACAGGTTCACCATTACATAGTTGTCAAAGATATTTTGCCAAGGCAATGGACATATCAGCAAAAAAGGTGGTGAATTTCATGGATTCACAGCAGAGAGCATCACTAACTTCACTTTTTCCCTCTACTCCATCATTAACATCCCCTTTCTCAAAGATTCCCCTCCTTCACTTTACTAACTCCTAAATCTACTATTTTAACTCCCTTATTCTACCCCTTGCCCTAATAGTAATAACACTAAGGTGTATAAAGCCCTAAATGTTATATATTCCCTCCCCTAGGCATAATAGCCGAGAAATCTGCAAAGAGGGATCATAGTGGCATCTGGCCACCATGGTGAACCTGTCTCCGATACTCTCCCTTTGCTGCAGATCATTTCCCCTCAAAAAATACCTTTGCATGGGTAAAAACCCCTCTCTAAACCCCTCTAGCCCACAAACCCTCCGCAAACCTTATAAAAGGCAAAATTCCGCCTTCAGCACGCCCCCAAATGCAAGCGCGGGTGGTCAGAAGTTGAAACATTTGAAAACCATGTCAAAAAACCCACAAACAGTTAATACTTCCGCCGCCCTATCCGCCGTGCACCTTACACCTCCGCCAGCCGTCGGATCAAGCCTTCCAGATCCGACGGCCCACAACAATATCGGAGCACTATCCACGTCCGCACGTTAACTCCCGAGAACATGACGTTGCGCCTCGTCACTCCTCCGCCACGCGTCGCCCGATGGACCATCTCGGAGCTCCCTCTGACACCCTGGGCGCCGTACTCTAACCGCCCCGAGAAACCGTGACGGTTAGAGCCTTAACCATGACCGTCACGGTTTCACCTCCGCCCGTCCCCGTTGACCTGTCTACCACGTCTCCTACCCGCCTCCACCACGCGTCCAGCTCACCGCTGACTGGACTGCCACCTCACCCCCGTTGACCTGTCGTCTTCCGCCACGTCCTCCCCGATGACGTCAGCTGACGTCACATCACCGTGACCCACCAATGACGTCATGCTGACGTCATCGTAAAAAAAAAAAAAAAAGCGCCAAATGGGTAAAAATCTCATATTAACCAAATTTCACGCGTTTTTTCACCATTTCATCGTTTTGTCTGCTGAACTCTCTGTTTAACCGTTTCTGCCCGGATTTCCGCCAACCTGTAAATTCAACAAAGGCGACCACTCCAGCAACTGCAGTACACCTTATCACGACTTCTGCACGTCGAGTTACAGGTATTTACCCTGCCCTGCCCTCCATACGACCTGCATTCTGCTCTAAACTGCTCACAGGCATAATAGGACCGTAAAACAGACTTTTTCACCGCTAGAACCGGGTTATACCTCCACCATTGTCTCTGTGAAGTCCAAAAATTCCCTGCAGAGTTGTAACAAACTGCAATTCATCTGAAAACCCCTCGTCCTGCGTTTTCTCGGCTAATGCCCCACTGAATACCTCTGAATTACTACCAGGAGCTAAATTGGGCCCCAAAAGAGTCTCTGTAACCAATTACCAGCAGTATTTCAATTTCGAGCTGGTAAATTCCCCTCTGACAGTTCAGAAAATCAAGTTTTTACCACAGAGGGCAATCTGCAGTCTGTCTTTGCCAACTCACTTGTCAAATTGCAATAGTTTATCCCTTCACAAGCTATGGAGACTCCCATTGCTCTCAATATTAAGCCTATCAATGCCCCCCACCAAGAATTAGCATGGAAGCCCCTGGGAGACATGGATTACCAGATGTTGGACTGGTTTCCTATGGGAACTAAGTATAATATCCAGATGTTAAATGAACTGAGAGCCCAGCACATGAGTGGAGCAGATATCCTGGGAATTTGGGAATCAAATTTGCCCATATACAACCTTCCCCAAGTTAATCCCATGCCAGAGCTTATCTACAGTTGCCAAGAGTGCTATGACCCCAGCCAAAGGGCAGTCATTAGCCCCACAGGCCTAGTCCTGTTTCAGATCACTCCAGAGAGTATAAATCAGATGCTGCATTTCCATACAGCCAAGAAATTGACCCCTCTTTCCATGCAAGATTTGATAAAGAGAGGAAATAACCTGTCTAATGACCAGATTGTGAAGATTAACCAGCTATTTGTCACACCTAGCTCTGAAGCAGTCAGAACCCCTCCCATTGGGTACCAATACCTGAATGAGTTGGGCAGGATGATGGTGGACTTGATTGGATATGTCCTGGGATTCAGAGGACTGGAAGATGTAGATGACAGCATATTGGCCATGCTGTCCATATTTGCCCCGGGTAAGCCTCCAGCTATCCACTATGATTATGCAACTTATATAGCTGAGAAGATTCATGACCAGTTCATGAACTTGAAGAGGGAGAGGCTGTTCAGATACACCTCCTACATATACCATCTGTTCTTGTTCAACCAGCCAGCTACCTTCTCTGTCCCTTTGAGGCCACTCAACGCCCAAGGGACCCCAAGATCAGTTGTTTTTTGGACCCCTGTGTTCCATTGTACCTCAGTATCACCTTATACATACTGTGAGTTTATTGATTTATTTGTTCATCCAGCCCTAACAGTGCTGCAAGGTGCCCCTCCTCCTAGACTGACCGATGACATGAAGAGAATTCTTCATTTGAACAAGCTTTACAACATCGGCAACTGGTACTTCTACCAGAATCACACAGTCATTAGGGTGTATGGATGTGAATTAAATCCATTTAGGCTGCCAAGGTACGTTCCCATGAGACTGTTTGCCTTAGAATATTTCAGGCAATTTGGGAACTCAGATTACCTACACTTTCAGAGTAGAAACAAGAAATCACAGTTGAAAGTGAGAAATCAGCTAGGTCCCTTCTTATACAACAGGAAGGAGGAAGGCTGGAAAGAGGCAGACAGGATCCTGGAAGGACTCCAGTTGAAAACTAGTTTTGAGTGGATTCCATATGACCCTAACCACTCTATTTCCCTCAGGAGGATCAGGTATAAGTTAGGCAACTATGCTCATGCAAGATTACCTGAAATTGAAAAATATGCAAATGCACCAGATTGGGAAGAGGGCACATTAGTAGAGCAAATGACTAATGAAGAAATACTTGAGCAAGAGGCTAGAAATGTCCAAAAACAAGCTGACTTGGAAACTTGTGGACAGGTGCCTATTTCCTACAGGAGGCAAATTGGGGCAGCCACCACAACACCAGCAACACAACAGCGAACTGCCGAGCAGACAACCCAAGCAGCAAGCAAGGACAAAGGCAAACAGGTGGAACAACCACCTATATTAACAGAAGAACAGGTTGACACCTTGCTACAGCAGCAAGAAGAAATGGAAAAACAGGAGTTGGGGCAGCAACAAGATAAACCACAAACTAGTGGGCAGCAGCCATTACAGCAAGATAAAGAGACAGATTTGCCCGGTCCTACAGAACAGCAGCCCCAAACAGAGTTGTCTCCAAGAACAGACATCAATGTGGACAGCTCAGTCCTCCAAACACCTCAGAAGGAGGACTTAACCAGAAAGAGAGAGAGAGAGACTCCCCAGACTTCATCCTTTATCAGAGGAGAGAAGAGACAAAGATTGAATGACTCCCAAGAGGAGGACATAGCAATAAGGCAGGCCATGGGCATGGGCCCACCCAGTGGAGAACTCTCGGCCAGCTCATCTCAAAGAGGACCAGATATGACAATGGGAGGAGAGGTCAGCTCTTCTGGCCAGCATAGAGAGGGGCACTCAAGTATAAAGCAGCAGTTCATAGAAATCAAGAGAAGGAGTGATCCCATAAAAGTGCAACTCTATGATCACTTGTTAAAACTGGCTCCCAGCAACCAGCAGAGACTAATGTCTGCTTTTGATGTGAGTGAGGGCAAAATGATAATGAGCCATTTCATGCCCACAACTCTACATCCTCAGTCCACCTCAGACTATTTGAGAACAAATATGGAAGTTCTGGCTAAGGACATTCACCCCATGGATAAGATAGAGTTACACAAACAAACGGGTGAAATGGTGTATGCCTCCCTGGCAGATGAGACACTGGAAAATTACAAGTTAAAGAGCAGCCTAGACAATACATCATCCCAGCTAGAATTGGAACGAGCATCCTCACAGGCCAAGGACAACAGGATCAAATCCTTGGAGGAGGTAATCATAGATATTGGACATGATCCCAAGGATGTCAAAGGCATCCAAGAACTGCTGAAAATAAGGGATGCAGACATGGCAGCCCTAAGAAAGAAAATCAAACTCCCGGCCACCATCCATCCACAAACAGATGAAGTTGCCCAGCAACGGCAAGAAAAAGATACCACAGACCTGCTGGTATCCTTATACAAAGAGCTGGTTAGGACTCAAGACCAGCTAGGACAAACTGAAGCTGCAAAGGCAGCACTACAAGAAGCCATGAAACAGAAAGGGGAAGGTCAATCCTCCCAGCCTCCTCCATTAATAATAAATCTTGAGGAAGCACCTCCGATCATCACTCCTCCTCCTCAGCAAACAGGAGCTACAGCACCATCCACAGCCCCCACAACAACATCAGAGCAAGCTGCTAGCTTAGACATGCAGAAGCTACAAGCAGAGATCCGAGCTATGGAAGCTCAAATGAAAGAGCTGGATGGGCTCAAACAGAACTTGGCTAATGTTAATGAGAAATTTGATAAAAGCAAACAAAATGAGGCAGCCAAGGAGAGAGAGGTGAAGACCCTTAAGAGAAGGATTGCTGAGCTGGAGAAAGAGCTTGCATTGGAAAAGGTAACTGCTCAGATGAAAGCAGTATTATGGAGCAACATTGGAAGATCCATTGCCAACCAGTGGCAATATATTGAGACTATGGATGAGCAAATGGTGCTCATCACCAAAGCAAACAAGGAGATACAGAGAGCCAGGGCAAGCCTTGGACACATGCCAGAAGCAGCTACCAGGATGATCAATATCCTGAATTACAAGACCAGCACTCAATTGGCTACCATGGGAATCAACAACAGGACAGAAACAATTGCCATAGCCAAGAGAGTTGTTACATTGAGAAACTTGGTTGGGACCCTGGAGAGGAGAACACAGGACATGCAGACAGAAATTAACAAATTCCTGGAGAAATTTGTAACACTGCAGAACAGAGGCCTCCCCAACATTTTGAGCAGCGTGGGAAGACTGCTCACCCTGGACAACTATAACAAGAGAATTGATGCCCATGCAGTAGCAGAGATTGCAAAATCTCCCAGCACTTCAGCAGACACAGGGCCAGCCACAGGGCAAATGGTGTATGACAGGGTGGAAAACCTGTTTTTTCTCATGAATGAGATAGAGCATCTGTTTGATACACCACCCAATTTCTTCAAATTCACAGAAGCAGATGAGACTCTAGGCGCAATTTTGGCACATCAACTGCCCACACAGGATGTCTGGAGGCATTTGACCCAGACAATTTTGACAGGCCAGAACCAATAGCGCAGAAGGAAAAAGGCAGACACGCGCAGTGGCAATTTTGGGAATTAAATTTACAGAAAAAGCAGAGGCTGAGCCAACTCAGCCAGACCAGTCACTCACCACCAGCAGCAGTCAAAGTCACAGCTGACAGGTCCGAGACATAGTGTACCAGCCTACAGTCGGGTTTTCTATGCATTAACTCCAAATATTCAGACCGACTTAGCTATTCTTATAAAGCTAAATATCTTCTGACAGAGCATTAAAATGCCTGTACTGTGTATTAAATGTGTAATAAATTTTTGACATAATATCTTAAAGAGTTGGTGAGAATGTAAAGACTGAGATAACGCAGAACTCAGATATTTCTGTAGACCACCGCTAGTATATATACACCCTTCACAGATGCTGAAGGGGTTGCTGGAATTTTCTCTTGGATAACTTCCATCTGCTGTAATATTTTCAGAGAATTAATACAAAGGAGGAATGGAACTTCCAGAAGTTTGGTGTATTTGATGTCTTGTGGTGAAGGATGCATGTTACAGGATTCCATGGGTGTTGCATAAAACTATAAGTATTCACAAATCTCTTTGTCATGTGTTTTGAGTCTTTTGTTCTCTTTGTTGTTCTAATGTTTTACACTTGATAGCAAGGTGAAAGGATAGTACCAGGATTTAACCATGTTTACCCTGGACTCAAACTGAGCTATTATATATGTTTTCCTCATATACAGTGAAAGAATTGTAATTCTTAGTTGCTGCAATTCGAAACTGTATTTTTATTGTAACAGTCATTTTTCAGGGATTCAACTATTGCCCCTGTGACCTCTGTTTTCTCTTGTCTCCTGTCATTACCCAAAAAATACGTTTTAATGAAGCACTCAAAAGGCCCTGTACGTTCCATCCTTCATCTTACAGTTTCAAACACACCAAGCCACAGACTCCATTGCCCAATGATATTCAACATATCTGAAAACTACATCACTAAAGTCTAAGGGAATTACATCAACCGAAACACAAACATAACCTGTACTCAATACCTAGCCTAAAACACCATCACTGTAGATATAAATCATAAAGAGAGAGCCCTCTCTGATCACTGTTTGGCTAGAAACAGTGATTAAAAGATTGGTTAGTGGTTACCCCGGCCGTATTCCCTTGGGAGTCATAGGGAACAACCTGGGTGTTAACATAATTGGCGACTCCACTGGGGATAAGACTATTCAATCACTATCTATCTTCCAAAGCTTTCATCAAGCCTGAAGCTAGCCAAGACATCTTAGGACTGTTTCTCTAATACAGGGGCAATCTTAGGGAAGAGCTAACTAGGGAAACTTATCCTAGCCTTGAAACATATATAGTCATTCCAGAGTTCTTATTTTGCCCTTGTAAATACAAAACTTCTGTATAAAGTTCTGAAAGAACACTTAGAAGCTGGCTCCTAAAAGAAACCCAAGGCATACTAGGGCACACCCTGACCCTGATCAACCCATCATTGTTGATAACCCAAATATCATCCCAAAGAACATAAGGAAACAGCACAAGCAGGATAAACCTGCTGATTCAGATATAAGGTCAGACCAACCCATCCTCATTCCCACTCCTTGCAAAGTCCTTTTTCGTTCCACACCCAATTCCCCTAGTTCATCTTCAACCCCTCAAAGTCCTACCTTTCCATCTTCACCATCTGCACATACTCACTCAACCAGTTCTCCACTTGTTACCCATCCTATTAACCCCAGTACACCTGTAATCCCAGTTGTCCCATTTGTTCCTATCAACCCTATTAACCCTATAAACATGGCTAACAGATATGCACCATTGCAGATTCCAGCCAATGCTCCAGCCCTACCCCAAGATTATCAAACCAGACTCTCATTTTTTGATTCCCATGGCCCTTTGACGGCCATCCAGCATGCTAAAAAGATGCAAGACCACTTTGAGACCTATGAAATTGATGATGACAGTGTTAGAATGAGAATTTTTGTCCAAAGCCTAACTGGGGATGTCAGAACTTGGTTTAGATCCTTGAATGCAAATTCCATTGCAACCTCTGAAGTTCTATACCAGGAATTTACCAACAGATGGGAGAAAAAGAGAGATCCACACCATATACTTGGTGAATATAACACTATTAAAAGAGGTCCCCAAGAAACGGTGTTGGAATATTGTGCTAGGTTTAACAACATATACAATGCTATTCCCCAGAACTTAAGGCCCCCTCCTGATTTGGCCCTTTATAACTTCCCTGATGGTTTTGACTCTGATATGGCCTATCAGTTGAGAGAAAGAGACCCTCCAACCCTTGCAGAAGCCCAAAGAGTTGCAGTCACTGTAGAGGCCAACCTAATTGCCAAAAGAAACAGGGCAAAGCTGGAAAAGAAGGTTGGTTTCAAGGAAGAGCCCTCGGGCTTTGATCAGAAGTTGGATGCAATACTAAACAGCATGAAAAGACTAGGTGAGAGAGTGGAATCAGTAGAAAGAAAGTCATCATGGGAAGCACCACAAAACAATACTCCTAGAAACCCAAATTTTAGGAGAACACAGAACCCCAATATAGGAAAAACAGGTGCTGACCAAGATATCAGACCACCTTTTCAAGAAAATTATGCAGAAACTTCCTCGGCTAATCAGCTCAATGAAGATCCTGAGATCAATTTAATAGGTCTGGATGGTAAAAGCCATGTTTTCCTAACACAAGAAGACCATGATGAGGATGAAAACAAAACATTCCAAACACAATCAGGAGAATCCTTTGACTTTAAGCAAGGATATGATACTGCTGTCTATGAAGTCCATAAGCAGTACAAACTAAGAAGTCGGACTGTAAATGCAAATCAGCCTGAAAAGGTAAAGGAGAAACAGCAATCTAAAGAAGCCTCAGTCACTGAACCTAATGACAAAACAAACTTGCCTGCAAAGGAAGTAGTGGTTGAGGAGGTCACTGAATTTCTGTCCACACCACAAGAGCCCACAGCAACATCATCCTCTCACCCAAATCCGAACATCACCCCTCAAGACATGGGCATGGGGGGCAGGTTCCAAAATCAAGATGAAATCCAACAAGAAGATTCATTGAACAAGGAAAGGACTGCTGTCCGTGACCCTAAAATTCAGGTGGATAAACCCTTTGACCTAGGAACAGAGATTGGCAAGTTAAAGATAGCAATTCCCCTTTTAGAGCTAGCCAAGCATGACATATATAAGCAACAGATCAAGAAATCCCTTCAGCTCACCAACAACAAAGATGATGTAAATGTGCTAGATGACACTCCAGAATTACTGTTTGGTCCAGAGGTAGATGGAAAAACAGTAGTCACAGGGGTTTTACCTTTTTATGTCAGCTTACACGTTCATGATAAAATACTGCACAATGCAATGTTTGACTCAGGTGCATCTCACAACCTCATGCCAAAAGCAGTCATGGAAAGATTAAATTTGGATATAACAAGACCATACAAAGACCTGTTTTCTTTTGATTCTAGTCAAGTAAAATGCTTGGGCCTGATTAAGGATTTATGTGTGTCCCTGGTTCAATTTCCCAACAAAACCATTTTAATGGATGTTGTTGTTGCTGATATCCCACCCAAATATGGAATGCTCTTATCAAGATCATGGGGAGCCAAGCTCCAAGGCTCCCTGCAATTAGACATGTCATATGCAACCATCTCTGTCTTTGGACAACCCAAGAGACTTTATAGGGAAACACTCATGAAATACATGGTCAGCAGTGAAGAAAAGCCTCAAAATTTTCCAATATATGCTGTCCATTCGGACATAGACTCCTTCATCCTTTTCAATGACAGCACAAATTCCTTAAGCAATAACATTAAGACCGAAACACCCATACAAGAACAAAACATCCATCAAACAAGTGGCACCTGCCAAAATTTAATCAGCCCAACAATACCCATTCACCCTCCTTTAGTTGTCAAAAATTGTCAAACAAATGATGAAATTATCCTAGGAGACAAATGGGAAAAGAAACCTCAACTCATGCTCACATGGCCATCCCATGAGAAGAATTTAAGATCCCCTGACCAGCAAGATAGTCTGTGGGTCCTAGAGTTTGATGGCTCAGTTAACAAGTTAGGGGCAGGAGCTGGAGTATGGATACATAACAAAGAGAAAGCCTGTGCACAAGGCAGGGCATATAGACTGAACTTTAAATGCACTAACAACATGGCAGAATATGAAGCTCTGCTACTAGGTCTCAAGATTGCAAAATCATTACAAGCACATAGCCTCTCAATCATGGGGGACTCTGATCTAGTAATTCAACAAGTAAAAGGGGATTTTGTCACCAATGACAAAAGATTAAGGTCCTACAGGTCTGCTGTAATTGAAATACTAGAAACTTTCTCCGAGTTTGTTCTCACAAAGATTCCAAGGGGCCACAATCTCCATGCTCACAGCTTGGCAACATTTGCCAGCACCTTCAAATTCCCACTACAACCCAACAATTGTTTCACAGCAGAAGTCAAATATAGGCCTTCTATTCCAAACAATGTCAAAGAATGGCAAGTATTTGAGAATGATAGGCAAATAAACAACTTTTTAACTTTGCAACAAGAGTTTACAGGATTAAATATTGACCTTGAGACAGCAAGTCAATCTCAAATTGTTGATGGAGCAAGTCAATCACAATTACAGTTTCAACAGTCTGCCCACCCAATGTCACTTAGGACAGCAAAACAACTGCTCAGCCCAACCATTTTCAACAATGAAAACATTCAACAAATTAAACAAATGGACTGTGAAGAGATGAGTAACATTGAAACTGAAATCATACAACTCAAAGACAACTTCCTCCCAGTGGGCCTTACCCCATTAGAGGATATTTTTGACTCAAATGACATCCCTAGGAAGCCAAAGATGCAGCCATTAGATGCAAGAGTTGAAGAATGTAATATTGGCACTATGGAAAAGCCTAAGATAGTCAAGCTGTCCGCCTCTTTGCCCCCCGATCAAAAGCCCAAATATGTTGATCTCTTTAAAGAATTCCAAGATGTCTTTGCCTGGGGTTATGAAGACTTGAAGTCTTATGATACCTCTGTTATACAGCACACCATTCCCCTCAAGCCTAATCAAAAACCATTCAAACAAAAATTGAGAAGAATCAATCCTGTGCTTCTTCCTTCCATTGAAAAGGAATTACAAAAAATGTTCAAAGCTGGGATCATAGCACCAATCAGGTTTTCTGAGTGGATTTCAAATTTGGTCCCTACAAGAAAGAAAACTGGTGAGATTAGACTTTGTGTAGACTTAAGGAATTTGAACCTAGTATCACTCAAAGACAACTATCCCTTACCCAAAATGGACCACATCCTCCAAAGAGTAGTAGGAGCCTCAAGAATATCATTGTTGGATGGCTTCTCAGGTTTCAATCAAATCCTGGTACACCCTGATGATCAAGACAAAACTGCATTTACTACCCCATGGGGAACTTTCAAGTATGTGAAAATGCCCTTTGGATTGAAAAATGCAGGGGCAACATTTCAGAGAGCAATGGACATTGCTTTTGCAAAAGAAATTCATGATTTCTTGGTCATTTACTTAGATGATCTCACACCCTTCTCAAAATCTGACCAAGAACATTTGAAACATTTAAGACAGATTTTCATAACATGCAGAAAATATGGCATCTCCTTAAACCCCAAGAAGTCTTTATTTGGTTTGGAAGAAGGGAAACTTCTAGGACACATCATTTCGAAAGATGGCATAAGAATTGATCCAGATAGGATACAAGCTATCCTACAAATGCCTCACCCAAGGAATGTCAAAGAGCTTCAAGGATTCTTGGGAAAAATCAACTTTTTGAGAAGGTTTATCCCAAATTTAGCAGAATTGATCAGACTACTAAACAATATGCTAAAGAAAGACTCAAAGGTCAAGTGGACTGTGGAAGCAAAGCAAGCCTTTGAAAGTATAAAATTGGCCTTGACTCAAACCCCAGTGTTAACTAACCCTCAGTTTGACAGAGACTTCGTCATTTTCTCCTTTGCCTCCCAACACACTATTGCTGCTGTTTTATTGCAGAAAGATGACCAAGGGAATGAAAAGCCCATTGCTTTTTTCAGCAGAGCTCTTAGGGATGCCCCCCTAAAGTACCAAATAATGGAGAAACAAGCCTATGCCTTGATCAAAGCCATCAAAGACTTTAGGATTTACATCCTTTACTCCCATGTTGTAGCTTATGTACCAAGTCCTATTGTCAAAGACATTCTCACACAAGAAAACTTAGAGGGAAGGAGAGGAAAATGGATTGCAAACATACTTGAATTTGACATTGAAATAAAGCCTACAAAGTTGATAAAAGGGCAAGGTTTGGCTAAGTTAATGACAGAATCAAATTTCCAAGCCTTAGATATCAACCAACTGGACAGTGAAACAGAGCTGGCGACTCCAAAGATCAATGTAGCCTTTGAACAATCTCCATGGTACTCTGATATCTGTTATGTGTTACAAAACCTGTGTGCTCCCCCAGGACTGTCCAGAACTAAGTCTAGGTTCCTAAAAATGAAAACATCCAAATTTTGTGTGTTAGATGAGAATCTACTCTGGAAAAACCATGAAGGTATTTTGCTGCACTGTCTTCTTGAGAATGAAACTGATAAAATTATGCAAGAATTCCATGCTGGAGACTGTGGTGGACATTTGTACTGGAAGTCCACTGTGGACAAAATATTAAGGGCCGGTTATTACTGGCCCACCATGTTCTCAGATGTGAAGAAATTCACAACATCATGCCACAAGTGCCAGCTGTTTGAAGGCAGAAGACAGTTGCTGCCACTTCCTTTGAGGCCCATTTCAACAGAAAGACCTTTTCAACAATGGGGCTTGGATTTCATCGGAGAAATTCACCCCTCATCTTCAGGACAACACAGATGGATTCTGACTGCAACAGACTACTTCACCAAGTGGATTGAAGCTGCCCCATGCAGACAAGCAAATGACTCAGTGATCATTCAATTTTTAGAAAACAATATACTGGCTAGATTTGGCTGCCCAGAAAAGATAATAACAGACAATGCTGCTGCCTTCAAATCCAAGAAAATGATAAATTTCTGTCATAAATTTCACATTACTTTGGGCCATTCTACAGCTTACTATCCTCAGGGAAATGGTCTTGCTGAATCATCAAACAAAAGTTTGATAAACATCATAAAGAAAGTGCTAGAAGAGAACAAAAAGAACTGGCACAAGAAGCTAGTAAATGCTTTATGGGCAGACAGATTAACCACCAAAAGATCAATTGGGACCAGCCCATATGAGTTAGTTTATGGATTAGAGGCCAGATTTCCCTCATCACTAGGGGTGCCAGTTATGAAACTTCTACAAGAAAGTCAAGCAGAGCCAAATGATATGCAAAGAAGGATCAACCAGATAATCTGTTTGCAGCAGACCAGAGAACAAGTTTTCAGCAGAGTGCAAATACTACAGGAAAAACTTAAAAAGGCCTTTGACAGAAGAACCAAAGCAGAAGATTTCAATATGGGAGACAAAGTTCTAAAGTGGGATGCAAGAAGAGAAGAGAAAGGGAAACATGGGAAATTTGATTCTTTGTGGAAAGGACCATTTGCTGTCCAAGCAGTGCAAGGTAATAACACTTATTTCCTTAAAAGTTTGACTGTAACTGAACTGGATGAAGGTCCTGTCAATGGCAGGATGCTGAAGCACTATTATGATGGTCCACTATGATAAGGATCCAAAGGTTCATTGTATATATTCAGGCCTATATATGTTTTCTATTTTTAGTTTGTAAGAAGAGGTTTTCCAAGTGCTGCACCTAGCAGCAATAGGCACATAGAACCAGAGGTTCCCCATCAAAAAGCACACAATTTTGACAGGTTACATGTATCAGAGCTCAAAGATTAAGATGGACAATCGAGCAACAAGGCAATCTGACCTGCTGTTCTTGGTCTTTCAAAAGAAAAACCATCCCCATGTGGAGCCACTGTTGGATACCTATAGTAATAGGTTTCATATTTCATGATTGATTATTGAAAATCCAAATATGCTCTGCTTTGTTACTACAAAGATCCCATATTTCCAGGAAATCAGAGGTGTATGAAATACTTCAAATATTGAGGACCTTATTACAAATTTTGTGGATGATTCAACAGTTCAAGCTGGATCATGCCATGTTTCAATTTTGAGTTATAGAATAGAGAAAGAAGTCTGTCCAAATAGCTTAATCTTGGCAGATAAGTAGTTCAGGTAGAGAAACAAAGGTTCCCAAAAGCCTAATCTGGGACCTTGGAAGAGATAAGGGTAGAAGCAGATAGAGTAAAAAATGAAAAAGCCAAAGAAAAGAAAGGCAATTGAGGGTTGCAAGTCTAAGTGCCCCTCCAAGAAGAAACTAAAAAATGTTAGGTGAAATAGTTGGGTAGGCAGTTGTGGTTGCAGAAAGGACAGGTTCACCATTACATAGTTGTCAAAGATATTTTGCCAAGGCAATGGACATATCAGCAAAAAAGGTGGTGAATTTCATGGATTCACAGCAGAGAGCATCACTAACTTCACTTTTTCCCCTCTACTCCATCATTAACATCCCCTTTCTCAAAGATTCCCCTCCTTCACTTTACTAACTCCTAAATCTACTATTTAACTCCCTTATTCTACCCCTTGCCCTAATAGTAATAACACTAAGGTGTATAAAGCCCTAAATGTTATATATTCCCTCCCCTAGGCATAATAGCCGAGAAATCTGCAAAGAGGGATCATAGTGGCATCTGGCCACCATGGTGAACCTATCTCCGATACTCTCCCTTTGCTGCAGATCATTTCCCCTCAAAAAATACCTTTGCATGGGTAAAAACCCCTCTCTAAACCCCTCTAGCCCACAAACCCTCCGCAAACCTTATAAAAGGCAAAATTCCGCCTTCAGCACGCCCCCAAATGCAAGCGCGGGTGGTCAGAAGTTGAAACATTTGAAAACCATGTCAAAAAACCCACAAACAGTTAATATTTCCGCCGCCCTATCCGCCGTGCACCTTACACCTCCGCCAGCCGTCGGATCAAGCCTTCCAGATCCGACGGCCCACAACAATATCGGAGCGCTATCCACGTCCGCACGTTAACTCCCGAGAACATGACGTTGCGCCTCGTCACTCCTCCGCCACGCGTCGCCCGATGGACCATCTCGGAGCTCCCTCTGACACCCTGGGCGCCGTACTCTAACCGCCCCGAGAAACCGTGACGGTTAGAGCCTTAACCATGACCGTCACGGTTTCACCTCCGCCCGTCCCCGTTGACCTGTCTGCCACGTCTCGTACCCGCCTCCACCACGCGTCCAGCTCACCGCTGACTGGACTGCCACCTCACCCCCGTTGACCTGTCGTCTTCCGCCACGTCCTCCCCGATGACGTCAGCTGACGTCACATCACCGTGACCCACCAATGACGTCATGCTGACGTCATCGTAAAAAAAAAAAGCGCCAAATGGGTAAAAATCTCATATTAACCAAATTTCACGCGTTTTTTCACCATTTCATCGTTTTGTCTGCTGAACTCTCTGTTTAACCGTTTCTGCCCGGATTTCCGCCAACCTGTAAATTCAACAAAGGCGACCACTCCAGCAACTGCAGTACACCTTATCACGACTTCTGCACGTCGAGTTACAGGTATTTACCCTGCCCTGCCCTCCATACGACCTGCATTCTGCTCTAAACTGCTCACAGGCATAATAGGACCGTAAAACAGACTTTTTCACCGCTAGAACCGGGTTATACCTCCACCATTGTCTCTGTGAAGTCCAAAAATTCCCTGCAGAGTTGTAACAAACTGCAATTCATCTGAAAACCCCTCGTCCTGCGTTTTCTCGGCTAATGCCCCGCTGAATACCTCTGAATTACTACCAGGAGCTAAATTGGGCCCCAAAAGAGTCTCTGTAACCAATTACCAGCAGTATTTCAATTTCTAGCTGGTAAATTCCCCTCTGACAGTTCAGAAAATCAAGTTTTTACCACAGAGGGCAATCTGCAGTCTGTCTTTGCCAACTCACTTGTCAAATTGCAATAGTTTATCCCTTCACAAGCTATGGAGACTCCCATTGCTCTCAATATTAAGCCTATCAATGCCCCCCACCAAGAATTAGCATGGAAGCCCCTGGGAGACATGGATTACCAGATGTTGGACTGGTTTCCTATGGGAACTAAGTATAATATCCAGATGTTAAATGAACTGAGAGCCCAGCACATGAGTGGAGCAGATATCCTGGGAATTTGGGAATCAAATTTGCCCATATACAACCTTCCCCAAGTTAATCCCATGCCAGAGCTTATCTACAGTTGCCAAGAGTGCTATGACCCCAGCCAAAGGGCAGTCATTAGCCCCACAGGCCTAGTCCTGTTTCAGATCACTCCAGAGAGTATAAATCAGATGCTGCATTTCCATACAGCCAAGAAATTGACCCCTCTTTCCATGCAAGATTTGATAAAGAGAGGAAATAACCTGTCTAATGACCAGATTGTGAAGATTAACCAGCTATTTGTCACACCTAGCTCTGAAGCAGTCAGAACCCCTCCCATTGGGTACCAATACCTGAATGAGTTGGGCAGGATGATGGTGGACTTGATTGGATATGTCCTGGGATTCAGAGGACTGGAAGATGTAGATGACAGCATATTGGCCATGCTGTCCATATTTGCCCCGGGTAAGCCTCCAGCTATCCACTATGATTATGCAACTTATATAGCTGAGAAGATTCATGACCAGTTCATGAACTTGAAGAGGGAGAGGCTGTTCAGATACACCTCCTACATATACCATCTGTTCTTGTTCAACCAGCCAGCTACCTTCTCTGTCCCTTTGAGGCCACTCAACGCCCAAGGAACCCCAAGATCAGTTGTTTTTTGGACCCCTGTGTTCCATTGTACCTCAGTATCACCTTATACATACTGTGAGTTTATTGATTTATTTGTTCATCCAGCCCTAACAGTGCTGCAAGGTGCCCCTCCTCCTAGACTGACCGATGACATGAAGAGAATTCTTCATTTGAACAAGCTTTACAACATCGGCAACTGGTACTTCTACCAGAATCACACAGTCATTAGGGTGTATGGATGTGAATTAAATCCATTTAGGCTGCCAAGGTACGTTCCCATGAGACTGTTTGCCTTAGAATATTTCAGGCAATTTGGGAACTCAGATTACCTACACTTTCAGAGTAGAAACAAGAAATCACAGTTGAAAGTGAGAAATCAGCTAGGTCCCTTCTTATACAACAGGAAGGAGGAAGGCTGGAAAGAGGCAGACAGGATCCTGGAAGGACTCCAGTTGAAAACTAGTTTTGAGTGGATTCCATATGACCCTAACCACTCTATTTCCCTCAGGAGGATCAGGTATAAGTTAGGCAACTATGCTCATGCAAGATTACCTGAAATTGAAAAATATGCAAATGCACCAGATTGGGAAGAGGGCACATTAGTAGAGCAAATGACTAATGAAGAAATACTTGAGCAAGAGGCTAGAAATGTCCAAAAACAAGCTGACTTGGAAACTTGTGGACAGGTGCCTATTTCCTACAGGAGGCAAATTGGGGCAGCCACCACAACACCAGCAACACAACAGCGAACTGCCGAGCAGACAACCCAAGCAGCAAGCAAGGACAAAGGCAAACAGGTGGAACAACCACCTATATTAACAGAAGAACAGGTTGACACCTTGCTACAGCAGCAAGAAGAAATGGAAAAACAGGAGTTGGGGCAGCAACAAGATAAACCACAAACTAGTGGGCAGCAGCCATTACAGCAAGATAAAGAGACAGATTTGCCCGGTCCTACAGAACAGCAGCCCCAAACAGAGTTGTCTCCAAGAACAGACATCAATGTGGACAGCTCAGTCCTCCAAACACCTCAGAAGGAGGACTTAACCAGAAAGAGAGAGAGAGAGACTCCCCAGACTTCATCCTTTATCAGAGGAGAGAAGAGACAAAGATTGAATGACTCCCAAGAGGAGGACATAGCAATAAGGCAGGCCATGGGCATGGGCCCACCCAGTGGAGAACTCTCGGCCAGCTCATCTCAAAGAGGACCAGATATGACAATGGGAGGAGAGGTCAGCTCTTCTGGCCAGCATAGAGAGGGGCACTCAAGTATAAAGCAGCAGTTCATAGAAATCAAGAGAAGGAGTGATCCCATAAAAGTGCAACTCTATGATCACTTGTTAAAACTAGCTCCCAGCAACCAGCAGAGACTAATGTCTGCTTTTGATGTGAGTGAGGGCAAAATGATAATGAGCCATTTCATGCCCACAACTCTACATCCTCAGTCCACCTCAGACTATTTGAGAACAAATATGGAAGTTCTGGCTAAGGACATTCACCCCATGGATAAGATAGAGTTACACAAACAAACGGGTGAAATGGTGTATGCCTCCCTGGCAGATGAGACACTGGAAAATTACAAGTTAAAGAGCAGCCTAGACAATACATCATCCCAGCTAGAATTGGAACGAGCATCCTCACAGGCCAAGGACAACAGGATCAAATCCTTGGAGGAGGTAATCATAGATATTGGACATGATCCCAAGGATGTCAAAGGCATCCAAGAACTGCTGAAAATAAGGGATGCAGACATGGCAGCCCTAAGAAAGAAAATCAAACTCCCGGCCACCATCCATCCACAAACAGATGAAGTTGCCCAGCAACGGCAAGAAAAAGATACCACAGACCTGCTGGTATCCTTATACAAAGAGCTGGTTAGGACTCAAGACCAGCTAGGACAAACTGAAGCTGCAAAGGCAGCACTACAAGAAGCCATGAAACAGAAAGGGGAAGGTCAATCCTCCCAGCCTCCTCCATTAATAATAAATCTTGAGGAAGCACCTCCGATCATCACTCCTCCTCCTCAGCAAACAGGAGCTACAGCACCATCCACAGCCCCCACAACAACATCAGAGCAAGCTGCTAGCTTAGACATGCAGAAGCTACAAGCAGAGATCCGAGCTATGGAAGCTCAAATGAAAGAGCTGGATGGGCTCAAACAGAACTTGGCTAATGTTAATGAGAAATTTGATAAAAGCAAACAAAATGAGGCAGCCAAGGAGAGAGAGGTGAAAACCCTTAAGAGAAGGATTGCTGAGCTGGAAAAAGAGCTTGCATTGGAAAAGGTAACTGCTCAGATGAAAGCAGTATTATGGAGCAACATTGGAAGATCCATTGCCAACCAGTGGCAATATATTGAGACTATGGATGAGCAAATGGTGCTCATCACCAAAGCAAACAAGGAGATACAGAGAGCCAGGGCAAGCCTTGGACACATGCCAGAAGCAGCTACCAGGATGATCAATATCCTGAATTACAAGACCAGCACTCAATTGGCTACCATGGGAATCAACAACAGGACAGAAACAATTGCCATAGCCAAGAGAGTTGTTACATTGAGAAACTTGGTTGGGACCCTGGAGAGGAGAACACAGGACATGCAGACAGAAATTAACAAATTCCTGGAGAAATTTGTAACACTGCAGAACAGAGGCCTCCCCAACATTTTGAGCAGCGTGGGAAGACTGCTCACCCTGGACAACTATAACAAGAGAATTGATGCCCATGCAGTAGCAGAGATTGCAAAATCTCCCAGCACTTCAGCAGACACAGGGCCAGCCACAGGGCAAATGGTGTATGACAGGGTGGAAAACCTGTTTTTTCTCATGAATGAGATAGAGCATCTGTTTGATACACCACCCAATTTCTTCAAATTCACAGAAGCAGATGAGACTCTAGGCGCAATTTTGGCACATCAACTGCCCACACAGGATGTCTGGAGGCATTTGACCCAAACAATTTTGACAGGCCAGAACCAATAGCGCAGAAGGAAAAAGGCAGACACGCGCAGTGGCAATTTTGGGAATTAAATTTACAGAAAAAGCAGAGGCTGAGCCAACTCAGCCAGACCAGTCACTCACCACCAGCAGCAGTCAAAGTCACAGCTGACAGGTCCGAGACATAGTGTACCAGCCTACAGTCGGGTTTTCTATGCATTAACTCCAAATATTCAGACCGACTTAGCTATTCTTATAAAGCTAAATATCTTCTGACAGAGCATTAAAATGCCTGTACTGTGTATTAAATGTGTAATAAATTTTTGACATAATATCTTAAAGAGTTGGTGAGAATGTAAAGACTGAGATAACGCAGAACTCAGATATTTCTGCAGACCACCGCTAGTATATATACACCCTTCACAGATGCTGAAGGGGTTGCTGGAATTTTCTCTTGGATAACTTCCATCTGCTGTAATATTTTCAGAGAATTAATACAAAGGAGGAATGGAACTTCCAGAAGTTTGGTGTATTTGATGTCTTGTGGTGAAGGATGCATGTTACAGGATTCCATGGGTGTTGCATAAAACTATAAGTATTCACAAATCTCTTTGTCATGTGTTTTGAGTCTTTTGTTCTCTTTGTTGTTCTAATGTTTTACACTTGATAGCAAGGTGAAAGGATAGTACCAGGATTTAACCATGTTTACCCTGGACTCAAACTGAGCTATTATATATGTTTTCCTCATATACAGTGAAAGAATTGTAATTCTTAGTTGCTGCAATTCGAAACTGTATTTTTATTGTAACAGTCATTTTTCAGGGATTCAACTATTGCCCCTGTGACCTCTGTTTTCTCTTGTCTCCTGTCATTACCCAAAAAATACGTTTTAATGAAGCACTCAAAAGGCCCTGTACGTTCCATCCTTCATCTTACAGTTTCAAACACACCAAGCCACAGACTCCATTGCCCAATGATATTCAACATATCTGAAAACTACATCACTAAAGTCTAAGGGAATTACATCAACCGAAACACAAACATAACCTGTACTCAATACCTAGCCTAAAACACCATCACTGTAGATATAAATCATAAAGAGAGAGCCCTCTTTGATCACTGTTTGGCTAGAAACAGTGATTAAAAGATTGGTTAGTGGTTACCCCGGCCGTATTCCCTTGGGAGTCATAGGGAACAACCTGGGTGTTAACACGAAGCAAGGGATGAATGGAAGAAGGATGAAGAAGTGTGGCCACTCATTCAAAAGCTGCAGAAGGTCCGAGTTCAAACAATATTGCCAGAACTTGATGAGGAAGGAAAATTCATATTAGAACATGGAGCAGTCACAGAAATAAGAACCCAACAACTACGAAATCGATCAATTTCAGAGTATCTCATCAAGTGGAAGAACTTACTCGTTGAAGATTCCACATGGAGGACAAGAATTTTATACAGAAGCATCAAGAACTACTCAAGCGTTGAGGACAACACTTTTTGAAGGAGAGGGGCATGTTAGGTCCCTATACTACTAGTGTAACCCCTTATTGTTATTAGTACAACCCCCTTATTATATTATTGTGCCCATATAGTCCCCATATTGTTATTATTGTGCCCCATAGAAGCTCACTATTGTTATTATTGTGCCCATACACTATTATTGTTATGTCGGCTCTGATTATATTATGACCCCTTAGACTCCTATATATAGAAAGGAGGTCTTGTCATTAGTATCATCCAAGAATTATTCATTTGTGTAATGTAAAGGAGGTTGCCCCCTGAAAGAGGCTTATTTCTAAGGCGTCATCTATCTATTCTATATTTTTGTGAGTTGGTTTCATAACAAAAGCATTGAATGGGTTCTTGACCTATAAAGTAAATACATTGAGCATGTAACTGTTGCTCCAAAATCAATAATAATAATAATTTTCTTTCATTTTACAATAGATAAGAATAAATAGCACGTTTCATATTTATGAATACCTAACCTAGTTACACATTTTTCAATAGCTCTTAGTGCACTTAATAATATTAATAGTTTAGCCAAATGATAAAATTAACTAGTAACTAATCATATAAATAATAAATAATAGAAAATGGGAGGAAGCATGTAAAAGGAGAGGAAAATGAATTAGCAAAATAAGGGGACTAGAGTAAAAGGGTTAGAATGAAAAAGGGAACTAGGAAGAAATAAACTTACAAGTCAGAGCAAGTATCCAATTCTTATTAATTCTCCAACTATAATTCTTGTTGAGATTTCTATCTTACTTCTCAATTTCAATGACCTCCCTAAAATTTATATAAAGGTAGTGATCAATTTTAGCAAGAAGGATACAAGAATATTTAATATAGATGTGGTACTTAATTTTCTCAAAATGGTGAGCTAGGGATGAATAATGAGAGTGGTTATGGTTGATGTCAGCAAATTGGTCCTCAATTCTAATTTTTATGGAGTGGTCAACTTCACCCATGTATGGTTCCACATCGATGTATGTGATCATGTATGCACCCTTCATGTTCAAAGGGTCAATGATGTATTTATAGACTCGAGGATGTTAAATATAGCGTTGAAAGGTTTGATGGTAGCAAAGATGTTTTTCTTTCTCAAAATGCAAGTAATTTTGTTAGTAGTTCCTTGGATGAAGGGAACATGTGTTGGCATTATGACACATGTTTCGCGCTATGACACAGGTGTTGTCCTTGATGAAAACTCACTCAAATGATAGATCACAGTTCATTCTCTCAAAATGAAGGAAAAAGCGATATACGTAGGTTCCTCTTAACCAAGTCTCATATACATGCGGAATCAAAGGTAAAAAGGCGCGTATACGTATGCACATGCTTTCATGCAAGGAAAAGCGCGTACATGTGGGAAAGCTTATTTTTTGGTCCATGGTATTTAGTCCTTGGTATTTGGACCTATGGTTTTGGACCATGGTATCTCGTCCAAAGTTTTGAACCCATGTATTGAGTCCATGGTATTGATTCTCTATGGTTTTTGGGACCATGGTATTGAGTAAGGCCTAAGACTATAAAAGGGGAAGGAGACCATTTGGCAAAGGCATTCACTCAAGCATTGAATATCATATGAAGAGCAAGATCTGGAATATGGTCATTGGATTATGATGCATAGCTAGATCTGAATCAAGGAGGAACCTGAGCGCAAGAAGAAGGATAAGTTCTATTGATGGGTCAAGATCTTAAGGCTTGAAGAGAAGTATCTTTGTGTGATTTGATCTATTATATTTGGCGCATGACTTAGTATATAAATCTGATGATTTGGGTATTACTAATGTCTAAATAGCTAAAAAGCATAATATTATCTTTTATAGATCTATACGCGGCTTCAACGAAGAAAAGGTGCATATACACACTGGTTTGGTAATTCAAAACAGTGTATACGTAGCTTTCAGAGAAGTAATTGTTTGATTGAGTTTTGATTGGAGCAAAGGAGATTGATTGATGCAGATGTATTGGATCTTTGATTATTGTTATTGATGAATTCAGTCTGAAAATTGATGAAACAAGGTCCCTGGAAGAAAAGAGAAGGTTGTAGCCTTCTGTAGGTGAACACCTACATACTACTACATCAGCTAGTACAAGAGCTAAGGGGGTTGTAGCTCCCTTCCAAGAGAAGATAGAAACCAAAAGAAGGTTGTAGCCTTCTACAGGTAGAAGCCTGTGTATTGGTATAAGACTGGACCAGTACAGAAACATTGTAAAAAGAAGTTTCTAATTGAAAGAAGATAGAGATGAATTGCAGCAGGTGGTTTTCACCCACATTGGGTTTCCACCTTATATCTTGTGTTCTTGTGTGTGACCATCTATTTTGATTTACTATTCTTGGTTGCTATCTATATGGTTCTGACACACAGATTAATGATCAACATCTAAAGAATAAATTAAATTATAAGTCTGCAAGTTATACGCGAGTTTTCTTAGCTGCAATTGAATATATAAACCGTTTTCACTAACTAAAGTAGCATAAGAAAATCTTATTATGGAATGAAAAATAATTGACTTGATAATACTGATTCACCCTCCACCCTCTTAGTATTATTTCCAAAAATTGGTATCAGAGCAGGTCCTTCAGAAGAAGCTTGATCGCTTGAAGGAAGATCTATCATCATGAGAAACTACGAAAAAGAGGCATCTATCAGGCCACCAATCTTTGATGGGAGCAACTTCATCTATTGGAAGGTAAGAATCACGGCCCATCTTCAATCTCTTGGTATAGAAGTTTGGGATATCATGGAAGCATGATACACATTTCCATCAACAAATCCTACAAATACAGCTGGTAAGAAGCAGTGTGAAACAAATAAAAAGGTTGTCAATACTCTATTAGGGAGTTTATCTCAATAAAAATTCATAAAGGTTATGCAGCTCAAAACCCCAAAAGAACTATGGGACAAGATTGTTCTGAGCTATGAAGGAGAAGATAAGGTAAAACGTGCAAAACTACAAACTCTCATAATTCAATATGAAAATCTCAGAATGCACAATGATGAAAGTGTGGCTAATTATTTCTTATGTATAGATGAGATTGTTAATCGTATGAAAAGCTTGGGTGAAGAAATAAAAGAAGTTACTTTGGTTGAAAAGGTGTTAAGATCTTTGTCTTCTAAGTTTGAATCAAAATTTTCTGCCATAGAAGAAAAGCAGGATCTACAAAGCATTACGATGTCACAGCTTCATGGAATCCTAACTGCGTTCGAAATGAGAAAAGGGGGACCATCAGACAGGAGAGAAGCCATATTCAAAGCTTTAGGGAAAGGAGATTACAATGAGTCAGGACATATGTCAGAAGGACAGGAAGAATCAAACTTTGTCAAGAACCTTCAACGGGGTTCTGGAAGATTCTAAGGTAAGCTACCTTTCAAATGATTTGCTTGTGGAAGAGTCGGTCACTATGCAGCCAAGTGTCCTCATAAAGAGAAGATTGACAAAGGTAAGGAACCAATTAGATGGAATAGAAAACATAATGTAAGTAGGAAGAGCTATTATACTCATGAAGATAGTGATGGATTTTCAATTAGTGATGAAGATGAGCAATGTAATGATTATAGACTTTTGATGGCTTTTGAAGATGGTGATTTCTTGGATGCTATAGATGAAGATGATCTCTATGAAGAAATTTCTAAACTTAAAATCTGTTTAGAAGAAAAGAGTATGATCATAGATACTCTGAAATTCCAACTTGCTAAAAGGGAAAAACCTTAATGAAAAGTTAAAATGTGAAATTGTGGGACTTAGAAAAGATATTGAGAGAAAAAAAATCTCTAAATCTTAGATTTTCTAAAGGATATGAAAATTTATATGAGATTATCAAAGTGCAATGTTCTCCTCTAATCAAGATAGGTCTTGGATATTCCGAAGAAGCATCTCAAGCACAGAAGCCATCCACCTCCAAAAGTTATCTTGATGCAAAAAGGAGAAGTGAACATGTTGACAATTGATTAAAGCAGATCAACAGGTAAATCAGGGTCAATCTACTTCAAGGATGAACAGAGATCACCATGTAAATTAGGGCAATCTACTTCAAGGATGAACAGAAGCTACAATTAACCAAAGGTAAATCATTCTCAGTTTTCATCAAGAATGAATGTCTATGGAAACTACAATCACCTGGACAATAGGTTTGATAATCACAGGAATTTCTTCAATGGCTAATGTTTCTCTTGTCATAACATTGGACACAAAGAAGCTCAATGTGTTACCTACAATACCATCATGACCAATGAAGCATGAAATCAAAGGAGTGTGACTAGAATCATGAAAGAACCTACAATAGATTTTCTGCTTTTGAAGATGAAATAGAATGTTCTATTTGTAACAACTTCGGTCATGAAGATTCTGAATGTAGGAGTAGGTTTTGGCAAAAGACTCAGAAAGAGAAAGCCTCATTGAGTCCCAAAACATGGAGAAAGAAAGAACCGCAACTAGAAAGATGTGGTATAGCCTTATATACAGAAGGACAGGAAAATCAGTGGTACATCTTTAGTGGATGCTCGAAACATATGACAGGTGGTAAGGAAAAACTTCAGTGATATAGTGCCTTAAAAAAGGAAAGGAAGGTCTCATTTGGAAATGACACCCTTGCACTCATAAAAGGTAAAGGTTCTATTCTTTTGAAAGAAAAGGTCAAAGCTAGAAATGTTATGTATGTTGATGGCTTAAAGCCTAATCTATTGAGTGCTAGTCAAATGTGTGATCAAGGAAATGAGGTAATATTTCGATCAATTGGATGTATTGTTCGTGAGCTTGATACAGGAGAAATAGTGATGAAAGGCATAAGAACTCCAAATAATTTATACATGCTTAAGGGAAGACAACAATAATGCTATCTAAGCAAGAATGGTGAACACTAGCTATGGCACAAAAGATTGGGGCATCTAAGCTTCTCTCAGATAAGGAAAGCATGCAAATATCAGGTGGTTCGTGATCTCCTTGACATCAGAATTCCAGACAATACAATATGTAAATCATGTCAATTTGGTAAGAAAACCAGAACTAATTTCCCTAAGAAGGAAGGATCAGCTAGTAAGCCACTTGAACTTGTCCATACTGATGTATGTGGTCCATCCAAGAAAACGTCGCCTGGAGGAGAATAATACTTCATATTGTTCAGTGATGACTTTTCTAGGATGTGTTGGATAGGACTTCTGAAGCATAAAGACGAAGATTTAGAAAAGTTCAAAGCATTCAAAGCCTTGGTTGAAAACGAATCAGATCGCAGAATCAAATGCCTCAGGTCTGACTGAGGAGGGAAATTTACCTCGGATGAATTTTTCAATTTTTGTGAAGAACATGGAATAAGAAGGGAATTCTCTACTAAAAGGACTCCTCAGCAAAATGGAGTAGTGGAAAGGATGAACAGAACGGTTCAACAAATGGCTCGTGCTATGCTTGATGAATTTGGAACTCCTGCAACCTGGTAGGGTGAAGTTGCATTTGCTACCATTCTCAACAAGACAAATGTTCAGGTGAACAACACTCAAACTCCTCATGAAGTTTGGTATGGTAAGACTCCTACGGTAAAATACTTCAAAATTTTTGGAAGCAAATGTTACATCAAAAGGAATGATGAAATCCTTGGCAAGTTTGAACCTAGAGCAGATGAAGGCATTCTCCTTGGTTACTCTCCCCAAAGCAAAGGATATAAGTGTTACAATAAAAGACTTGGAAAATTGTTGAAAGTATTGATGTAGTGGTTGATGAAGAAGGAAGCAATCCAAGGCAAGTAAAATCCGAAGATTTCGAAGATGATGAGGACTATCCTTCAACATCAAATTAGACTTATGATGAAGAAGAAAGCTATGAGGCACCAGAAGAATAGATAAGGGTAGAAGAAAAGACTCCATCCAGGTATTTCTAGAACAATCATCCAGAGACTTAAATTTTGGGGTAGAAAGAGGCAGGTGTAGAAACAAGAAGAACTATTTCAGAAGCTTCAAGCTATCTAGCATTGCTCTCCTCCACTGAACCATGAAATGTAAGTGAATCATGCAAAGATGAATATTGGGTCAAGGCCATGAATGAAGAACTTGATTAGATTGAAAAGAATAACGCTTGGGAGTTGGTTCCTAGACTAAATGATAAGAATATCATAGGAAAAAAATGGATATTCAAAAACAAGCTAAATGAGAATGGAGATGTTATTAGAAACAAGGCCAAACTTGTTTGTAAAGGGTATGCTCAACAAGAAGGCATAGAATTTGAAGAAAATTTTGCACCAGTTGCTAGACTTGATGCCATAAGAATGTTCCTTGCTCTTTCTAGCTTTCAGGAGTTCAAAGTATATCAAATGGATGTGAAATTTTCTTTTCTAAATGGAGAAATAAAAGAGGAAGTGTACATTGAGAAACCAGATGGATTCATCCTTGGAAATGATCCAAAACTTGTATGCAGACTCAAAAAGACTCTCTATGGCCTTAAACAAGCTCCAAGGGCTTGCTATTTTCAGTTGGACAAATTACTCCCTCAACAAGGTTTTTCAAAAGGATCAACAGATAGCAATCTATATATAAAAATTGATAATGATAAATTGCTAATACTTGTTGTGTATGTTGATGATATCATCTTTGGTAGCAACGAAGAAACCATGAGTCGAAACTTTGTGTTGGTGATGTAGAAATAATTTGAAATGTCTTTGCTTGGTGAGCTCACATATTTTCTTGGTTTACAAGTTCAACAAAACATAGACGATATATTTCTATCATAAACCAAGTACCTCAAGTAGATCTTGAAGAAATATGGGATGGAGCATTTGAAACCAGTATGTACCCCTATGGTAGCAAGATGCAACCTCAGTGCAAATGATGAATCAGCAACAGTGCATCAACCAACCTATAGATCCATTATTGGAAGTCTGCTCTATCTAACAGGTACCCAACTAGATATCATGCATGCAGTGGGAATAGTTGGAAGATTCCAGGCAAATCGAAAGGAAGAACATCTTTAGGCAGTTAAGAGGATTTTCAAATATCTTCAAGGAACAAAAAACTATGGTTTATGGTATCCTTGAGACGTAGATCTCGCACTTCATGCATATACAGATGAAGATTGAGTAGGAAGCATGGATGACGTAAAAAGCATGAGCGATGGTACATTCTTTATGGTTTCTAGATTAGTATCCTGGTTCAGCAAGAAAAAAAGCTAAATTTCATTATCTACAGTTGAAACAGAATATGTGGCTGCTACATCTTGCTGCACACAACTCCTTTAGATGATGCAAACATTGCAAGATATTCAAATCACTTGTACTCCACCTATCTCCATTTTTTGTGATAATAAAAGTGCAATCAATATTTCAAATAATCCAGTCATGCATTTGAAGACCAAGCACATACCTATCAAATATCATTTTCTCTGGGAACAAGTGCTTGAACAAAAGGTCAAATTGGAGTATCTTCCCTCCAAGGAATAGGGTGCTAATATATTCACCAAACCACTACCCAGGGAGACATCTGAATACCTCTAAAAAAAGCTGGGAGTATTTGATGCATCATCTTGCTGTTGAAATTATTTGTTCCAGAGAACAGTGGTTGTACGTGAGTTTGATGAAGCGTTCCACGTACATACGCCTATTTCTGTGGATACAGTCACGTATATGTTGAAGACAAATAGTGGGGCCAGACTCAGGATGAAAAGAGTCTGATATGGGTCGGACAGAGACCATTTGGCACATGTTAAGGGGGAGAATATACTTCTAATAATGCATTTTTGGCATTATTTTAGAAGATCTTGGTTTAATTTCACAGCTATTTTTGTTCAAGTGGAACAGGTGCAGAGGGAGCTCATGGTTGCTGGTTTGAATGATGATTGACAGATGTTGCTGATGATTAGTTGCTGATGACTATCATAATTTTTTCTTAGATATTTAGTCTCCATGTCATGTATTTCTTGTATTATCAAGGTCATGTAATGGCCTATGTTGGTTTCCCCACTATGCTTGGGATGGATGATGTAAGGTTCTTATTTTATCATGTGTAAACTTTTGGTGGATCCCAACTTGGTTGGGTGGATGAGTCAATATTGGTATATCCCCACTTGGTTGGGAGATGGATGTATAGATGAGTCTTTGGTGATAGCATGGTCATCTATGATGTATAAAGTCATGTTTCTTCTTGTAGAACATCTTTTTACAGACCTTGCCGACAATCAAGGGGAGCATGGACAGCACAGTAGAGCAAAGATTTCGCCATTTACTTAGGGCAAGCATCACCCTTTGCCCTTGATGACAAAGGGGGAGAATGGCTTTGAGTGACTTGGGGTTGCCATCAAGTCCAAAGGGGGAGATTGTTGGCATTATGACACAGGTTTGGCACTATGACACAAGTGTTGTCCTTGATGGCAACTCACTCAAATGATAGATCACAGTTTAGGCTCTCAGAATGAAGGAAAAAGCAATATACATAGGTTCCTCTTAACCAAGTCATGTATACACACACGATCGATGATCAAAAGACACATATACATATGCATGCACTTTCATGCAAGGAAAAGCGTGTACATGTGGGAAAACTTATTTTTTGGTCCATCGTATTTAGTCCTTAGTGTTATAGACATTTTTGGGCACTGCAACCCCAAGCATAAAATGTACATAAACTAAGGGCTCCTAAGTCCCTAAAGGTGTTGTTCCAACCCCTAAAAGAACAAGGTCAACTCACTACAACTTCTCCCAGAAGTTCTCCATGAAAAACTACTCAGAACTGGTCAAAACTGGATCATCTCACTTGCTCCATGGCCAAGGTGCGATGCATCTAACCTTATACACACGGGAAGTGTGTTGCATTTCAAAAATCCCTTCTATGGGGTGCAATGGACGAGAAAAGACAAGTGGCGGAGACAGTTTGCGAGGTGGATGATCATGGAATCTTCCAGAAACTTCTCTTGTGACACTTGCTGCTCAGGATTGCCCAAGGATGAGTCAGAGATCAATGAGATCTCCAAGTGGAAGAAAGAACTATCAGAGAGAAGACACTAATAAAAAACCCAGAGCTGACTCACACCTCTGCAAATATCTTTATATAGATCTCTCATCCCAAAGATCCATGGCGTTAGAGGCTGAATTTTTGCATCTTGTAAGGAATTGCTATTGGTTTCTTGAGACAACATCATTGTGTTGGGTGATCTAAGATTTGTATGAGGTGAAGAGGGGCTTACATGCTGAGAGGATGATGCTGGGTCAGAACAACTCGTTGTAACTCCCTTGGCTCTTTCTTGATTATCAATAAAAGCTATTCAAGTTTTCCTCCATACTCTTGTGTCATTTATGTTTTATGCATTTGTATGGTCAATTTACATCTGATCCTATATTGTTTATGATTATAGATCCATGTTATTGTATAGTGTTATGCTACTTTGATCCTACAGGTACTCTGTGAAGATGGGGGTACAATGAAGCAAGTAGCGAAGGACTATCAGAAGAGAGAGGCATCGAATTAGGAGATAAGCGCAAGACAGAGGTTGGTCTCCTTTGTTCTTCTCTCAACTATATTTCATAAAGGAAAAATGAAAGTAGCTTTACTTTGTTTGTTTCTAAGGTAGCTACCACACCTTAGTGGGATAAGCAGTTCTGTGTAGACACTTTTCCCTGTAACAAAATGGCGACTCCACTGGGGATGAATTAGTTTGCTTATTTATCTTCCTTGTTGCTTATTTTATAAACTTACAGACTGAGCCTGAAGTCGAGCCAGGTAGCTTTCGAACTGCATTTTCTATGCAAATGAAAAGTAGATAAATGCCGCTTCAGTCAATCTCCGGGATTTTTTTATAAATTAAACAACTGATTTACAAAATCTTTGATTGCCCCTTGTGGTAGCTCTAGTAACCTCCCTAGATCTACCCCTGATTGTTACTTTACTAATTACCATTTGCTCGGCCAAAACCCATGAAATGAACTGAAAATTCTAACCCGGAACCGAAGCAAAGTCTTGTCTCTAGCCCAACATAGGTATTGTTCTGTGAATTTGAAATTTAGCGCACTTCCCGAGTGTAGTAGGTGCGTTGCAATTCAAATTCCTTGTGTTACAGGTGCGCTGATCAGACTAGGAATTGTTCAGTTTTGGTTTTTTTGATTCATTCTTTTCAGTTCTATTCATGAATTTTGCTGCCTGTAATTAGTATATCTCTGTTTGAAACCCCTTTTCCTTGCTGTTATTCTGCCTCCATTGTACAAAAGAACTGTAAATGTTTTTTTGTATTTGTTCAGTCATTTTCAGTTCTCCTTTGCAAAAAGTAACGTAATTGTATTGTGTCCTTTGATTTGAAAGTGTCGCAGGTGTCGTTTTCAATCATAAGAAAGAGTTTGGATGCTATTGATAGTCGATTACCCTGTTACTATTGTATTTGGTCTGAATTTTTAGTTTTTCTAGTGTCGAAAGAAAGTATCCACTTTTGATTTTGAAAAGAAACTTGTTAGTAATTGTCGCTTGAAAAGTAATTCAGATTTGTGCATTAGCTTTCTTTTTACCATTCATCTACTAAGAAAGCCGAAAAAAAATACATGCATGTGCATTTGAATTTAGACTGTTTGATTGGTTTGATTTAGGACAATGCATTTAGAGTGTGCTCTTTGCTCTTTGTGAAAGAATACTATCTCTCTTTCCTTAGTAGTTAGGATTTTCATTGCACAAAGAAGATAAAAGATTGTTTATCATCTTAGATTGGATTTTAGGAATTGTATATCTACATCTCGTGGTGAACCTGAAAGGAAAATTTCTTAAGCAAGATCAACTATAAAATAAATTTAATGAATCTAACAATGCTTTGGAACCTAACGCACAACATCTAGAAGTCTAGGCTAGAGACGTATTCTGGCGTCGTAAATCCTGGTAACTGTTGTTCTCACTGATGGTTGGGTGATTCCTCCACTTTGAGATGATAAGTTCCAGTACGGACTTGTGCTCCCATGTACCATCGAGTATGTTTTGGGAGACCACAATAGGCTTAATCCTTTATCCATAGGAAGTTGTGTCTGTCGCCTTATCGATCACAATGCACTGAACACAGCATTCGGGAAGATTGACTGCCATACCGTAAAAACTATTTGCAGTTTTGCAATTGGTTTGGTAATCCCTCTGCCTAGATTTCCATAGAAGTCCCTTTCTTTCCTTTTCAGACTCCTTAACGAAAAAGGTCCATTTGAGCACTTATCACTCCAGGCTCATTAAAAATTGAAGGCGACTAGAGTCATCTTTTTGTTTTTTCTCGACTCTTAAAAATTGAAAAAAAAAATTGTGTCAAAGCGTCTAAAATTTATTTTAATCAGAATAACATCACTGTTACCTCGTTGTTCTTAGAAGTTAGTTTCCCCTTCATTTCAAAGTTCTTGTAGAATTGATAGAAAATCTTTTGGATAGACTAGATATGTCTGAACAACCATCAACATCCAGGACTGTGTCATCCGACACAGCAGTGGCAGAACCTCCTGCTGCTACTCCAGCGATGTTCGATAGTATACCATCTGCCCTGGTAAGTTATCAAGAACACGCCAGATTCCAATCAGGGACTGTTCCTATTTCTTCATCCAGATTATCATCTGGTATTTCTTATGTTGAAACTCAACAAATTGATCCAATGTGTCTTCAAAGGCCAATCTACCCTTTAAGTACTGGATTTCCACCATATGGAGGGTAGTATGCCTTTTCATTGTTCCCTCCCAGAGAACAACCATATGGGAGTTTACAACAAAGTTCAGGTCAAACTGGAATTACATCCAGCGGTTGGGTACCAATACGGCCTCAGCAACCAAGGGTTGTATATTCAATGCAACCAGTCCACCCTGTGTCGAATACTCCCACTATACCTGCTATGGTGACTGCGTCACAAGTACAAGCGCTACCTGTTGTAGGTCAACCCCAAGTTTCTCAAGTTGCAATACAACAGCCTCTTGTCTCAATGACTCAATAACAACCTCAGGTTAGTGCCTCCTTATCTGGAGTGACTCAGGCTCAAACAAGTACTATGACTCCTCATCTTGGTCAATCATCCAGTATTGGGCAACAACAAAAGGTCCAACAACCATGGCTGATTCAATCTCAACAACCGCCATTCCAGCAATCATATCAAGGACCTGAGCAAGAAGTCTTTGTAAGTAACCGGCAACCGCATTTCCAAAGTGGTTATCAACAACCATATTATAATGGTTATGCCCATCAACCTTATCAAAGTTACCAGCATCAAATACATTATGTTGGTATACAAAGACCCACTGCTCAAGTGATTCCATCTTATCCTGGGTATGCTTCGCCTAACCTAAATCAACAGTTGCCCTTTGTAGAAACTCTAGAATTACCAGATCTAAACCGGCTGATGAATGATCCAATTGCTTATGCCCCTTGGTGGCCAGCGATTCCACATAAACTTTCGTCAGATATTCCTAAATTTAATGGAAATCCGGGTGAAGACCCGTCGAATCATGTGATGACCTTTCATCTGTGGTTTTCATCTAACACTCTAAACGATGATTCGATTTGGCTTTTCCTTTTTCAGCGAACGTTAACTGGTCCGGCAGCAAAATGGTATATTGAATTACCTAGAGCTTCATTCGATAACTTCGGCACCCTAGCCACAACCTTTCCAACCCATTTTCAGTTACCAATAAGGTATGAAACAGGAACAGAGCTTCTTACCAATTTCAAACAAACAACGAACACTCACATATCTGATCATATTCATGAGTGGCGACGTCGTCGTAGAATGGTAAAAACGTATGTTCTTGATCAACTTTTCGCTGAATGGTTTATTAAGTAATTATTACCTTCGATTACAGAAGATGTGGCAAAAGGAGGAGTCGTCACTGAAGAGCAAGTTATTGCTCGTGCGCAATATTTAGACTTGATTGATACTCATTCTGGCACGCTCTACGATAAAATCCCTGACGCTCCCAGACCAGAATTGTCTGTTCCTCCTCCTCCTAAGTCGAACAATGACTCTCATGCTAGCGATGGCATGATTGGTGCTACAAACACGAAATCAACAAAGGCTACATCTAAAAAGGCCCATAAGATTTCTAGTCAAAATGAAAATAAGGAACTTCTTGCCTTGGAAGTAAATTCCATGTCGACCGACAAGGGCAGACAACTAAAGCAACCAGGGGGCAAGAAGAAAAAGAAAGGGAGAAAAAAGAAGCAGGATGAGTAATCTCCTGAAAACGCTTCTGCAAACCCTTCTGGGCAAAGGAAACCCCCTGCGGGGTGTCATATTTTCGATGAGGATCATCGGACGAGAGATTGTCCACATAAAGCTAAAGTTAAGAAACTCTTTAAGAGTTCAAAAACCTCAGCGGTATTAACTGATCCATTTCCAAACCCGGGAACCAAATTGGTTGCTAATCAAAATGCTTCCCAATCCCAAGTGCTTATGTTGTCTATCTCAAAGCAGCAAAATGATGCTTTGACAAGGAATAAAGATTACGGGAATCCACAGCTATCGAATAACAAGGCTAATGAACAACCTAGTAGTTCGACAACAACTTTGACCGAAGTTGTGCCACCCATCATTCCTGAACCAATGATAAAGTTGCCAAAGGGAGTGGTACACAAATCGGCATTTAATCCTCGTGCAAAAGTGGCACAGAATTTTAATATAGTAGAGGACCTGGCCCAATCGCCGTCCACTATGTCGAAACTTGAGGTACCGCAAAATTGCCTCTCCCAAAAGCAGGATCTATTATCAGTAATAGGTGGGATTGACCCAACGGATTCCAATCTTGTATCCTTTAATCACAAAGGATATGACCCTCAGTTACCAGCTCAACTAGCTTTCCTTATTCAAGTGAAAGCCCTCAACAAAACTGTTCATCGAACAATTATTGATGAGGGGGAATCTACATGTATTATGTCGATGAGTTGCTGGAAAAATTTAGGCTCACCACCCTTGTTGTGATCATCAACAATGTTAAAAGCATTTGATGGAAGATCATACACTCCATACGGGATTTTAAGTAACTTGCAAGTTGAACTAGGGGGAAAAACAATAGAAATTAATGTTGAAGTAATCGACGGAAACCTCGATTACAACATCCTACTAGGAAGGCCCTGGATATATGCCATGGCCGCAGTTGTGTCAACTTACTTCAGGAAGATTGCATTTCCCTTCCAAGGAGGAATTACAATCGTCGACCAACAAACATTTCTCCCCAATAGTTCACAAGTTACGAGAAGCATTCCAATGATCCATGGAAATAATCATTCGCTTCAAAATATTGGAGTAGGCCTCCTAAAAGACCCTGCCTTAATGGGTACTTTTGCCCTACTGCCTCCGAGTAATTTGACAGAAGTGGCCACAGTGGAAACCTGCAATATGAAATCTTCTATATCTGATGGATTCAGAAGACTCCCAAACATTTTGTCAGCATGGATCATGGCCATTTTAGAAATATTGTAGCAATCAATTTTCTTGGCTTGGGGGCAAACCCAAGTCAATTCTCATCGAGTGTTTGGATAGATAGGTCTAAGGAATATGGCACCTCTTCAGATCCTTGGTCGCATGTACATTCTACAGACAAAGGAATCATTCAGTCAATGATGTTAGGAGAGGCAACATGGGAAGATCACCACCATCATTCCCATCTCCCAGATTATAATGAAGATTATTCCAATAACCTTAATCATGCTTCAGTTTTTTATTTTCTATCAAATACTATACATACGGTGGATTATGAGGATAGTTCTTTTACTGTGTCAACCTCATTAAAAAATGAAACAAATCCCTTTCCAAATCTCAAAGGTAAACCTTCATTCCAACCACCGAGTTGAATGCAATGAATCTTGGGGGGCATGCACCTTGATTTACGTTATTATGCTAGGGGCATGCAAAATTATCACGAGCAGTGTTACTGCAGGGTTCAAGCTCGTTAAAAACTAAATCCGCCACGAGCAGTTTTTCGTGAAGTTCAAGCTCGTTAAGAATTAAACCTAAGCAATGAGAAAATATTTCCCCTAAAGTTTAATCTCATTAAAAAATGAACCAATTTCTGGTAAATAACCATCGTGAATGTAGTACTTCAGCCTTTGAATCCTTGGTCGTGTTCTCATCATCACCTCCACTCTGTATTGGCCGATCATTCACGTCCACTTGATTGTTTACCCATTTTGAGGAGCAGCTGCGAAGAGTGATCTTGCTAGCCATCCTTGTAACACTGACGTGATTGGAAAATTCCAAACCTTACCTGGAATCACCTGCTACCTAATTTTATCACTCGTTCCTCAAAAGACGAGTCTCCTTTAAGCTCTTTTGAACTGACTCATAAAATATGAAAATATTGCCGAGCCATTAGCCTCTCGAGCTCGTTAAAGGGACCGGAAGTGTTATTCCTCCTTTATATTTTAATCTTTTTGGACCTGAGGGATATTACACAAAAAGATCGAGCGCTTGTTTTGCTCGGCTCGTCAAAAGTATCGAAAGTTCATCCCTTTTGTATTGCTTTATACTTTTTTGGAGTTAAGGGATTAGATGAAAAAAAAGGAATTTTGGAGTTTCCTTTATGTCCCTTTTCAGACTCTCTAAAATTGAGAAGGACCGAGTTATCTTTGTCGTTAAACTCGTTAAAACCTAATAGCGACAAACTTTTCCATAGTAGACAAGAATGAGTTTCACTATCGCTAGGCTCCTTAAAACATAATGATGGTTTTGCCCGAAGGGAAAATTATAGAACAAGCATATGTTATCCTCCTCAAGCTTGACAAAAATAAAGAGGTACTGGTCAGCAATGACTGGGGAAAAAATGGGAAGAAAACTTGAAGAAACTTTGTTGGTAGCAAGTCGCTCTTGAACATGACACTTTTGCTCTGCATCCAAGTCAGGTTGGGTTGTTTCATTCACCGGTCACATCACCATGGTCACATCACACCATCCACATTTGGGGTTAATGCTACCAATCCATCATGTCAGTGTCGCCGATATGTTCAAGAGAAGTCACTCAGAGAATTCACCTGTGTCTCACCCGCTGCAATACATTTACGCTCCATTCTTTCATGACCGCCACCCTGAACCTTATATCACCAGACCATTTTCACCTCCATTAAAATCATTTGCTCCATTCCATGTCATTGATGTGGGATTCATTAAGGCCCTCCTATGATGGATCGCTTCTTGTCGACATCAGCTCATTATCCAAGAAGTCGATCTAGGAACACCCATTTCAGTACTTTGAAGCTTGCATGCCTCAATGGCAAGTTTCTCATTTCCAGTGACAGGTTTACATCAATGGCCTTTGACCGAAAGATTTTGCGTGGTGTTCGACACCAAGTCACTTATTCACACCACGTGAATTGTACTGCAGTACCTTGACGATCATTATAATTATCGGTGATTCCTCTCGTGCCTGTTAATAGCTTACATCATTGTCTGGTGATCAGGCGATGTCTTTCCATGTTCGACTCTAGAACATCTCTCGCATGGATTGAATTGTACTTTGAGTGAAGATCGAACGAGATTGAAGACCCCAGATCTAGTTTCATCCATCCGGGCTGCTATATATATTCAGGAAAATAAAGACATCAAACGTACATCATTTCTGCACAGATAATCATCCAATCTAAGGGATGATGGCTCTATCAGAATCATCAGTCTACACTCAGACGATTTTCTGTCCTATGTACATGAAAATGAATTTATAAAGCTGAGCACGGGAATGCTCACCTCAGCTAGATCATGAAAATATTATGAAGATAATGTATTGTATTGTATCTTATTACAGGTCTCCTTCCAGCTTGAAAGAACTTTGGATCCTCATGATAAAGCATTTCAACCGACATCAAAAAGATTAATGACCTCATGCCTTAGGGGGCAACTGTTATAGAAATTTTTGGGCAATGCAACCCCAAGCATAAAATGTCCATAAACTAAGGGCTACTAAGTCCCTAAAGGTCTTGTTCCAACCCCTAAAAGAACAAGGTCAACTGACTACAACTTCTTCCAAAAGTTCTCCATGAAAAACTACTCAGAACTGGTCAAAACTGGATCATCTCACTTCCTCCATGGCCAGGGTGCAATGCATCTCACCTTGTACACATGGGAAGTGCGTTGCATTTCAAAAATCCCTTCTATGGGGTGCGATGGACAAGAAAAGACAAGTGGCGGAGATAGTTTGCAAGGTGGATGATCATGGAATCTTCCAGAAACTTCTCCTGTGACACTTACCGCTGAGAATCGCCCAAGGATGAGTAAGAGATCAATGAGATCTCCAAGTGGAAGCAAGAACAACTATCAGAGAGAAGACACTAATAAAAAACCCAGAGCTGACTCACACCTCTGCAAATATCTATATATAGATCTCTCATCCTAGAGATCCAGGGGGTTAGAGGCTGGAATTTTGCATCTTGTAAGGAATTTCTGTTTGTTTCTTGAGACAACATCATTATGTTGGGTGATCTAAGCTTTGTATGAGGTGAAGAGGGGCTTACTTGTTGAGAGGATGATGATGGGTCAGAAAAACTGGTTGTAACTCCCTTGGCTCTTTCTTGATTATCAATAAAAGCTATTCATGTTTTCCTCCATACTCTTGTGTCATTTATGTTTTATGCATTTGTATGGTGAATTTACATCTGATCCTAGATTGTTTATGATTATAGATCCATGTTCTTGTATAGTGTTATGCTACTTTGATCCTACAGGTACTCTGTGAAGCTGGGTGTACAACAAGGAAGCAAGTAGCGAAGGACTATCAGAAGAGAGAGGCATCAAACTAGGAGATAAGTGGAAGACAGAGGTTGGTCTCCTTTGTTCTTCTCTCATCTATGTTTCATAAAGGAAAAACGAATGTAGCTTTACTTTTTTTGTTTCTAAGGTAGCTACCACACCTTAGTGGGATAAGCAGTTCTCTGTAGACACCTTTCCCTGTAACACTTAGCATTTGGACCTATGGTTTTGGACCATGGTATCTCATCTGAAGTGTTGAACCCAGGTATTGAGTCCATGGTATTGATTCTCTATGGTTTTTGGGACCATGGTATTGAGTAAGGCCTAAGACTATAAAAGGGGAAGGAGATCATTTTGCAAAGGCATTCACTCAAGCATTGAATATCTTATGAAGAGCAAGATCTGGAATACTGGTCATTGGGTTATGGTGCATAGCTGGATCTGAATCAAGGAGGAACCTGAGTGCAAGAAGAAGGATAAGTTCTATTGATGGGTCAAGATCTTAACAATTGAAGGGAAGTATCCTTGTGTGATTTGATCTGTTATATTTGGCGCATGAATTGATCTATAAATCTGACGATTTGAGTATTACTAATGTTTGAATAATTGAAAAGGGTAATATTATCTTTCATAGATCTGTACGCAAGTTCAGCGAATCAAAGACGCATATACATACTGGTTCAGTAGTTCAAAACAGCATATACGCAGCTTTCAAAGAAGTAATTTTTTGATTCAGTTTTGATTGGAGCAAAGGAGATTGATTGATGCAAATGTATTTGATGTTTGATTATTGTTATTGATGGATCTTGTCTGAAAATTTCTGAAACGAGGTCCTTGGAAGAAAAGAGAAGGCTATAGCCTTCTGTAGGTCAGCACCTACGTACTAGTACATCAGCTAGTATAAGAGCTAAGGGGGTTGTAGCTCCCTTCCAAGAGAAGCTGGAAAACGAGAGAAGGTTGTAGCCTTCTACAGGTAGAAGCCGGCATATTGGTATAAGAATGCGCCTGTATAGAAACATTGTAGAAAGAAGTTTCTAATTGAAAGAAGATAGAGACAAATTGCAGAAGGTGGTTTTCACCCACATTGGGTTCCCACCTTATATCTTGTGTTCTTGTGTGTTACTGTCTGTTCTGTTTTACTGTTCCTGGTTACTGTTTATATGCTTCTGACATACAGATTAACGATCAACATCTGAAGAATAAATTAAATTATAAGTCCGCAAGTTATACACGAGTTTTCTTAACTGCAATTGCGTATATATGTCGTTTTCACTAACTGAAGTAGTGTATGCAAATATGATTATGAAATGAAAAATAATTGACTTGATAATACTGATTCACCCCCCCCCCTTAGTATTATTTCCAACAACATGAACATTTGTGATAGGATTTTTGATATCCTTCTTTGCTTTGGGTCCTTTAATGGATTCTGTAAGGCTTTGAGGCCTTGGTGCTTCTTGTAACCATTGTTTTCAAACACCTTATGGGATTAGATTTCTCAGTGTTGAGGTGGCTTTAATAAAAAAATCTTAATGATATGGTGGTTAATGTGTTTAAAAGTCCATTTTTTAGGGGCAAGATGATGATGGGAATTGGCATGGAGATTCTATATAGTGTGAATCTATTTACAAAAAACCTTGTGAGAAATGCAACTATCCTCATTCTTGGTAATGAGGACATCATGAAAGGGAATACTGCCATTAACTTCAACTTCCATTGTGAATTTTATGAAATTATATTGATTATTTAGATGTTCTAAAATTTCTAAATTGTCATGGACATAGGGCCAAATTATAGTGTGCCATCAATGAATATTTTCCATAGTTTGGGTCAGAAAGGGGAAGAATCTAGGGCTTTAATCTAAAAGTCCTCCATGAAAAGATTTTCCACAATGGGGGAGAGAGGGAAGCCCATGGAAACTCCTCAACTTTGCTCATAAATTTCATATTTAAGTAAAAAATATGTATTTTAAGAAAATTTCGACTAATTTGGTAGTACTAGAGTCAATGATGTTGTTGATAATACCAATGGCGTAATTAATGGGGATTCTAGTAAAGAGATAAATAACCTTGAAACTAGCGAAAATATTAGGGGCTTCATGTTTAAAAATTTTAAACCAAAATATAATTTGGCTTAAGATTATTTTAATTTCATTGATGAAGGAAGCAAATTCTCTTGCAAAATAATCCATATTACCAATAAGGGGCTTAAGATTCTGGGCGAAGTGCTTAGCAAGAAAATAATTAGGTCCCCTGATAGTGTTTACAATGGGTCTAAGGGGAGACTCATCCTTATGGATCTTCGGAAGGCCATATATTTTAGGGGTAAGTAGGTACTTTTCAATCAGTTTCCTGCAAATGGAGTTGCATTCACTATGAGAGAAGATAGAGTTAGAGATTTCTCTTTAAATTTTCTTTTTGATGTTTCTTAAGTTTTTTGTATCTCCCAATGTTGTTAAGGTCATCCAATATTTTGATAATGTAATATTTTTTACCTAAGATGACAATAACCCCGCCTTTTTCATCATTCAAAACAACAATGTTCATATTGTTGTTAATGGACTTATGGTATTGGAATTGCTATTTACTAATGTTGATTTTATGGGTTTTATCTTTTCTTAGAACAATAAAACAATCCTATCTAATTATCTATTTTATGTTTTCAAGAACATCCTTAATACCATATTCAATATTTTTCATAATGTCCTCAATTGAGATTTTGTGAGGGACTATAGAAAAAATTAACCCTTTTTACATAAGACTATGAGTGTGGTTATCAATTTGAATGTTGGAAAAGTTGATAACCAATCTTTTGGGGATAAAGTTTAATAATTTTGGTAACATCATTATCCCTAAGGGAAGGCTTATAAAATGAATTATTAGTGAAATGGGAAGGAAAAATATTAAAATGAAAACTAGTGGACTTCTAAGAAGGCAAGGAGAGAAAAGAGTTCAATTTGAAAGTGAAGGTTCAAAAGAATGGGGGATTTCCCATGAAAGTGAAGGGAGAATGGGATGATGTAGGAAAGGGTCACATAACACCAAAGAGGAAGAAAAAAAAAGATAGATGAGTCAATTGAAATGGTTGAGAGAGAAGAGTTTATTGACATGGTGGAGTCCAATGGATTAACGATTAATGAGGCATTGGTGGAGGATGAATCAAAGTGAGAGTTGGACAAGGAAACACTAGATGGAACTTTGGTTGTGGAGGGAGTGGAGTATGAAATAGAGTGAGAAATCGATGAGGCATCGAGCCTGTCAAAGAGAAATTTAGATCATGAAGACAACAAAATGATAAAGGAAATTTTTATTTGGAAGTCTAGGGAACATCCATAGTTTGGGAACCATTTTAGGGAACTGATAATCAACCACATGAAAACCTAGATGCAGGATGCTTGCAATATAGAGGAAGCCACATTTAATGTTTTTGGGCTATATTTATGTTGCTTTATCCCTCCAAGAGATATCCATGGGTGGTTCTATTGGTGAAATCTATGAATTGCCTTGAGTAAAAGGAGAATACATTGTTGGGAGCAATTGTAACAAGGTGGTTGCATTGGAGAAACCTCAAAGTTTGATAGCATCATTTGGAGAGTAAAACTTTGACATTCCACTTTACTTAATATAACAAGAAAAAATAAGTAATTAAGTGTTTTAGTGAAATAAGAACATTAAATTTTCCCAAACATGAATTTCAAGTCCATGTAAGCTACCTCTAAGTGTCTCGAGAAGTAACATACAAAGAATACACTTTTAGAAATTGTCTAAATACTAATGATTATTTGTACATTGAATGTGATTATTTTATATTGGATATTAAACTCTCTAAGAAAAACAATATATAAAATTTGAGATATAATAAGGTAACTCTACATTCATAGACAAATTTATATTAAAAAAAAAAAGAAAAAACGTAAAATTCACCTAAATATGCATATAAACAAATAAGTGTTATCCATTTTTTTCAGCAATTTTAAAGTAAAATAAATTTTTAAATAAACTTATCATTTATAAAAATTTGTATGAATTTTATCTTTCTTTTAAGTTATGGATAAGTGTATAGTATAATATTTATTCTCCTTTGAGAACTAATCTCACTGAATTAGAAGATTCACTGAGTTGGAAGAACGAACGTTTATGAGTTCTAACATGTATCTATGTAGAATGGTATGAGAAATATAATTATTTTGTAAATAACTTGTAATGTTTAAAAAGTAAAATATTAAATTAAAATTCTCAAAATATTAAACATAAAATTAGAATTAAAATTTAATTGAATTTTGGTTTAGGAAAAAATAAATATAAAAATCTTTACATAAAAGTGTATCGAATTTACCATTCAAAATGTATTTTTTTGTAGAGTGAGTGCAAAAGTGGAAGGGGAAATTAACTCCAAAAGATGATCTTAAATCATGTTTCCAAAAACAAGAGCACCTGTTCATATCAAATGTTCATATTAAATGTATTTGATAGAAGTTTTTAATAAATTGGTGTTTCCATTATAATTTTTTTAATGTTTCTAGTATAAATTATATATATATATATATATATATATATATATATATATATATATATATATATATTTCTTTCTTTCTTTCTTAAACTAGATATATAAATTGTGAATAGAAATATTATCTAGAATTGAAAGTGGGATGCAATTTATTTTATTAAGATTATCCATTCCTATTCCTCTTCATCTTGTTAGTCCCTGCCTGGGACTCTTAGCAATCGATCGTGCGTTGACTGCCTATTAATCTCTTGTTTGACCAAAAAATATTGCTATACATCACAATTTTAACCAAAGTTTTCATATTAAAAAATAATATAAAATTTATTATGTAATTGCTGATTGGCCAACAAAGTTGAGGGTCTTATTGCCGGCTTCGCAGGTTTCAAGACGGGTAAAAGTAAGATATCCTAAGTTTTTGGTACCTCTTCTGCATGTCCTTGCGGCAAACTTTTCTGATATCCAAATTTTTCAGGTGCAAAAGATATTCAGCTTTTCTGCTATCCAAGGTTTTCTCGTGCAAAAGATTTTTATATTATAAATAAAAGTTTTATTTTCTAGCAGCTACTTTGAGTTGATATATTTCATTTTTTTAGGTCATATTTTAGTAAGTTTTTAACAATTATCTCTAATAATTTCTTTAGTCAAAATATTACTATTTTTCCATATTCCGATTAGAGCCCTGAAAGGGTAGCATCATTGTGTAATCTCTTGTATTATGTTTTTTTGGGCATAACTTTGAAGTAACCACATGAAAAATATGAAATGTTATAAACCATAGAAAATTTAATATTTTTTCCTTTTTCCTAATATCTTTTTTACCAACAATTTAGAATATATCAGACATACATATAAATGATAGACATTCAAAGTTAATTTTGTAGATAAGAAATATTATTTTTCTTATTTTCCTTTCTGGTAATATAATGAAATAATGTAAAAACTAAATATTTTTTCATTTTTCCTAATATCTTTTTAATAACAATTTAGAATATATCACACTTACATATATATGATTGACATTCAAAGTTAATTTTGTAGATAAGAAATATTATTTTTCTTATTTTCCTTTCTGGTAACGTAATGAAATAATGCAAAAACAAAAATATAGATGTTTCTTCTACTACTTTTTCATTTCGTTTTATATTTTGTAAAATATATAAAATATATGTTTTTCCATTTTATGTTTTTTCCATTTATACTTTACTCTTTTTTTCTTTTTAATCTTTTTCTTTATTTACTTTTATTTTTAATAACTATGTTTTAATTTATAATTATCAAGATTTAACTTTGAAATTTTTATAAACTTATTGGAACCTATTACCCTTTCATTTACTATCCATTTTTATTTATTTTTCAGATATTCCCTATTTTCATACTATAAAAAAGCTTAATAAGTATGTGATTATCAATTTGATTATTTCTCATGTTTTGATGCCTACTTAAAGCGGATTTTGTAAATTCCTAGTCCAAACTAAATATAATTCACTAAAGATTTTTATATCCAAACTACATATAATTCACTGACACAAACTTGCCTTCATTTTATCCAAAGTGCAGTTGGGGCAAAGTTTTGTATCTGCCACATGTCTATCTGCATGCATGCAACTCTAGTGCTATCTACAAGTCAGCAAGCCAGTTTATTATCCATCCCAACCTTGGGTTGATTCTTTCTTTCGACCAGCTGTTGGATTCTATCGTCCAGAACAGGCAGTCGATTATCGTGTAATCTTAGTCACCAGGGGAAATTAGCTATGGAAGGGCGCAAGTTATGGTAAGGTTTGTGACCTAGACTACAAGATTACTGTTACTGTTTTTTGTTAATATTCTGTTGATATATCAGTGATCAATTTTTTTGGTTATATGTACGAAGTTTACAATCCAACTAAGGCAAAGCCTGCCATAGATATAAGCTGATATAAAACAATCTTCACATCTAATAAAACATATTTCTATTTTTTTTCTTCGCAAAAAAAAAAGTTTTCTTATTTATTTATCCCAATTTATTATCTTTTTGACTTATAATTTAGAGATCCATTAGCAATAATGCCCGCATTTTTGTGTTTTATGTATGTGGATTTATTCATGTGACAGAAAACGAAATGTATCGTTATTTTTTGCCCAGGTATAATAAAATTCTCATTCAGGGACTCAGCCAACCTGCCCCGGACTCAAAGGATTTGTGTTTCGAACGACAATTTGGTCAATCCTTTGCCGTTCAAACCATGGCTTGTTTCTGGAAGTAGCACTGGTCGTATTGGTGAAATCCTCAGTACAACACCGTTCGACTCATTTTCACCTTTTGTTGCGCCCTAATATTTGGCTCTATTTTTTGCAGAATTGACCGGAACATGTAAACATTACTTTCTCCAATTCTTATGTGTGGTTGGATGTTGTTTGCAGGCAGAAGCAACAAGATATATTCAATGCTTTGGGATCCATGTTCGCAGCTATTATCTTTCTGGGCTTCTCTAATGCCGTCTCTGTCCAACCAGTAGTTGATGCGGAAAGGACAGTTTTCTATAGAGAAAAGGCAGCAGGGATGTCTCCCACTCTTCCCTATGCTACTGCTCAGGTAGCTATTTTTAATTTTTTTGGTTAGGGCCGTTCGTATTTTTTTGGGTGCCTGTATTGTAATTTTTGGTGCGTGTATCATTTTTGTTGATGCCCTAAGATTTTCATTCTATTCTTTATTGGTCTGAATTTTTAGCATTTTTCTGTCATGAATTTATGTGTCACACTTTTTCCTTTTTTTTTTGCATTTCCATGATTCGAAATCAAATAAATCCAAAAAAAAATTGTGCTAAAGTTCTTCATTTCTTTCACCTTGTCATTTGCATGAAGCGCCATAAAGTCATATGTCTGCGGTAAATTTACCCAAAAATAATTATGAATTGAAGTTCTTAATTACTCAACAATTATTTCCTTCCCACATTGTACAGTGTTTAGATTGGTATTTATCCAAAAATCAATTATTTGTTTTACATAGGTTAAAATAATGTAATCACCGGGTTTACATTGTTATCTGAGTTCAATCTTTAATTATTTTTACCTATAACATTGTTGTCTTTATTTTAGATAGCAACCATTTTTCTATGTATAGTAAATAAGTTAATTTTACTCTTGTATAGGTGGAAGAAGCCATCAAAATTTTGTAACTTATTTTCAAGTTATTTTTGTAACCCTCTTCACATTTGTTCCTTTAATGCTAAATTTTCTTTGTGTTATTTATCTAGTTCTTGTTTACTAATTATTAATTTCGTATATGCTTATTTCAGGTACCGATTTCTCTTTTGAACATAGTGTTTTCCTTTAACTTTTCCAAATTTGGCATGGCTTGATTTCAACTTATTCAACTCTTCCGCCATGTTTAAGGTACCCAAATTTTGGTTTCTCATTCTACATGGGTGTGATTTCTCTTGTTCGAAGAGGAATCTCCCGACTGTTAACCTCCGAAATGTTTGTTAATTGTTTTCTTTCACGTCTTTTGGGACATGTAGTTCCTCTGAAACATAATTATTTATAAAATGATATGAGCCTCTCATGTATTGAGTATTGTTTTCGATTATGAAGAAAACATTTAAGTTATATAATTATTTTTCTAATTACATGTTTCTTGAGGTTGGTTAGAGCTCTTCCAAATCTTGTCTCCATGTAATGATATTTTTAGATCATAAATGAAACTTTGTATAATTTTGGAAAACAATACCATTGTGTTTTCTTGTGAAAACAATGGTAAATATTGATACTTTTGTATTTTCGATCATTGTGTATCTAGGCTAGTTTATTATATTCGCAAAGTGAAGATTAAGAGTTATTACGTTAATCAAAATTTATTATACACATATTTTATTATTGTTTTGTATACATATTTACTCTTCAAAGTCGAACAAGGTTTTCCAATCCTGTATTACTAGGTGCGGTGTGTTGAAATAACACATATAGATAGACTTGTATACATAACCAATACCTATCTAGTTTCAACAAATACCTTCATGTTTGATTTCTCAATTAATACATTAAATGTCTACTATGTATGCAATTGTTTTCTTTAGCATAATTTCTAGTTTTCTTCCTTTAATAGTCCTCCACACAATATTTATGAATAAAAATATAACCATAAGTTTTCTACTATATAAAATTTATAAAATAAAACAAAACAATTAGCCCTTTTCTCTTTACAGTTCAAAATTCTCTAATAAATTATAACTAACTCTTTTCCTTTTCTTTTACTATGGAAAATAAGTAAAATGTAACTAAATTATTTTCTTTCTTCTACATAGAATTTTCTAATGAAAAACATAATTATTTACTTTTTCCAAAGAAAAAAGAACAATAGGTAAGGACACTGACTTCAAAATCAGTAGTTTGGGAAAACTAGTAGTTGAGTACTTGGCTCCTCTCAACATTGATATTGCATCCAACCATTATCCCCTCAAGGATATTGCTTCTCTTTAGCATTTTCTCTCACAATGAGCCAAAAGAAATCAAACACAAGATTTTTATCAATTTCCAATCTACCACTCTTTTGTGGTTAGTAACTACCTCCACCTCACCAAAAAGTGGCAGGTAGTTGCTAGATCATTAATGAGATTTTGTTTCCCACTCCCAAATACAACCTCCTATTTTTTAGGGAAACAATTAATTGGTCAATTTCATAACTTCTCGATAGACAGTTTGCTAAATTTTAATTTAAACATTTTATAAGCATATTCATTATATAAAATAATGTTTTAATTTAAATATCTTAATAAATTAATGTAATAGTTTACGGAAGTTTGATTTTTTTGTTTTTAAATTAGAATTTTTATTCTTAACAAATATTTAGACAGTAAATTATATTACAGTAGAAATATAATATTCGTATCACAAAGCACAAAACTGAGTTTTATGTTGGATGGAATGTGATTGCCGCACCCACCAAACTCTTCATTAATCACATTTGGTCATCCAAAGGCAAAGTTAAATATGGTTTCTGCAAGGTTTCCACCTCCTCTAAGTTCCCTGCAGACCCCGGCAGGGACTACCACCACGGCAGTGGCTCCTTGTGCATCATAGTAAGGAATTAGACCATTCATCCTTTCTAAATTGGAATACCTTTTTCTAATTATAATGAATATTTATTTAAAAATTTTATTTATCTAATTTTTAATTAAGTTTTTTTTTTAATTTTTATTATATAATTTTGATTAAACAAAATTGTTGCTATATATATGTATTTATTATTTTTTTTGGTATGATTTTATTAATTTTTTATGTACATTAAATTTTTTTTATAATTTTTTTATTAAGTTTTTTTGGGACAATGCTCATGAATTAGTACACAAGCTACTCATGTAAAGTTAAACATGGGAATGTGAATTTAGTAAATGATTTGGAAAAAAATCCATTAAAATAGTATAAGTGAAATTTTGTTGTTATGATGAATGTGTATATATTTGTAAATTATTTATAATATTTAATGAGCTTATGGATGTTAAATAATATTAATATTATATAAATATATTTTTAAATTTAATATTTAAATTTAGTGAGCTTATAGTGTTAAATAATATTAATATTACATAGCAATGTTTTAGAATGAGATTTTAGTTCTTTTCTTCTATATTATGTATCTTTGGAATTTAATTAATTTTATTCTATAGAGAAATCTTTTTTTATAGTCTAGTATGAGGGAATGGTGTAATTCGTCGTATGTTTAGCATGGAATTTACACATAGCATTAAAAAAAAAATCAATATTATTTTTGAATAAAATATTCTACATTATTTTTCTAAAAAAATTATTCGCAGACATACATATATAGAGAAAGCAATTGAAAGTTAAAACAAATATTATGGTTTAAATATTTCCTTTAAGTTGACATATGGCATCTCTATGTCTTTTTATAGTTTTATTGTGGATTAAGAGTATGAAGTCCCTCAGTATGATTCCATGTCTTCAAAAAAATGTGAAAAATGATTTTCACAAAATTGAAAAATGCTTTGCACAGTGAGGATTGGTGTAATTCCTTGTATGTTTAACATGGAATTTACACAGGACATTTAAAAATAAATTCAATGTTCGTTTTGAATAAAATATTCTTCTACATTTTTTTTTCTAAGGAAAGTATTCCCATACATACATATATAGAGAAAGAAATTGAAAGTTAAAACAAATCTTATGGTTAAATATTTCCTTTAAGTTGACATATGACATCTCTACCTATTTTTATAAATTTATAGATCTATTGTTGATTAAGAGTATGAATTCCCTCAATATGATTTCATGTCTTCAAAAAAAATTGAGATATTATTTAGAGAGTGACGAATTTTATCACTATCAATGTATAATAAATTCAACGTTAATAATGTTTTTATGACATAAAAAAAAAGGCTTTTTTTGTTTTTTGTGACAAAAATTTTCTATTAATAAAAAAGGAGATACATCGTAGATACACATTACCAATACAGACACCATCATAAACAAAAGAACCATTTGGACTTTGCAGGATAACATTATAAAGCCAAAGCCCACAGGGCTTTGGATTGACGGTGAATGGGTGCATTGTTAAAGCACTCCTTGTGATAGGTCACCGGTTCAATTCCCGGTGGGTACTTAGTTTAGTTTTAACATAGAAAAAAAAACATTACAAAGCCAAAACTATACCATTATCGGTTTCAGTCCAAAGGAAATAACTGCACCACACCACCAAAAGCTCGCCATTGGCTAGGATGAATATAAACACAATAGGAAATAACAACCACTAGCCATCTAGCCAACTACCTAAGGTCACAAAGACCTGAAGAAGGAATTACTAGATGTAAGGAGCAAAAACCAAACTACTAGTAAAACAAAGAGAGCCTAGAAATAAAGCGCCCATGAGTGCACACCCCAAATGGCAGAATATCAAATAAGCCCATAGAAAGGGAGAGACCCACTACTGGCCTTACCCTTCAGATTAATATCCTCTTAATACAATAATCAAAACATGCAATGACCAAGTTCAAAGATCGAGCCATCAGACCATAGATAGTCTTCACTTAGAGATGCCATAACCATAACTCCACAAAGAGGCCAAGGAGTGAACACTATAAGGACAATGGCAAGAAGGTGTCAAAAACCATGAGTCCTCGAAACTTAATCAGATCAAATATTGGGAAGATCCTCACACTATCCACAGGAGGGTTAATATAATCACTAGGATCAACATTAGGGTTAGTGATATCACGAGAGGTAAAATTTGACATAAGAAAACCCTGGACCCGAGGTAGTCTATAATCCACATTATCAAGATAGAAGTGAGGATTGTGCAACATGCACTTCGTGTCTTCCAATCCAAAAAATAAATTATAGATTTCAACATGTTTATCTTTGAAAATCATCTGAAGCAAAGTGTGCATTTGCTAGTGCAAAGAAAGAGAATACAAGATCCAAACTTGACATCCAAAGTCAGAATGATTGGGTCTCTCCTCAATCACTTTTTAGAAAGAGAATACAAGATCCAAACTTGACATCCAGAGTCAGAATGATTGGGTCTCTCCTCAATCACATTTTCCTCCAAGATAATCATTTCTCTTCTGACTTCAAGAGGAACCATATCAAAGAATTTTCCAATAGATTCCAAATCCAAAGGATGAGTGTGTTTGAAGCCAAAAGAACTCATACCACCCATCTGATTCAACATTCTCTAATGAGGAAGAATGAAGCTAGAAATAGGTAGCATACCAAACAAGTATAAATCCCACAACCAACAAAATAAGAAGACAAATAAATGACTGACCCTTTCTCACCTAAACACAAGACTAGCAAACCATCTCCCAAATGCCACAAGTGAGGGCCAAATTAGAGGAAATAACCCAATTCTGGACAATTTAAGGAGATAAGACTCAAAAACCCCTAGACCCTAACCAGATTGAGAAAAAAACCAGTACCCAACTTCACAATCGGAGCAATTTCCTCCCCCACAACACATACCAGACCGAGTTTGAAACAAAATAATATGAACAACCCTAATATAAACAATAAGGGTTCCAAGAGGAAATATTAGGAACCAACCAACAAAAACAATGTCGAGCCATGTTAGACAATACCCCTATGTAAAGTGTAAACCCAAATAGATAGAGACAATTTGAAATCCAAATGCACTAATATATTGCACCAACTACAACCCTAATACACGCCACAAAGATAAGAGCACATGTGCAATTCAATAGTACCAGAACCCTCAATTATATGACACTTCAGGGGATACACACATAGAACTAGATTCATAGTATTGTGAAACAAATCATGAAGTAAGAACCACAATACCTCTATGCTTTGTAGCACCCTACCCAATACAAACACAATTGATATTGTAAAGCCAAACTCTTGAGATAAACTAGCCTCACATACACTCCAGGGAAGCACAAATAACAATGAAGCCATTGAGAACAAGGAAACGGAGGGTGAGTAGGAAACCTCAACACCTTTCCCATAAGTTAAGTATCCTTGTCACCCTAAAGCCATAGACCTGCACTTAAATCAATAGGACACTGAGTACATATTCCAAGGCCCTCCACCAATTCTCTCACACACCATAATGGGTTTAAGCCATTTTTTGAGGGGGCACACCTCATACATAGTCTTCCATAACATTACTGATATCACCCCATCAAGGGGACATAAAAAAAATATTATATAAATGACAATTATGGTTTGATAGTTGATATCCATAAATTTATTTTTGCATGTTTATTCAATAATATTCTTATAACATGTGCGAACCCCCCTGGAAAATGGGTTCCCACCGCGCTCTCTCTCACTACCTATGTTTATAGTGGTGAACATTAAGCGGCCCCTAAAGGCATATACCCAGGCATGAACCCTAACTACTCCCTCCTCCACCCAATTAATGATGCACTAAAAGAACAACACCTGTGCACACATGATCTAAATTTCACACATGGGCTCATAAATTTCATGTACGCGCTAGTGATGAGAAACCATGATATTTCCTCCGTGGAAGGAAAACTGGGAGGAATTTTACCATTTCTGGCTAGGAAGCTATGGTCCAACTATCAGATTTACAAATTTTGGTATAAATTTTTGGTGCTACTTGAAACAATTTCTCACCTTAGAGCGGCTCTGCCAAAGCTTTGAATTCCGCGAGAGTATCCTTGAAGCAGAAGTCATACGGATTTTGCTTGATGTGATGAACTATGTAATTATTAAACTAGAAAACATTAATAATGTAGGTAGCATAGTAACACTAAGGGCTCCCAAGACAATTGGGATGGGTATGCGAATTCTGGAAATATTGTGTCAACCATCAAAGATAGCACGTGTGCACTTGAAGGAGATTATTATCCATGGAGCAATGTTTCTTTTTCCGACCCTTTTCCAACATATGAAGATTGTAGGGGATTATGTTGAAATTTCCAAGGTATTTGCAGCCCACTTCTCTGCTAAGCCGGAGACACCAGTTTATATCAATGTCCACCTAGAGCCTCATGAAATTCCTGTCGCTTTAGAAAATGAGTACGATGATATAAAAAATGAGATGATGATAATGAGAGTGATGATAGTGAAAATGAGAATGATGATTGACATAACCAAAGAAATTAAGATCAAACTGCAACAAAATATTCCTCTCGAATTTATCAAATTCTCCTATCCAATTTGTTGATTAAAAGGAAAGAAATTTTAACCTAAATCCTGGGTAAACTTACAATGTGATTGTTGTCAAGAGTAGTATAGGGAAGACATGAAATGACAAACCAACATAAGAGGATCTCACAAGCACGGATCACAAGGAGCTACCTCAAGAAAAATGCCACACGGGCTTCACATTAATCTCCAATATTAAATAGATACAATCTTTAGGGACAACAAATCATATCCCAGAAGAATAGGAACTGAATAACTATGAAAAGGAAAATCACAACTACATAAAAAGAAGAGCCTATTCTCCATTAATTCTAACACTCCACCTTAATGGAGAAAGGGTTCTTAAACACACCTAATATGTCCCTAAACAACTCAAGCTTCAGTCTTCCTAGAGGCTTAGTAAATATATCAAACATATTATCACAAGAATTACAATATTCAACATAAATCTCTTTGGATTGCACCTTCTCCCTAACAAAATGAAATTGACTGTCTATGTGCTTAGTGTTTTATGAAACATAGGATTGTAATCCAATTTGATGGAACTTTGATTATCGCAATTGATAACTATAGCTTATGTATGTTCTTCTCTTGCATCTTGAAGAAGTATGCGCAACCAAACTACCTCACATGCTGCTACATACATAGCTTGATATTCTACTTCTATTGATGATAAGTCTATAGTATGTTGCTTCTTCCTTCACCAAGAGAGGACCCTGGATCCAATGCTAAAGGCATAACTTGTAATTGATCTTCTATCATCTAAATTTGCCGCCGAATCAGAGTCTTTATAACCCTGGGATAAGAGAGTTTGGCTTGAATCTCTCCAAACTTCTAGACCTAAATAGTAATGGATTTCTCCAAGGTCCTTCATCTCAAATTTCTGTGATAACTGTTGCTTGATTTCATCAATGGGGTTGTTTACATCCCCAGTCATGAGTGAACAATCCCTATATTGATTTGGTAACTGATTCGGCGTGCTATATCTCCTTAGTGGTGGGGTGTCAACTATTCTACCTTATTCTTCTCTTTGTGGACTGAACTCAATTTCCTCCTCTTTATCTTATTGTTGTTGATGTTGTTGTTCTTGATATTGTTGTTGTTTTTGTTGTTGTTGTTGTTGTTTCTATTGTTGTTTTTATTGTTGTTATTGCTATTGATATATCCCTATTTCCACCTCCTCATCTGAAAGTAAGGGTACATGCCATTCTTCATTATGTTGAATAGGATTTCCACCATCAACCTGTTCATGGAATACTGCGTCTCTACTAGCAAACACCTTATGAGCAGAAGGATCAAACAACTTATAAGCCTTATACTCACTGCAGTATCCAATGAAAGTACATTTAATAGCCTTTGAATCAAACTTCTTCCTGTTTTCTTTTGGAACATGCGCAAAATATTTACAACCAAAGACGCTAAGATGAACTACCACAATCTTGAAGCCAAACAATGCTTCAAAAGGAGTTCTATAATCAAGACTTTTAGTGGAACTCCTATTCTTCAAATATACTGCAGTATTGACAGCTTCTACCCAAAAACCATTTGTTAGATTCTTACCTTTCAACATACTGTGAGCACACTCCACCAGTGTTCTATTTTTCCTCTCAGCTATAACATTCCAATGAGGAGTGTAAAGTGTTGTAAACTGCTGTTGTATCCCATGCTTTTTTCAGTATTTGATGAAATCCCCTTTCTTGAATTCTCCCCCTTGATCTGATCGAAGAAAACTGATGAAATTTCTTGTCTGCTTTTCAATCATGTTCCTGAACTACTTGAAATACTCAAAGTCATGACTCTTCTCTCTAAGAAAATACGCCCATGTGAATCTTGTACAATCATCAACAAAGATTAGAAAGTAGTATGCCCTAGCTAACGATATTATCTGCATAGGCCCACATAAATCAGTGTGTACAAGTTCGAGTGTATCCCTTTGTTTCCTATACCTAACAATAGGAAATTCATCTCTATGTTGTTTACCGAATGCACACGCTTCACAATCAATATGAAAATTTTTTAGAACTGGAAGACCACCCACCATACCGTTGTTCTGCAACAAAAGAAGTCACTGAAATTGATGTGCCCAAGTTGTTGATGCCACAATTTTTTAGCAAACTTATCCAATAACATCAATGCTTGTGGTGGTGTACTCTTCACATCTAGTTTGTAGAGTCCTCCTATACGAACACTTGTAGCAATAGGCTTCATGTGGTCCAACAAGTCTTTAATGATACAATAAGATTTAAATAATTCTACCTTGAGATCCTGATCTGTAATCCTTGATACAGAAAACAAGTTCTTCTTAATACCACCAACATACCACACATCAGATCAAGGACATCTCCATGTCCTTTGGTCTAGTACCCTCTATCATCCGCCAGGTATACTTTTACTCCAGTGTTGGATTCTTTAAAATTTCTTAACCATTACTTTTTACCTCTCTTATGTGAGGAGGCTCCAAAATCTACGAATGAAATATCTCATTCATCCTCCTCAGTGGCTAGTGCTATCTTATCCATAAATAATCTAATTTGCACCAGCCAAATGAACTGCATGTCTTCTCTACTTGTACCTCTCCCCATCTGCCTTTTTCTTATGGAAAAATTTAGCAATATGGCTATCTTGCTACAATAAAAACATTTATGAGGAGATTCATGTAGGTCAAACCTTGTGGTGTCCTTTTTCATGATATACTTCCCTTCTTGTGTTCAGCCATTGCTTTCCCCTTCAGCTTGAACTTGGTCATTCATGCAAGATATGGATTTTGAGGTTTGAGAGACAACCTCCTTTCCTCTTCTTGTAGCAAGATCCCGGTAAGCTCTTCAAAGCCTTGAGGCTTTTCTCTTGCATTCAATCCTATTATAAACATCTGATAATCATCCATCATGTTGTTCATGGTAATCGTCACCAGATCATCATTTGCTATATTCTGGCCGATGTCAGTCAATTTATCTTTCACCTCCTTTGTTTGGGATATGAATGAAAAAACATACTCATTCTCCTCCATCTTGATTGATAGAATATTATTCCTATGTGTTACAGGGAAAACTGTCTATTTAGAACTGCTCTATCCCACTAAGGTGTGACAACTGCCTTAGAAACAAACAGAGAAAAACTACTTTTGTTTTTCCTTTATGAATTATAGATAGAGAGGAACAGAAAGACCAACCATTGTCTTGCGCTAATCCTTCGATTCGATCCCTCTCTTCTTTGATAGTCCCCAGCTACCTGCTCCCTTGCATGCCCAGCTTCAAAAAGTACCTGTCATATTGCAGAAGCATAGCACTATACAAAGACATGGATCTATAATCATAAACAATCTAGGATTAGATGTAAATTGACCATACAAATGTAACAAGCATCAATGATACAAAAGCATGGAGGAAAACTCAAATAGTTTTTATTGATAAACAAGAAAAGATCCAGGAGGAGTTACAACCAGTTGTTCCGACCCAACATCAACCTCCTAGCAAAGAAGCCCCTCTTCACCTCAAACAAAGCTTAGATCACCCAAAAATCTGATGTTTTTCTCTAGAAACCAACAACAATTCCTTACAATATCCAAAATTCCACCTCTGGATCTCTGGGATGAGGGATCCATATATAGATATCTGTAAGGGGGATGAGTCATCTTGTGATTTGATTAGTGTCTTCTCTCTGACAATTCTTGCTTCCACTTGGAGACTGAGGGCCTGTTACTCATCCTTGGTCGAATTCAGTGAGGCAAGTGTCACAGGAGAAGATCGTGGAAGCTTCCATTGCCTCTCCACCTCGCGGAATGACACTGCCATTTGTCACTTCTCACCCATCGCACACTACAAAAGGGACTTTTGAAATGAAACACACCCTCACAGTGTATTTAGGTGAGATGCAACGCACTTAGCCAGTGGAGCAGCTGCAATGATCCTGTTTTGACCAATTCTGAGTAGTTTCTCATGGAGAACTTCTGGGAGAAGATGTAATCTGTTGATCTTGTTCCTTTAGGGGTTAGAAAAACACTTTTAGGGACTTAGGATCCCTTGGTTTATGGACATTTCATGCTTGGGGCTGTAGGGCACAAAAATGTCTATAACAGTTGCCCCCTAAAGTATGAGGCCGTTAACCTTTTGGTGTCGGGTGAAATGCTTTATTATGAGGATCCGAAGTTCTTTCAATGTTGGGAGAACACCTGTAATAAGATACAATACAATACATTATCTTCATAATATTTTCATGATCTAGCTGAGGTGGGCATTCCCATGCTCAGCTTTATAAATTCATTTTCATGTACATAGGACAGACAATCATCTGAGTGTAGACTGATGATTCTGATAGAGACATCATCCTTTTGAGTGGATGATTATCTGTGCGGCAATGATGTACATTTAATGTATTTATTTCCCTGAATATATATCGCAGCCCGGATGGATGAAACTAGATCCGCGGTCTTCAATCTCGTCTTACTCGAAGTACAAGTCGATCCATGTGAGAAATGTTCTGAAGTCGAACATGGAAAGACATTGCTTGATTACCAGTCAATGATGTAAACTGTTAACAAGTGCGAGAGGAATCACTGATAATGATAATGACCCTCAAGGTACTGCAGTACAATTCACGTGGTGTGAATAAAGGACTTGGCGTCGAACACCACGCAAAATCTTTCGGTCGAAGGCCATTGATGTAAACCTGTCGCCGGAAGTGAGAAACTTGCCATTGAGGCATGAAAGCTTCAAAGTACTGAATGGGGTGTTCCTAGATCATCTCCTTGGATAATGAGCAGACGTCGACAAGAAGTGATCCATCACAGGAGGGCCTTAATGAATCCCACATCAATGACACGGAATGGAGCAAATGATTTTAATGGAGGTGAAAACGATCTGGTGATATAAGGTTCAGGGTGGCGGTCATGAAAGAATGGAGTATAATGTATGGTAGTGGGTGAGACACAGGTGAATTCTCTGAATGACTTCTCTTGAACATATCGGCGACACTGATGTGATGGATCAATAGCATTAACCCCAAATGTGGATGGTATGGCGTGACCATGGTGATGTGACCAGTGAATGAAACAACCCAACCCGACTCGGACACGGAGTGGAAGTGTCATGTTCAAGAGCAACTTGCTACCAACAAATTTTCTTTGAGTTTTCTTCCCAATTTTTCCCCAGTCATTGCTGACCAGTACCTCTTTATTTTTGTCAAGCTTGAGGAGGATAACATATGCTTGTTCTATAATTTTCGCTTCGGGCAAACCCATCGCTATGTTTTAACGAGCCTAGCAGTAGTGAAACTCGTTCTCATCTATAGACAAGTTTTTCGCTATTAATCTTTTTAACGAGTTTAACAACAAAGATAACTCGGTCCTTTTCAATTTTAGAGAGTCTGAAAAGGGACGTAAAGGTAACTCCAAAAATTCCTTTTTCGTCATCTAATCCCTTAAGTCTGAAAAAGTATAAAACAATACAGAAGGGATGAATTTTCGATACTTTTAACGAGCCGAACAAAACAAGCGCTCAATATTTTTGTGTAATAATCCCTCAGGTCCAAAAGGATTAAAATCTAGAGGAGGGATAGCACTTCCTATCCCTTTAACGAGCTGGAGAGGCCAATGGCTCGGCAATCTTTTCATATTTTACGAGTCAGTTGAAAAGAGCTTAAAGGAGACTCGTCTTTTGAGGAACGGGTAGGAGCTGATTCCAGGTAAGGTTTGGAATTTTCCAATCACGGCAATGTCACAAGGATGGCTAGTGAAATTACTCTTCGTTGTTGTTCCTCAAAATGGGTAAACAATCAAATGGAGGTGAATGATCGGCCAATGAAAAAGTGGAGGTGATGGTGCAAACACGACCAAGGCTTTAATGGCTGAAGTACTATATTCACGACGGTTATTTACAGGGGAATAGTTCATTTTTTAACGAGCTTAAATGCGGGGGGAAACATTTGCTCATGTCTTATGTTTATTTTTTAACGAGCTTGAACTATGTGCTAAAACTGCTCGATGCGGGTTTATTTTTTAATGAGCTTGAACCTTGCGGTAACACTGCTCGATTAATCCAGTCGTCTAATAAGAATGTCTCATATAAAACGAAACTTTTAGAGTTTTGCCAAACATCCTTTCTTTATGCAAGTTAGGAAATGACTAATCCTACGAGTTTAAAGGGTTATAGGTCCTACAAATTTTAAAAAATAAATAGTCGCTCTTCGCTTGCACGCCAAAAGACTTGCATGCCCCCAGGTATAAAACAGAGTTTCAAGGTCACCTTCTATTTGAGCTGACAAAACATTTGTTTTATTAGGAAAGGTATACCTCTTTCAGGCTACCCAAAGATTGTTCTATTCACAGTGCAAACAAAACACTTCTTTGGCGATGTCTACTGAAATAGACAAAGGTGAGCGAAGGAGGCTACTCCACTCACATAACTTTGACAAGAGAATCTTGTTCTAGAATAACCCCCTCTTCCAATCACGGATGGGGGTACAGACTAGTCATATTCTCTCCTGGAAACCTACCCTATACCCGAAGTTTTCCTACCGAAGCAGACCAGGGTGCATGCCCCCTGGGTTTCAGTCATGTCCCCCTGAATCACTCGCGTTCATCGGGAGGACGGACTGGAGATTGAGACATTTCTTGTGTGAAAAGACCATTCATGGATGGTATATGACTATTTGCTATGCGTGATCTGGGAAATGAAAGCTGGTCTACAAGCTTGACAACTCTTCCTTCGTTCAGAAAACACATCACTCTAAAGAGTGATGAGACAATGGCTTTCATGCAATAAATATAGTCTCGTCCAAGGAGTACATTGTAATCCAGGGGTCCTTGAAATACCATTACGTTCATGTGAACGTTTTTCCCTCTCAATGTTATGGGCACATCAGGAAGGATCCCTAACGGTCGACTGGTTCCTTTATCAAAGCCCGTTAGATTTCTCATCTCAGGCAAAAGCGATGGCGAACCAAGCGCTTTCCAAGCAGTTGAGGAAAGGATACTCACAGAAGCCCCTTCATCTACGATGTTACCAACCATAACCATTTTATATATTTGAACAATGATTCGGAATGGTATACTACCCGGTAAACGAGGTCTGCCTAGTTGATTCCAGTCGAAGGAGACAACTAGGTTGCTTGGAGGTGGGACCGAATAGACGGCTGGATACGACTCTAACAAACTTCCTTCCTGCGGTAAAGGAACAGGTAAATTTCCCCCATGTTCATTGGAGTCTGTGCTTATGAAAAGAATTTGGACGATGTCATCCTTGTTCTCTTCAGTGACTGTATCATCTGAAGATGGACCCTCTGAAGGCAAGACCGGGTCAACTGCTGCCTCGACCTTTTGACTTTCGTCTGGTATGGGTTCAGATGGTTTATCTTCAATGATAGATGTTTTGGCCGACCACCTGAGCGGGCCAGCTGAATTTTCAACTATTGACGAACTCGGTAAGAGTTTTTCATATCCAGGAGGAAGTCGTAACGGTGAAACCAGAGGATCGTCCAAAACTCTTTTAGCTTCATCTAAGAAGGGAAAACGGTGGACGGCATGATCGCCTTCGCACAGTTTACAAGGAAATCTATATTTTCCTTTTTGTCCCGGGGCTTCACTTTCACTAGTTGACGGTGTGTTTTGAACATGATCATCAGAGGTTGATGACACCAGGTTGTGCAAACGAGGAGACCAGTCCCTTAAGATCCGAGGGATGCAAGGACAATTTTTTTGATAGTGGTCTCCTTTGCAAATGACACATGGCGATTTAGGCCTGGTCGGTGCAGTGTGTGGATTTTCACTAGACGACACTCATTTGCCCCCATTCGCTTTTGGATCCTTCTTCTTCTTCTCTTTCTTCTTCTTTTCCTTCTTCTCCTTAGGTACTTGACTTTTGGCTTTACCAGCCCCATCAAGCGAAGAGGAAGGAGGAGAGGAAGAATTAGAGGAAGTAGAAGGTTGGTGGGTAACTCTGGAGTCATCTAATTGCTGATTTGATTATTCAGGAATTGCGGTGTTCTGAACGACAGAGGTTGAGAAGAGCCATACAGGTAAACCAATTGTCAGTCCTGGAAGCGACAATGTGGCCATATGGGGTGCACCAACATCTCCCCAAGAGGCGAAGGGACTAGGATTTCCTCCAAGGGGAATCGCTTGGTTGGTGGATTCCATTTTCTCAACCCAAGATCAACGTAGGAAAGGGTAATGAATATTCCGTTTAAAATAATTTTTAGACGCTTTGACAAAACTTGTTTTTTTAGTTTTTAAGAGTCGAGAGAAAACAAAAGATGACTCTAGTCTCCTTCGATTTTTAATGAGCCTGAAGTGACAAGTGCTCAGATGGACCTTTTCCGTTAAGGAGTCTGAAAAGGAACGAAAGGGACTACTCTGGAAGTCTAGGTAGAGGGAGTACCAAACCAATCGCAAAACTGCAGAATACTTTTTACGGTACGATAATCAATCTTCCCGAATGTTGTGTTTAGTGCATTGTGATCGATAGGGCGGCAGACACGGCTTCCTTTGGATAAAGGATTAAGCCTATTGGGGTCTCCCAAAATATACTCGACGGTACGTGGGAGCACAAGTTTGTACTGGCACTTATCGTCTCAAAGTGGAGGAATCGCCCAACCATCAGTGAGAACAATAGTTACCAGGCTTTACGATGCTGGAATACGTCTCTAGCCTAAACTTCTAAATGTTGTGCGTTAAGTTCCAAAGCATTGTTAGATTAATTGAATTTATTTTAAGTTGATCTTGTTTATGACGTTTGTCTTTCGGGTTCACCACAAGATGTAGATGTAATTCCTAAAATGCAATCTAAGATGATAAACAAACTTTTTATCTCCTCTATGCAATGAAAATCCTAGCTACTAGGGAAAAGAAAGACAGAATATTTTCACAAAGAGCAAAGAGCACACTCTAAATGCACTTTCCTAAATCAAGCCAATCAGACTGTCTATATGCAAATGCACATGCATGTATTTGTTTTCGAATTTCTTAGTATATGGATGCTAAAAAGAAAGTTGATGCACAAATCTAAATTTCTTTTCAAGCGACAAATATCAACAAGCTTCTTTTCGAAATCAAAAAATGGAGACAATTACAACACCTTACGATTTTGAACTGAATACTTGTTCTTGACACTGGAAAATTACAAATTCAGACCAAAAGCAATAGTAACAGGATAATCGACCATCAACAGCAATCAAACTTTTTCCTACGATTGAAATCGACACTTGTGACAGATTCAAATCAAAGGACGATAGTACGACTATTCTACTTTTGCAAAGGAGAACTATAAATGACTCAACAAACACATAAAAACATCTACAGTTATTTTGTACAAAGGAGGCGGAATAACAACAAGGAAAAGGGGTTTCAAACAGACATATACTGATCACAAGCAGCAAAATTCAGGAATAGAACTGGAAAGAATGATCCACAGAAGCCACAACTGCACAGAGCTAGTCTGATCAGCGCACCTGTAACACAGAGAATCTGAAATGCAACGCAGGTTGTCCACTCGGGAAGTGCACTAAAATCCAGAATCTATGAACAATACCTACGCTGGGCCAGAAACGAGACTCTGTTTGGGTTTCGGGTCACAGTTTGCAGTTCAGTTCTTGGGTTTTGGCTGAGTAAAAAAACAATCAGTAATGCAACAATCAGGGGTAGATCTAAGGAGGATCTAATAGCTATCACAAGGGCAATCAGATAGTTTGTGAATCAGTTGTTTAAATCATAAACAGATCTAGTAGACGGATTGAAGTAGCAGTTTTCTACTTTGCATTTGTTATGGCAAATGCAGTTCGAATGCTACTTGTAAGTTTACGAAACAAACAACAAAGAATGATAAACAAACAAACTAATTAGGTCCCCAACGGAGTCGCCATTTTGTTACAGGGAAAAGTGTCTATTTAGAACTGCTCTATCCCACTAAGGTGTGACAGCTGCCTTAGAAACAAACAGAGAAAAAATACTTTTGTTTTTCCTTTATGAATTTTAGATAGAGAGGAACAGAAAGACCAACCTCTGTCTTGCGCTAATCCTTCGATTCGATCCCGCTCTTCTTTGATAGTCCCCAACTACCTGCTCCCTTGCACGCCCAGCTTCAAAAAGTACCTGTCAGATCACAGAAGCATAGAACTATACAAAGACATGGATCTATAATCATAAACAATCTAGGATTAGATGTAAATTGACCATACACATGTAACAAGCATCAATGATACAAAATCATGGAGGAAAACTCAAATAGTTTTTATTGATAAACAAGAAAAGATCCAGGAGGAGTTACAACCAGTTGTTCCGACCCAGCATCAACCTCCCAGCAAAGAAGCCCCTCTTCACCTCAAACAAAGCTTAGGTCATCCAACAATCTAATGTTTGTCTCTAGAAACCAACAACAATTCCTTACAATATCCAAAATTCCAACCTCTGGATCTCTCGGATGAGGGATCCATATATAGATAATTGTAAGGGGGATGAGTCAGCTTGTGATTTTATTAGTGTCTTCTCTTTGACAGTTCTTGCTTCCACTTGGAGAGTGAGGGCCTCTTACTCATCCTTCGTCGAATTCAGTGAGGCAAGTGTCACAGGAGAAGGTCCTGGAAGCTTCCATTGCCTTTCCACCTCACGGAATGACACTGCTATTTGTCACTTCTCGCCCATCGCACCCTACAGAAGGGACTTTTGAAATGCAACGCACCCTCACAGTGTATTTAGGTGAGATGCAACGCACTTAGCCAGTGGAGCAGCTGCAATGATCTTGTTTTGACCAATTCTGAGTAGTTTCTCATGGAGAACTTCTGGGAGAAGTTGTAATCTGTTGACCTTGTTCCTTTAGGGGTTAGAACAACACTTTTAGGGACTTAGGAGCCCTTGGTTTAGGGAAATTTCATGCTTGGGGTTGTAGGGCACAAAAATGTCTATAACACTAAGGTACAAAGTTCGTCTGGCTTTCTTGATCTCATACATTTATTTGAGAATTGTCCATATATCATTCACCATCTTAAACTCTTGAATGTGAGGGATGATGCAATACTTGACTGATAACTTTAGGAGAACCTTTACCTTCATCTCCCTTCTCTCCCAGTCTTGAATTGTTGTATTCGATCCACCAGTTGTAGTAGTCGGCTTAGCCTCATCACCGGTGGAAATGCCATAGGCATTCTGTCCCTCAAGCAGAGTCTCGAGCTTAAACTTCTAATTAGTGTAATTGGAACCATTAATCTTATTACTCTCATTGAGATAAGCTTCTGCAGTTTTATTATTCATATTTGAATGAATGAGAAAAACTTCACCAATTTATAAACAACTCGGACCTTTTTAAAAAAATAAATTGGGAAACTCCAGATCCACAACAACAAAAAAAAGAGCCAAGATCTCCCTTTTTTTTCAGCTACCCCCTAATCTTTAATTAAAACAAATTAAAAGAACTAGGATTCTTTAATAAAGAGTTGATATAAAAATATTTAAATAAAAAACCATATTATTTCCTTAAAACCAATCGCCCCTTTTAATAACAAGCCCCTCCATATTTTTTAATTAAAGAACTGTTGTTAAATCTCCTCACAGTCCACAGAGCAGTCATGGATAAATCTCCTCATGGTCGATGGGCTGGTGTAGCATAATAAAAGTGTGGCCTTCTTCACTGCCTCTGATATCTACAGTGACTCAATCAGTCATAATGTCGGCATACACCCAAATGTGATCTTGCTTTGGTTTCCTCCACGTTGGCTGATAGTTCTAGCTACGATGTAACAACGATCCAACAATAGCCTCACGTTTCCAACCTACAAGAAAAGAATCTGGCCTCCTCTATTCTACTGGCCCACACATGTTTTAATCCTACTATCCTTGCCAACACCTCAGCCAAACAACGATCCATGCAGCCTCCATGGCAGTCCTCACTAGTTTCTCATGTAGCCGCATAGATCTGGTCTTTGGCACGGAGGTTATGCAACTTCTACAGAAGTTCCTCCTCGACATAATGCTCCTTGGGTCTTTGGCCTTTTTTGTTTCCATGATTGGCGCCCTTATCCACCATGGAGTCGGTAAGGTCTTCGCAGATATTCAGCACGGAGTCATGACATCGCACCGAGTTTTCAAATTGTAATGTGGATGAAGTGCTATAGTGTTATCATCATGATTTTCCACCCAAACTGCGGGATGATTTCACCTTAGTCACACCCTTCACTCAGCATACATGATTAACAACCCAACTTCTCTAATACCATGTCAAGAGTAGCACAGCAAAGACATGAAATGACAAACCAACACAAGAGGAGCTCACAGGTGTGGATCACCAGGAGCTATCTCAAGAAAAACGCAACACGGGCTTCACATTAATCTCCAATATTAAATAGATACATTTTATTAGGGACAACAAATCATATCCTACAAGAATATGAACTGAATAACTATGAAAAATAAAATCACAACTACGTAACAAGAAGAGCCTATTGTCCATTAATTCTAACGTCTACAAGCAAAAGGTGGCAGAGATGTTATAATTGTTCTTTTGGCAGAGATGTTATAATTGTTCTTTTGGAAATAAGAAACCGCTCTTAAGAAACACTAATAAATTGATTTTCAAGGTTATTTTAATATTTTTAATACTTTTAATTTGAGGGTATTTCTATATTTGTTTAAATGAGTTATGAAAATAGCTTCAAATATGAATTATCCCTTTAGACTGATTTTCAAAATTATATTAATATTTGTAATACTTTCAACTTGATGGTATTTGTGTATTTATTCTAATTGCATTATGAAAAGAGCTTCTTGAAACATTAATTCTCCCTTTAACCGTGCCTTCTAGTATGCATTATATACCTCTTATGGAGCACTTTCTGGAAAAACCACCAAGTATAATGATGAGGAGACCACTACCTGAATTCTTTTGTCAAGACATGGGAGCAATGTTATATCTCAGATTAAGTAGGAAAATACAAGGTTTTTTTATAAGTAATCATCATGTTCCTTAGAACAATCATTCAAACACATTATGTCCTATAAGTTTTCATTCTAGGCTTTGATATTCTATTCAAATCATTTTTTTCTTTTCCCATCTGTAAATATTGAAGAATTTATTTGTTGCATTCCTGCTATGCCTATAAAAATGGTATGTCAATGGGGATATTCCCTAGAATCTTCTCAAATTTAATGCATAGTGCCCTATCTATTTCCCACCTATTTCAATACTTCCCTTTTTCTTCGTTTGGAATTTTTATTATTTTGACATCATTACCTACTTGATTGGTTGCATTAGATTAATGATTCCTTAACACAGTTTCAATATTTAATGAAGAATATCTTGCAAGCTTAGCCTCTCAATTGTAGTATCTAGGCGCTAATCACATGTTAGATTTACATCAACTGAAGAATACCAAAATTTCCACCTCCTAGAACTTGCATGTTGCCATCTCAACAAGGCATTGAGATCCTTCAGTGGTCATAGTTTCCTCCAATTCCTCGAAGAAGAACTCCATTCCTAGCTCATGCAGATATAAGTGAGCATTTGGATCCATGAATATCTATGATTATATGTTCCTGAAGCCATTTTTTCCACGTGCCCACTATCTTTAATAGTTGACCCTAACATGTACCCTCTATATGTAAAATTTTGTATTTTCAATCAACATATTGGGCTCATGGTATGGAGTCATTCCCAGCTTCTTGAACCAATCTTTGAAATTATAACTTCCTCTCAACTCAATATTTGAATGGACCTCGCCATAATTTTAAACTGACTATCGAAACAAGACATATCTTGCCACTTTTGTTGCCTCCTTTCTTGCAATGTGGAATTAGGTATTCACAATGACAAACACAAAAGAAAACATCTGGAGGATTTCTTTTTTTTACATTTGATTGCAAATTAAGTTTTATGAGTTACGTATTTACCCAAAGAAAACACATTCTCAGAAAGTGAATGAAATTAGCCAACCAATATCATCATGCATGTTCAACTAAGTTGCTTTTCCTCTTAATTGCCACACATTGTTTTAGGCACTTTCTCAATGAGATGCCAAGTCCATAGCAAGCATAAATCTCTTGAAATATGGGCCATATACTATAGATGAAATATTTTCACATTTTGAAAGGGGAAGGAAGACAACAACAAAGAATATTTGCAAAATCTTGTGGAATCTAAAAGATTCCCTTAGTCATTTTTCATAGAATTTCATAGGGAGTGTAGTGGTTTGCTCAGAATCTTGATCCAAGGAATGAATATTTCACCAAAAATGAGAATGATGATTGACATAAAATAAGAAAGTAGGATCAGACTACGACAAAATAATCCTCTTTCCCCATTGTTTAAGCATAATTTTGGGGATTATTTTTAACTTTGGACTTTCTATATTCAAATTTTATACTTAGTTGACTCAATTAAATACAATGCGTACAAAATTTTGTAGTCCTCCTTCCCCATTGTTTTAGCCTAATTTTGGGGATTAGTTTGAACTTTGGACATTCTGTATTCAAATTATCTACTTAGTTGACTGAGTTCAATACAATGTGTACAAAATTTCTAAAATTTAAATCACAACTATATGGTTCCAAAATATTGGAAACGTAAATATTAGAGTCATCTTAAATGTGATATGAAAATTGTTGTGATGGTAGGTTTAATATCTTTATATTTTTCTTTTAGTTCTTATAATGTAATCTTAATAGCTTGAAGATATCTAAATCTATAGATTGAAGATTTTAATTTACAATTGATTGTTCATATATATTGACCAATATGTTGTCTAATTGATTGATAGATCGGTGCTATATTGAGGAAATGACGAACAATGATTAGTGTTATTCCAACGATACATAATATCCATGAGTTGTGATTACTATAATTCTAATTTCACTCCCTTTACATAAATAAGTGCTTAGAGAAATACACTATAGATGAAAACATAACATGTATTATTAGCTAGCCATTCACAAGTGTGACAAGACAAATGCAGAGCGAATCACATGGTTATGGTAACTGCATTTGATCCAAACTCTAAAATTTCTATGTAACAACATTATCTCTTCTATATTTGAATACATTGAATTATATTCTAACATAAAACCTTGCATATATAAAATCGTACCATTGTTCATAATGTGAAAGCCACCTTCAAATAAATGGTCAAATACAAATCAGTACAATATTATAATAAACATAACAACAAATTTGTTCTTTTGTGAAAAAATTGAAAAAAATTATAATATATCATTTTATAAGATAAAAATCAAAATCAAAATAAGTTGTGACTATTTTTTTTAAGATATTTTATCTTTATGAGCTTGTGAGATTATAGCAGCAGGAAGAGGTGCAACAGGGTTAGGCGAGAAACCCTCTACGGAGCCGTCGGCACTGCGCCGCAGACGTACCCAGACGGCAAGAATAGCGCTGCAGCGTAACAGAGCTGCAGAATCCTAGCAGAGGCAATGGATCAGCCTCAGGGGGGGGCGTCAGAGCCCTCCCCCACACAATACCCACCTGAAACTACAGTCATTTTTGGTTCAGTAAATCAGGAAATATTGGACAAAGGGAAACAACAGTACAAGGAGGACAACGAGAAGAATCACCAGACAAACAAGGATGGTCACAAGCCAGAAGGACATGAAAGCCCAGATCAAACGCAAAAAGTCTTCTCTTCTACGTGCCGACCTGTCGCCAAGGAAAGGCCGAGAATCGAGCTGCCAGGAGACATCATAGATGAAAGAATAGAATACATGACCGAACACGCCCTCATTGGGAAGTTCATTGGCTTCTGGCCGACTGAACGTGCTTTATACGGTTGGATAGCGGCGAAATGGAGACCCAAAGGAGATGTTACCCTTCAGCTGGGGCCAAAGGGCTTCTTCACTGCAATCTTTGTCTGTCTAGAGGACAAATATAGAGTCATGGAAGGAGGGCCATACTTTTTCAATGCAGCAGGACTCTATCTGAGGGAATGGATTCCAAGATTCAACCCAGACAAAGAAGACCTCACTTGGGCCCCAGTCTGGATCAGACTCTATTCCCTTCCAGATGAATATTGGGACGAAAGACTACTCAAGGGTATTGGAAATGGAGTGGGAGAATACATCAGGACAGCCGAAGAAACTAAAACACGTAAGTATATATCCTACGCACGAATTTGTGTTTTTATCCGCCTGAATGAAGCTCTGCCAGAGTCAATCACTCTTTCTCACAGAGATGAAGAATGGACCCAGCCTCTTGATTATGAGCACGTTCCCTTTAGATGCAGAAGATGCCATGCTCTGGGACATCTCTTCAGGGACTGCCCTCTCAATGTCAAAGATAGTACCCCTGCTCCCTCTGAGAACCAAACCCAGGATGGTTTCACCAAGGTCACCAATAGAAAACGCTCGCATAAGAAGCCCCAAAATGGACCAAAACCCCAGCCAAACAAGCCCTCCAATGTTGCATCCAAGAACAGCTTTGATGTACTTGCCCAAACCTCTGAAGATCAACCCCTCACCTCTGATCCCATCCCCTCGCGCCCCCCTTCTCCTTCCCACCCGTCCTCCATCGATCCATCTTCCAAATCCTCTGCCCCCACCGCTTCCCCTTCCACCCTCAGCAAAGATCCCGAGCAGTCTAACAAGAACATGGAAGTTGATGGAAAGGAGGATGTTTACCAAGACCCAGAAATCAACAAGGAAGAAGGCGAACAAGTGAGGCAAATGGACGAAGAACCGGAGAGCATAGATCTCAACGGTTTAGACATTCTGGAGCTAGAAGCAGCATGCAAAAAAAGGGCATATGAATCAATCTCAGAGCTTCAACTTGATAAGCTCGAAATGGTTATCTCAAGAGCCTATCATCAACACCAACTTGGGATACAACCAGGCAGTCATTGGGACAGCCACCTGCGCCCAAAAGACTCCAAAAAGAGAGGACGGAAGACAGATCTCCAGCGAACTATCGAGGTAGGAAAAATCCTGGTTGATTCAGGCAGATATGCAAAGTTAACGAAGTACTACAGGCCCTCCAATAGTAGTTGATCCATGAAGCTCGTATCCTGGAATCTAAGAGGGCTTAACAGCCCCGGAAAACTAAGAATGTTAAAGAACATGATAAAAATGGAAAAGCCACAGATGTGCTTTCTCCAGGAAACAAAATGTAATAGTTCTACCCTAGAAAATATACTTTCCAAGGCTTGGCCAGGCTGTCGTTCGGTTGCTGTAGATGCCATGGGAGCCTCAGGAGGGCTAGCTATAGCATGGAACTCTCAGGCGGTAACTCTCACGGATTTTCATGCCTCTCACCACCATATTCAAGCTGTCTTCCACATCCTGGGAACTAACATTCATGGCAACCTAACTAATGTCTATTTTCCGCAAGATCCAGGCAGCAGAATCAGGCTCCTTGACACTATTGAAGTCCTCGGCAATAACAGAAATCACCCCCTATGGATAATGGCAGGGGACTTTAACATGATCACCAGCAGCGAGGAGAAGATCGGCGGAAGATACAGATTGGAGCCGGACGCTGCACACTTCAAAGACTTTATCCAAGCAACTTCCCTCATCGACATGCAATTTTGCAATGGTACCTTCACCTGGAGCAATCGTAGAGCTGGAAACTCCCAAATCGCCTCCAAATTAGACCGATTTCTAATCTCTGATAACTCGGTGCACCTTGGCGGAGACCTCTCAGCGGAAATTCTCGCTCATTCGGGGTCGGATCACTGGCCAATAGCTCTTCAATGGAGGAGACCCGGGGATCAGACAAAAAGACCCTTCCGATTCGAAAGTTTCTGGCTGTCTCACCCTGCATTCAAGGATTTCGTCAAAACGACCTGGGCCTCTTTCCTCCCACCGGAAGGTGCGCGGATGTATCAATTCCAACAAAAGCTAAGGAACCTAAAAAATCAGCTAAAAAAATGGAACAGGGAAACCTTTGGCAACATATTTAAGGCGCAACAAGATCTGCAACAAGAGTTGGCACTTCTCCAACAAAAAGTAATTACAGAGGGTCACACAGAGTCCACCCTGAACCAAGAGCGACTTATTAACAGTCAGATTGAAGAAAGAAGGAAGCAGGAGGAAATCTACTGGAGGCAAAAATCAAGGGTCAGGTGGCTGAAGGAGGGGGAGCGCAACACCAAATTTTTCCACAGAACCACGGTGCAGAGAAGGATGCACAACTCCATACCCTTCATCCAAAAACCGACTGGGGAAAGAGTCGAATCGCATGCAGAAATTGAAGAAGCACTCCTGGACCATTTCCAACTAGTCCATCAGGAACCAGCAAATGATAGGCAACCGGCTATTGAAAAGATAATCAGAAATGTGCCAAAAATTATATCGGAGGATCATAACAAACTGCTGATGAGTCCCATTCTTCCTCAGGAGGTCGATGATGCAATGGCCCAGCTCAAAGAAGGTAAGGCCCCAGGCCCTGATGGATTTACTACCACATTCTTCCATGCCTTTTGGGACCTGATAAAATTGGAGGTATGGCAGATTGTTGAGGAATCCAGAACCATGCGCTGGCTCCTCCCCTCCCTCAACTCCACTTTTATCACTCTCATCCCCAAAGAGGAGAACTCCATCACACCTGACAAGTTCAGGCCGATTGCCCTCTGCAATGTCATCTACAAAGTTATAACAAAAGTCATAGCCAACAGATTGAAGCCCCTCTTACCTCTGCTTATATCTCCGGAAAAGTCAGGGTACGTGGAAGGGCGACAAATAATGGATGGCATCCTCCTCACGCATGAGATTATCCACTCTCTCAAGCACTCTAAGCAAGCAGGTATGATTATTAAACTGGATCTCTCTAAAGCCTTCGATAAGCTCAGTTGGTCTTACATGCAGCATATGTTAAAAGCTTTTGGATTTGATCTCATGTGGATTCGCTGGATTATGAACCTAATCACCTCCACTCACTTCTCCATCCTGATAAATGGCATCCCCTCCCGCCCCTTCAAGCCCTCTCGTGGTATTAGGCAAGGTGATCCCTTATCCCCCTTCCTCTTTGTTCTGATGGCGGAGGGTCTTGGTAGACACATTAAACATGCCCTCCACTCCCATCAGCTTAAGGGCATCTCGGTTCACAACACCCCTGCCACCTCTCATCAACAATTTGTTGATGATACTATGCTTTATGGTTATCCCTCTGCCCAGGAAGCATCTCATTTCAAATCCCTCCTCAACGACTTTGCTGAAGCTTCTGGAACTCATATCAACAACTCCAAGTCGTAGATTTTTTTCTTCCACACCCCACCTCAGGTCAAATCTGCCATCACTCGCATTCTGGGCATCCCTGCAACCATGCTGCCCTCCAAATATCTAGGCGCTCCCCTCACTGCTTCCACCTTAAAACTTCCCGCTTGGAATGCCCTCCTCGAAAAGCTTGAGTCCTGCCTTAACCTCTGGACATTCAGATCCCTTAACCTTGCCAGTCGGGTAGTGCTTATCAAATCAGTCCTTCAATCCATGCCTCTCTATCTTTTTTCAGTTCTTGCAGCACCCAAATGGGTCATAAAGAGAATCAGAAGCCTACAACGCGATTTTCTCTGGGGCAGCTCAGCTACAAATCGTAAATGGGCTTTGGTTAAATGGTCCACGGTATGCATGCCAAAAGGCAAGGGCGGTATTGGACTTCGGGACCCAGAGCACAGTAATGCAATCATGAATGCCAAGATCTGGTGGCAATGGATCACAAGCCCTGAAAAGCCTTGGGTCAAAATCTGGACAGCCAAGTATGCTAACCACAGACCTCCAGAAGAACTCATTAGGTTCATGCCCACTGAGAAGGGGTCTTTAATCTGGAATGCTGCCAAGCAGCACTATCACCTAATCCAACAGCACAGCTTCTGGGAGATAAGGAATGGAAAACTAGCAAGATTTTGGTCTGACGCCTAGAATCAATTACCCAGGCTAACTAGTACTCTTCCTCCAACTCTAATCCCAAATAGACAGGAACAGCTAAGGGATAAAATCCATCTTTTCTGGACACAGGAAGGGGAATAATGATGCAGGAACTAGAAACACAGTAATCACATTCTCACCAATGCAACCAGCAAAGAGATGGAAGACCTAGGGGAAGAATTAAGAAAGCGAAGAATTCGATACCATGAAGGCCATGAAATTTTAAGATGGGGGTATCTGCCCAAGGGAAATTACACAACAGCAGAAGCCTACAAGATGGTTAGCAACTTCCCTCCTTCGACCGATTCCTTATGGAGTAATCTATGGGATCTCGGGCCTTGGCCCAAAATCTCCTACTTTCTCTGGCTCGTAGGGCATAAAAAAATCCTCACTTGGGATAGACTTAGGAGAAGAGGCTTTCAAGGCCCTTCCATATGTCATAACTGCTTTCAAAACGAAGAAACTCTCCAGCACCTTCTAGCTACCCGTCCCCTAGCCACACAGATTTGGGAAAAGGTAATTTTCAGATGCCAGAAAAGATGCATAGCCGACGACGACATCATCAACAACCTCAGGCAATGGCCAAAAAGCCCCTACAACTGTGAAATCCTCAACCACCTATGGAGAATCATCCCGGGCCTAATCTTATGGAACATATGGAAGGAACGAAACAAGCGCATCTTAAAAAACGCAAGCTCCCACATTGAGGAAATCTGGCACAGACTCCAAGGAAATCTCAAAGAAACCATGATGCTCAGAACTTGGTCGAAGGAAGATCACCCCTCAACGGACAATGAGAGAAACATCCTCGACAATTGGCAGCTGCAACTGCCACAAGAAGACTACAAGCAACAAACTTCCAATAACAACAGCACAGATAACAGCTACTGGAAATTTCCACCCATCAATTCTTTCAAACTCAACTTTGATGGGGCTTCCAAGGGAAATCCAGGAGCTGCTGGATTATTCAGAGGAATTCTGAGGGACCATGTTGGAACTCCCCTGCAAATCTATTATGGAAATATGGGATGGGATACTAATAATTCTGCCGAACTAGAAGGCCTCTGGCAAGGTCTCCTACAAGCGGAACAGCTCAATCTCCAACCCCTGATTGTGGAAGGGGATTCTCAGCTGCTCATCAACATAGCCATACACTTACAGAATGGATCCCAAGCCAGGAAAATCACCCCTAGTTGGAGACTAGAAGCTAGGCTAAACAACATGGAGAAATATCTCAGAAACAACAGATCCATCTCTTTCAATCACATAAGAAGAGAAGGCAACAAGATTGCGGATCTATTAGCCAATGTAGGGGTTGAAAATGATCAGGTAATCCGCTCAGGATCCATGGATATCATTCCAAACAACCAACAAGCACAGGAATTCAACTGTCTCATCCAAAAAGATGCAAGCCACCCGGATGCGGGTGTTAGCACAGGAATAAATGCTAGGCCACATGGCCAGCAAGTGTTGCCACGAGCCAGCGCGTGGAGGGAGGTAAGGGATGCCGCCGCAGGCTTAAATGAAGGGGCTCCCGTTCAAATGCCTTAATCGCATTAATGGAGGAAGGCTGTGAGGGCAGAGCGCATTCATGGTGCTCAGGTTTCAAGAGCCAGCTGATGAGTTTAAGATGGGGGAAGGAGTGGAGTTGCGCCATTCTCAGCAAGACAAGCTCGCTGCGCCGTCGTGCAGGGACATTCTCTGCCTCCAGGCAGACGCTAAGGACTCTAAATTCTCTGTATTGCAAGGGAGAGATAGCAAAGCGCCATCTGCAGGTGTTAAGAGTTGGGACATTGCATTGGAAGCTCTGTTTCGAGCAGCCAAACCCATTGTCAACATGGCCAGAACGAGAGAGCGGCAACCATGTAGGCGTGGATCTGGGCGTGGAAGCTCCTCTCGCCCTCCAGCAGAGGATGCCCACCACCATTGTTGCTGTTGCTACTGTTATAGAAGAACAGGTACTCCTCACCTGCAAACAACTCAATTCTTGGATTCTGGCAACCCAAGTGAAGGAAGGCCAGAGCTTCCAGCATTTGGCACCGCAGTCTTTAATTTGGGAAGTCTCAGTGCCCACATTTCAGTCCTCTTCATCAGAAATGCAGAGGAGGACAATGCTGGATCGAGTAGCAGCGAATTGCCCTCCGAGGACCAAGTGGGCAAGGCTGAGGAACAAGCGAGAGACGCGACTGGGAAGGCACCCGTCCAAGCTCAGGCGCAGGAGGCGTCCACGTCCAGAGTGGGAGAAGTTCGGGCAGAACCTCCGAAAGAATATGGATGGGTCCCGATTGTGGAAATGGATCCAGAGGAATTGGAACCAGAGGAGTAGCAGACATGGGCGCCACCATCCTTCTTTTTGTCCAGGTCCTGTTCTGAGGTCTTCTGTCTCGGTTTCTTTCTATGCTTGGGATAAAATATATGTTTTTATATGGGTCTAGTAGTCTGTCTGCAGGTCTTTCTCTGTTTTGGTTTCAGTTAGCATGTATTTTCTGGGCGTATGCACTTGTCCACGGTCGCCCCTGCGAGGGTAGTATTTTGAGTCACAGCTCCTGCGAGGGCATTGTCAAAGTTAAAAGACATTTTCTGATGAATTTTGAGGCAGCCTGAACACATCTAAATGCTAAAGCAAGCTGCCAACCCACAGTGCCATAGATGGCCATGGGAAACTAGTTTCACTGCATGTAATGTTATTTTGTACATAATATAATTTCCTAGCATAGTCTTACTGAGAAAAAAATATATTTTATCTTTATATGCTTGGTCTATATTGAAGTGGGGTGCTTCAATTTTAAATATTTAAAAATAAAAGAAATGCTTAGATGGTAAACATAGTTGGAGAAAATACGTCTTATTCTTAGAAAAATTTTATGTTGGAAAATACTAGCTGGACGAATGGGAGAGGAAAGAAGATGGAGTATTGAGTTGTGATAGCGAGGAAGAAAGAAATATGTCGCTACATTTGGACAAGAAAAGGGTTAAAAATAATCTCCATAAAAGATGATTCTTTTACTTACTCGACATCTTTATATTTGACCTTCTTAAAACTTACATGTTGATTGGTCGTTTTGGTTTTATTTATTAGGTAAATATAATTAATAATTTATAAATAAATAAAACAAATTTAACGGTAAAAGGTTAAGTAATATGAGTAAAAAGAAATAAATTGCTATATTTTTTAATTTCTTATTAAAAAAGAATAAATATTATAGTGTCTAAGGTTTATAAGGTTAAGGTTGAATATTAGCTTTGTAATTTAAAATATTAAAGTTTGTTATTAAAATTTATATTATTAATTTTAAAGTCTATTTGCGGTAGCTCAATTGGAAATGGCTATGGAAATGAAGTCTCACCAAACCGGGTCTTGGGTTCAAATCTTATGCTATCCCTAGGTGAGAAGTTGGACATCATGTCTAAGTTTACAAAAAGAGAAAATATTAATTCTAAGATTTAATATTAATATTAAGAATTATATTACTAATCTTAGGGTTTATAATATTAATCCTAGAGTTTAATATATTAATCTTAGAGTTTATAATATTAATCGTAGTGTTTATAATACTGGGTTTATAATATTGATCTTAGGGTTTAATATTAATCCTCATGTTTATAATATTAATTTTAGCGTTTAATATATTTATATTAACATTTATAATCTTACGGTTTATAATATTAACATTAGTGTCTACAATTTGGTTTTAATATATTTATATTAAAGTTTATAATCTTAAGAACTATAATATTAACATTACGGCTTACAATATTGGGTTTTATAACATCAAATTTTGATGAAAATTTTGATTCCTTATCCAATGAGTACCCATGTTGCATACTTTCGATGGAATCTACTACCCGAGAAATGAGAAACAAATGAGAAACGTTATGACAATCATGTTTTTTCATGTATTTCTTAATTTTCATGTAGAAGGGTCCATCAAAAGTATGCAACATAGGTACTCCTTGGATGAGGAATTAATTTTTTCATCCAATGAGTACTCCTGCTCTAAATTTGAGTAAAACCTTAGGGAGATAAGTTGAAAATATGAGATAAAAAAAGGTTTTATTATTTTATTATTTTTTAATATTTTTACTTTTTTACTCAAAAAATTGTGAATCATCCCCCATGGTTGACATCATTATCTTGAATCCTATTAGTTCTTATAAATTTTATTTTGGTTGTACATTTTTCTTAGGAGGCCCATTTTAGACCTCAAAATTCCGCTTTTGGTATTCCTTGGATAAATATTTTTAACCAGCTATCATACACATTAATCAGTTTGATTGGGAGAGATTGGAAATTCTTGATTTGTTGGATCAAGGGGTGTTGAGGCTTTGCGAGTGAAGCATTTCCTGAGCATACATATAGTTGACACTTTGTCTTGATGTCTGTGTCTCGATGTTGGAAATATGGCATTGGTCATTGAGCTCTGACACACACTTGGATTTTGGGTTGATGGTTAGCAAGTAAGCTTGATGGTACCTAGAGGGGATGAAATCTTGAGTCCACCTTAGTCCTACCTAGATATATTTCCCTAGTGAGGAATCTATTCCATGGCATTGCAGTGCCTAAATTGTTGAGTGACTAGCTGGATAGATTGCCCTGGTCAGGAATCTAGTTCATGGCATTGTGGTGCCTAAAGTTCTTCATGGTTCATATAGTTTTAGGTCTTCCATTATACATGTAAATTATGAATACCTCCCTAGTTAAGAGGAAGTGTTTGAAAAAGTAACTATGTTTGGTCTTCTATAATGTACTTGAGTCATTATTTAATGTAATTTTCAAAAGAATAAAGAAAATAATTTTTATTATTGTGACTTATTAAAGCATGGGTTTCATGCTTGGGTCACCATGTTCTAGGTCAAAGTCCCCATTTAGGACTTCTAGGATTTATCTCGAGTTTGTAGAATTATTGTGCATTTAAAGAGACTCTCCTTGGGCTTTTGAATCATGTAAAAAGGTTTAGTATTGAGTCAAATATGAATTATGGAACCTCCAAACCATGTCAGCCTAAGGGAAGATTAGGTCGGCCTAAAAACCTATTCGACCCCATGAGAAGCATATGAAGGGAAGGACACCGAATTAATTTGGAGCATCACTTCTTGTCAAGTTTGAATTACCTCTATTGGGAGAAAGTGCAAAAATCTTGTTGATGGGTAGAAGTGCGAAGTGGGTAGTTGGGAAAGTATGTTGCCAGGAATTCGAAGTGAATGTGAGTTTGGGGGAGGCTAAGGAGTCAAGGAAAATCAAAATGTTTGTGGTAGTCTCTCTCTGATTCATCCTCTAGATTGGGAGAATGAAGTCTTTCATGTTAGACTGCTACTGAAAGCTCTTAGCTGCTACAAGTTGTTGCATAGTCGAGGTTGTTGGGAAGAGGTCAATGTTTTGGATAAATATTTTTAACGAGGTATTGTACGTGACATATCTATATTTTATTTCATTCCTTCACAAATATGGATTAGTGTTATCACAACAGTCTTCTCTTTCTCTGTTTTTCTATGTGTTTCCCCAACGTGGTCATGGTATAAGGAGTTAGGCTCAAACTAGTTGAATCTTTACAAGACCAATCTCATCGACCTCAAAAAATTCCCATGGTTGAAGAAAATAAAGACGGGGGAGTAGGAGATCCTTTCAAAATATTGCTTGAGGAAGACCTCGAGTGACAAAGGAATAATATGATGGAAAATTTTTCCTAGATCCTCCGACAGATGCCCACCGATGACGCATCTTCATCCCATAGTCACTTTGAAGGTGTTGCCTGCTATTGGTGCATTAAGATGTCTTTTTATAGGCAGTCTTAATTCCTACATTAATTGTCAACCCAAGGTAAGTCTTTTTATCTCAAGTTTGTTAGCACAATCTATGCAGTGAATTTAGAGGTTATCTAATGGTGAATCATTGCAATCACTAATAACTATATCTTCAACTCAATTCACACAATTCTGAAAGAAATAACTTAGAAAGAACTCTTAACACACTCTGCAATTCTATCTAACTTATTTCGAAATCAAATGAATCTGAATGTGAATGAAAATAATCATGCTTGGGAACCTTCAAATAGAATTAAGACTAATTCACTTGATCAGAAAGGAGAACTGTAACAACTAAACAACAATCATAATCTATATCAAATTAGAATTGAAAAACAATTCCTAATTTGAATGGAAATCTTAATTAAACAACAATTCCTAATTGAACGACAACTGATAATTGAACAACAAGTAACCAAATAACGATAAATGATTTCTAAACAACAACTAATCTATCTAAGTAAATTATGGAAATCAATTAATTCTATCTCTAAGATCTATGATAATAAAACTCAGAATGAACAAAAATCTGCTACTAAAACTAATATAACCAATCCAATGAAAACATTACTCAGACATATTGCACAGCTAAGTATGAATCTAAATGAACAGTAGTATGAATTGGAATCGTAAATCGTCATAATAAGCGAAATGATATTAACTAAACATTAACAATCAATAAAGACTTAATAGAAAAATTATAACACAAGAAAACAGTAGAACTTCTCTTGACCGGGCCCAGAGTTGCCAGAAGCCTACTCTAAGGAATACTCAGAATATATGTAAATATCAAACAGAGTATTTTTTCATTAATATAGTAACAATATTACAAAATCACTGAGATAACAACATTATATGTCTCAAAAAGAATGATTACTGATTACATAAGTATGAACTACTTTTCATTTGCCTTTTGGCCTTATATATATAATTAAAAGAGCATACTAGGTAAAAGTGAATCCTCAGGATCAGGGGATCTTGAGGACTTCACAATACATAATCTGATTCTTTCATGAAATTATATTGGTTTGCTCGGTCTCTCGCTATCTTTCCTGCCTAAGATGTTGCCTTTTCCTTTTACGGCCTGGTGTTGTTCTATCGATTGAACTACTATTGACCAATCCGCATCTGCTCACACAAGGATAGTAAAAAGTTAGTTTCTTGTGCTAGATTTATGTAATTTGTTACCAAGTGCTTTCATCCAGCTTTAGCTATTATTTCCTTTATTTCAATCCATACACAGAGGTAATCATATAAGGATGAATGCGAAATAAAGCATTGCCAAGGAGAAAATATACCTTATTCTTGACCCAAAATACTCCCCATCTTACCTTTTTGCATGTCCTCATGTAATTAAATAGTTGATGTGTAGCTGAGTTAGGGAGTAGGTAGGAGATACCTCCTCCTTATAATTTCTGAAGCCATTTTTCTTCTTTAGTATAGAAAAATCCTAGGTAACATCTAGATGCTTCAAGGTATAGTCACAACGATGCTTATCTAGAGGATGCCATATGATTGGAGTCCTATGCCGACATCCTATCCATTCAAGCCCCATAGTCAAATTCAAGTTACTATATTTATAGAAACGAGAGGAGGTAGTTTTAAAGTTCCGGTATCCAAACAGTTCTCGATTTCTAACAGCAATGCTGGAGGCTTCCCACCTTTGTTTGGATGCAGACAAGGCTTCCTCCTTAATCTCTTGGAAGTACTCCTTTCCATCTTGGATAATATCCATGTGAAATGGCCCCAGTTGGCCCACAACAACATCTTTCTTCTTGAATTGCTTGTGTTTAATCAAGAGCTGTAGGGGTTTGGTTGATTCCCCTCTCACCGATAGGTCAATTCCTTCTTCATGCCTCCCAAAAGTATTGTGAGCCTTGACCCACTTGACTTGATTAGTAGAGCAAGAGAGAAATTCCTAGAGTTGTACATCCACTATAAAGGGGCCAGGGTTGTTGTTCTTGTCATCTTCTAGAAGGAAATTGTGCATATAAAGTTCATAGAGGAGGCATTGTACCTGCTCATTCTGTTCTCTAAATCATTTGATAAAGTCTGGGGTTGTTTTTACTTCCCCAGGCTTGTTAGCCTTAGCAGCCTTTATTTTCAACAGGAAGAACCTTTCCAGGAGGAATAAGGCATAATTTGTAGCAGGGGTTCTACATGACAGGGTGTCTGAATAAAGAGAGCAGACAATTTCTAACTTCTCCTTAGCCTTCTGTAATTTCTCCCATGCATTCTCAACATTTTTCTGTTCAACCCTGTACTGAGCAAGGTTCTCATCTTCAGTTATGGTTAGTGCCTCAAAATTTTTCTTTAACTCTTGATGTATCCTCAAGGGCACTACCTCCTCCTTGTGCTAGGCTAATTCTTGTTGAACCTTTAATAGTTCATTCTGCAGTATGCTAATACATTTCTCCCTGACTAGGGGAATATAAGCAGGTGTCTCTTCTGTTTGGGTTTCTCCTTCTTGGGTCTCCACGGGATCGGTCTGAAAAATAACTTTTCTTGCCTCTTGAATCATGTGATGACCAATTTGAATGTTCTCTTCATCATCTATTTGAACAACAGTATCCACGGTAGGGTGGTCCATTTGGGTCTCTTGTGGTAAAACATAGGGGTCCTGAGTTTGCATTTCAGTGTCTTCTACAAGGCATGGCTCTGTCTGAGTTTCCTTTAGACAAGCCAAAAGATCCTCAGTTTGGGTTTTAGAATCCTTTCCAGAACAATGTTTTTTCTGTGTGCCTGTGGTATTTTTTTCTACTTTCAAATTCCTAGCTCTAATGGCCTCATTTACCCACTGCCTTAGTTGCCCAATTATTCGCTTTTGTTTCCTATACTTCTTAAGGATTTTTTTGAGCTTGTCCCTATAGGAATTCTTTATTTTGGGACTTCCAACCGGTGGTGGGTTAACTTCGTTGTCCTCTGGTTCCTGTATAGGTAGTAATGTGTCAGCATCAGGGAGTGTTCCATCTAGAATTATATCTCCTGATGGAGCTTCACCTTCTAGCTCCTATTTATCATGGATTTCTCTTTCAGGAGATTCCAATACGACGATGTCTCCGGAACAATTTTCATTCTTCAGGTTTTCTTTTGGGTAGGCCTTGTCCTTAGGGGACTTAGAAAAAACAGTACTACTTGGTTGATTTTCATCTCCCAGGGTTTCATCTACAGAATTTTCTTCGGCTGGGGGTTCCACTGGACCGGTGTCGACTGCCTCATTTCCTTCTCTAGTGCCTTCTTCTTCATGTACCTTTGCTTCAATGGGTTTTTCCACTGAAGGAATTGGTTCCCTCTATTTTTCCATAGAATCAGTGAATGACAGGGTTTTCTCAGGACCAGGGTTGTCAGCAGCGGCAGATTGGCTGGGGGTACAGTTTTGTTCATCAACATTCCTAGATTGTTCTCTACCCTCTCCAAATATTCCCATATTTTCAAATACCTTGGCCACTTCCTCCTCATAGTTGTTACACTAAAAAATGTCACCATGGCTGTTTACAGTTAGTATGGCTCTATCAACAGTCATGCTATCCTCCTGGGCAAGTCTTATGCCTCTTCTCTCCATGTCAAACTCCAAAAAGAGAGAAAGTCTTAGTAAATGTGTTTATCTCTGGGTACGTAGATTCTCTCGGCCTTACCTGCGTATACGCACCTAATGTTCACAAAAACTGCATACTTGTACGCTCTGTATGAAAAGGGGCAGGTGCGTACCCCTGTAAAGGTCAAAAGGCGCAAGTTTCACTCCAAAAAAGTTACTTGTGGTCATTTCTAGAGGCTTCTAGAAGTATGTTTGACGTGTATGAAGCGCCTCCAGATGGTTCATGTATCCCTACCAAAGAGGAACTTATCCCATCAATAAGGGAGCTATCCCATTCAAAGAGGGACTTATCCCATTGATGGTGACCTGATTAACTTCTTCTTGAGCACTATAAATACAGGCATTGGGCCAGAAGGAGGAGAGGTTGAAAGCTAAACATTTCTAAGGGTAGATACTGCTGGAATTAGGACTCTCATTTAGAAGCTTGTGAGGAGATATTACCATCTTTGCTTGTTCTATTTGGAAGTGGGTGAGCTTTGTCAAAGTAAAGGAGAACTCTTGATGGACCTTGGGAGGGACTTGCACAACACCAAGGCTTAGGTTGTAATTGTTCCTTTTGTTTCCTATTAATGCAAATGAGTCCATTCTTCTCAATAACTTGTTATTTATGAGTTGTTTCATGTACTCCTTGGTCTATATGTTAAATATGTTTTATTTTATGATATTATCAAGTGCTATTTAATCGTTTGATTGTTAGTGAGTGCAGGTTTTGAAGTGAAGGAGGAGCTCATCCGGATCGGCGAGGCTGGACTGCTACAACAGTGTTGGACTATAGGTAGGATCTAAACACTTGATTTCTCGTATGGTAAATGCATGTTTAGAGAAGGATTGCTCTTGTTTGTCTTATTTGTCACTAGAGAGCCTTAGGCTCCTAGGGAGGTTGGTTGTGTCCGCACTATCGACTCTTTCCGCCTGACAAAATGGCGACTCCACTGGGGACTCCATTGATGTGAAAGTTTTTTCCTTTGTATGCAACTTTGATCTGAGAAAAGTCATTTATTTTATGGTTTTTGGCTCTGTGACTTGGTATTTGGGTGGGCTAGCTTAGGGTTAAATTAGATTTTGTTTTTCTTGGTTTTTCCAGTAGTACGCACCCTCTGAGTATTGCACAATGCGTACATGTACGCACTGTTGCTGTGTGCGCAGAGCGGGCCCGCACCTGTCTTAACAGGTTGCCTGCGTACCGTGCTAGAAATTAAGAAATTTCCATTTTTTACATTTTTCCTCTTAGATTTTGCTTTTCTTAGTTTTTACTGCCCAGATCCATTAGTCTCCTATCAAAGATCTTCACCTGAACTTGTTTCGATAGCATTGAGTGTTTTAGTGGATTTCATAGAAGTTTAAGCCCTAGGGTTTGATTTTTGAGTAGGTCCTCTAGTGACTTTGGCGGTAGAAGTTGTCAAGCCTTAGATCTCTCTGGTTTTGTCAGCCTTCTTAGGAGTCGGACCTGTCATAAAGTCTACCTGTGAGAGCAACTTACCTTTGAGTTGTCTCTTTGGCAAATTTCGAAGTGCTTGTTGATTGAGTATTGAATTCCATTTTACAAAAAGAACAAAAAGATTTGAGTTTTGTTTTGACTGGTTTTTTGATTCTGCATTAGCTAGTCCTTGGCTTGATTATGGTCAAGTAAAACAACCTAGAATCATCCTTGTAGGCTTTTGCCTGGTTAGGTTTGCTTTAGAGTAAATTTCCTTTTGATTTTCTTGTGAGTCAATTTTTCATAGATTTTGAGGTTGATTTTCGTTAAAATAGATTTATATGCTTTATTAAATAAGAAAAAATACAAAAACATATCCTTTGAAAAGTTTTGTTTCAAGTAGCTTTTGGAGTATTTTGAAAGAAAAAGGATTTTTCGTGCACGTAATGAGTGGTCATGTTTGTATGCTTGGAAAGATAAAGAGTTTTATTTCTTTGATTTTCGTTGCCAAGAGAGTTTCTTTTATATAAATTTGCATTATCTAAAATTTCTTAGCTAAGAATTTCATTGAAAAAGAAAAGTAGCGTAAATCATCTTAGGTGCATCTTTGTAGTGGTTGCGAGTCGAGTCTACACACCATTGGTTTCATTTCCGCTACCTTTTGTCTTTAAAGAAAACCATAAAATTAACGCTTAAAGTAAAATCAACTTAGTAACTTTTGTTTACTAGGGCTCTGAAACACCAATTTAGATCAGGCTAGTGTCTTGGAGTAGGAGAGTAATTAACTCTCCAAGACAACAAAACCAAACAAGTAGCTTATCTTGTGATAGAATAAATCCAATTGTCTCATTTGTACTCTGGGAAAGCTCCCCTTAAAGGAGAAGCACGAGCTCGTGTCCGATCCAGTGAGGGAATCAATCCTCCCTCGTTGGGAACGGCGCCAGACACGCACGTATTACAAACGGTAAACCTCAGATTAACCATTGTCGAGGAGCCAGGGGTCACTTATCGGTAAACCTTGGATTATTGTCAAGGAACCGGTAAGGGGATTGAGCTTGATACTCTGCCCTTGCGTGCTGTTAGAGTGTAGACAGTTCCCCCAGGTGCATTTGTTGCGATTGGTAACCTTAGTGACCATTATCTTTAGGATTCTACCGAGGTGACGGTGGAGGGAAGATCCCAATGTACCTGGAGCAGACGTCGGCTAGACTCACTTGGATTTTCCGGGGGGTTCACTTCACTCGAGACAGTTAAAGTGGAGGAACTTGTGCCAGTCTATTCATTAAGTAGGTTGCCGGGGTAATTGTTCCACTCGCCACTTCTGTATTGAATCCGGCGATGTTGGGTTTCATCTCCAACTAGCGTTTTCGGTCTGGAAGGCTACTGTTTGTGCTTGGTTTGATGCCCTAGATCCTTTAGGCGTGTGATTCAAATTTGTTTGGTTCTTTAGTGACTTTAAGTGGTTTGATTTGAGATTTTACTTTGTTTTCGTGTGTAGTAGTTAAAAGTTTTTAGCTGTGGCGGAATTACCGAGACAGTCCCATAGACTTCGGGGCAAGTCACCTGAGATTGTTACCGGAACTGATTTGTTGAGGAAACTCCGTAGATCGCGGGGTGGACCTCCTGAAGACGTCCCGGGTCAGTACGAAGGATTGAAGGTCCTTGTAACTCCTCCTAGTGGCAGTAGAGTAGGTTCACCTGAAGAAGGAGAGTCTTCCTTGGTAGTCCATCCAGATTACCAAAGTCTAGAAACAGGTTATAGTCCTGAAGCTGTTACAGTTTCTGAGCTTGCTGGTAGTTTTTCATCTACTAGTGATATAGGCGAAGAACCTGAAATATCTGAACCTGTTACTCCAACTTCTAGTGTACCAGATTCACCCAGGGTAGAAAGAGTCATCACCGAAAATCTTCCTACTGGTTTGATATCTATTGAAGAACTTGCTCCAGAGGAAGAATTAGGCGTATCTACCCTTGAAGATCAACCTACTCTTGATCTAAGAGAGCGTGAATCTATCTTTTATAGTCCTCCTAGAAGTACTACTTGGTACCTTTCGTTAACCAATTATTTAGACAACTCAGGGCTAGGCTTTTCTCCACCTCGTACTCCTTTTCCACCTAGAGGTATTTATACTCCTGTAAATATGTCTAGTTAGTCGTCCGTGTTCACTCAATCTCCTGAATCTTTCTTACACGACGGTCCTTCTGTTCCCACTGGGTATCGGTCACTTTCTGGTACCTTTGCGGGGGCATCTCCTCAACCCATTGATCATGGGTTACTAGCTGGAAACAATGGTAATAAACCGTTGGGTGTAGGAGACATTTACATGATGTCAGGATCAGTTCCCGTTTCTCAACCTCAAGGTGGCCAATTACCGCCTGGGGGGCAGCCTCAATTAATGCCTGGGGGGCAGCCTCAAGGTCAGTATGTTCCTATGGTGCAATACATGCCTCAAGGTCAACCCCAGCCTCAATATGTACCCCAAGGTCAACCTCAGTATCAATATTTACCTCAAGGGTATCAACCCCAAGGGTATCAACCTCAAGGGTATCAACCTCAAGGTCAAGGTCAACCCCAGTATCAGTATTTACCCCAAGGTTATCAACCTCAAGGTCAATACTCGAGTCAAGGTTATCAACCGCCCCAAGGTCAGTCATATGTTCAAGGTATGGGAACTGTACCTTTCAGTTATCAATCCTATCCTCAACCCGGTTATGGATCTCAGTATCCTCAACCTGTTACGGGTCAATACCCTGGAATGATAGTGTGGGATCCATCACAAGGTCAACAGGTGTTGCAGCCAAGTATACAGTTGTTACCTCAAACCGGACAACCCGTAGTTTCTGGTTCACCCCAGCAACCGCAACCTGTCCAGTCAAATGTTCAAACTTCTGTAACTTCGGTAGTTACTCAGCCGCCAATTGCACCTAGTACTCCATCTCAAACGGCTGCTGCAACTACCGCAACATCTGTCGCACTTACTTCTGGAGTATCGATAGCTCCTGTTTCTACTGTCTCTGTAACTACTCCTCAGACATTTTTACCCTTGTCTGGATCTACGATTCAAACTACGGTTCAGATGCCTATAGGTCAGCCTGGTATAAGTACGGTTGTCACTACTCAACCACAATTTGTTCATCAACCGTACAAGGGACAGTACCAATATGGGCAAGTTGTCCAGCAGCCGGTTTACCAGTATCAACCGTATCCTGGGTACACTTATCAACAACCTCAACAACCCCAATACGGTCTGGTTAATCCTGGTTTTCCAAGAGGATATAATATCCCTAATGCGATTCCTGTTCCTAGTTATCCTGGATATCCTCCTCCTCGGACTGGTCTTGTGACCCAGAGTTTTAGAGATCCTAACCGGCAATTACCGTTTATCGCAACTTTGGATTTACCAGACTTGACATGCCTAACGAACGATCCAATTCAATACCTTCCGTTCTGGCCGCCAATGCCAAATAAGTTGCCCAGTGATATACCTAAGTTCGAAGGTAAGTCTGGAGAGGATCCGTCCAATCACGTGATGACTTACCACCTTTGGTGTGCTTCAAATTCTATCTTGGATGATTCGATCTGCTTACGTCTTTTCCAACGTACACTCATTGGTATCGCGGCCAAGTGGTACATTGAGTTACCACGGGCCTCTTTTTACAATTTTAGCCAGTTAGCTACCTCGTTCTTAACTCACTTTCAGTTGCCAATCAGATACGATAACGGCACGGAGTTATTAACTTCACTAAAACAATCGACGTCCACGTATATTTCCGATCACATTCATGAGTGGAGACGTCGAAGAAGGTTAGTGAAAGTTTTTATTCCAGACCAAATCTTAGCTGAATGGTTTGTTAAATCATTATTACCGAAGATTACTGAAGATGTATCTAAGGCCGGAGTAGTTACTGAGGAGCAAGTCATTGCTCAGGTGCAGTACCTTGACTTAGTTTATACTAAGTTGGGTACGTTACACAAGAAGATCCCAGATCTTCCAAAATCGAATCAAATCGCTGCTGCTCCTTCGGGATCTCATGCCGCTGATGGTATGATTGGTACGGTGAACACAAAGAGCAAGAAGAAATCTTCCAAGAATTCTACTACTCCTATAATCACCTTGCCTGATTCCCCGACGGGAGAGTCTTCTCCTGAACTTTCCGCCGATATTCACGCTGTAGAGTCATCTACGGCCAAATCAAAAAACGGTGGAAAGAAGAAAGGAAAGAAGAAGGCTAAAGCAGACAAGGCTCCGAAGGAGAAAATAGAAAAGTCGGAAACCAATGACGAAAAGCGCAAACCTTGATATCCTTGTCTTATTTGTGAAGAGGGTCATTTTACAAGAGATTGCCCTCATCGGGCCGAGGTTGTGAAAATAGTCAAAGGTTCTCCCACTCCTACAGTGTTAAAAGATCCATTTCCAAAGCAGGTGAGTAAGATGATAGGTTCTTCCTCGACTGCCAGTGAAGAACCCATTTTGATGATGTCTCATGTGCGGATTGCGACTCGGTCACAAGATTATGGTAGTAAGAATCATATTGATGGTAAGGAAGCAGAATCTTCTCATTCTAATCCATCAACCTCAGCTCCTGGTTCCGATCCACTACAGATCGAAAAACCTAACCCGGACTTAGTAATCAAACCGCCCGCCAAGGGTATTCTTCGAAGGTCTGCTTTCAATCCACATGCGAGAGCGGCCCAGAATTACAACATTGTTGAGGACTTAGCTATTTCACCCTCAGCAATGTCGGCTTTAGAAGTGTTGCAATCATGCCCAGCACAACGAAAATTACTTTTGTCGGCTATCGGAGCTGTTGATGTTCAGGACTCGAATCTGATAATCTTCGATCTAGAAAATAGTACACTGTGCCTTCCCCATCAAATGGCTTTCCAGATTCCAGTGATAGTAAAAAATAGGCCTATTCATCAGACTGTAATTGATGAGGGAGCTTTCATGTGTATTATGTCGATCCAGTGTTGGAGATCGCTTGGTTCCCCTTCACTGAACCAATCCCCGACCATCCTTAAGGCCTTTGATGGCCGTGGGTTCCGTCCTTTTGGTATTCTACAGGAGTTTGCAAGGGAAAGCAAACTTTTTACGCCGATTCGTTCCAAACTACGCCGAGGTCACTAACGGTTTTACACGGTTGTTGAAATAGAATGCTCAATTCTTTTTGGGACGAGATTGCCCAACAATATTTTGATGCACTGAAGCACGCGTTGACCCATGCACCGTTGTTGCATCCTCCCAACTACAACCAGGACTACTTCTTATACCTCGTAGCTTCGCATTCCACTATTGGAATGGTGTTAGTCCAAGAATATGAATTCGGAATGGAACACGTGATATATTATCTTAGTAGGACGTTAAACCCCACTGAGCTAAAATATTCGCATGTGGAGAAATTGGCCTTGGCAGCCGTTCAAGCTGTCCAACATTTTTGTCACTACATTCTTCTCCGTAAAACTACAGTTATTTCGGATTGCAACCCTATGATTTATATTTTGACTAAGCAACTGATAGGGGGCAAGTACTCTAAATGGATCATTATCCTGCAAGAGTTTGACTTGGAGTTCGAGAAGTCCAAGTCTAAGAAATCCTTAGTTTTTGCAGAATTGATGTGTGATTTCCCGCATACTGACACAGAGACTGTGGCAGAGGAGTCCATTGCAGACGAATCTTTGTTTCTTATCAGTACTTTAGATCCGTGGTATGGGGATATAATCATCTATCTCCAAACCCAAACCTTTCGGCCTGAAGCTTCAAAGTCAGAGTGTCGAAAAATTTGGTTTCAATCCCAGCAATACAGAATTATTGGAGATACACTTTATCGCCGGGGGGCAAACTTGGTTTTTCGACGTTGTTTAACTCACGAAGAGGCTGAGAGAGTTTTGAATGATTGTCACTCTGGAGCGTGTGGCGGTCATATGTCTGGGTATGCCACAGCTCAGAAGGTGTTGCGTGCTGGCTATTTCTGGCTGTCCATGTTTAAAGATTGTATCATTGTGATCCGAAAATGCCACAACTTTCAAGTGTTTGATCGCAAGATGCGCACACCACCTCCTCCTCTCCACCCTATAATTGCCGTTGGTCCTTTCGCCAAATGGGGTATCGATTTTATTACTTGTAACCCTCACTCGGCCAGGGGGCATCCGTATATCATCCTCGTGGTTGATTATTTTACTAAATGGGCCGAGGCGATGCCTACATTCGACGTAAGCGGCAAAACAGCTGTAGTTTTCGTATTCAATCACATTATAACTGGGTTTGGTGTCCCGCAAGCAATTATCACTGACCATGGGAGCCATTTTCGAAACATCATGATGACTAAGCTTACAAGCCAGCTTGGTTTACGCCACAATAGCTCTACTCCTTATTATCCGCAAGCCAACGGTTTGGTTGAGTCTATCAACAAAGTTTTGGTTATCATGATCCGACGAATCATTGGTATTCATCGGTCGAATTGGCACAACATGTTATTTTCAGCGCTATGGGCATACCGAACTTTAGTGAAAACTTCAACAGGGTTCACTCCTTTCCAGCTAGTTTATGGCTTGGAAGTTGTGTTACCCATTGAATGCGAAATCCCATCACTTCAAATGGCTGTCGAATTACTCCCAGCTACTTCCGAAGAGGAGAAACGTTTATTATACTTAGCTCAATTAGATGAGACTCGACGTGACGCTGCATTAGCAATCGAGACTCACGCGAAGCGAATGAAAGCTCAGTATGATAGAAATGTGACCCCTCGAAGTTTTTCGGACGGAGACCTAGTGGTATTATATGATCAAGCTAACGATAAGCTAGGTGCTGGAAAATTCGTTCCTATGTGGCATGGACCCTACATTGTAAAGCGAAAGCTAGCAAAAGGGGCCTATGAGCTGGTAGATTTTGATGGGGACTCTTTGGGTAAACCCAGAAATGGACTTTACCTAAAGAGGTATTATGCTTAAATGATGGGTATGGAGAATTTTTAGTTAGGTTAGGTTTTCTTTCTAGCTAGTATGTTTGTTAGTTTAGATAGTGTGCTTAGCTTAGAAAGTGTGTTTTTCGTCGTTATTCTGGCTTATCTTGGTTTTACTCTTAATATTGCAGATGTCGACGCCTCTCCAAACATACATTGGATTTGCTGATGGTGCTTGTCGTAGTACACGGAATATCTCTTCCGCAGCTTGGGTTATCTATTCGCCCTCTGACGAGTTAGTTTCTATGCATGGGGTGAGCCTCGGTCAAACGACGAACAACATTGCAGAATACAGTGCAGTGGTTGAATTATTGTCTGAATCTATTTCATTTGGAATTCGACGTTTGATAGTGAGGTTAGATTCTGAACTCGTTGTATTACAGCTTAATAGAGTATATGCCATTAGAAATCTTGTGTTATTAAGGTTTTTTTTGAGAGTGCTCCTCTTGGAATGTGAATTTGATTACATTGAATATCAGCATATTCCAAGGTCTTTAAATACATTAGCAGATGCAATTGCTTCTCGAATGTTGGACAGATATTTGCGATAATCATGCAAGTAAATTTAAAAACATTTCATCACATATGTTAAACAAGATAAGCCTTTAATAATGATATATATATATATATATATATATATATATATATATATATATATATATATATATATATATATATATATATATAGATAGGAGTGTGTCAAAAATATACATCGTCTTCGATCATAGGTTGAAACACACCTTATGATCGGCAAAATGATAAGTACAAAAAACCAAAAATGTCATATGTGTCTACAAAAGTGACTAGCCAATCACTGGTGGTGCTCTCTATACGAGACCACTGCCCGCGCTACCCTACACAGGAACCTCCTAAAAGGTCCTGGGACTGCGACCACATAGCGCTGAAGTCGAATAGGAATGTCATCTATGGTGGTCTCTGGTATACCCGCCGTCAGACGCTCTAGATGTTGTTCCAGCTCGGCTAAGGTCTTTGCGGCCGCATCCTATGGGGCTAGTGCTGGTACAGCTGGTACTCTCCTCTCAAAAGCCCGGAGGTTGGCCGGACGCCGTGGACCTACATCTGCATTTTGAAAATTTGTGCTGTCAGTTTTGAGGCGATATATAAAAACAAAAAAAATACATAATTTAAAAACTTGTGAAGAATGAAATACCTCTATCGTCCCACTGTTCTCCTTGTGGAAGAACCATGTCCGGATCATTCCGAAAATCCATTCCGGCATAACGAAAATCCTGAATAGCAAAGACCTGGCCCTCTAGCCAGTGAAAGTAACCATCAGGAAATCGAACAACTGTTGTGCCCTCATCAGGATGACGGGCCATTACCGCAACCCATCTCGTCAACTTAGGCTCCCGAGGAGCCCCAACTGGAACTGTAAGATGCTGGGGAATCAGCATTGGAACTCTCTCTAAGGCAAAGCTCACAACTAAAGGCCCATATCCAAAGGTCTTCAGTTGTCCGTTCTTTGCCCTGGTTAGTTGGCCCTTCATATTCGCCAACACAGCATCGCACCAGTTGAAAATGGTGCCTTGGTAGCAGTCTATCGCCATCCGCATTTAGGACCCAGTGGCAATGTGCAAGGCGGCTGCGCCGCAGAGTTTGGTAACAGTAAAGGCTATCACCATAAGTTCGGGCAGGGATATGTACTTGATTTCTATCCCTTTCTCCTGGTACTAATTGTTGCACCACTCTAGCCGAAGGCTAGCAAGGGATTGGCCACCCGGCCTAGTCCTGGACAGAGTCAGTTGCTCGCCCCTATTTGGCAAGCCAGAGAGAAAATATATGTCGGAGGGCTCTATCTCGAGCTGGTTCTCTCCGATGTACAAGCATTGATCCTGAATGTTCCACCTTTCAACCAGCCACTCAAGGAATGACACCTGGCCCCTCATGCCAGGTATGGCCCAGTATTTGTACAGTCCACATGATTTTAACGCATCAATAGAAGGTTGATGACCAATTGCCGCCAAATCAACATCCTCGTGTTCTCTTTCTCTCCAATCTAGCATGGTGAATGCCCTGCACACCAAAAAACAATAGTTAGAATTCATTAGAAGAAATTTGATAGGTTGAATTTGGAGTTTGGGGTTTCAAAATGCGTGTTTCACGGGGTATGCACCCCGCGTTCAGAACACAGAGTGGCGGTACGCTAGTCTGAAGGCGGGTTGCGTACCACGACCTTTTTCCTATATACAAAAAAGGTCGGGGTACGCAGGTCGCCCATGGGGCACCTGCATACCCCGAGAAACATATCCTAAAACCCTAAACCCCCTAACAAATCAAACTAAAACCTAAAAATGAACTTTAAATGGATGAAAATGAAGAGGAGGATGTTGTGGAATACCTGAGAGAGACGACGCTCGATTCTGACGGACGGATTCTCCGCAATGTCCACAGGAAGTTTTCTTGTCAAAAGCCCTTTTCTCAACCTCAACAATAAAATGGTAAAATGACATGGTAAAAGGTCTTTTTATAGGTTTTTTGGATGAATGAATGCTAAGTTTGTTTATTTTTCACCATGGAAAGATGCTTTTCAATGTATTTTTGCCTATCTTAAATAGGTATGAGCAATGTGTTGTTTTTGTGCAGGACCAGGGGACTTTAGGGTAAATTGTCATTTTTCACAAACCAAAACATCAGAGTCATCTTTTAAGCTCTTTTCTGACTCCTAAAACATGAAAAGATTGCCGAGCGTTTCTTTTACACTCGTTAAAACGACATTAAAAGACGGTCCCCTTATAGCTCTTTTCTGACTGTAAAAACATGAAAATATTGCCGGGTTTTTGTCGTTTCAAACTCGATACGGAAATAAAACGACATGTCCTTGATCGCTTTTTACTTTTCAGGTCAGAGACACTAATCATGAAAGTACTCCTTGGTCGCAAGATCAAGCGGTTCTCCCAGGTATTATTTTATACTTTTTCGGGCTTGGGGGACACAAATTTACGAAAAAGTTCAACCTGGAGTCTTCTTAAGTTTTTCAGACTCTCTAAAATTGAAAAACGCCGAGTTTCTCCTATACTGGGCTCGTTAAAATTTCACAGTAAAGGACCTGTTCAATTACAAACAGGAACGAACCACTCCTTCCTAGGGTTCGAATCAAAACTAAGTTGGACTCATCCGAAGGATGAGCTTATAATCAAGCATATGTTATCCTCCTCAAGCTTGTAAAAAATAAAGAGGTACTTGCCAGAAATGGTGGGGGAAAAGAGAGAAGAATGAGCCTATTTGTTATCCTTTGTTACAGAAGAACCTTATCACCGCTCTTGAACACGACACTTTCCGTTCATCTGGGTTGGGAAATCCTTCGCCTTAAAAGTTGATCAAACCACTTTGAAAGTCTTCAACCGTTTCTGGGTATTAACTTTGGGTCAATCGTCACCAAACCATCTGTCGTGTCGTTATGTGTTCAAGAGGTCTGCAAACAAAACTTTCATCTACAAAAATACTTGTCATCCATTTTGACCATCCCTGAGTCAGTCCTTACAGCAACATTTCTTCAACTTGAACAATGATTTCGTGTCGTGGGCTTGCCTGCAACGGGTCGCTTTCTATCGACATCAGCACATTATCTGGAAAGATGACTTAGAAATCGACAGTACCTTGAAGTCTACATGCATCAATGGCAGGTTTCTCACCTTTGACGACAGTTTACATCATTGACTTTCGATCAGAGGATTCCGTGACGTGTTCGACATCAACTCATTTATTCACATTTCATGGATTGTACTGGGTACTTTGAGAACCATTGACATCACTGGTGGTCTCTCTCACACTTGTTAACGGTTTACATCATTGACTGGTAATCAAGTGGTTTCTACCATGTTCGACATCAACTCATTTATTCGCATGGCTAGAATCGTACCAATTCGGGAAGTAGAAATGAAGACCCTGGATGTAGTTTCCACCATCCAGGCTGCGAGGAGTTTTGTATTCATTATATAGTAGACCAATTATAAACAGATGGCTGCGTCCATACTGTGTCTACAAAAGTCTATGATTATGATGTACTGCAAGATCATTCCTGTATCAGATTAGTTAGTCTGTTAGTTAAAGTTTTGATCTGAGTATGGGAATGCCTACCTCAGCGATGATATAATCTTATACATGTATTTTGTGTTGAAAATTGCAGGTTCTGACCAGGCTCTTCACAAGATAATCCTTGAAATGATAAAGCGCTTCACCCTTCCTAGATAATACAAAACCCTAATCTACTACAGGCTTCGCACTTTAGGGGGCAATCTGTTACACTAAAAAATGTCACCATGGCTATTTACAGTTAGTATGGCTCTATCAACAGTCATGCTATCCTCCTAGGCAAGTCTTATGCCTCTGCTCTCCATGTCAAACTCCAAAAAGAGAGAAAGTCTTAGTAAATGTGTTTATCTCTGGGTACACAGATTCTCTCGGCCTTACCTGCGTATACGCACCTAATGTTCACAAAAACTGCGTACTTGTACGCTCTGTATGTAAAGGGGCAGGTGCGTACCCCTGTAAAGGTCAAAAGGCACAAGTTTCACTCCAAAAAAGTTACTTGTGGTCATTTCTAGAGGCTTCTAGAAGTATGTTTGACGTGTATGAAGCGCCTCCAGATGGTTCATGTATCCCTACCAAAGAGGAACTTATCCCATCAATAAGGGAGCTATCCCATTCAAAGAGGGACTTATCCCATTGATGGTGGATCTAATTAACTTCTTCTTGAGCACTATAAATACAGGCATTGGGCGAGAAGGAGGAGAGGTTGAAAGCTAAACATTTCTAAGGGTAGATGCTGCTGGAATTAGGACTCCCATTTAGAAGCTTGTGAGGAGAGATTACCATCTTTGCTTGTTCTATTTGGAAGTGGGTGAGCTTTGTCAAAGTAAAGGAGAACTCTTGATGGACCCTGGGAGGGACTTGCACAACACCAAGGCTCAGGTTGTAATTGTTCCTTTTGTTTCCTATTAATGCAAATGAGTCCATTCTTCTCAATAACTTGTTATTTATGAGTTGTTTCATGTACTCCTTGGTCTATATGTTAAATATGTTTTATTTTATGAGATTATCAAGTGCTATTTAATCGTTTGATTGTTAGTGAGTGCAGGTTTTGAAGTGAAGGAGGAGCTCATCCGGATCGGCGAGGCTGGACTGCTACAACAGCGTTGGAGTACAGGTAGGATCTAAAAACTTGATTTCTCGTATGGTAAATGCATGTTTAGAGAAGGATTGCTCTTGTTTGTCTTGTTTGTCACTAGAGAGTCTTAGGCTCCTAGGGAGGTTGGTTGTGTCCGCACTATCGACTCTTTCCGCCTGACAATAGTTTGGCAAAGGGGAATTTTGATGACTTGTAGGTGGTGTGCGAGATGGTCTAGCCTCATCTGTTTGAATTAGGATACACCGCTAGGCTCTCACTCACACAGAGCACCTATGTTTTGCTGGGTTCAGGGGCAAGGGGGAATTCTTTCTTTTCAGTGTCCGTCTCGGACTTTGGGTTCTTGGCCCTTGTTTCTCAGTTATTGTATTTTCTAGAGGTAGAGCCAAAGTAGGATTTACAACATTGTCCTAGGGTAACTTATTTTGGGCCACTCTGTTCATGATAATTAATTTAATCAATCCATGATGACTAAATACTTTGTGTGGGTCCTTAGCTTTCCTAACTTGATAGGTGACATCATGTAATAGTGAATTCAAATAAAATGGTAAATTAACAGAAATTTTCTCTCTTAAGATGGCTAAAAATTTCAGTTGGTGTTGCTTTACCACATCGTGTCGACTGTCGTAGGTAATGTACCTTTGCATGCTCATGGAAAATTCTTCCCATGACTACCTTAATGCTGAAGGATGGATCCCATTTCCTGTTCACACAAGTTACTTGTCTGGATCCTAGAATACTTCAATCGTTGTGCAGAAGGACATGTTTTTCTTTCCATTTGGTTCCTTCAACTGAAATTCCGGTGACTTTGGTTGTGACAACTTCAGAAACTATCATACTTCTGCCTCTAACTATGGTGCTACCATCTTGAAAATTCTATAGAAAATCCAATGTTAGCTCCTCATGAAATCCTTGCAAACTATTCAGATATTGCAGCCATCCTGCATAGTCGAGACTTGCATGAGATTGATCTAATGCCATAAGAACTGGTGGATCATTCCGGATAGATTTTCCTCCCATGGATGTTGTACCTATAGCTAGTTCACTTGTATGCAAGTGTTTTACACTTCCACAATTTAGAACAACATTAGAGAACATTCCAACAATTGATAGAGAAATGATGATGTTTTGGGAATTAATATCATATTTAATTAAGTCATTTGTCTGATCAACCACACTTAACGCAGGATCATGAGTCTGCATGCCAGCCATAGTGGTTGCGGTCCTTTCCGCAATTAGAAATACTTGCTATTTTTTACGCATTCATAATCATCATGCAGTCCTTACTTGGAAGTTAATTCAAATGATTATCACACAATTATCCATAACTGTCACACATGCCATGCATACCTAGGCCATCCCCCCTTTGATGAGAAAAGGGAGTCCACGTCTTTTCAGCATTTGAAAAGCAAGCAAAAGCATTAGCAATACATAAATGCCAACAACCAATCTAAAAAATAGCGTGCTAATCAGTAAAGCAATTAAAGAAATACACGTCATCAGATGTGAAATGATCGAAACAAAATTAAAACAAAGATTTTAATGCATTATTTCAAAAGATTTTCATTGCAGTATTAATAGCAAAGGCATAATCAATGGTATATATTAATGACTTTCGTAAAGCGATTTGATAGTTAGAATATAATGAATATATGACTTAAGTTACCATATAGATTGGCTTGTAAGAGTGTTGTTCAAATGGAAAATTCCCTTTAGAAAAAATCCATAGGTGATAAGAGCTAGAGAGCATAAGGTAGTGTAATATGATACTTCAATACCACAAGCAGAGCTGCTCCTACCAGCAGGAATTCATACCTTGTACAGGGTTGCTTTTTAACCCCACAAATGAGCGAGAGTCCTCCTTTTAGTATGTAGATGATTCTTCTTTTATTGTCATAAAGAGACCACTATGTTGGTATGGTGACTAGATGACCGTAGTGCCATTCACCAAGATATAACAAAGTGATCAGGTTGGGTTGTGATGAGATCCCCTTCCCTTCTGAAAACTTTAAGCATCAAGAAGGTAATTAATTGAACAACAATCTTTCAATCATTTGAACAATGAAAAAAACCGCAAAAGTGTTGTTCAATCAATTGAACAATAGTTGTTCAATCGTTTGAACAACAAAAGAAATAAAAACGCAAAAGTGATGTTCAATCAATTGAAAAACAATCATTCAATCATTTGAACAACAAAATAATCACAAATTGCAAATGTGCTATTCAATCGATTGAACAACAATCAATCAATCGTTTGAATAGTAAAAGAAAAAAACGCAAAAGTGTTGTTCAATATATTAAACAACAATTGTTCAATTGATTGAATAATACTTATCAAACATGCAAAGCAATAAAAATGATCATATTTACGTAGTGATGCCTATTCTTAAATTTAATCAATCAAAAAGAGCGTATACATTATTAATTTTTTTTAAATAAATGTCAATTTTTTGAAAGAAAAGCTGCTCGGTCATCACTCTCTGCAACTAAGATTTGCATGGAGGGGTCCTTGTGAACCTGCTCATAGAAAGACTCCATGGTGAGTGGTTTGTGATAGAGGCATACTCTGTGGTCATTCACCTTAAAATAATGGCCAGATACATCAATGGCAGTCAAGGTAAGAGTACCATTTCTATTCACTTCTTGAATCTCGTAAGGGCCGAGCCATCTTGTCTACAACTTGCCTGGGAAATATTGGAATTTGGAGTTTTAAAGCAGTGCCCAATCCCGTTTTTGAAACATTTTCTTCTTGATAACACTGTCATGCCATTTTTCCCTTTGTTGCTAAATAATTGCAGTCCATTGCAAAGCAAGCAGTTTGTTGGCATTATGAGACAAGTATTGTCCTTGATGGCAAATCACACTGATAACAAATCATAGTGCAGAAGGATAGCAGCAAGGAATTGATGATCAGTCTACAAGTATGAAGAAAAATATATACACGCTGGTTCGCTATATACCAAGTCGCGTGTACATGCAGGTTGGCTTCAGTAAAAGCGCGTGTATGTGGAAAACTTATCTTTGGTCCACGGTCGTTATTCCTTGGAAGTTGTGCCTATGGTTTTGGACCTTGGTGTCTCGACGGACGTGTTGATCCCTAGTTTTGAAGCTGATGGTATTGGATTTCTATGGTTTTGGCTCTTGGTATTGAACAAGGCCTAAGGCTATATAAGGAGAAGAAGATCATTAGGCAAAGGTATCTGAAAAAGTCTTGAATATCTGATGAAGTATTAGATCCAGTATGCAGGTTATTGGTTGATGATGTATTGCTTGATCTGAGCTAAGGAGAGATCTCATCGGTTGACGAGGAACAAGATCTAAGGAGAGATCGGGATCAAATGGTTTGAAATGAACTATATTTATATGGTTGATTATGCGTATTTCTAGATCTGCATACTGACGCAATGTTATGTTTTGGGTATAACTGAAATCTGGTACAGCTGCAAGTTATGAAAAATTATTTTTAGATCTGTACGCAGGTTGTCTTTGGTAAAACCGCGTGTATACGCGGGTTGCCTTCGGTGTAGTAGCGTATATCTTTTGGAGCTTGATTTTTTGGGTTGCAGCTGGATCTGACTATTATTGCAGAGCTCTGTAGTCTGCTCTGTGTTCTGGTGACTAGGTCTGACAGGGTTTCAGTGGTTCAGTGATTCGAAGAGTGATGATGCTAGTATTGGTTGTTTTATGCTTCAATGATTTGTGAATGAATCATGGTCTTCAGATTGTAATGTTGTGCTTCAGGAGTATCCAGTCTGAAAATTGATGAAAAGTGGTACCTGAAGGAAAGAAGATTGTAGGCTAGCACCTATGTACTAGTATCTTAGCTAGTACAAGAGAAAAGGGGGTTGGAGCTCCCTTCCAAGGAATTTTGAAGAACGAGAGAAGGTTGAAGCCTTCTGCAGGTTGTAGCCTACATACTGGTATAAGGCTGCACCAGTACAAAAGATTGTAAACTGAAGTTCTTATTAAAGAAAGATGAAGATGACTTGCACCAGGTGGTTTTCACCCACATTGGCTTTCCACCTTATATCATGGTGTTCATGTGTGTGGTTTCTGTGTGATGATCTGTTCTACTATACTGTATCTGTTTACTCTTAATATGATGAATAATGTCCTGATGCATTTAACTGAAGATAAATTAACTGAATTTATGGTTATACGCTGGTTTCTTTAGACACAGTAGCGTGTACACGCTGGTTCACTTAACTGAAGTAGCGTATATGTTTCTGAGCATTGAAAACGTTTTATTGATCAAATAATACTGATTCACCCCCCCTCTCAGTATTATTTCCAACAATTGGTATCAGAGCAGGTCCTTCAGAGAAGCTTAATCGCTTGAAGGTAGATCGTTCATCATGAGCAACTACGAGAGAGAAGCATCAATCAGGCCACCGGTTTTTGATGGGACAAACTTCAATTATTGGAAGGTAAGAGTTACTGCCTATCTTCAATCTCTTGGTACAGAAGTTTGGGACATTGTAGAGACAGGCTACACTTTTCCTTCAGCTACTCCTACAGATGCAGCCGAGAAAAAGAAATATGAAACAAATGCGAAAGCAGTCAATACTCTATTGGGATGTATATCTCAATCAGAATTCATGAAGGTAATGCACTATAAATCTGCAAAAGAAATATGGGACAAAATTGTCACAAGCTATGAAGGAGACGAACAGGTAAAGCGTGCTAAACTTCAAACTCTCAGGATTAAGTATGAGACTCTCAGAATGTATAATGATGAAAGTGTGGCTAACTATTTCCTTAGGGTAGATGAGATTGTCAATTGCATGAAAAACTTGGGTGAAGAAATAAAAGAGGTATTGTGGTTGAAAAGGTCCTAAGATCTTTGTCCCCCAAGTTTGAATCTAAAGTGTTTGCCATAGAAGAAAAGGAAAATCTGCAAATTCTTACTATGTCTCAGCTTCATGGAATTCTAACCGCTCATGAAATGAGAAAGGGAGGTCCAGCAGACAAAAGAGAAGCTGCCTTCAAGGCTTCAGGCAAAGAAGATTATTATGAAGCAAGTCACGTGCCAGAAGATGAAGAAGAGGAATCAAATTTTGTCAGAAAACTTCAAAGGGGTTTTGGAAGGTTCAGAGGTAAGCTAACTTTTAAATGCTTTGCTTGTGGAAGAGTAGGTCACTATGCTGCAAAATGACCTTATAAGGATAAAGGAAAGGAACCTTCTAGATGGAACAAGAAACAGAGTGCAAATAAGAAAAGCTACTACACTCATGAAGATAGTGATGGTCTATCGAATAGTGATGAAGATGAATGAGGTAATGAATATAAGTTGTTAATGGCATTTTAAGATGATGATTATATGGATGCTATATATGTGCATAACCTTTATGATGAAATTACTAGACTCAAGAGATGTATAGAAGAAAAGAATATGATCATTGATACTCTACAATTTCAAATTGGTGAAAAGGAAAAACATCTTGAAAAACTAGAAGGTGAAATTGTTGGTCTTAGAAAAGAGATTGAGAAAACAAAAGCTATTAATCTTAAATTTGTTAAAGGATCTGAAACCTTGGATGAGATTATCAATGTGCAGCGATCTCCTCTGATCAAGACAAGTCTTGGATATAATGGAGAAACATCTCAAGCCTCTACCTCTAAAAGTCATCTTGATGCAGCAAGGAAAAGCGAGCAAATGCCAAATAAAAGTAATCAGGTGAATCAGGGACAATTTACCTCAAGAACAAATAAACACCATCAAGAAATTTGGGGACAAACTGCCTTAAGGACAAACAGAAGCTACAATCAGCCACAGGTAAAATCTTCCCAATTTGCTCCAAGAATAAATAGAAGCTACAATCGGTTGGATGATAGATCTGATTATCACAGAACTTTCTTTAATGGCCAATGCTTTTCTTGCCATAACTTCGGTCACAAAGCAACTCAATGTGTTGCATACAAGACAATCATGACTAGAGAAGCTCAAAAGCAAGGGAGAATGACTGAAACCATGAAAAGGACTTATAACAACTTTTCGGCTCTTGAAAATGAAGTTGAATGCTCTATTTGTAATAACTTTGGTCATGAAGACTCTGAATGCAGGAGCAGGTTCCGGAAGACAATTCAGAAGGAGCAAAACTCAAATGTCAGAACATGGAGAATAAAGGAACCACAACCAGAAAGATGTGGGATAGCCTTTTATGCAGAAGGTCAAGAAAGTCTATGGTACATTGACAGCGGATGTTCGAAACATATGACAGGGGACAAAGAAAAGCTTGAGTCATATACCGCATTAGAAAAGGGGAAGAAAGTTTCTTTTGGAAACGATATCTCTGCAGCCATAAAAGGAAAAGGTGTGGCTCCATTGAAAGAGAAGGTCAAAGCTGGAAATGTTTTGTATGTTGATGGATTGAAGCATAATCTTCTGAGTGTCAGTCAGATGTGCGATCAAGGAACAGAGGTAATATTTAGATCAAATGGATGTTGTGTTCGTGATCTTGATACAGGTAAAACAGTGATCAAAGGAAGAAGGACTCCAAATAATCTATACATATTTGAAGAAGGACCACAACAATGCTATTTGAGCAAGGATGATGAACACTAGCTATGGCATCGAAGGTTGGGGCATCTAAGCTTTTCACAAATAAGGAAAGCATGCAAATATCAGGCAGTTCGTGGTCTTCCGGATATCAAAATTCCAGACAACACTATATGCAAATCTTGTCAGTTTGGAAAGCAAACCAGAACTAACTTTCTAGAGAAGGAAGGATCAGCTAGCATGCCTCTTGAGCTAGTACATACAGATACATGTGGTCCATTCAGAAAAATAACACCTCGAGGAGAAGAATACTTGATATTATTCATTGACGATTTCTCCAGGTTTGTCTGGTTAGGACTTATGAAGCACAAGGATGAAGCATTCGAAAAATTCAAATCCTTCAAAGCCTTGGTTGAAAATGAATTAGGACACAAAATTAAGTGCCTCAGATCTGACAGAGGTGGGGATTTTACCTAAAATGAATTTTTCGATTTCTGTGAAGAACATGGGATAAGAAGAGAATTCTCTACAGCTAGAACTCCTCAACAAAATGGGGTGATGGAAAGAATGAACAGAACAATCCAACAAATGGCTCGTGCTATGCTTGATGAATCAGGTACTCCCGCAACTTTCTGGGGTGAAGCTGCACATGCTACGGTTATTATTCTTAACAAAACAAATGTCCGAGTAAACAACACTCAAACACCTCATGAGCTCTGGAGTGGTGAGACTCCTTCGGTGAAGCATTTCAAAATCTTTGGGAGAAAATGTTATATTAAGAATACTGATGAGCAACTTGGAAAACTTAAACCAAGAGCAGATCAAGGAATTCTTCTTGGTTATTCTCCACATAGCAAAGCATACAAGTGCTACAACAAAAGACTTGGCAGAATCGTTGACAGCATTGATGTAGTGGTTGATGAGAAGGGATATATTCCTAGGCAAGTTCATCATGAAGACATTGAAGAAGATGAAGGCTACCCTCAAAGGCAGAATGATGAAGAAGAAGAACCTCAAGAAGAACCAGAGGAGCAGATAAGAATAGAAGAGAAGACTCCATCCAGATATGTTCAAAAGAATCATCCAGAATCTCAGATTGTGGGGCAGAAAGAAGCTGGAATACAAACAAGAAGAAGAATTGCAGAAGCTTCAAGCTATTTGGCATTACTCTCTTCCACTGAACCACAAAATGTGAAAGAGGCATGCAAAGATGAATGTTGGGTCAAAGCAATGGATGAAGAACTTGAGCAGATCGAAAAGAACAACACTTGGGAACTAGTTCCTAGACCAAAAGATAAGAATGTCATAGGGACAAAATGGGTCTTCAAGAATAAATTGAATGAAAATGGAGAAGTAATTAGAAACTAGGCCAGACTTGTTTGTAAAGGGTATGCACAGCAAGAAGGGATAGATTTTGAAGAAACCTTTGCTCCTGTAGCAAGACTTGAGGCCATCCGAATGTTCCTTGCTCTCTCAAGCTTTCAAAACTTCAAGGTATTTCAAATGGACGTAAAATCAGCCTTTCTGAATGGAGACTTAGAAGAAGAAGTATATATTGAACATCCAGATGGTTTCATTCTTGGGAATGATCCAAACCTTGTATGCAGATTGAAAAAGGCTCTCTATGGTCTCAAACAAGCTCCAAGGGCTTGGTACTATCTGTTGGACAAATATCTTCACCAACAAGGCTTTTCAAAAGGATCAGCAGATAGCAATCTCTATATAAAAGTTGAAAATAACAAATTGCTAATACTTGTTGTTTATGTAGATGATATTATCTTTGGCAGCAATGAAGAGACTATGAGTCAAAAATTTTCCTTGGTTATGCAGAAAGAATTCGAAATGTCACTACTTGGCGAATTGACATACTTCCTTGGATTGCAAATCCAACAAAATGAAGGAGGCATCTTCTTGTCTCAAACCAAGTACCTCAAGCAGATCTTGAAGAAGTATGGCATGGAAGAGTCAAAGCCAGTATGTACACCCATGGTTACAGGATGTAGCCTCAGTGCAAATGATGAATCAGCAGCAGTTCATCAACCAACTTATAAATCCATGATTGGGAGTTTGCTTTATTTGACAAGTACCCGACCAGACATCATGCATGCAGTCAGAATAGTTGGAAGATTTCAAGCAAATCCGAAGGAGACTCATCTTCAGGCAGTGAAGAGAATTTTCAAGTATCTTCAAGGGACACAAAACTATGGCTTATGGTATCCTAGAAATACAGATCTCACACTTCATGCTTATACAGATGCCGATTGGGCCGGAAGCGTGGATGACAGGAAGAGCACAAGTGGTGGTGCATTCTTTATGGGCTCCAGATTAGTATCTTGGTTCAGCAAGAAACAGAGCTCGATTGCCTTATCTACAGCTGAAGCAGAATATGTGGCTGCGGTATCTTGTTGCACACAACTTCTTTGGATGATGCAGACCTTGCAGGATTTTCAAATCACCTGCACTTCACCAGTCTCTATCTTATGTGATAATACAAGTGCAATCAGCATTTCAAAGAATCCAGTCATGCACTCAAAGACCAAGCACATACCAATCAAGTACCATTTTCTTCGGGAACAAGTGCTTGAGCAGAAGGTCAAGTTGGAGTATGTTCCTTCTAAGGAACAAGTTGCTGACATTCTCACAAAACCACTGCCTAGGGAAACTTTTGAATATCTCAAACAAAAGCTGGGAGTAGTTGATGCTTCATCCTGCTGTTAAGGCTTGTCTGTTCTACAAAAAAGTTGGTATACACAAGTTACGTAAGGGATATCCGCGTATATACGTTGATCTATGCTGGAAAGTAGCGTGTATGTTGTACGCGAGTTGCAGAAAGCATATCCGCGTGCATACATTGTTTTATGCAGGTGAAGTCGCGTATATGGAGTTCTGAACAGCAAGGGCAGACTCTGGTTGGAGAAGGTCTGAGATGGGTATGCCAGAATGCAGCAGGCACAGGTTTAGGGGGAGCAGCTTAAAGTCTCATAAAGCATTGTTGGCATTTAGATGCTTTTGGTTCTAGTACACAACTATTGTTGGTTTCAGGAGAAGGAGCTCAAAAGGAAATCTTGGTTGTAGATCTAAAAAGATGTTTATCAGATGCTGCTTGTGATCTTCATAAGTCTTGGTCTAGATCTGTTGTCTCTATGTCATGTATTTATTTTTTTGTAATATCTCTTTTATGGTGTCAAGGTCATGTAACGGCCTATGTTGGTTTTCCCCACTATGCCTGGGATGAATGGTGTAATATAATTGGTTGTTTCTGATGTATCCCCTCTTGGTTGGGAATATGGATTGAGTCTTTTGGTGATAGGGAGGTCCCTTATGGTGTATAAGTCTCGGTTCTTTTGAAGAACATCTTTTGCAGATCTTGCCTACAGTCAGGGGGAGCATGGTTCAGCACAGCCAAGCAAAGATATCAGCATGTACTCAGGGGGAGCACAGCCCTTTGCCCTTGATGACAAAGGGGGAGAGTGATTTGATTTGGTGTTGTTGCCATCAAGTCCAAAGGGGGAGATTGTTGGAATTATGAGACAAGTATTGTCCTTGATGGAAAATCACACTGATAACAAATCATAGTGCAGAAGGATAGCAGCAAGGAATTGATGATCAGTCTACAAGTATGAAGAAAAATATATACACTCTGGTTCGCTATATACCAAGTCGCGTGTACACGCAGGTTGGCTTCAGTAAAAGCGCGTGTATGTGGAAAACGTATCTTTGGTCCACGACCATTATTCCTTGGAAGTTGTGCCTATGGTTTTGGACCTTGGTGTCTCGACGGACGTGTTGATCCCTAGTTTTGAAGCTGATGGTATTGGATTTCTATGGTTTTGGCTGTTGGTATTGAACAAGGCCTAAGGCTATATAAGGAGAAGAAGATCATTAGGCAAAGGTATCTGAAAAAGTATTGAATATCTGATGAAGTATTAGATCCAATATGCAAGTTATTGGTTGATGATGTATTGCTTGATCTGAGCTAAGGAGAGATCTCATCGGTTGACGGGGAACAAGATCTAAGGAGAGATCGGGATCAAATGGTTTGAAATGAACTATCTTTATATGGTTGATTATGCGTATTTCTAGATCTGCATACTGACGCAATGTTATGTTCTGGGTATAACTGAAATCTGGTACAGTTGCAAGTTATAAAAAATTATTTTTAGATCTGTACGCAGGTTGTCTTCGGTAAAACCGCGTGTATATGCGGGTTGCCTTCAGTGTAGTAGCGTATATCTTTTGGAGCTTGATTTTTTGGGTTGCAGCTGGATCTGACTGTTATTGCAAAGCTCTGTAGTCTGCTCTGTGTTCTGGTGACTGGGTCTGACAGGGTTTCAGTGGTTCAGTGATTCGAAGATTGATGATGCTAGTATTAGTTGTTTTATGCTTCAATGATTTGTGAATGAATCATGGTCTTCAGATTGTAATGTTGTGCTTCAGGAGTATCCAGTCTGAAAATTGATGAAAAGTGGTACCTGAAGGAAAGAAGATTGTAGGCTAGCACCTACGTACTAGTATCTTAGCTAGTACAAGAGAAAAGGGGGTTGGAGCTCCCTTGCAAGGAAGTTTGAAGAACGAGAGAAGGTTGAAGCCTTCTGCAGGTTGTAGCCTACATACTGGTATAAGGCTGTACCAATACAAGAGATTGTAAACTGAAGTTCTTATTAAAGAAAGATAGAGACGACTTGCAGCAGGTGGTTTTCACCCACATTGGGTTTCCACCTTATATCATGGTGTTCATGTGTGTGGTTTTTGTGTGATGATCTGTTTTGCTATACTGCATCTGTTTACTCTTAATATGATGAATAATGTCCTGATGCATTTAACTGAAGATAAATTAACTGAATTTATGGTTATACGCTGGTTTCTTTAGACACAGTAGCGTGTACACACTGGTTCACTTAACTGAAGTAGCGTATATGTTTCTGAGCATTGAAAAAGTTTTATTGATCAAATAATACTGATTCACCCCCCCTATCAGTATTATTTCCAACACAGTTGAGCCTCATCTAGTTCGTTAATCTACTAGAGTTGCTTGGTCTGGGTTTCTGTTACATCCTGATCCACTTCCTGGGCTGTCCTTAGAGTCTTTATTTCAAATTCGATTAGAAAAATAGGTTTTTTTCTGAACATGAGATAGTATGGAGAGTATCTAGTAGTATTCCTCCAAGTCATGCGATAGGCACACAAGGCCTCTGGCAGTCTAGCAGCCCAGTCTCTCTGGTGTGTTGAGATTGTCTTGGTCAAAATGGCTTCAATGAATATATTGGGGATTTCGACCTACCTGTTCGCCTATGCATGATACAGAGAAGTGATCCTATGTGTAATATGATGATTTTTTAGAGTGGTAGTAATCTTTTGTCCTACAAATTTCCCTCCCCAATCTGTGATCACTTCTCGTGGTAACCCATACCACACAAACAATCCAAAAAGGAAGTTAATCACAAATTCCCCTATGTCTCTTCGTAAATCTACTATTTCCACCCATTTCATCACATAATTCGTGGCAACCAGTATGTAGGCCTTTTGATTAGATGGCAGATGGAATGGGCCAACAAATTCTAATGCCCATCTCTCGAAGGTTTCTATGACTAGTTGGGGTTGCAGAGGCATTTCATCAAATTGGCCAGTCCCGCCCATCCTTTGATAGCTATTACAAGACTCGACATATTTCTTAGCATCCTTAAAAATAGTGGGCCAATAATAGCCCATCTGTAATACCTTATGCCTTGTCCTTTGATCTAAAAAATTTCCCCCGCAGGGCTCATCATGGCAAGCCTTCAAGATGTCATAAATCTCATCCTCGCAAATGCATCTGCATGTACACATGTCGGCCCCTCTCTGAAAAAGATATCTGCTTATCCAAGGGAATCAGGCACTGCACTGAATGATCAGCTTCCTTTCTCTTGCTGTCAAATGCCTAGGTAGCTTCCTGACTGCCAGATAATTTTCCACATCTACCTACCACAGCATCTTGACTGACACAACAAACAAATGTTCATCTGAAAATTTGTCTTCTACCACAAGTGGATCATTCACCTTCAGGATTCGTGATAGAAAGTCAGCAATTGAGTTTTCCTTCCCCAGATGATCCTTGATAGTAATATTGAACTCCTGCAAAAGAAATATCCACCGTGTTACTCGACCATTTGTGATGGATTTATTAGCTAGACACTGAATGATAGAGTGATCAATGTAAAAAAAGACTTGGTAGCCAGTTATATATTGTCTAAATTTTTTTATTTCATAGATAAGAAATAAGAAGTCTTTTTTTATCACTGTATAATTAAGTTCTACAAAAGTGGGATTTTTGCTAATATAATATATAGCATAAGGTTTATTGTCCTCGTCCTGGCCAAGGACAATGACTATAGCTACATCTTATGCATCCATGGATATGTGAAAAGGAAACTTCGAGTTTGGTCAACATAATATTGGTGCTATTGAGACTAGTTTCTTTAAACCTGTAAAGTTGTGTCACATTTGTCAAACCAACTGAAATCAACATTCCCAGTTAAAGCATATAGAGGCAAAGAAATATGTGATAATTTTTTAATAAAACTTCGATAATAGCTTGCATATCCCAAGAAACTACATACCTCTATTTGAGTGCAGGGGGTAGGCAGTAAAAGAATTACCTGAATTTTTGCTGGATCTACCTGTATTCCTGTTAGAGAGATATAATGTCCTAAGATTACACCCTAAGTCATCATCATGTGACACTTGACATTGCTAAAAAATAACCTGGTAGCAATGCATCATTCTAAGACTTTTTCTAATGTTTGCAACGCTTGGTTGAAGTCATCCCCATATGGAGTAAAGTCATCCATATACACCTCAAGTCATTCATTTATTAAATCAACAAAGAAGCTAAGTATAGCTCTCTAGAATGTAGATGGGACATTACACAAGCTAAATGGTGATACTCTGTACATGAATGTACCCCATGGATAGGTGAAGGTTATCTTGTCCCGGTCTTTAGGGGTGATCTAAATCTGATTGTAGCCCTTGAAAGCATCTAAAAAGGAAAAGAACTGCTTCCCTGCCAAAGTGTCAAGGACCTGGTTAATGGATGGGAGGGAGAAGTGATCTTTCTGTGTGGCCTTGTTCAAATCCCGGTAGTCTACAAAGATACACCATTTCCCATTTTTCATAGGGATAACCATCAATGGAGAGACTGATTTACTATTAGAGATAGGATAAATGAAGTTTACATCGAGTAGCTTTTATAATTCTTCTTTCACAATGTCCTTGAGATGTGGATTCAATCTCCATTGAGGCTGCCGGATGGGTCGAGCATCCTTCTAAGCATAGATGTGGTGTGTACATAGTTGTGGGTTTATTCCTTTCATATAAGGATAATCCCAAGCAAAATCCCCTTTATATTTATGCAAGACTTGTATGAGCATTTGTTGTTGATCGTTATCCAGACTATCATTAATATTTAAAATTTTACTTGGTTCGATTTCAACAGGTTTGTCGTTACGAACAACAGTCATCTGAATATGCTAGTCTTCAATATTCTTAAGAGGATCCTCCATGGCTTCATTATCAAGGACTGCTTTCAACATTTGACACTTTACACTGCTCACATTAGCTTGTTGATTTATAAAATTATTGATAACGTCATCTTCAGTCTGATCTTTAAATTCTAGTGCCTCTACTACTATGAGTGCTAACCGGATGCTTTCCTCCAAGTACCCTGGTGGTTGTTTAGATATTTTAGAATGGTCAGACTTGACTTGGGAGGAGGATATAACAAAATATTTTTTACAACATCCCCCTTTGCAACAGTCATGATGCCTTCTCAGCAGCCAGTATAAGCATCAACTATTACCAGCCAAGATCAACCCAGAATTATAGGGTGCCCATCCGATCGACTCTTTGGGTTTATAATAAGAAAATCCACTAGATATTCCCATGAATCAATAGAAATTGTAATATCCTGTAAGGTTCCTTCTTGCCTTACCATCGAACGATCAACAAGTTCTAATAAAGTGGTGGTTGGTTCCAGGGTTGTAATACCAAGTGTTGATTCTATTGTTATCTTTGGGTTTATAACAATAAACTCTAATGGATATTCCCATGAATCAACAAAAACTATAATATCATGTAAGGTTCCTTTTGACCTTACCACCGAATGATCATCAAGGTCTAATAAAGTGGTGGTTGGTTCCAGGGCTGCAATACCAAGTGCTTGACATGTTTCTGCACCTAGATCAACTAGAGTATTGGGAAAAGAGTGGCCATATATATGAACTGTCACTATGGGATTTCTAGGACCTTCATACTTTATTAGAGTGCCCCACCCCCCAAGAGTAAATCAGGTAAGGTCCCTACAACATGAATGGTCGGTGAGGTTTTTGCTTTCCTCACAAGCTTCTTTACACATAACGCTTCGATTGTTCTAGCATAGATGGGTATGTCTTGAATGGCCTGGAGGAGAAAAATTTTAATACAAAGATATTTTAGTTCCCCTACAAGATTGAAATGTGGGTAAATAGTAGGTTTGGGTGTCATCAACCTTTTGGGGAATGGGGGTGAATTGACTGTAATTTGTTCAAAGTCTTAATGTTGATCTATCTCTTCTCCTTGTTTTAGTTCGGTATTAATTACAGGTAGTGGTATATGTATAGGTGGGGTTTCAATTTCAATTGAAGGCTGGTCCTTGTTTTCCTCAAGGGTGATGATACATTCTGAACTCAATCTAAGTTCATTACATTCTTTCTGCTCAATCTCATAATCTGAGCTTTCAATAATCTACACCAACTAGACTGGTCTGTTATTAGGATTTAGATTTGGCTAAGATGGCAATTGAGGACACAAAAGAAGCTGGCGATTTTGCTGTAATTCATATAGAGTTGATAGTGTAGGTCAAGTCTGAGGACCTATCCCCATAGGTGCATTATATATCTTCAAAGCTCACTACCAATTTGTAGACGAATTCATATTTTGAGAGGTGGAGGTAGGGCATTGGGATTGATAGGGATTGCCATGCCAAACATGAGTAAAAGGAGAAATTGGCTAGACATTATCCAAAAAAGAATGCATTGGCCAAGATGTCATAGGGAATGGTTGGGTTTTCCAATTTGGGTAAGGCGATTAGCCTTGCCAAGCTGCTCCAAGTTTTTGTTGCTGATTAAAGTATGAAGAAGGAAAGAACTGGGATGAATCTTGTGACATATTTGTAGGTTTAGCCTACCACTTTCGACACTAGTTCATCAGATATACCAACTCTGTTTCTTCTTTAGCTTGCTTGAATATTGATTTCAGCCCCGACAATGATGGGCATGGTTCAGTGGCATGCTCTTTAGTACAGATAGTGCATGTTTGCACCATGTTTAATGGGCATTCCCATTGGCTATGCTTCTTTTGACAACATGGAGAGAATATGGTCAAGTTTTGTTCTGCTAAGGATTGCTTTTGTTTAGTGTTGTGAGAGTGACCAGGATGTTTGTCTTGAAATCTTCCAGGAGTTTACCGATTTCCATTCGTATTATGCCTCCAGTGTGTGGCTTGCTTCCCCTACTCGTGGGATACCAGGTTCCTTCTCCTATACATGTGCTTCCTCGTGAACATGTGATACACAAGCGAATGATTTTATCACAATATTCCTACAAAATATATCCTTTTCCCATTAAATTTAGAGTTTCTAACCATTCCTCTTGCATTCCTTTAATTAAGATAGCTCTTAGGACTTATTTTAGTGGGGTCGTGTGTGGAGATATCTCAAAATTATAATTAAACCATTCTACATATTCTTATAGTGTTTCATTGTCTTTTTTAGTCATCTTAAAAATTTCATTTTTTAGCGCCCTAGTCTTACAAAAGTCCTGGTATCTTGTGAGGAAGGAGTTTTTTATATCATCCCAAGAATTAATAGTTCGCCCACCCAAACCCATGAACCATCTTAAGGATGCCCCTTTTAGGGTAGAAGGGAACAACTTTAGATTATGGGGGTTAGTGGTGTAGTCACACCCTCTGCAGAGGACATCAAACTCAAACAGGAAAGCTTCAGGATCCTCTGTGATCATCCCATGGAAAGTTGGGATGCTCCGCAAAGGAATAGCCTTCATGGGGGCATTGGCCACTTGGTCGATTATGGGATATTCTAATGTCGAGTTTTGACCTTAAGGTGGATGGTTTTCCATTTGGTCAAAGATGTGCCAAAAACCTTTAGGGATTTCAGGGGGTGCTTTTTGAGTAAGTGGAGGATTAGCAACTCGAGTTGGCTTTGCAGCACTACCTAGATCTGGGATCACAGGAGACCCCTATTTAGACAGTTGTGGTTCTACCTTAGCAGTCCCACTAGTTTCTCCTTCTCCTTCTCTTAGGTTACAAGATTTTCCCTCTTGTATATGACCAAAATGTAAACTTATTGTGGCTTGAAGACTTTGTTTAGATCCTCCAACTTGGCTTTGAATCTCAACATAAGCTATAGATGGTGAGCCTGTTGCTTGAGGGATTATAGTATAACTCTTTCCAGATACTCCCCAAAATACTACTAACGCTTGAGACTTTGATTTTCTTATGATTTCATCTATAGATGCCGTTCTCCTAAGGTTCAATGATCCTTTGGGTTTTTCAGATTTAGGTGGGGGGTTCTACTTTTTTTCTATCTTTCTGTTCCTAGTCATTCATAAAAAACAATTCCTATTGAACCCTAAGCTTTTGCTAAAAAGTGGGTTGGTAAGCAAGCACTTTACTTGCTAGGTACACAGGTTCTTACCTTCCATTTTTAAAACCCAATTCTTTCACAACAAGATAAAAAGTAAATCACCTTAAACACTCTCCGTAGTAAAGTCACCAAAATGTTGGTGCACTAAGATGCCTTTTTATAGGTAGTCTTAATTCCTACACTAATTTTCAACCCAAGGTACATATTTTTATCTCAAGAGTGTCAGCACAATCTATGTAGTGAATTCAGAGGTTATCTATTGGTAAATTGTTGCAATCACTAATAACTATATCTTCAACTCAATTCACAAAATTCTTAAAGAAATAACTAAGGAAGCAATAACTTGGAAATAACCCTTAACAAACTCTGCAATTTTGTCTAACTTATTCCGAAATCAAATGAATCTAAATGGAAATGCAAAGAATCACAGTTGGCAACCTTAAAATAGAATTAAGATTAATTCACTCAATCATGAAAGAGAACTGTAACAACTGAACAACAATGAGAATCTATGGCAAATCAAAATTGAACAACAAATCCTAATTTGAACGACAATCTCAATTGAATGACAATTCCTAATTGAACGACAACTGATAATTGAACAATAAGTAAGAAAATAATGATAAATGATTTCTAAACAACAATTGATATATGTAAGTAGATTATGGAAATGAATTAATTCTATCTCTAAGATCTACGATAACATAACTCAGAATGAACAACAATCTACTACTAAAACTAATATAATCAATCCAATCAAAGCATTACTAAGACATATCGCACAACTAAGTATGAATCTAAATGAACAACAATATGAATTGGAATCGTCAATCCTCACAATAAGAGAAATGATATTAACTAAACATTAACAATAATTAAAGACTCAATAGAAATATTATAACACAAGAAAGTACTATAACTTCTCTTGACTGGGCCCAGAGTCACCAAAATTGTCCGCTAAGGAATACTCAGAATATAGGTAAAGATAAAATGCAATATTTCTTCATTAATATAAGTAGCAAGATTACAACATCACTGAGATAATAGTATTATATGTCTCAAAAAGAATAATTACTGATTACATAAGTGTGAACTGCTTTTCATTTGCCTTTCAGCCTTATATATAACATTAAAAGAGTAAACTAGATAAAAGCAAATCCTCAGGATCAGGGGATCCTGAGGATTTCGCAATACATAATCTAATTCTGTCATGAAATAGTATAGGTCTATCTGGTCTCTCACTGCCTTGCTTGCCTTAGACGTTGCCTTTTTCGTTTACGGCCTAGTGCTTCTATGTCGATTGAACGAATACTGACCAATCTGCGTCTGCTACACACAAGGATAGTAAAAAGTCAGTTTCTTGTGCTAGATTTATCTAATTTGTTACCAAGTGCTTTCATCCTACTTTAGATATTATTTCCTTTATTTCAATCCATAAACAAAGAGAGTGATATAAGGATGAATGCGAAATAAAGAAATTACCAAGGATAAAATATACCTTTTTCTTGACCCAACATGCCCGTCAGCGTACAAGTAAACTTCAATATCCCTATATTAAAAGGTCAAATAGATGCAAATTTTGTACATAGATGATTGAATTTGTTGGAATATTATGTTTCAACCCATAGTTTCTTCAATATAGAGAAGATTACTTTTTCACTACTTAAGGTTGTTCCCCATGTTAAGGACTAGTGGGAAAATTAATATGAGAAAAGGGGTGAGGAAACCTCTCCATTTACAACCACCCACTCTTGGAACTCTTTTTGAGACACTGTCAAGGAACACTATTACTCTGCGGGGAGTTATGAGGACAAGTACATAAAAAAGACTACACTATGACAATAAAGAGATGTGCATGAGCTCACAAACATTTTTCATACTCTATGCACAAATCTGGGTATCAAAGACTCTGAGCGACATCTCGTGCTCAAGTACCTTGGCTATTTGCACAAGTATATTTAGGAAGAAATAGAGTTTCTGGACATCTCCTCACTTGGTGCAACATACTGATATGCTTCCAAGATTTAACTAAAATTTAAACAAAAGAAGCGTGACATTGGATTTGTGAATTAAAAGTAGGGCAAGAGTACCCTAACACCATAGAAGAAAGGAAAAATCTAAGGTGGGATGACCCAAGATGACCTGTTAAAGTTGAAAGTAAAGAACAACACTACGTAGACAAATACGTACACTGGAAAGTGGTGGGAGTTCCATGAGAACTCCACTCACGATACAAGTAAGCGTCGAGCTAAGTAGTCATTGGTGGCTGACCTGAAGGCTTCAGATTCAAATGCATTTTTCAACTCTGAGTCACATGTACACATAATCCATCAAATGAACAACACACACATATTGACACATATATTTTTTATGTGGAAACCTAAAAGGAGAAAACCACCAATTTGTTTGTTACTGTGATGTAAATTAAGCACCTACTTAATTTCATCAATTTGTTTGTGAGCACCCACTCACAGGAGGCCCCAACCCCCTTTAGATAGCAAGCCACAACTTTCCAAGAGGCACCAACCTCTTATGAATGTTGACACCTACCTTCGCTATCTAATTTTCTACTTTTCATGCAATTTTCAAACAGAAAATATAAGAAAATACATATACACAGAGATATAAATATGATCTACTACAATACAACCTCATCTCCTTCAAATCAGCTATTCTCCTTTAAATTGTGTTCTCTTCTACTCAATAATATTTGGTCTTAGCCATCTACTAAATTCTATATCATTTAACACTTTTCTCAGTCATACTTTCATTTACAAACTCGCAACAATGCACACTTCATTCTCCCACTTTGCTCAACTGCACTCAACATTTTTGTTCCTATGTTGAGCTAGGAATGGTGTTCCCTCTCAGGTATCTGTACTTGATAGTTTTCTAAAAAATGGCATGGTCTATTGTTTTTCCACCAGGTTGCCTACACCCTATAACTATTTTCAATTTTGGATATGGGCTTAATTCACTTAACCATCGTAGTCGCATTGAATCACCAATTGGTTATCTAGGTGTCTCCCATACTGAGAATGAATTTTTAGTCATCTTGCAAACTCTAGCAAGGCTCCCCATTCCTCATAAATGCTTCTCAGAGGCCTGAGCATACTGAAGGTGTGGCTATCCTTCCTGTAGTAGTTGCACCACTATGTCAAAGCCAATCAATTTACTAATATGGTATCCCAGAGCCATTCTCTTATCTCCTTCTCGTATACAAGTAATTATCAGAGGAGGCTTGCTTTAGCTCACGATAGGCTTTACAATTTCCATCAATCAAATGGAACCAAAATATCTGCACACATTTACTATTAGGTTCTGACTCATTCATCATGTATAAACTATGTGCTAGATAGGTTGACTCACCCATAGCGTTGACATGGAGATCTACTGACTCACACATCCTTCAAACATATGCCCAACCACATGTCCCTTCCTTTTCAGTGTATAAATACATATACACATATGTCGCCACTAAGTTTAAATCTCAGATCCATGTAACCTCATAATGTTTATAAATAGCATTCCACCAGACCTTATGGGCTAGTAGGGTTTTGAGGTTGGCCCTCACCTTGGAATGTTTCTTTGGTGCCTTTCCTTTGATTTTGTCTTCATCTACTTCAATTGTTTGCCTGAATTTTTTTAGCCTTATTCATCTCTCGAAGACCCTTGATCATCATAAAAAAGGGAAATTGTACAAAACACATGAAACCTCCAAAAAACCTTGACCTAAGTTTGCATTTCATCTTTTGATAGCACTGTTAACTTCCAGCAAAATTTATGTCTTTCTACATTATTTACCCAACACACCATTGAAGTCATTTTTGGTTTTTTGACTTTTGAGAAATTTGTGTTATGGGTTATGTCAATTGGAAAACCGTCAACTATTTTTTCTGGTATCCCGACTCCTTACCATTCCTGTCAACCTTTCAAACAAACCTCTAGGGTTCTGATACTTCTGACCTTCTTGCTACCCCAACACACTACAATACCATAACACTTTTTTAAATAATCCTATGGGGTTATAGGCCTTCCTAAGTTTAGGGCCTTCAAGCTTCCTACTATCCTGACTCTCTGCAATCTTGTAATGGTTTTATAAATAAACCTCCGGTGTTTTGAGGTTCCAAGCTCTGTTACAAAGGGCTTTAAAGTCCCTACTTTGGCTAATCATAAATTTTGATCTAGAGGCCCATTTGCAGGATTCCCCATAACATTGGAAAGATATTTCGAGGCATTTTCCAACTATGCTAGTTTCAAGAAGAACTAAATTGATATCTTGAGACACAATATCCTCCAAAGTCTAGGAGTCCCTAGCTAGAATAGTCATATTTTTAAGGCTTCTCAACTAAGCCTACTACTATGGTGATTCTCTATAGAATATTGTGGCAACCATGGGACTCCCCCTAAAACACCTTTTCATCAATTCTAACATATTTTGCTTCTATCCTTAATGATAGTTAAATTGACATCAATGCCAAAAAATCATGTGCCACCAACCATTCAGATAAGGCCAATTGTCCAACAATATCCCCCTTTGGAATTGATGGAAACAAACTAAGCTCCCCAAAAACCATGCATGGTTTTACTCTTCTCCAATAATTTGACACTCAAGATGTTGTTTATGTACATACATAAGCAACTTTTTGCGCCTTGGAGTTATGCTCGTCTCTTTGTCTTCATTATCTGACTTTTTTACTTCATGGTATGAGGACCTAATGGTTGAAATATCTTCTTGATATGAGTTCATATTTCCTTTAGAGGACTCAAATTGTGGTACTATTTCATTTACTACTATATCAATGTAGCGCTCGGCTCTCTTTGTCCTTTTATTGTAGCACTTGTATCCTTTAATTCAATCAAAGTACCTGAGAACTATATTCTCATCAGCGAATCAAACTTTCTAGGATTTTTATCATTCCTTTTGATAAACATTTTCTCCCAAATACCTTGTAGTGCTTCACTGATGCAAGTCTCCCTTTCCATAACCCATATATATGCTTATCACTACTAGGCCTTATTTTTGTTTTGTTTGATATATATGTTGTTTCTTGTGTGGCTTCTCCCAAAAAGGTGTTAGGTACTTCTTCTTCATCCATCATACCTCTTGTCATATCTTGGATTGTTTTTTTCTTTCTCTTAGATACTCCATTTTATTGTGGACATCTGGCAACAAAATATTTCCTCCTTATGCCATGATCTTCACAGAATTTTTAAAACTCTCTTGAAGTGTATTCTTCTTCTATGTCTAATCTTAAGAATTTTATCTTTATACCTTTCTAATTTTCTACTTGAGCCTTAAATGTCTTAAAATACTTAAGTGCTTCTCATTTTTCTTTTAAGAGCATTATCCATGTGGTTGTGTTAAAATCATCAATAAGAAACATGAAATACCTCTCTCCTCTAGGGATTTTGGTTCTGGTTGGGAAACATATATTTGTGTGCATTAGCTCTAGTGATCTAGATAAATAGAATTCCTTTGTATTAAAGTGAGTCCAGGTCTACTTACCAAATTGGAAAGAATTACAGATTCAATTATCAGGCTTTAATAGTTTTGGAAATCCTCTTACTGCTCATATCTTGTTGACTTTTAGCAGATTGTCAAAGTTGATATGACCAAATCTCTTGTAGCACAGTCGTGTTTGATTTTTCTTGCTCAAGTGGAAACTCACTATGGAGTCATGAAACACATACAATATTGTGAGTTTGTACTATCTTTCCACCATATTTCCATTTTTTCATCTAAGATATCAAATTCCTTGGGTTGAAAGGTCACATTATAGCCATTATCACACATTTGGCTCACACTAAGAAAGTTGTTCTTGAGACCCTATACATACAACACATTTTGTTCTTTAGTCTTTTCATCAAGACTAACTATGCCCTTACCCTTAATGCTTACTGGGGCACTGAAGTCAAAAATGACATTGTTCCCTCTATCCTTTTCATTTAGTGATAGGAATTGACTTTTATCTGTAATCATATGCTTGGAACAACCATTGTCCACATACCATTTGTTTTCTTGATTGTGTGTTGTAAAAGCATGTCCACATTCCACGTTCCTTCCAGACTTACATTTCTAGTTCTTATTATCCTATTGAAAATATGGCTACCAATATTTTTGGGATTTAGATGAATACTCAGATATGCTTCTGCATTCATAAAATCATATACGACTACTTTTATCATAATGTATCATTGTGGGGTCCATTGTTCCTTCAAATAGGTTAGATAGTAGCTTCCTCAACCAAAATACTTCTCTGCATACCTCACACAGTGCAATATACTCTGCCTCAACACTAATTAAAGAAATTGTATCTTTCTTTCATCTCATCCATGAGATCATGGAAGATCCTAAACTAAAACATCCTCCAGTAGTGCTCCTTCCATCTGTGCACTTCCTCCCTAGTTAGAATCTGTATATCTAATTAGGTGGACATGATTCCTCTTATCTTACTTCAGGCAGTAGTGGATGATTCCTTGTAGATATCTCAAAATATGTTTTGATGATATCTAAAGATCATGCTTCAACTCCACTTGGAATTGAGTAAGAACATTTACTGTAAATCATATGTATGGTCTAGTATTCACCAAGTACATTAGTGAGCCAGCCAGATGCCTATACTTGGAAGGATCCATAGGGCTCGATTCAATGCTCCTTAGTGTTTCAAAACTTGTGATCATTGGGTTTTTAATTGGTTTGAAATCCATCATGTCAAACCTCTTCAACATCTTGATCACATACTTACCTTGACCTAGATAGATTTCATTAGGTGCTTGCCATACTTCTAGTCCCAAACAGTAATGCATTAGCCCTAGATCCTTCATGTCAAATTATGATCGTAGTTTCTTCTTGCATTCTTCAATTCAACCTTCTAGACATGTAAAGATAATATCATCCACATACAGGAGAATTATTATCGGCTCACCCTTAATAACCTTAATATAGATATTCAAATCAAAAAAATCTTTGTGAAGCCTAATCTATGAAGGTATGCATCCATCCTAGCATATTATGCACTTGGTGCTTGTTTGAGACCATATAATTCCTTCTTCAATATACAAACATATGCCTCTCTGTCTTCAACTTCAAATCCCAAGGGTTTTTATATATAGACTTCCTCATCAATTGTGACATTCATAAATGCAGTCTTGACATCCATTTTATGGATGTTCCATTCCATAGATGCTTGCAAAGAGACCAATGAACATATAGTTGAATACCTTGTTGTTCGAGAAAATATCTCTTCATAGTCGATGCCTTCTAGTTAAGAGAAAAACTTAGCCAAAGATATTACCTTATACTTGTCAATGCTTCAACCTATTGCATGTTTGATCTTATAGATCCATTTTGAAGATACCACAAATTTATCTTCGAGCCAAGGCATGATCTGCAAAACTTTGTTCTTCATTATAGATTGATATTATTCATTCATGGCATAGAGCTCCGGAGGTCCGCCGAAGATGAACCCTAACACAGTCTTTGCATCCTCGTCTTCGGCCGCCGTCGAGTCGCAGAACAACACTATTGATACAGGAGATGCACGCTCCATCCACAGATGTCTGGCTAATTTCACCACTGTTACACTTGCCTTAGCAGACGCGCCTCTCATCTATGGATTTCTGACTATTTTCACCTCTGATACGGTTGCCATCCACCATACTCTGAAGACCACACACCCCCTCATCTGCTCTGCCCTCGGCCTTGCAGAGGACAGATATTGGACCAGTGATGCTGCTTCGTGTGCCATACGACCCCAACAGAAAGCAGGAGTAGCGTCTAAGGAAGAACGCGCAGGGTATTTTACCCTACAGCTCTCGAAGTTGAACCCTACAGCCGACGCCGTCTCAGCGCCCTCGGCCTCCGTTTTGCATCGGCTCTCTGCCGTTGAAGAGGAAAAAACTGCACAGCTTGGACTCGAACTGGGGCTTCGATCTCCACTCGCGGCCGCGCAGGTTATTACAGTTAGCCTTCATGCCAAGCTGCCCAGCGTTCAGAACAGACGCAACAAGTACAGCTCGAGGCCCTCTTGCTGTCACGGAAGATCAGCACTTGCCATTAGGTTCTTGGCTGGTTAGAAATCTGTGGGCTTTTACCACGAACCAGAGCAGTTGACCGCATCACTCGCATGGTCTCCATATGGATCTAGGGCGAACAACTGCTCTCCGAAAGGCATTCGAAGCCTCAGATCTGACAACGAATGGACAGATCCGGTCTTCCAGCAGGCAGAACAGGCCATGCCATGGCCAGATCCAGAGATCTGCACTCATCTTGGCATGGGATCAAGGCCTGTATCTGACTCCTTTCAGATTCTAATTTCTCAGCCTTCAGGCAGAACTATCATGCAATGGGTTAGCCCTTCAGATCTGGTGCAGGAACTCAAACTGAAGCTAGAGTGCAGATTGGGGATTCCATCAAGCATTCTGCGACTTCTCTCTCAAGGTAAACAACTTGAAGACCCTCTTCCTCTCTCTGCTTACAGCATTTCCAGGAACAACTTGGTGGTGGCGACGCTTCGTTTAAGAGGAGGAGCACTGGGGCAATCTTCCTCTACCCGGCCTTTCTCATACAAAGATGCAGTCCACTCTGAGAACCCCAAACCCCCGGAAGCCCCTAAATCCAAGGTCTTCTTGGTTGACAAGATTGAAGAAGTTCCCTTTGTCGAATTCATTCATGAAGAACTGGCTTCCCAGCATCAAGATTTTGCTGAAAGAGCCATCATCTGCAGATTTAATGGATTGTGGCCACGTTCTCAGGATCTCTACGCATGGATCCATGCAAACTGGACTCATCATTGTAAGATCTTTTTCTGTTCGAAAGGCTATTTCATTGTTCTATTTGATAACAGTAAGCACCATGAAAAGGCCTTAGAAGAGGGCCCTTGGTTCATGGGAAATGCAGGGCTATTCTTGACTCCTTGGTTCCCAGAGTTTGATCCAGCTACTGCAGTCATTACCAAGACCCCGGTATGGATTCGGCTTCCAAACTTCCCTGCCCACCTATGGAGTACTCGTGTCTTCAGAGTTATAGGAGACACCTTGGGTAGCTTCCTCAGTGGAGATTTATGGCGGGAAGCTAAAGGTATCTACTCATATGCAAGACTATGTGTGGAGTTAGACCTGAACAAAGGTCTTCCAGAACAAATCAACCTTAAGATAAACGACTTTGTCTGGACCCAGACACTGGACTACGAGAATACTGCTTTTCGGTGCCGCCATTGCCACCAATCTGGGCATTTGCAGAACACATGCCCATCTCGCCTGACAAAAAAGAACAAGGCCAATGCCTCCAAGCCCAAGTCCAAACGTTGGACTCCGTGCTCGCCACCTCCAGTGGCGGATCCTGGTTCCTCCAGCTCTGAAGACGAAGACAGTGATGAAGAATTGGAACTGGCCCCTCATTCTGTGGCCCCCTCCACCGATGGTCTAGCGCCAACCTTTGATTCAGCCATTGCTCAGAAACGTGTCCATTTGTCCTCCTCCTCGGATTCAGAAAATGAGGGCTTCCCCAAGGAGGGATCCCCGGTGGAGGATCCCAATCTTCAATTTGTAATCGCTCATCCACCTCAAAATGGTTGGGTTGTAGTCAAAAAACGAAAAGGGAAAAAGCCTCGTGTTGAATCCTCTACCCTCTCAGGGTAGTTTTCTATGTCTCTTTCAGCTTCTAGTGACTTGTTGTAGCTCCATGCTTGCTTAACTCCTTCTCCGGAACTGAGGTTGATAGATCTATCATTTCCGGTTGCCGGTTTCTTGCATCTTTGGGATGTATCCTCTTGTACAATATTTTTTACTTAATAGATTTAGTCTTAATCGAGAAAAAAAAAGAAGATATTATTCATTCATGGCATCCTTACATTCTTGATGATTGGAAACTTCTTCAAAAGTGGATGGCTCTACTTCTATTAGGATTTTCATGTAGGATGTATGCCTAGAATATAGTTTTGGCTTCCTGCATCATGTAGCGTAGAATTCAACTAGTTAGGTCTCTTTCTTGATTCAGGGATGAGCACAAGTTTAATAGGTTCACTAGGACCATCATCTTCAAGATTAGATTCTTCTTCTTCCCTTGTGACTTCTTCTTCAAATACTAGAATTTCTTCATCATCATAATCCATAGGAAGTTCCTTACATTTCTTGAATGTGATGCTTTCATGAAATATAACAACTCGACTTACTTATATACAATTTCCTTCCTTTATGTATATCCTATAGGCCTTAGAGGAGTTATTATAGCTAACAAATGTTCCTCTCATGCCTAAAGGTTCCAACTTATTTCTTCTGTCCTTCAGTAAATGAGTATATACAAGACAACCAAATATTTAGAGATGATCCATAGTTGGTTTCTTCTAGTGACCTACGAGGTCTTCGATTTTTGAATATATACAACCATCTTAGTGACTTCTCCCCACAAAAATTTCAGTATATTTTGATCATACAACATTTCTTTTACACTTTCTTCAATGGATCCATTATTTTGATTTGCAACTCCATTTTGTTCTGTATTATATGGGACTATAAGTTCCCTCTTAATCCTAGACTCCTTACAAAAGGATATGATTTCCTTGGATGTACACACTCCTCCATTATAGAACCTTAGCATCTTGAGTCTCCTTTCTGTAAGGTTATCTAATTCAACTTTGAATTTGAAATTTGGAAAATAATTCATCCTTGGATTTCATTAAGTAAACCCAAAGTTTTCTTGAATGATCATCTATAAATGTGACATATTATAAATGACCTCCAAGTTCTTTTGGAGTCATAAGACCACAAACATCAAAATGAATAAGATCCAAGATTTCTTTTGACTCTGAAGAACTACTTCCAAATGGTATCTTGGTGTTCTTACCTAATTCACATCATTTACATACTCCTTCATGATCCTCTTTCAAATCGAGGATTCCATATACTATATAACTTAGAGTTAGAAGGATTCTGAAATGAAGATCGCCAAATATTCTATACCATAGTTCACATGGGTTGATTTCAATGTGAACCAAAGCTTGTGAAAGAGGAGATATCAACCTGTAAATTCTTCCTTCATGAATACTAATTACTCTAGATTTCTATATCCTTGAATTCTTACTCCATACTAGAACTTTTCCATCAATGAAAGCTACTCTATCACCCTTATCTTCAAAACTTGAAATAGAAAGTAAGTTCTTATACAAACTTGGAACAAATAGGATGTTGTTTGTTGGAAATAATACTGAGAGGGGGGGTGAATCAATATTATCTAATTCTTTTTCAATATATTTATACTTTGAATTATTATATGTCAGTACCATAAAATAATGAGCATGAACAAGAAAAACAGATAGTCACACCAAAGAACACCAGATATAAGGTGGAAACCCAATGTGGGTGAAAACCACCTGCTGCATATGTCTCTATCTTCTTTCAATTAGAAACTCCTTTTACAATGATTTTGTACTGGTGCAGTGCTTTACCAGTACGCAAGCTGCAACCTGTAGAGAGCTACAACTCTCTCTCCTGGAAGGGAGTTACAACCCCCTACTTCTTTTCTTTCAAGGACCACTTTTCATAAATTTTCAAACTGGATCCATGAACATCAATCAATCATCAAGTATATCTGCATCAAACAATCTCCTTTTCCCAATTAGCACTGAATCAAGTAAACACTTCTCTGACAGTTATACCCAGAACACAGTAACAGTAACCACACACCAAATTCTGAACCCAGAATACTGCAACAATAGACAGAGGCAGCTAGATCATAATTTAAAGATATACATAGATCTATAAAGAATAATTCCTTCTTTCAAATATTCAGACACTAATTAACCCAGATTGTCAGATTTATAGATCAAGCATGCACCTCATATAACAGATCAAAATCATACAAAGATTTAAAGATTATGACCCATCAATAGAACTTATCCTTCTTAATGTGCTAAGGTTCCTCCTTCATTCAGATCCAGATCTGCACCATAACCCAATCACAAATATTTCAGATCTAGCACTTATTAGATATTCAATTCATTCGATGATACATTGCCAAATGATCTTCTTCCTCTTATATAGTCTTAGGGCTTCCACAATACCACGGTCCAAAACCATAGGATCAAAAAACTGTTGGACTAATACCATGAACCAACCATGAAAGTGCGTGAGATCAACACTTTTGGATGCAATACCATGAGCCAAAACCATAGGATCAAAAACTATTGGACTAATACCATGAACCAACCATGAAAGTGTGTGAGATCAACACTTCTGACGAGGTACCATGGTCCAAAACCATAGGTTCAAATACCAAGGACTAACTACCATGGACCAAAGGTAAGTTCTCCAACATATACACGCTTTTCCTTGCATGAAAGTGCGTGAGATCAACACTTCTGACGAGGTACCATGGTCCAAAACTATAGGTTCAAATACCAAGGACTAACTACCATGGACCAAAGGTAAGTTCTCCAACATATACGCGCTTTTCCTTGCATGAAAGTGCGTGAACTTTTTCTCTACATGAAATAAACTTTTCTCTGCATAAAATTGTGTGAACTTTTCTCTACATGGAATAAACTTTTCTCTGCATAAAAGTGCGTGAACTTTTCTCTACATGAAATAAACTTTTCTCTGCATAAAAGTGCGTCAACTTTTCTCTACATGAAATAAACTTTTCTCTGCATATAAGTGCGTGAACTTTTTTGCACTATAATTTATCATCTGAGATGAGTGGGTTGCCATCAAGTACAACATATGTATCATAATGCCAACATTGTTGAGATGAATCTTTCTTCCATTTTCCAACTTTATAGGGATTGATCAAATTCGTTTTATAGGATAGCTCTTATTATCTCCAAGTTCCATTGAGTAAGAACATTTTCCCTTCGCTAATGTCTTCAGTTGTTTGTGATGACTAGTCATGTGCCTAGATGCACCACTATAAATTACCTAAATTCTCTCGTCTTGGAATGTGTTAGTGAGTGCTGGGAAGAGACCTTCATCCTTTGTATTGATTACTTCCTTCTTTGTGGTAAATAAAATATTCCATGGTTCCTTGATTCCTCTCTTGAAATGACTTGCTACCTTTGAACTCTTCTTGAGGAACTTCTTCAATGAAGTGGAGATCTTCATAATGCCCTTAGCCAACCTTAGCTCTAAAACCATGTTGAGAAATCTATAGGGAAATGATTACAGTGATTATCTATGCTCGATAACTACTTGTGATGTATTTTTACTTATTATCTATGTTTCTTATTATTATGTGTTTGCATCATCAAAAAACTACCAAAACAAGAAGAACAAGAACATATAATATAGGCTGCAAGCCAGGGCCAAAACCTCTCCATGTGAGAGGAAAACCTGCAAATCTCTTCTCTTCCTTATATATTCTTCAATTGAAGAATTCCACAACCTTAAGACTGAACCCAATACCTTCCAATAACAAGATACACCTCTCTGGATAATGTGTTAACCTTGATCTAGTCAAAGCTAGTCAAATCTTGTCCAATAACACTTCTTTGAACTCCAACTGCAAAATTGCAGCCTCCAATGCAGATATGAAATTTTGACCCCAGCCCCCCAATAGTTTCTACTATGACATGTGTGAGCTTCGATCAAAATTTTGAGCCTTCCTTTGACGTTCTCTTTCCTTTCCCTGGCTTCTAGAGCTTGAGGATGACCTTTAGTGACCTTCACTTGACCTTCTTGCCATATTTTCCCCAAGATCGAACTTGTATATAGAAACCCTATATATGTTGTGAAAACCGTAGTCCTCCTTAACACGTGTGAGTGTGAAATAACCCAAAAAAATGTCTCCTTCATCCTCTTCCTTCTTCCCTTCCTACTTCTTCCTCCTTCTTCAATAGAATGAGTGATGGATGAATGTGTTGTAAGGAGGCTGAGTTTCCTCCTATATATAGGCCCTTCAAGGTGGACGTGGCTCTTCCTTTTAGGTTGAATTTCTAGTTTCTAGGTCAACTTGGTCTTGGAAGGTGATTTGACTCTTTAAATGAAAAAAATAATTTTCTTTACAAGTTACAATGTGTTTCAAGGGGTCTTCCACTTATGACAATGACTCTTTTGAGTTCTTGAACTAAGAAAAATCTTAGAAGCACTTAATGGGTTCTTGAAATATAAAGTAAAATACCTTGAGCATGAAACCCTTGCTCCAAAATCAATAATAATAATTTTTATTTCATTTTACAATAGAAAAGAATCAAAAGTGCATTTCATATTTATGAAGGCCTAACCTAGTTACAAATTTTTCAACAGCTCTTAGTGCACTTAATAATATTAATAGGTTAACCAAATGATAGAAGCAACTAGTAACTAATCATATAAATAATAAATAATAGAAAATGGGAGGAATCATGTAGAAGGAGAGGAAAATGAATTACAGAAATAAGGGTACTAGAGTAAAAGGGTAAGAACAAAAAAAGGAAACTAGGAAGAAATAAACTTACAAGTCAGAGCAAGTATCCAATTCTTGTTAATTCTCCAACCATCACTCTTTTTGAGATTTCTATCCTACTTCTCAATTTCAATGAATTTTAGCAAGAAGGATACAAGAATATTTAATATAGATGTCGCACTTAATTTTCTCAAAATGGCGAGCTAGGGATGAATAATGAGAGTGATTATGTTTGATGTCAGCAAATTGGTCCTAAATTCTAATTTTTATGGAATCGCCAAATTCACCCATGTATGGTTTCCGATCGAAGCATGTGATCATGTATGCACCCTTCATGTTCAAAGGTTTAATGACATATTTTATAGACCTTAGGAAGTTACATATAGCATTTAATGTTTTGACAATAGCAAAGATGTTTTTCTTTCTCAAAATGCAAGTAATTCTACTAGTAGTTCCTTGGATGAAGGGAACATGAACATTCATTATAGGATTTTTGGTATCCTCTGTTGGACACGGATTGTCATTGATGTCAATATGGCAATATTCAAGGAGTAGATAGAGCCACCAGAGGAGCAGATGGAGACGAGAGAAGCAGACAGAGTTATAATATCTCCACTTATTGTAGGCAGCCCTGGGTGAGATTCAAAATGCAAAGGAAAGTGAGAGAGCTCTCCTCAATGTTCATGTTGATAACAAGAAATTTGTGCTTGGTGCGCTTACATATGGGAAATGCGACCAATTTTCGTTGGATACTATGTTTTCTAAACCTTTCAAGCTTTCACACAGTTGTACCACAGGAAGCGTCTTCTTCATTGGTTATACCACAATTGTAGAAGAAACAGATGGTGGAATGGGAGGATATGATGACTCAGACTCTGATTCTGATGATGATCGACAAGCTCAGGTTCTGATGCATTGTGTTAAGGAAAATGGCCAAAGATAAGTGAGGCTTGCCAAGCCTGAGTTAATGAAAGATGGTGCAAAGCAAGTGAAGCCTGAACCTGTGATAATTGATAAAGCAGCTGCAAAGGCTAAGCCGAGGGAAAGAAAATCACATACTAGAAAGAAACTGGTGGAAAAAGAAGAATTCACTGATGATGAATGTGAGCTGTCAGATCAAAGAGCAGCATATCCAACGTTCATCACACGCGAAAGATACACAGACAATAATACGTGGGAGATGTACAGGTAGGCGGTAAGCGATATTCCCCTCACCGCCTTTGGGCCCAAGGCGGTTTTCGTATATGATTGTGCGATCCAGTTAATGCGTGAAACGTGGCTGAAGTGACAGGTGTGAAACCACAACGATCACCCATTAACGCGTGAGCACTTAACAAAAGTGGGAAGCGCGATCACTGTTAGATCAAGTGGTGAATGTAATCAATGGTGGGAAAGAGAATGATGTTTAATCATGCGGTAAACATATCGGAGACCGTCAGATCATGGGAGATCGACAGTGGAGATCAAGGCAGGGTTAATTACAGAGGTTTTTCACCGTTGTGATAGAGATTCCATCGCGAATGAATTAACTTGGTTGTACTGCTAGAACAATTGAGGCATTGTTGTTAAACCCTTTCTCAAAAAATGTATTGAAGCATTGGATGATAAGAATACCGTGTGAACACTATTCAACCTAATTTCTATCCATCTTGAATCCGAAGTGTTCTGCTACAACCATTCAGAAATTTGGGCTTATAGCTTTTATTATCATAAGTCTTTCAAAGGTAGAAAATAGAGACATGTCCGTCATTTATTAAATTCCTCGGAAGTAAAAATAGAAGACAAAGACAGTAATGAGAAGATTTAGTCACAACAATCAAGGAGGGAAGCTGAAAGATTAAGCGAGGCAGAGGAATCTAAAACATCCAAGGAGGAAGCCAAAAGTGCAGTGGAAAGTGGAAACGATCAGTCAGAGGTGCTTGAAACACATAAAAACAGAAACACAAGGTGATGTGTTGAGAGTGTATGCATAATCTGTAAGAGAGGAAGCCGAAGAACAGGCAAGAGGCAGGAGAGACCAGAGAAGCAAGAGAACTGGAGAAAGGCAGAAGGTCAACAGGGTTGGGTGCAAAAAACTGTAGCAAAACATTTGATACTAAGATTGGGTTGGAGCCCAAGAGGTTGAAGCCTCGGAACTGAATAGGACTAAATTCATTAGTGGTAGGTGCTCCTAAGAGCAGAACCACTGCAAAATAGAGTTGGTGCTCTGGAGGTTGGAGCCTCACTGAAGTCCAAGTTGGAGCTTGGAAACTATCCATAGTCAGATATATATTTATATTGTATATATTTCATTGTACTATCTTGAGCTTTTAATAAAAGCATTTATTCCAGCTACTGGTTTCTATGTTCTATGTATACATATATATATATATCTATATATGCATTTAGCAAACACTAGAATAAAAATTGTAAGAAATACTGATTCACCCCCCCCCTCAGTATTTCCAACAATTGGTATCAGAGCAAGATTCTTCATACTAGCCTAGCAGCTTGAAGAAGGATCCATAGCCATGATGAGAAATCACGAAGCATCAGGAAGACCTCCTTTGTTCGATGGCACTAACTTTGGTTTCTTGAAGAAAACAATGACCTACTACTTAATGTCCCTTGGACCTGAAGTTTGGCATTTTGTTCAAAATGAATACAAAACTACTTCCACTCTTCCAACAGACCAAGACGAGAGGAAAGCCTACATCGCAAATGCAAAGGCCATGAAATCCATCACTAGTGGAATCACTGATTCTGAGTTTACAAAAATCATGCACTGTACCTCTGCCAAAGAAATATGGGAGAATCTAGTTGGCCTGTACGATGGAGACACAAAAGTCAAAAAGGAAAAGCTTCAAACTCACAGAAGACAATTTGAAAGTTTGAAGATGGAAGATGAATAAGATATTGCGGCATACCTCCTTCAACTAGCTGAAGTGGTAAATTCCCTGAAAATATTGGACGAAAAGGTGGAAGAAAGTATCATTGTTCAAAAGGTATTAAGGTCTCTTCTAGACATATTTGACTCAAAAATAAGAACTATATAAGAAGCAAAGGATCTAGATACCCTCAAAATGGATGAACTCCATGGAATTATGACTTCCTATGAAATCAGGAAAGGTGGCCCAAGCTCCAATGATGCAGCATTCAAGGCCTCAAAGTCAAAGAAGGGGAAAGAAAGGAATGACTATAGTGATGAGTCAGATGTGGAATCCGGATTGGCTCAATTTGTACGAAAGATGAAGAGAGGATCTAAGCTTAAAGGCAAGTATCCTCTTATCTGTTTCAAATGTGATAAGATAGGTCATTATGCAGCAAAATGTCCTTATAAACATGACAGTGACGATGAAGGAAATTCTAAAAGAATGGCACATAAAAGGAAAGGGTTCAATAAGAAAAACTTCTTCTCCAAGAAAGATGAGTCTGATGAGGATGAGTTTATGGCCATCAAAAAGAAATCAGATGAGGAAAGTGATCACGATGAAAGCCAAGAAGCATTATTCATGGCACTCGCAGATGATGATGACTCAGGGCTGGAAGGAAATGTAGATGAACTGGTAATAAGTGCCATTGAAGAAACGAGAAACTACAGAACAAAATCATTTCTCTCAAAGTGGAAAACGAGGAATAAGAAGGAGAGAATATCTCTTGGAAGAAAAGCTTAAAGAAAAGGAAGAGACTTGTGAAGAATGCGAGACCAAAATAGTGTCTCTGAGAAAGGAGTTGGAGAAAATTAGAAAGGGCTGTAAAATCTCTCAAATACTTGAGACTATTATGAAAACTCAAAAACCTCAACATCATAGGTCTGGAATAGGTTTCAAAGGAGAATATTCAAGCACTCAGAATAATGTGAAAAGATATGCCGATGCACTTTCCTGCAATCCAAAAGATGAAAAAGTATGTTATCAAAAGTGCATCGCAAATCGCAAGAATGAAGAGAGAGTTGCTTCAAAGAAGAATGTGAAGTTCAACCATGGACACTACAACAAATACAAACATCTACTCCACCAAGGACCCATCGCAAATCCAAAGAACGAGGGAGGAGTAATTCCCAGGAAGGAAATCGACTCAAACTGTGGTTTGTTCAACAAGTACAAAACCAACTTTCGTGGACACTGCTTTCATTGCAAAAAAATTGGTCATCAAGACAAACATTGTATGGCTCGCACAAGTGAAAAGACGAATCTAAACAACCGAATAATCAACTCATATGCCCCAAAAAGGCAGGGAAAAATCAAAATGTTCAATTCATTTGATCCCTTGACCAAATTTGATATGATTTACTCCTTCTACTACAATAATGGACACTATGAACAAGACTGCCCACTCAAAGGAAGAAAGACGAGTAGTGAGAACTCCAAAATGGACAAATGCGGCCTGGCTCTATAAGCTCAAAATAATGAAAACAAGTGGTTTGTAGATAGTGGGTGCTCCAGACACATGACAAGAGATAGAAGGAAGTTTGTCTCACTCAGAAAAAAGGAAGGGAATGTGTCTTTTGGAAGCAGATCAGGCAGAATTGCAGGAAAAGGAACAATTACTCTAATCAATGGAAAAGGAAATGCTCAAGATGCTCTGCTAGTTGATGCGCTCAAACACAACCTCCTGAGTGTCAGCCAAATTTGTGATCAACGACATAAGGTCATTTTTAGCACCAAAGACTGTGAAATTAGGAACTCTACCTTAGGGAAACTTGTGGCAAATGGGGTGAGAACATCAGACAACATTTACATTTTGAACAAGATTCAAGAAAGTAAATGCTACTTAAGTCAAACGGATGAGAGTTGGCTGTGGCACAAGCGACTCGGACATACAAGCTTAAAAAATATGATCAATATTAGCAAGATCAAAGCTATACGAGACATCCCAAGGCTGTCCAAACCAAATCAAGCAGTGTGTGGTCCATGTCAACATGGAAAGTAGACCAGAAATAACCACAAGACAAAGGATCTCTATACATCAAAGCCCTTGGATATCATCCATGCTGATGTGTGTGGGCCAACTAGAAATCAAGCACTCTAAGGAGAAAGGTACTCTGTGTTATTTGTTGATGATCATACTAGAATGATGTGGATATATTTCATAAAGTATAAATCTAAAACTTTTGAGTGTTTTAAGAATCTAAAATCCCTTGTAGAAAATGAAAAAGATACAAAAATTAAGTGCCTCAGAATAGACAGTGGAGGAGAATTCACATCAAATGAGTTTAGTGAGTTCTGTAATATACATGGAATTAAAAGGGAATTCTCGGCTGCCAGAACACCTCAGAAAAATGGGGTAGTTGAAAGAAGAAACCGAACAGTCCAAGAAATGGCAAGAACTATGCTATTAGTAGCATACTTATAGCCTAGATTCTAGAGAGAAGCAGTAAGGACAGCTCTCTACACACTGAATCGAACTCAATTAAGACCAAATTGTGATAAAACTCCTTATGACCTATGGAAAGGAAGACCTACTTCAGTGAAGTACTTCAAGATCTTTGGAAGCAAGTGCTTCATAAAAATAAATGATGGTTCACCAGGAAAGTTTGATTCTTGGGTTGATGAAGGGATATTTCTTGGATACTCTACATGGAGCAAGGCTTACAAGTGCTACAATTATCGCTTGATGAAAATAGTGGAAAGCAATGATGTAAAGGTTGATGAAGATCTTCCAGTAAAGGAAATTGAAGAACATGAAAGTGACTCTCTCATTGAAGAAGAAGAACCTAAAGAAGAAGAAATAGATGAGGAAGAAGAAGAAGAAGAAGAGGAAATAGAACCAACTAATAGCCCTTCTAAGATGAAGCATGTCCAAAGACACCATCTAGAAGAGCAGATCATTGGTGATAAAGATGAAGGTGTGTAGACCGAAAGAATTTAACAATTACACCCAAGAGAAAAGTCAGTTCCGTCCTATCTATGATAGAACCAGAGACATTTGCAGAAGCAAGTAAGGATCCTCATTGGGTAAAAGCCATGGAAGAAGAAATGACCCAAATTGAGAAGAAAAAGACATGGGAGCTGGTACCTCACCCAAAGGACAAAAACATAATAGGAACCAAATGGGTGTTCAAAAATAAAATGAATGAGGAAGGACAGGTTATAAAAAAAAAGGCAAGACTTGTTTGCAAAGGCTATTCACAAATTGAAGGAATTGACTTTGAAGAGACATTTGCACCAGTGGCCCGTATGGAAGCTATCAGGATGTTCTTGGCATTTTCTTGCTAAAAAGGATTCAAAATATATCAAATGGAAGTGAAATCAGCATTTCTAAATGGGGAACTCAATGAGGAAGTCTAGATGGAGCAGCCAGAAGGTTTTGATCTAACAGCAGGAAAGGACTTAGTTTGTAAGTTGAAAAAGGCTTTATATGGGTTGAAACAAGCTCCTAAAGCTTGGTATGCAAGACTGGATAACTATCTACTACAACAAGGCTTCAAAAAGGGAGTGGCTGGAAGCAATCTATACATAAAGACAGATCAAGATAAGTTACTAGTTGCTCTTGTGTATGTCGATGATTTGATTTTTGCTAGTAATAATGATTAAATGAGCCATGAATTCTCTCAAAACATGTCAAAAGAGTTTGAGATGTCAATGATAGGACATATTTCCCACTTCCTTGGACTTCAAATATCTCAAACTAGAGCAGGATTGTGTATATCTCAAACCAAATATCTAAAAGACATGCTCAAAAAATATGGAATGGAGGATTGTGCACCCATGAGCACACCTATGACCACAAACTACAAACTGGGCAAAGATGACGACTCCCCTCTAGTAGATGCAACTCATTACAATTCAATAATTGGATCTCTTCTATACTTATCAGCTACACGACCAGACATAATGCAAGCAGTAGGAATGGTGGGAAGATTTCAATCTGCTCCCAAACAATCCCATTTATTAGCTGTAAAAAGAATTCTTAGATATCGGAAGGGAGCTTCTAATTTCATTTTTTGTTACCCAAAGAACTCAACACTGATTTTAACTGCATACACCGATGTTGATTGGGCTGGAAGTATAGATGATCGGAAAAGCACTAGTGGAAATGCATTCTTCCTAGGAGACTGTTCGGTATCCTCGCTCAGCAAAAAGTAGTCATCCATATCATTATCCATAGTCGAAGCTGAGTATATTTATGTAGCAGACTGTTGTTCTCAGATACTATGGATGAAGGAAGCTCTAAAAGATCTTGACATATGTACAGATCAGCCAATTTCCATCTATTGTGACAAAACAATTGCTATCAGTCTCAGAAAAAATCCTGTGATGCACTCAAGAACCAAACACATACCAATCAAGTATCATTTCCTCCATGAACAAGTAGCTGAACAAAACATCGTCCTAGAATATATCAGTACTAAGGAGCAGATAGCTGATATTTTTACAAAACCTCTTCCTCAAGAAGCATTCGAACATCTGCGCCAAAAGGTGGCGGTTATTTCTCTATCATCACTCAAGTTCATTCATAAATATCAGTAGCAGAACAAGTGAAGCAGTTTGATAGGGGGAGTTTGTATGCATTCCTTTGCCATTGATGTCAAAGGGGGAGAGAGCAGAAGAATATTGCCATCAATAAAAAAGGGGGAGATTGTTGGACACAGATTGTCATTGATGTCAATATGGCAATATTCAAGGAGTAAACAGAGCCACTAGAGGAGCAGATGGAGACAAGAGAAGCAGACAGAGTTATAATATCTCCACTTACTGCAGGAAGCCCTGGGTGAGATTCAAAATGCAAAGGAAAGTGAGATAGCTCTCCTCAATGTTCATGTTGATAACAAGAAAGTTGTGCTTGGTGCGCTTACATATCGAAATGCGACTAGTTTTCGTTGGATCTTACGTTTTCTAACCTTTCAGGCTTTCACAAAGTTGCACCATGGGAAGCATATTCTTCATTGGTTATACCACAGTTGTAGAAGAAACAGATGGTGGAATGGGAGGATATGATGACTCAGACTCTTATTTTGATGATGATTGACAAGATCAAGCTCTGATGCACTGTGTTAAGGAGCGGATCCAATGGCCGTCACACGCGAAAGATGCGCGGGAGACGTACAGGTAGGCAGTAAGTGGTATTCCCCGCACCGCCTTTGAGCCTAAGGATGTTTCCATATATGGCCGCTCGATCCAGTTAATGCATGACACATGGCTTAAGTGGCGGGCGCAAAATCACTGCGATTGCGCTTTAACGCGTGAGCACTTAACAAAAGCGGGAGGCGCGATCACTATTATATCAAGCGGTGAATGTAATCAATGGTGGGAAAGAGAATGACGTTTAATCATGCGGTGAACATAACGGATACTGTAGGATCATGGGTGAGTGACAGTGGAGATCAATGCAGGGTTAATTACAGAGGTTTCCCACTCTTGTGATAGAGATTCCACCGCGAATGAATTAACTTGGTTGTACTGCTAGAACAATTGAGGCGCAACTGTTAAACCCTTTCTCAAAAGACGTATTGAAGCATTGGATGATATGAATACCATGTGACCACTATTCAACCTAATTGCTATCCATCTCTAATCTGAAGTGTTCTGCTACGACCGTTCAAAAATTTGGGCTTATATATTTTATTATCAGAAGTCTTTCAAAGGTAGAAAATAGAGACATGTCCGTCGTTTATTAAATTCCTCGGAAGGAAAAATAGAAGACAAAGACAATAATGAGAATAATTGGTCATAGCGATCAGGGAGGGAAGATGAAAGATCAAGCAAGGCAAAGGAATCTACAACGTCTAAGGAAGAAGCCAAAAAGGCGATGGAAAGTGGAAACAATTAGTCTGAGGTGCCTGAAACACATAAAAACAGAAACACAAGGTGAAGTGTTGTGACTGTATGCATAATCTGTAAGAGATAAAGCCTAAGAATAGGAAAGAGGTAGGAGAGACGAGAGAAGCAGGAGAACTGGAGAAAGGCAGAAGTTCAATAAGGTTTGGTGCAGAAAAGTTCAACAAAACAATTGACACTAAGATTGGGTTGGAGCCCAAGAGTTTGGAGCCTTAGAACTGAATAGGACTAAATTCATTAGGGGTAGGTGCTCCTAAGTGCAGAACCACTGCAAAATAGAGTTGGTGCCCTGGAGGTTGGAGCCTCACTGAAGTCCAAGTTGGAGCTTGGAAACTATCCACAGTCAAATATATATTTACATTGTATTTATTTCATTGTACTATCTTGAGTTTTTAATAGAAGAATTTATTCCAGCTACTGGTTTCTGTGTTCTGTGTATACATATACATATCTATATATGCATTTGGCAAACACTAGAATAAAAATTGTAAGATATATTGATTCACCCCCCCCCAGTATTTCCAACAATTGGTATCAGAGCAAGCTTCTTCATACTAGCCTAATAGCTTGAAGAAGGATCTGTAGCATGATGAGAAATCACGAAGCATCAAGAAAACCTCCTTTGTTTGATGGCACTAACTTTGGAATCTGGAAGAAAAGAATGACCTACTACTTAATGTCCCTTGGATCTAAAGTCTCGCATTTTGTTCAAAATGAATACAAAACTACTTCCACTCTTCCAACAGACCAAGATGAGAGGAAAGCCTACATCCCAAATGAAAAGGCCATGAACTCCATCACTAGTGGAATCACTAATTCTGAGATTACAAAAATCATGTACTGTACCTCTGCCAAAGAAATGTGGGAGAAGCTAGTTGGCCTGTACGATGGAGACTAAAAAGTCAAAAAGGCAAAGCTTCAGACTCACAAAAGACAGTTTGAAAGTTTGAGGATGGAGGATGAAGAAGATATTGCAGCATAGCTCCTCCGAGTAGTTGAAGTGGTAAATTCCCTGAAAGGATTGGATGAAAAAGTGGAAGAAAGTACCATTGTTGAAAAGGTATTAAGGTCTCTTCTAGATAGATTTGACTCCAAAATAAGTGCTATAGAAGAAGCAAAGGATCTAGAGACCCTCAAAATGGATGAACTCCATGGAATTCTCACTGCCTATGAAATGAGGAAAGGTGTCCCAAGCGCCAAAGATGCAGCATTCAAGGCCTCAAAGTCAAACAAGGGGAAAGAAAGAAATGACTATAGTGATGAGTCAGATGTGGAATCTGAATTGGATCAATTTGTACGAAAGCTGAAGAAAGGATCTAAGCTTAAAGGAAAGTATCCTCTTATCTGTTCCAAATGTGGTAAGATAGGTCATTATGCAGAAAAATGTCCTCATAAACATGATAGTGATGATGAAGGAAATTCTAAAAGAATGGCACATAAAAAGAAAGGCTTCAATAAGAAAACTTCTTCTCCAAGCAAGATGAGTCGGATGAGGATGAGTTTATGGTCACCAAAAGGAAATTAGATGAGGAAAGTGATCATGATGAAAGCCAAGAAGCATTATTCATGGCACTTGCAGATGATGATGTCTCAGGGATCGAAGGAAATGTAGATGAACTATTAATAAGTGCCATTGGAGAAAATGAGAAACTACAGAACAAAATCATTTCTCTCAAAGTGGAAAATGAGGAAATAAGAAGGAGAGAAGGTCTCTTGGAAGCAAAGCTTAAAGAAAAGGAAGAGACTTGTGAAGAACATGAGACTGAAATAGTGTCTCTGAGAAAGGAGTTGGAGCAAATTGAAAAGGGTTGTAAAAGCTCTCAAATACTTGAGACTATTCTGAAAAATAAGAAACCTCAACATGACAAGTCTGGAATAGGTTTCAAAGGAAAATCCTCAAGCACTGAGAATAATGCAAAACGCTATGCCGATGCACTTTCCTTTAATCAAAAATATGAAAAAGTATGTTATCAAAAGTGCATCCCAGATCACAAGAATGAAGAGAGAGTTGCTTCAAAGAAGAATGTAAATTCAAGTCATGGACACTACAACAAATACAAACCTATACTCCACCAAGGGACCATTGCAAATCCAAGGAACGAGGGAGGAGTAATTCCCGGGAAGGAAATTGACTCAAATTGTGGTTTCTTCAACAAGTACAAAAATATCTTTCTTGGACACTGCTTTCACTGCAAAAACTTTGGTCATCAAGCCAGACATTCTATGACTTGCAGAAGTGAAAAGACAAATCTAAATGACTGAATAATCAACTCATATGCCCTCAAAAGGCAGGGACATATCAAAATGTTCAATTCATTTGATTCCTTAACCAAATTTGATATAATTCTCTCCTTTTGCTACAATAATGGAAACTATGAGCAAGACTACCCACTCAAAGCAAGAAAGACGAGTAGTAAGAAATCTAGCATGGACAAGTGCAGCCTGGCTCTATATGCTCAAAATAATGAGAACTAGTGGTTTGTAGATAGTGGTTGCTCCATACACATGACAAGAGATAGAAGGATGTTTGTCTCACTGAGAAAAAAGGAAGGGAATGTGTCTTTTGGAAGCAGATTAGGCAGAATTGCAGGAAAAGTAATAGTTACTCTAATCAAATATGCTCTGCTAGTTGATGGGCTCAAACACAACCTCCTGAGTGTTAGCCAAAACTGTGATCAAGGACACAAGGTCGTTTTTAGCACCAAAGACTGTGAAATTAGGAACTCTAACTCAGGGAAACTTGTGGCAAAAGGGGTGAGAACATTAGACAACATTTACATTGTGAACAACATTCAAGAAAATAAATGCTACTTAAGTCAGATAGATGAGAGTTGGCTGTGGCAGAAGAGACTTGGACATACAAGCTTGGAAAATCTGATCAATATAAGCAAGATCAAAGTTGTACGAGACATCCCAAGGATGTCCAAACCAAATCAAGCAGTGTGTGGTCATGTAAACATGGAAAGCAGACCAGAACCAGCCACAAGATAAAGGAGCTCTATACATGAAGATGACTCCCTCATTGAAGAAGAAGAACCTAAGGAAGAAGAAATAAATGAGGAAGAAGAAGAGGAAGAAGAGTAAATAGAACCACTTAATACCCCTTCTAAGATGAAGTATGTCCAAAGACACCATCCAGAAGAGTAGATCATTCATGATAAAGATGAAGGTGTGCAGACCCAAAGAAGGATAGCAATTACACCCAAGAGAAAATTCATTACCCTCCTATCTATGATAGAACCAGAGACATTTGCAAAAGCAAGTAAGGATCCTCATTGGGTAAAAGCCATGGAAGAAGAAATGGCCCAAATTGAGAAGAAAAAGACATGGGAGCTGATACCTCATCCGAAGGACAAAAACATATTGGAAACCAAATGGTTGTTCAAAAATAAAATGAATGAGGAAGGATAGGTTATCAGAAACAAGGGAAGACTTGTCTGCAAAGGCTATTCACAAATTGAAGGAATTGACATTGAAGAGACATTTGCACCAGTGGCCCGTATGGAATCTATTAGGATGTTCTTGGCATTTTCTTGCTCAAAAGGATTCAAAATATATCAAATGGACATGAAATCAACATTTCTAAATGGGGAACTCAAGGAGGAAGCCTACATGGAGAAACCATAAGGTTTTGATCTAACAACAGGAACGGACTTAGTTTGTAAGTTGAAAAAGGCTTTATATGGGTTGAAACAAGCTCCTAGAGCTTGGTATGCAAGACTGGATCACTACCTAGAACAAAAATGCTTCAAAAAGGGAGTGGCTGGAAGCAATATATACATAAAGATAGACCAAGGTAAGTCACTAGTTGCTCTTATGTATGTCGATGATCTGATTTTTGCTAGTAATAATGATGAAATGGGCCATGAATTTTCTTAAAAAATGTTAAGAGAGCATGAGATGTCAATGATAGGAGAGTTGTCCAGCTTCCTTGGACTTCAAATATCTCAAACTAGAGAAGGATTGTGTATATCTCAAACCAAATATCTAAAAGACATGCTCAAAAAATATGGAATGGAGGATTCTGCACCCATGAGCACACCTATGATCACAAACTGCAATCTAAGCAACGATGATGACTCCCCTCTCGTAGATGCAACTCATTACAAGTCAATAATTGGAGCTCTTCTATACTTAATAGCTACACGACCAGACATAATGCAAGTAGTAGGAATGGTGGGAAGATTTCAATCTGCTCCCCAACAATCCTATTTATTAGCTGTAAAAAGAATTCTTAGATATCTAAAGGGAACTTCTGATTTCGGTCTTTGGTACCCAAAAAACTCAAAACTGATTGTAACTGCATACACCGATGCTGATTATGCTGGAAGTATAGATTATTGGAAAAGCACTAGTGGAAATGAATTCTTCCTAGGAGACTATTTGGTATCCTGGCTTAGCAAAAAACAATCATCCATATCATTATCCACAGCTGAAACTGAGTATATTGTTGTAGCAGACTGTTGCTCTCAGATACTATGGATCAAGGAAGCTCTAAAAGATCTCGACATATGTACAGAGAAACTAATTTCTGTCTATTGTGACAACAAAAGTGCTATCAGTCTCAACAAAAATCGTGTGATGCACTGAAGAACCAAACACATACCAATCAAGTATCATTTCCTCCATGAACAAGTAGCTGAACAAAACATCGTCCTGGAATATATCAGTACTAAAGAGAAGATAGCTGATATTTTCACAAAACCTCTTCCTCGAGAAGCATTCAATCATCTGCATCAAAACATGGGGATTATTTCTCTATCATCACTCAAGTTCATTCATAAAGATGTAGCAGGACAAGGGAAGTAGTTTGACGGAGGAAGTCCGTATGCATTCCTTTGCAATTGATGTCATAGGGGGGAGGGAGCAGAAGAATAATGCCATCAATAACAAAGGGGGATATTATTGGACACGGATTGTCATTGATGTAAATATGGAAATATTCAAGGAGTAGACAGAGCCACCAGAGGAGAAGATGGAGACGAGAGAAGCAGACAGAGTTATAATATCTCCACTTATCGCAAGCAACCCTGGATGAGATTCAAAATGCAACGGAAAGTGAGAGAGATCTCCTCAATGTTCATGTATATAATAAGAAAGTTGTGCTTGGTGTGCTTATATATGGGAAATGCAACCATTTTTCGTTGGATATTATGTTTTCTAAACCTTTCAAGCTTTCACATAGTTGCACCACAGGAAGTGTCTTCTTCATTGGTTATACCACAGTTGTAGAAGAAACAAATGGTGGAATGGGAGGATATGATGACTCAGACTCTGATTCTGATGATGATTAACAAACTCATGCTCTGATGCATCGTGTTAAGGAAAATTGCCAAAGAGAAGCAAGGCTTGCCAAGCCTGAGTTAATGAAAGATGGTGCGAAACAAGTGAAGCCTGAACCTATGATAATTGATAAAGCAGCTGCAAAGGCTAAGCCAGGGGAAAGAAAACCACTTCCTGGCAAGAAACTGGTGGAAAAAGAAGAATTCATTGATGATGAATGTGAGCCATCGAATCAAAGAGCAGCGGATCCAATGGTCATCGCATGTGAAAGATGCATGGACGATAATGCACAGGAGACTTACAGGTAGGCAGTAAGCGTTATTCCCCACACCGCATTTGGGCCCAAGGAGGTTTCTGTATATGGCCACCCAATCCAGTTAATGCGTGACACGTGGCTGAAGTGACGGGTGCGAAACCGTTGTGATCGCGCGTTAACACATGAGCACTTAACAAAAGCAGGAGACGCGATCACCATTAGATCAAGCGGTGAATGTAATCAACTGTGGGAAAGAGAATTATGTTTAATTATGTAGTAAACATAGTGGAGACTGTCGGATCGTGGGCGATTGACGATGGAGATCAGGGCAGGTTTAATTACAGAGGTTTCCCACTGTTGTGAAATAGATTCCACCGCGAATGAATTAACTTGGTTGTACTGCTAGAACAGTTGAGGCACTGTTGTTAAACCATGTCTCAAAAAATGTATCGAAGAATTGGACAATATGAATACCGTGTGACCACTATTCAACGTAATTTCTATCCATCTCGAATCCGAAGTGTTCTGCTATGACCGTTCAGAAATTTAAGCTTATATCTTTTATTATCAAAAGTCTTTCAAAGGTAGAAAATAGAGACATGTCCGTCGTTTATTAAATTCCTCAGAAGGGCAAATAGAAGACAAATATAGTAATGAGAAGAATTGGCCACAACGATCAAGGAGGGAAGCTGAAAGATCAAGCGAGGCAGAGGAATCTACAACGTCCAAGGAGGAAGCCAAAAAGGAGATGGAAAGTGGAAATGATCAGTCACAGGTGCCTAGAACACATAAAAACATAAACACAAGGTGAAGTGTTGCGAGTGAATGCATAATCTATAAGAGAGGAAGTTGAAGAATAGGCAAGAGGTATGAGAGACCAGAGAAGCAGGAGAACTGGATAAAGGCAGAAGCTCAACAGGGTTGGGTGCAGAAAACTGCAGCAAAACAGCTGATAATAATATTGGGTTGGAGCCTCAGAACTGAACAAGAATAAATTCATTAGGGGTAGGTGCTCCTAAGTGCAGAACCACTGCAAAACAGATTTGGTGCTCTGGAGGTTGGAGCCTCACTGAAGTCCAAGTTGGAGCTTGGAAACTATCCACAGTCAGATATATATTTATATTGTATTTATTTCATTGTACTATCTTGAGTTTTTAATAAAAGCATTTATTCCAGCTACTGGTTTCTGTGTTCTATGTATACATATACATATCTATATATGCATTTGGCAATCACTAGAATAAAAATTGTAAGAAATACTGATTCACACCCCCTCTCAGTATTTCCAACAATTGGTATCAGAGCAAGCTTCTTCATACTAGCCTAATAGCTTGAAGAAGGATTTGTAGCCATGATGAGAAATCACGAAGCATCAGGAAGACCTCTTTTGTTCGATGGCACTAACTTTGGTTTCTAGAAGAAAAGAATGACCTACTACTTAATGTCCCTTGGACCTGAAGTCTGGCATTTTGTTCAAAATGAATACAAAACTACTTCCACTCTTCCAATAGACCAAGACGAGAGGAAAGCCTACATTGCAAATTCAAAGGCCATGAACTCCATCACTAGTGGAATCACTGATTCTGAGTTTACAAAAATCATGCATTGTACCTCTCCCAAAGAAATGTGGGAGAAGCTAGTTGGCTTGTACGATGGAATCCCAAAAGTCAAAAAGGAAAAGCTTAAAACTCACAGAAGAAAATTTGAAAGTTTGAGGATGGAATATGAAGAAGATATTGCAGCATGCCTCCTCTAAGTAGCTGAAGTGGTAAACTCCCTGAAAGGATTGGACGAAAAAGTCGAAGAAAGTACCATTGTTGAAAATGTATTAAGGTCTCTTCTAGACATATTTGACTCCAAAATAAGCACTATAGAAGAAGCAAAGGATCTAGATAGCCTCAAAGTGGATGAAATCCATGGAATTCTCACTGCCTATGAAATGAGGAAAGGTGGCCCAAGCTCCAAAGATGTAGCATTCAAGGCCTCAAAGTCAAAGAAGGGGAAAGAAAGGAATTACTGTAATGATGAGTCAGATGTGGAATCCGAATTGGCTCAATTTGTATGAAAGCTGAAGAGAGGATCTAAGCTTAAAAGCAAGTATCCTCTTATTTGTTTTAAATGTGGTAAGATAGGTCATTATGCAATAAAATTTCCTCATAAACATGACAGTGATGATGAAGGAAACTCTAAAAGAATGGCACATAAAAGGAAAGGGTTCAATAAGAAAAATTTCTCCTCCAAGCAAGATAAGTCTGATGAGGATGAGTTTATGGTCATCAAAGAGAAATCAGATGAGGAAAGTGATCATGATGAAAGCTAAGAAGCATTATTCATGGCACTTGTAGATGATGATGACTCAGGGTTGAAATGAAATGTAGATGAACTGTTAATAATTGCCATTTAAGAAAATAAGAAACTACGGAACAAAGTCATTTCTCTCAGAGTGGAAAATGAGGAAATAAGAAGGAGAGGAGATCTCTTGGAAGCAAATATTAAAGAAAAGGAAGAGACTTGTGAAGAACGCGAGACCAAAATAGTGTCTATGAGAAAGGAGTTGGAGAAAATTAAAAAGGGCTGTAAAAGCTCTCAAATACTGAGACTATTTTGAAAAATAAAAAACCTCAACATGAAAAGTCAGGAATAGGTTTCAAAGGAGAATCCTCAAGAACTGAGAATAATGTGAAAAGCTATGCCGATGCACTTTCCTACAATCCAAAAGATGAAAAGGTATGTTATCAAAAGTGCATCCCAGATCCCAAGAATTAATAGAGAGTTGCTACAAAGAAGTATGTGAAGTCGTATCATGGAAAATATAGCAAATACAAACCTGTACTCCACCAAGGGCCCATTGGAAATCCAAAGAACGAGGGAGGAGTAATTCCCAGGAAGGAAATCGACTCAAACCGTGGTTGCTTCAAAAAGCACAAAACCATCTTTCTTAGGCACTGCTTTCACTGTTAAAACTTCGGTCATCAAGCCAGACATTGTATGCCTTGCAGAAGTGAAAAGACAAATCTAAACGACCAAATAATCAACTCATATGCCCCCAAAAGGGAGGGACAAATCAAAATGTTCAATTTATTTGATACCTTGACCAAATGTGATCTGATTTGCACCTTTTGCTACAATAATGGACACTATGAATAAGACTGCCCACTCAAAGGAAGAAAGATGAGTCGCGAGAACTCCAACATGGACAAATGCGGCCTAACTCTATATGCTAAAAATAATGAAAACCAGTGGTTTTTAGATATTGGGTGCTCCAGACACATGACAGGAGACAGAAGGAAGTTTGTCTCACTCAAAAAAAAGGAAGGGAATGTGTCTTTTGGAATCGGATAAGGAAGCATTACAGGAAAAGGAACAATTACTGTAATCAATGGAAAAGGAAAATCTCAAGCTGCTCTGCTAGTTGATGGGCTCAAACAAAACCTTCTGAGTGTTAGCCAAATCTTTGATCAAGGACATAAGGTCATTTTCAGCACGAAAGGCTATGGAATTAGGAACTCTACCTCAGGGAAACTTGTTGCAAAAGGGGTGAGAACATCAGACAACATTTATATTCTGAATACGATTCAAGAAAATAAATGCTACTTAAGTCAGACAGATGAGGGTTGGTTGTGGCACAAGTGACTTGGACATACAAGCTTCGAAAATCTGATCAATATCAGCAAGATCAATGTTGTACGAGACATCCCAAGGCTGTCCAAACCAAATCAAGTAGTGTGTGGTCCATGTCAACATGGAAAGCAAACCAGAACCAACCACAAGACAAAGGAGCTCTATACATCAAAGCCCTTGGAGATCATCCATGCTGATGTGTGTGGGCCAACTACAAATCAAGCACTCTAAGGAGAAATGTACTTTGTTTTATTTGTTGATGATTATACTAGAATGATGTGGATATATTTCATAAAGTATAAATCTAAAACTTTTGAGTGTTTTAAGAATCTAAAATCCCTTGTAGAAAACGAAAAAGATTCAAAAATTAAGTGCCTCAGAACAGACAGAGGAGGAGAATTCACACCAAATGAGTTTAGTGAGTTCTATAATATACATGGAATTAAAAGGGAATTCTTGGCTACTAGAACACCTCAGCAAAATGGGGTAGTTGAAAGAAGAAACTGAATAGTCCAAGAAATGGCAAGAACTATGCTATTAGCAGCAGACTTACAACCTATATTCTAGAAATAAGTAGTAGGGATAGCTTTCTACACACTAAATGGAACTCAATTAAGACCAAGTTGTGAAAAAATTCCTTATGAGCTATGGAAAGGAAGACTTGCTTCAGTGAAGTACTTCAAGATATTTGGAAGCAAGTGCTTCATAAAAATAAATGATGGTTCACCAGGAAAGTTTAATTCTCGGGTTGATGAAGGGATATTTTTTGGATACTCTACATGGAGCAAGGCTTACAAGTGCTACAATAATCGACTGAATAAAATAGTGGAAAGAGATGATGTAAAAGTTGATGAAGATATTTCAGTAAAGGAAATTGAGGGACATGAAGATGACTCTCTCATTGAAGAAGAAGAACCTAAAGAAGAAGAAATAAATGAGGAGGAAGAAGAAGAAGAATAGAAAAGAGAACCACCTAATACCCCTTCTAAGACGAAGAATGTCCAAAGACACCATCTAGAAGAGCAGATCATTGGCGATAAAGATGAAGGTGTGCAGACCCGAAGAAGGATAAAAATTACACCCAAGAGAAAAGTCATTCCCCTCCTATCTATGATAGAACCAGAGACATTTGCAGAAACAATTAAGGATCCTCATTCGGTAAAAGCAATGGAAGAAGAAATGGCCCAAATTGAGAAGAACAAGACATGGGAGCTGGTGTCTTGTCTAAAGGACTAAAACATAATAGGAACCAAATAGGTGTTCAAAAATAAAATGAATGACGAAGAACAGCTTATCAGAAACAAGGCAAGACTTGTTTGGAAAGGCTATTCACAAATTGAAGGAATTGACTTTGAAGAGACATTTGCACCAGTGGCCCATATGGAAGGTATCAGGATGTTCTTGGCATTTTATTGCTTAAAAGGATTCAAAATCTATCGAATGGATGTGAAATCAGCATTTCTAAAAGGGAAACTCAAGGAGGAAGTCTACATGGAGCAACCAGAAGGTTTTGATCCAACAGTAGGAAAGGACTTAGTTTGTAAGTTGAAAAAGGCTTTATATGGGTTGAAATAAGCTCCTAGAGCTTGGTATGAAAGACTGGATCACTATCTACAACAACAAGGCTTCAAAAAGGGAGTAGCTGGAAGCAATCTATACATAAAGACAGATCAAGTTAAGTTACTAGTTGCTCTTGTGTATGTCGATGATCTGATTTTTGCTAGTAATAATGATGAAATGGGCCATGAATTTTCTCAAGACATGTCAAAAGAGTTTGAGACGTCAATTATAGGAGAGCTATACCACTTCCTTGGACTTCAAATATCTCAAACTAGAGCAGGATTGTGTATATCTCAAACCAGATATCTAAAAGACATGCTCAAAAAATATGGAATGGAGGATTGTGCACCCATGAGCACACCTATGACCACAAACTGCAAACTGAGCAAAGATGATGACTCTCCTCTAGTAGATGCAACTCATTACAGGTCAATAATTGGAGCTTTTCTATTTTTAACAGCTACACGACCAGACATAATGCAAGCAATAGGAATGGTGGGAAGATTTCAATCTGCTCCCAAACAATCCCATTTATTACTTGTAGAAAGAATTCTTAGATATCTGAAGGGAACTTCTAATTTCGGTCTTTGGTATATAAAGAAATCAACACTGATTGTAACTGCATACACCAATGCTGATTGGGCTGGAAGTATAGATGATCAGAAAAGCACTAGTGGAAATTCATTCTTCCTAGGAGACTGTTTGGTAACATGGCTCAGCAAAAAACAGTCAACCATATCATTATCCACAGCCGAAGCTGAGTATATTTCTGCAATAGACTGTTGTTCTTAGATACTATGGATGAACGAAGCTCTAAAAGATCTCAACATATGTATAGATCAACCAATTTCTGTCTATTGTGACAACACAAGTGCTATCAGTCTTAGCAAAAATCATGTGATGCACTCAAGAACCAAACATACTTGTAACTCCACAAATTTCTTGAAATCTTAGATTTTTTCTTGCTTGTTTAGCTACTTGGAATATTTCTTCTTCGAGTAACTTCACTTCTACACTCTTAACGATTATAGCATCATATTCATCTACATCTGAAATTTCATCCTTAGCCTTTTCTCCATCAACAAATCCCTATAGTATAATAGTAATTCTATTACTATCATCTATTGATCTCATTTCTAGTTCAACACCCCCATACTGTAGATTCAACACCATTTCATTTTTCTGAGACATTCTAATCTCACCCTTCATTAATTCGATCTATTCTTCAGAATTAACTTCTTGGTTCAAATTGACTTCACATTTCCTTTTTCCTACATATAAATATTCATAAAAAAAAATCAATTCAATAGACACAAATGCTTTACCTTGCTTCCTCATTATTCCAATAGTTCTGACAACTCCATCATTCTCATTCAATTATGGTTGTATGGTCTGATCACTTATTCTTTGGCTTTCTTGCCTCGTCTTCAAAAGACTTGCCTTATGCCACAAATCTTTCATCTCATTTGGAATTTCTCCCAAGAGTTTTGCACAATCTTCATTTTCTGCATCATTTGTCTTTAATCCTTCTTTACTCTAGCTTTCTTCAAGGTCAATGATCTTCAATGACTATTCAATATCTACATAATTTACAACATCTGTGTTTAACAACTGCTCTTCCATCTGCATCACATGATTATGTGAGATTCCTTCACTTATGACAACACTTAGCAATTGCCTTACCTTAGTGTATCCTTTGATCTCAATAATTCCTTTTCCATCCTCCTTTTCACTTATCCTTTGGATTTCATCTCAATGGACATATTATTTCACTTGGCTGTAATTTTTCTCCTTATTCTACATATGACTATGTGTAGTCATCTATCCACTTGTTAATATAACATTTTCCAATAACTTCTTATCTTTCCTCAAGTCTATACGACCTGCAAACACATAACAACTTTCACTTTTCAAAATACAATACCTTTCATTTTCTTTTGATACTTCAAGCACCAATCCTCCATCATAGATATTTTGGTTTTAGCAGATTCTTCTTGTTGTGACTATATTTCTCTGAGTCCTTCCTTGTTTAACAAATCAATATGAATTTGTTCAAGTTCTTTGAACTTGTTTATCAGCTTGCCATTCCACCTCTGTTGCAATAGCTTCCACTTGACTCTTTTCTTCATTCTCCATATGTATCTTCAGTATTCACTTGTTTTTCTTTGTACTGCCAGACTAATCTCTGGTTCTTCACTCTGCTGCCAGTTGCCATACTTTTGCAATCTAATGCCTTCCTCAAATTCACTCTCATGTAGCTGATCATCCCTTTCAAATTGTTGTTTCTTTCCATCTTGCTGAATTAATACTTTTATGACCTTCATGTCTCTAAGTACATAACTTCCCTGCTACTCCTGATATTTCATCTCACCTTCAAATAATATCTGCTCAATTTCTCTGATTTCAACATCGTATTTATTAATGATGTCTTCCATATCTACAGTCACATCATTAACTAAAGAGTCTAAACATTTATTCAACTCTATAAACGTCAGAGACAGTTCCTTCTTCTTATGCATAGTTACCATATCCTTTCCTCCATCAGGTTTTGAAAGCTTCATTTCTCCTTCAGTTTCCTTGAGCAATCTTTCCAAGAATTCTATTTCCTTGTGAAATCTCTCCAGCAGTTCATCACAACTCCCATCCATAGCTTCATCCTTTTTCTGGAAATCCTCCTGAGTTATCCTGTTTTCTGCACTATCATATTGCAAGTCTCTTTCATCAATTTCATTAAAAAAAATATTTTGTTTCCCTGATTATAGTACCACTATGGCATTGTCGTTAGACTTCTGGTCCATATCAACTTCATCTGACTGTTTCACACCAAACAAAATTTCATCTATGAATTCCTTCTACTGCAATAGATCAACACCTTCTTCCTCTAAATGGGATTCTCCATCATACTTCACCTGAAGAGCTTCATTCCTTCTCTTGACAGTTTCACCAAGCTACCCATCATCCTCTGCATATCTTGCAAACATACACAAACTATGAGAACTAAAATCACAAGGCTTCATTGCCTCATCTGCTTCCCTTGTCAACATATCTTCGAATTATTCTAAACTATGCCAATAGTCCATGAGATCTTCAACTGATCTCTCACTATCCTCTTCACCCAAAATTTCACCTTGTTCCGGTCTACAAATGGAAACTTCCATTTCTACTTCTACTTCTCTGAATTCCTTCGATTCCTCTTTAGCACTCAATATATGCTCAATCTTTCTCAATTCTTCTACTATCTCTAACTTCACTTGCTGAATTCTCTTTTCTCGTGGCCTATGCCACTTTAGTCTCTTTCTCATGGTCCAACCATGCTTCTAGTCTTCAACACCTCTCTGCGGCATCTCCATCAATATTCCAATCTGGAAATCTATCTCAGCTTTCTCTCTGTCAAACTCTTCTTGACTCATCCTCATGCCATTTTCTTTCACATCTTTCCTTCTATTGTGGCTTCTTTTTGAACCTCATCTATGACTATCTGTAGTCATCTTCTTCCCCTCTCTTTCCATGAGCTCTTCACTCCTCTACAACAAGCCTTTGCAATAGCAATTCCTCCTTACCGTGATCACACCTCACTAAGTCTTTTGGTAAGCACAGTCCTCTATCCGGAACCTCCTCTTGAGCAACACATTTTCTCCCTCTAGGCTTCTACAATCTCTCACTCTCTCTTTTGACAACAATTTAGCTATCCTCTCTATCCAACCTCTTGTTGGGTTCTTCACGTTCACTGTCACTTCGGAGTGCTTTCCTTCCTATGCTTTCGAGAACACATCTAGTTCTTCTCTCACAACCTCTCTTGGTCTATATTGCTATAGTCTTCACACTTTCGTATGCTGTCACATGGGTTTCGAATGGATTCCTTTGTCTCTTGCATCTGCAATTTCTACTACACATCACCTCTGTGTGTCTCCCTTCTGTCAGATTAGAATCTAATCCTTCCTCTCACCTGCATAAAAATCTTAACACAACTCTTTTTTCGGTTCCTTCACATGGAATTTTCTCTATTATGTTTAACCCAACTAGTTTTAATTACAATTCTACTCTGCTATTAGTGATTTCAATCACAAATCTAGCTCTGATACTAAAAATGATGCAACCCTAAGGCTGCACAATCAATATAACTTATCAGGACTTAAATTTCCCTTATTAATATCCCTTTAAATTTCTATGCCACATATATGCATTGGAAGCGTTTTACATAAATCCAGCCTTAAAACCTCCAAATGGATAAAAAATGATCCATCCAATCACCCTACCGAACAACCATTTTCCATTAAATATAAGCCCTTTTACTATAGGGAACAAAAGGGTTTTGAAAACCTTAAAACAATGCTTTCTCCCTTTCCAGATCAAATACTCCCCAAAATGCCAAAATAAAGGCTTTCCGCCTTTTTACACAGTTATATGTACTTTTGCCGCATATCGAGATCTGGCTGGTCGGACGAGTCAGATTCAATCATTGTATTGGTGATCAGACATCTCAACGATTATATATCAGCATGTCCTGTATCAGAGATCTGATGCGATAGCATAATCGCTATCAGACAATATACCACTTTACAATATATCACCTCTGCTCCAAACCCCCGATGTGATATGTCACAATCGACAATCGCAAAGGTTTGGGGTATAGGCCTTTGACATAACTCCTCTTCAAAATTCCAATGTGATCTAAGCACCCAGACCCGATATGACTCAAAACACTCATGTATAAAACTTCAAGTCTGCCATACAGTTATGCTAAGTGTTTTAGTGTGGGTTTCTAGTGTAAAAGGCTTTCGGCGATATAAAAAATAAATACAAAAGCGATGTGGTTTTTGGGTTATATAGACCTGATAACATTCAAAATCTATGTCTAAAGGATTTGAGATCTGGATTCTCAATCCAACTATGTTTTATGCCCGACATTTAATGTATTTGTTTTTTCTACCTTCAAAACCAGTTTAATGGAATGCACCCGCTAAACGATCCTTCAACACAGTACTTCCCTTAGAACATATGAAAAACACAGGCTGACATTAAGAGAATTAGAATATAGATAGAAAAACAAGCATCCAAGCCTCCACAACCGGTTACATAACTACACTCGCAACATTGTTATTCACAATAAACAAATGATAGAGCTTTTCCCTTAGGCTAGATTACATAATCGAAGATCTTTGTTTCAAAAACATACGATCCACTCACTATCCCTATGCTCTCGGTTCATGCCTCTTCTCTATATATGCACACATAAATGCATAATTACAAGTTTGAGCTTCTCTGCCCCTCTCTAGCCTGATTATTCTAGTTAGTGGCCATCTTCTCCTATGCTACCCGTAGGCTTACAAATGCCCTTGAATTCTCTCTCTGTCTCCCCTCTTCTTTCAGAAAAGAAATGAAACACATATATGTTAAGTTAACCATCTCCTCCACAATTGGAGGAATAAATTATACATTTAGAATTCAACCCTATCCTAATCTAAACAACTAGAATACATGGCTTGATCTCCATGCAGGGAGGATCATTTGTTGTGTACTGCCAATTCTGTTCAGAATTAGGCCACTCTTAACTACTTACATTTATTTGAAATTAATGCAAATTTAACATCCAAGTCTTCCTCCAAACTTGCATTAGCCACAACATGTGACCACTCCATCACATTTCTGACTAGGTCTAAATTCTCCTGCATCATTAAGATTCTAGGCTAAGTGCTTAGCAAGAAAATAATTAGGTCCATTGATAGTGTTTACAATGGGTCTAAAGGGAGACTCATCTTGATGGATATTTGGAAGGCCATAGATTTTAGGGGTAAGTAGGTTGATTTCAATCAGTTTCCTGCAAACAAAGTTGCATTCACTACCAGTGAAGATCAAATTAGAGATTTCTCTTTAAATTTTCTTTTAGGTGTTTCTTAAGTTTTTCGTATCTCCCAATGTTGTTAATGTGGTCTAATATTTTGGTAATGTAATATTTTTTATCCAAGATGACAATAACCCCACCGTTTTCAACTTTCAAAACAATAATGCTCATATTGTTGTTAATGGCCTTAAGGTATTGGAATTCCTATTTACTAATGTTGATTTTATGAGTTTTAGCTTTTCTTAGAACAATAAAACAATCCTATCTAATTATCTCGTTTATGTTTTCAGGAACATCCTTAATACCATATTCAATATTTTTCATAATGTCCTCAATTGATATTTTGTGAGGGACAATAGCAAAATCTAACCCTTTTTACAAAATACTATGAGTGTGGTTATCAATTTGAATGTTGGAAAAGTTGATAACCAATTGTTTAGGGATAGAGTTTAGTAATTTTGGTAACATCATTATCACTAAGGGGAGGCTTAAAAAATGAATTATTTTGGAAATGGGAAGGGAAAATATTAAAATGAAAACTAATGGACTTCTAATAAGGTAAGGAGAGAAAAGAGTTCAATTTGAATGTGAAGGTTTAAAATAATGGGAGATTTCACATGAACGTGAAAGGAGAATGGGATGAGGTGGGAAAGGGTCACATGACACGAAAGAAGAAGAAAAAAAAGGATGGGATGAGTCAATTGAAATGGTTGAGAGAAGAGTTTATTAACATGGTGGAGTCCAATGGATTAACGATTAAGGAGGAATTGGTGGAGGATGAAACAGAGTGAGAGTTGGATAAGGAAACACTAGATGGAACTTTGGTTGTGGAGGGAGTGGAGTATGAAATAGATTCAGAAATGGATGAGGCGTCGAGCCATGTGATGTAAAAGAGAAATTTAGATCATGATGGAAACCAAATGATAAAGAAAATTTTTGTTTGGAAGACGAGGGAACATCTCTAGTTTGGGAACCATTTTGGGGAACTGATAATGAACCACATAAAAATATAGAGGGAGGATGTTTGGAATATAGAGGAAGACAAATTTAATGTTTTTTGGCTATATTTATGTTGCGTTATCCCTCCAAGAGATATCCATGGGTGGTTCTATTGGTGAAATCTATGAATTGCCTGAAGCAAAAGGTAAATACATTGTTGGGAGCAATTGTAACAAGGTGGCTGCATTGGAGATACCTCAAAGTTTGATAGCATCATTTGGAGAGTAATTAAGTGTTTTAGTGAAACAATAACATTAAATTTTCCTAAATATGAATTTCAAGTCCATGTAAGCTACCTCCAACTGTCTCCACAAGTAACATGCAAAGAATAAACTTTTAGAAATTGTCTAAATATAATGATTATTTATAGATTGATTGTGATTATATTATATTGGATATTAAACTCTCTAAGAAAAATAGTATATAAAATTTGAGACATAATAAGGTAACTCTACATTCATAACCAAATTTATATTAAAAAAATAAAAAAAACATAAAATTCAACTTTAGTACCACCCTACTTCTAGTACTAAGTACTCACATGGTTGAAACTCACTGTGCGGACTCCCTAGAGATGAAGCTAGATTCTCTGAAACACCTAGAGCAGTCTCCAATGTTTAGAGACTTTTTCTAGTTCCATGCCATAGCTTATTCTTTTGACTCACTTTATGATTAACTCAGAGTCTGCCTCGACTATAACGTTCTAAAGATTATCCTACTTCAGACGTTCTAAACATTGCTCAAGAGCCATGAGTTCCACCATATTATTAGTGGCTCTTCCCAAATGGCAATGGAAAATGTAAAGGATACTGCCATTATTATCCCTAAGTACCCCGCCATAGCCAGCAATACCCGGGTTATCTTTGGAAGCCCCATCAATGTTGAATTTCAGAAAACCCTGAGGGGGAGGATAACAATAATCTAGTTTAGAATCGATCCTCAAAAGCTTTCTGTCCAGGCATTATGGAGTAAACCCCTACAAACCTAACTTAAGAAGAATTTGCATTTCCGCTACAGAAAGAGGATTCTTAGGCACTGTATGCACTATGGTGCTTACTGTTTCCTTAAGTTGTCTTAAGATTTTATTGAGCAGGTGCTGAGAGGAACTTTTTACATTCTTAAAGATTCTATTGTTCCTTTCTTTCCAGACTGTCCATATTATGGAACCTGGTCTTAACGCCTAGGCAGAGCCTAGAAGTTTTAAATCAAAGAAGTTGTGTCTCCAATTGATTGGGGTCTTAATAATGCTTCATTTGTCCCTATCTGTCTGTTGGAAGATAGTGGCAAAAGAATCCCATAGCCTAGAGGTGAAAATACATTATTAAGAAGGTGCTCCATTATTTCCTCTTGGTCTTCACATAGCAAACATCTGGAGGGGCCCATAACACCCCTCTTCCAAATGTTGTCCCAAGTCAGAATTTTCCTATGATGCACCAACCACACGAAGAGCTTAATCTTCATCCACTCTTGATGACTCCATATGTTTTGCCAAACCCTATCCTGTTCATTGGAATCCAGCTCAAGGAGTATGTGTTTTACCTCCTTGAGATTGAAGGTGCCTGTAGCATTATTTCCCCATCTGAGAAGGTCTTGCCCCCCTGTCACTAAAATTTTCCTTTGTTCCAACATTGTTAGAATTTCCTCCACTTTGGTTTTCACTGGGTTATCTTCCCTGTATTCCAGCTTTTTCCAGGTTCTCCATTTACCTCCACTTTGGTTTTCAGTGGGTTATCTTCCCTGTATTCCAGCTTTTTCCAGGTTCTCCATTTACCTTCACTGTTGGTTTGATCCCAGAAATCTTTTACCTTAAATAATCTTTTGGTGTCTGTATCTTCCTTGAGTTCCATTAGGTTCTCTCTCAATAGTATAGGTTCGTGTTGCCATTTGTCCTCCCAAAAAAAAGCAAGCTCACTATCTCTGATTTCCCAGAAGCTAGTTTTTTGTACTAACTCTCTATTTCCCCAGGCTTTGTTCTAGATGTGTGAGCCCTTAATGATGCCAGACATTATTATTAGATCAATATATTGCCAATTTCTAGCATATTTTTCTTTCCATATTCTATCCCATTGTGTTGTTGGTTCTTTTACCCAGCGCCACCATAATTTCACTCCTAAAACTTTACTCAGTGCTTTCAGATCACCCAGTCCAAGACCCCCATATTTTTTAGGTATGCAGATCTTCTCCTAGGCTACCAAGGTCCACTTATTTCTTTCCTCCCCCTTGCCCCAAAGATAATCTCTTTGAATGTTTCTAAAAGGATGCACAACTCCTTTTGGTGCTGGAAGGGCAGATAGCATAAAGACAGAAATTACTTGGAGAAAAGCTTTTGTAAGCACTAACCGACCAGCCAAGTTTAAAGATATATAGGTCCATTTTTTTTTTTTATCCTACATCTTATTGATCACTAGTTCCCAGATGCCCTTGTTTAGAGGCCTATCAGTAAGAGGAACTCCCAAATATATGGATGGGAGTACATCCCTTTGATAACCTAGAATTTTGGAGATATTTTTTTGAATGGCAATATTGGTATTAAAGAAAAATCTTAGATTTGGAAAGATTAACTTCCATACCTCTAGCCAAGGTAAATACAGGCAGGATATGATTATACGATAAAACTTCTTTAACTGTGGGGATTCCTTGCAGCATAGTATCATTAACAAATTGTTGATGGGTCAAAGCCTGACCATTCTCTGAAAGTTGGAGGCCTTTGATATTACCCACCTCTTTGGCATGCTTGATAAGCCAACCCAGTCCTTCCATCATGAGGATGAAGAGAAAGGGTGAGAGAGGATCACCCTGCCTGAGGCCTCTGGAAGGAGAGAAGGTTTTGGAAGGAGAACCATTGACCAGAATTGAAAAGCTGGAAGATGTAACCAGGGCCATGACCCATCTAACCCAGTTATGATCAAACCCAAAAGCAATAAGGACCTTCCTAATATAGGTCCAATTCAGCTTATCATAAGCTTTGGCAAGATCCAATTGCATAATCATGTCAGCCTTCCTATTACTAGTCAAAGAGTGCACCACCTCATGTACCTGAATGATGTTATTGAGAATTTGCCTGCCTTCCACATATCTAGATTGCTCCACTGAAACTAGAGTAGGAAGAAGTGGTTTGAGTCTGTTGGCCACAAACTTGGATATTATCTTGTAAACCACATTGCACAAGGCTATAGGTCTATACCTGTCAGGAGTCTGAGCATTCTCATGTTTAGGGATCATTGCAATGAAGGAAGTTTTGAGTGCCTTCAAAATAGTTCTATTCATCCTAGAGTGTCCCACAACTTTCAAAATATCTTGTTTAACTATATCCCAACAAGCTTTGAAGAAATCCACATTGAAACCATCAGGGCCTGGCACTTTACCATTCTACATCTCTTTGATGACCTCACTGACCTCCTCTTCTGTTATTGGCCTATTGAGATTAAAATTATCCTCTCTCGTAACCAGTCTAGGAGTGTGCCCTATTAAATCCCCGATGAAAAGCTCTCTGTCTGAAATAGTTTCCTGTGTTATTTCATGAAATTGTTGTACTAGAAATTCTTCTATTTGTTCATGGGAATTATGCATATTACTACCTTCGTCCCTAATCAAGGAGATTCTGTTATGAGATCTATTCGCTATGGTAGACCTATGGAAAAATATGGTATTACACTCCCCTACTTTTAGCCATTAGACGCTCGATTTTTGCCTCCAAAATGTCTGCTCCTGTTGACATAAATTCTCACATTCTTGATGGTGTTTGGTGACTTGGTCATTTCTCTCAATATAAAAGCCATTTATGATAAGTTTTTGATTGAGTTTCTGCATTTTATCCTCCACAACTTTTTTTGCTCTAAAAATATCCCCAAATGCATTATTGTTCCAATCTTTAAGTCTGAGCTTGATGTGCTTAAGTCTTCTATGAAGCAGGAACATGCTTGTACCCTGAATATGCATTTCTTCTATCCACCATTTTGAAATGTTGTTGATGAAGTTCAGGTGTGAGATCCAGATATTCTCAAATCTAAAAGGTCTAGTTCTCGGGGTGCCAATGCTCATAATGTCCAGTTGAATATGCCAATGATCCGAGCCTCCAAATGGTAGAATTCTTGCTATCATTTCCTTGTTGGTGAGCATGAGATCTTCTCAGATTATGGATCTTTCAAACTTTGAGGCTACTTGAGACTCACCTCCTCTTTTGTTGCTCCAAGTAAAGAGACCATTACTCATGTCACTGTCAACTAGATTCATACTATCTATAAAGGTTTGAAAAGTTGTGGAGTCTTTTCTTAAAGTTCTAGTTCCTCCTTTTTTCTCTAATAGTGATTTGATCATGTTGAAGTCCCTACGCAAGATCCAAGGTAAATATACATGTCTATCTCTAAGCTCCATAAGGGAATCGAGAAACCAGATTTTGTCATCTATTCTTTGAGGGCCATATACATTTGTAACCATACAGGTTTCCCTATCTCCCACCAGTTGAATGACCACTGATAAATAATTTCTAGATGCCTCATCATCGATAATCCAAACCTTTTGGGGGTTCCAAAGAGTGAGTATGCCCCCTGCTGTGTTATCTGCTTTAACTTCTAGAAACTCAAATCGATTGAACCATTTGTTGTGGATTTCTCTTACTTTTCGTATGGAACATTTAGTTCCCTGGATAAAGATCATATCTAGAGCTTCTTGTTGCATTCTATTGCTAAGAATTCTTTGTTTTCTCTTGCTACCAAAACCTCTGATATTCCAAGATGTAAGGTTCATTATTAAAGATTTGTAAAGGAGTAGCTGGTTAGATCTTTCATCTTATCTGAATCTATCATTAGCCTTCCACATTCCATCAGTAACACGTTCTGCTTTTTCCTACCTCTTTTCTTTCCTGGAATTTTGGGAGCTAGTCCGAGTGTGTTTTTCATGGTTTTCACACCTTCATTTCCTTGCATTTCACTTTTTCCTTGATTGTCCAGCCCTTTAACCTGAGTTTTCCATAGGAATAGTTGTTGTACTATTGGCTGGATAAATCGATCTTGGGGACAAAACCGATCTCCCTAGTATCACAAGATAATCTAGCAACAAATGGACAACCAAATCTATATTTCTATAGACATACACAATTTACAAATAAATACTATAGAGGTGTTACGATCCTACCTTAGGTCCAGTGCTTGTTCGTTGTATTTATCCCTCAATCGCATGAAAGAGTTATCTTTAAAGACCTGCAATCACAAACAAGCAAACATCAAATAGCACCTGCATAGCAAATATCATAAATCATGTCTATTATGGTGAAGATGGAATCCATAAAATAAACCATTAATGAACAACTTATTGAGAAAAACAAACTTATTTGTATGAACTTTGAAGTAGAAGAACCTTACAACCTTTCCAGCCTTGATGTTGAACAAGCTCTTCCTGGGGTCCGAAACATGAATTTCCTTTACTTTGACAAGCCTTGCACTCTTCCAAATGAGATCTTAGAGGTATGTAATCTTTCCTCATAAAAGCTTAACTAAAGAATACTAAGTTCCAGTAGCATTTCACCTCAAAAACATTCAACTTATAACCTCCTTATTAACTAGCCTAATGCTTCACTTTATAGTGCAGAGGAGGAGGTTACAGGTCCATCTATGAAGGGATAAAATCCTCCTTCAAAGGGATAAGCTCCTCACATCAAGGGGTTAGCTCCTTAAGGTATGGAGTGCATGAACCTTAAGAGAGTGAACTTGCCACCTCAAGATTCCTTCCAGAAGCTTCTAGAAATGACTGGAAGTGAGTTTTTTAGAATGTACTCATGCCTTTTTAAATTTTACAGGGGTCTACACCCATAACATAGGGACAAAGTGGTTAGGTGCACAGGGGACATGATCATTAGGTGCGGGACCACGGGTAATGCAAAGAGAAAGTGCGGAACCAAAGTTTTAAAGACTTTTAGGGATTTTCTCTTACTTTCAAGGCTTGATATGAAGAACTAAGGCTTTAGACTTGCAAAGGAGGAAAGTATGAGTGGTAATGGACTCACACAGATTGCAGAATGTCAAGGTGAAAATTTTTAGTGCAACATGTACCGTGTTAAATTCTTTTGGTGTTCCCTGCCAAGAATCTCCTGTAGTTCATGATCTTTCATTTCTATCTCACTCTGGGTCATTTCTTGGTCCATCTTTGTTTCTGCATCGCTCATCGTAGTCTCTTTCTATTTGATGCAATCCTGCATTTTAACTGTATCTTTCTCTTTCTCCTTTCCCCAGGGCTTCCTTCCATTACCTGATCTACTTTTTTATCTCTTCTTCCTCTTCGAGAACTTGGAACCTATTCAGATTGGTCTGTGGTCCTTTCTTTTTTTGCAGCTTTGGCCCCCTCTTGCTCCCTTTTCCTCTATGAACCACTTTGTGAAATCCTTTAGTATATTTCATTGTGTTTGCCTTACTTCTGTTCTATATTTTACTGAGAGGGATATCTCTAAATAGGTGCCCATGCTCATGGCATTTCTGGCATCTGAAAGGAATATGTTCATAGTCTACTATTTGCACCCATTCTTCATCCAAAACTTCTAAAATGACCTCATCTGGAAGAGCTCTAGAGAGATCCATCTCCACACATATTATTGTGAAGGAAATTTACTTAGCCCTTTTGGTGGCTTCAGAAGTTTTGAAAAAACGCCATAACTTGTTTCCTATAGCATATAATGATTATGTTTGCCAGTAATCTAGGGGTAACGAGTAGAGTCTTACCTAGACTAGCACAGAAGTGAATGTTTCTCTCTCAGGGGCAAAATTCATCATCCACAGTCGCATATAAAGGCCTGCTGCAGCATAGAAGTAGGGCCCTCCTTCAAACACTTTGTCTTTGTCCTCAATATTTGTGAAGATTACCGTAAAGAAACAATTAGACCCAAGATGTAGGTGAATGCTTTCTTTAAATCTCTTTTAGTGGGCCATACTCCCATGAATTTACAAATGATAGCATAAGTCCTCATGTGGTCTCTGTGTGCCTACAGAGCAGGATCATTTAGAACTACCCTAGGAGTGACCTCAACTTTGGTTTTGCATGGCCTTTTTTGTGCTTTATTATTCACTCCCTGATCCTTGTCTTCTCACTCATTTTCCTTATTGTTGTTATTCTCCTTTGTCTTGTTTGAATCTTGATCCTCTTCTATAATCCTTAACCCCTCACCTGAAGGGCCTCTGACACTCTCTAATGGTTTCTTTCCACGACTAGCCACTGCTTACCTATAGGAGGGAGTGGAGCTCCCTCCCCTGCGTGCTTCCATGGAAACTCCCACAAACTCCTGCAAACCCTAACACTTCTAGGAAACTCACGCTTTCACAAAAGGCTTATTGTAGTAGGTGGTTTTTTTTGCTAAAAATTAATATTCATTATTTGAGGAAGAACTCATTTGCTCCATCACCTTCATGACTTGGGATGAAAATTTCTTATAGCTTGGTTAATACCAAAATATAAAACTTAAAATTAAAATTAAAATTTAATTGAATTTTGGTTTAGAAAAAAAAAATATATAAATCTTTACATAAAAGTTTCTTGAATTTACCATTCAATATGTAGTTTTTAGTAGAGTGAGTCTTTTTCAAGTAAAAGGGGTAATTAACTCCAAAATATGATCTTAAATCACATTTCCAAAAACAAGACCACCTATTCATATTAAAAGTATTTTATAGAAATTTTTAATAAATTGATGTTTCCACTATAAATTTCTTAAATATATATACATATATACATATATATATATATATATATATATATATATATATTTCTTTCTCAAACTAGATATATAAATTGTGGATAAAAATATTATCTAGAATTAAAAGTGGGATGCAATTTATTTTATTAGGATTATCCATTCCTCTTCATCTTGTGCATCATAGTAAGGAATTAGATCATTCGTCCTTTCTAAATTGGAATACCTTTGTCTAATTATATTAGATTTTTTTAAATATTTTTATTTATCTAATTTTTAATTAAGTTTTTTTTTTTAATTTTTATTACATAATTTTGATTAAAGAAAATTGTTGCTATATGTATTTATTATTTCTTTTATATGTTTTTCTTAATTATTATTATTATTATTATTTTATTTTTTTATGTATATATTAAATTTTTTATATATTTTTATTATTTGTTTTGGGAAAATGCTCAGGAATTACTACACAACTACCCATGTAAAGTTAAAGATTGGAATGCCAATTAAGTAGTAAATGATTTAGCACAAAAACCAATAAAATATTATAAGTGAAATTATATGGTTATGGAGAATGTGCATATCTTTGTAGATTACTTTTAATATTTAATGAGTTTATGGATGTTAAATAATACTAATATTATATAATTATATTTTTAAATTTAATATTTAAATTTAATGAGTTTATAGATGTTAAATAATATTAATATTAGATAAGGATGTTTGTAATTATGAAGACGTTTTAAAATGAGATTTTAGTTTTTTATTCTATATTATGTATCTTTGGAATTTAATTAATTTTATTATATAGAGAAATGTTTTTTTATAGTCTAGTAGGAGGGAAAGGTGTAATTCCTCGTATATTTAACATGGAATTTACACATAGCATTTAAAAAAGAAATCAATATTCTTTTTGAATAAAATATTCTACATTATTTTTCTAAAAAATTATTCCTATACATACATATATAGAGAAAGCAATTGAAAGTTAAAACAAATCTTATGGCTTAAATATTTCCTTTAAGTTGACGTATGACATCTCTATATCTCTTTATAGTTTTAGTGTGGATTAAGAGTATGAGGTAGCTCAATATGATTCCACCGCTTCAAAATAATTTAAAAATTATTTGCACAAAATTGAAAAATGATTTGTACTGTGAGGATCGGTGTAATTCCTTACATGTTTAAGATGGAATTTACATGGAATTTAAAAATAAATTCAATGTTCATTTTGAATAAAATATTTTTCTACATTTTTTTTTCTAAGGAAAGTATTCCCATACATACATATATAAAGAAAGCAATTGAAAGTTAAAACAAATCTTATGGTTTAAATATTTCCTTTAAGTTGACATATGGCATCTATATGTCTTTTTATAGATTTTTTGTTGATTAAGAGTATGAAGTCCCTCGATATGATTCCATGTCTTCAAAAAAATTGAGAAATGATTTAAACAGTGAGGAATTGATCAGTATAAATGTATAATAAATTCAAGGTTAATAATGTTTTGATGACAATTATTTATGACATGAAAAAAGTAATTTTTTTTTTGTAAATTGTGCCAAAAAGATTTCTATTAATAAAAAATGAGATACATCATAGATACACATTACCAACACAGACACCATCATAAACAAAAGAACCATTTTGACTTTGTAGGATAACCTTACAAAGCCAAAACTATACCATTATCAGTTTCAGTTCAAAGGAAATAACACACCACGCCATGAGAATCTCACCATTGGCTAGGGTGAATATAAACACAACAGAAAATAACAACCACCAACAATCCTACCAACTACCTAAGGTCTCAAAGACCTAAAGAAGGAATTACTAGATGTGAGGAGCAACAACCAAACTGTTAGTAAAACAAAGAGAACCAAAAAATAAACTGCCCATGAGCACACACCACAAATGCCAGAATATCCAATAAGCCCATAGAAAGGGAGAGACCCAATACTGGCCTTATCCTCCCAATTAATATCCCCTTCATACAATAATTAAAAGATTGAGCCATCAGACCATAGATACTCTTCACCTAGTGATTCCATAACCATACCTCCATAAAGAGGCGAAGGAGTGATAACACTTTCGGCCTTGCAAACCAAAATATAAGGCCCACCTAAAACGAAATATCCTCTGACACAGTAGAGCTATTCAATGACACATCAGTTTTCATAACAAGCAAAGAAACCATTGTAAAACCATCAAAAGCCAAAATAGGATTCCATGGGGCCCAACAACAAAACTATAAGGACACTGGCAAGAAGGTGTCAATATCCACCTTAGGGTTAATATAATCACTAGGATCAACAAGAGGGTTAATGAGATGACTAGAGGTAGAATCTGACACAAGAAAGCCCTCAACCTGAGGCAATTTAGAATCCACATTATCAAGATGGAAATGATGATTGCACAACATGCACTTAGTGTCTTCCAACTGACCCTTGCTCACCTGAACACAAAATTAGCAAATCATCCCCCCAATGCCACAAGTGAAGGCCGAATTAGAGAAAATAACCCAATTCTAAACAATTCAAGGAGATAAGACTCAAAAACCCTAGAGCCTAACCAAATTGAAAAAAAGCCAGTACCCAACTTCAAATAAGAGAAATTTCCTGCCCCACAACACAGAGCGACTCACCCAGATAGAGGTTGAAACAAAATAATAGGAACACCCTAATATAAACACTAAGTGTTCCAAGAGGAAGTAATAGGAACCACCGAACAAAAACAACACTGAGTCAAGTTAGAAAATACACCTATGTAAAGTATAAACCGAAATAGACAGAGATAATTTCAAATCCAAATGCACTAAGATATTGCACCAATTACAACCCAAATACATGCCACAAAGATAATAGCACATGTGCAATTCAATAGTAACCTGACCCTCAATTATATGACACCAGGGAGATATACACATAGAGCTAGATTCACAGTACTGTGAAACAAATGTTGAAGTACGAACCACAATACCTCGCTTCTTTATAGCACCCTACCCAATACAAACATAATTGATACTGTAATGATATTGTAAAGCAAAACTCTTGAGATAAACCAGCCTCACCTACACTCCACTGAAGCACAAACAACAATGAAGGCACCTTGGCCAAGGTATAAAACCTCAACTCCTTTCCCATAAGTTACTATCCTCATCACCCCAAAGACACATACCTGCATCTAAATCAATAGGACACCCATTACATCTTCCAATGCCCTCCACCAATTCTCTCACACACCATAATGGGTGTAAGCCATTTGTTGAGGGGGCACACCTCACACAGCGTCTTCCACAACATACATGATTTTTTTTTTATATATAAACCACAACTATGGTTCAATAGTTGATATCCATAAATTTATTTTTGCATGTTTCGTGAATAATATTCTCATAACACTCTTTTTTTGTTATGTGAAATGACAATTCATATAGATATCAATTATTTACTAGTTGGAACAAACACTTACATCTTCATTTAAATGAACAGGACCTCTGATAGATCTTTTAATGCCCTCCATGACATGCCATAATGGGTTTAAGCCATTTGTTGAGGAGGCACACCTCACAAGGAGTCTTGGTTAACATTACTGATAACACCCCACCTAGAAGACATTAAAAAAAAAACCATCCACGAATTTATTTTTGCAAATTTAGTCAATAATATTTTTATAACAGGTTTTTTTTAAATATGAAAATAAAAATCATATAAATATCCATTATTATTTACTAATTAGTACAAACACTTTTATTTCCCACCATTTTCATTTTAGTTAGATTAATTCAAATTTTAAAATGAATAGATGTTAATCTGAATGAAAGGAGGATAAACATATATTTATTTGACTATATAAATATTTACATTTAAAAATTCACTAGGTCTACATTATTTTATATATAGTTACTGTAGGAATTTACAGGGTAATTTCCTCAGACAGAACACCAAAGGACACCGCTCACAAATAGATCACAGATCAATACACCAGCACTTTTGACGTGGTTAAAACCCTCAAAGAGGGAAACAGTCCACGGCCTGAGCCAACACGGCCACTTCAGGCAATTTATTAATAAAAGAATGAAAATTTACATAAGCTCTTGGAAATAATACTGAGAGGGGGGCGGTGAATCAGTATTATCAAATTCTTATCAATCTATCTTCCTTATTTATACTTTGAATAATTCTTCAAATATTGATCATTACTTTGTATGTCAGTATCATAAAATAATGAGCAGGAACAAGAAAAGAAAATATTCACACAAAAGAACACCAGATATAAGGTGGAAACCCAATGTGGGTGAAAACCACCTACTGCAATATGTCTCTATCTTCTTTCAATTAGAAATTCCTTTTACAATGATTTTGTACTAGTGCAGTCCTTTACCAGTACGCAGGCTACAACCTGTAGAGAGCTACAACCCTCTCTCATTCTACAGCTTCTCCTGGAAGGGAGCTAGAACCCCCTTAGCTCTTGTACTAGCCAAGATACTAGTACGTAGGTGCTCGCCTACTGAAGGCTACAACCCTCTCTTTCTTCCAGGGACAACGTTTCATAAATTTTCAGATTGGATCCATGAACATCAAGCAATCATTAAGTATATCTGCATCAAACAATCTCCTTTCCCAATTAGCACTGAATCAAGTAAACACTTCTCTGACAGTTGTACCCAGAACACAGTAACAGTAACCACACACCAAATTCTGAACCCAGAATACTGCAGTAATAGATAGAGCCAGCTAGATCATAATTTAAAGATATACGCTACTTCAACAACCTGAAACCTGCGTGTAGATCTATAAAGGATAATTCCTTCTTTCAAATATTCAGACACTAATTAACCGAGATTGTTAGATTTATAGATCAAGCATGCGCCTCATATAATAGATCAAAATCATGCAAATATACTATTATTCAAGCATAAAGATTATGACCCATCAAAAGAACTTATCCTTCTTTATGCGCTAAGGTTCCTCCTTCATTCAGATCCAGATCTGCACCATAACCCAATCACAAATATTTCAGATCTAGTACTTATTGGATATTCAATTCATTCGATGATGCTTTGCCAAATGATCTCCTTCCTCTTTTATAGTCTTAGGCCTTCCACAATACCACGGTCCAAAACCATAGGATCAAAAACTGTCGGACTAATACCATGAGCCAACCATGAAAGTGCGCGAAATTTTCTCTTCATGAAAGGAACTTTTCTCTGCATGAATGTGCGTGAACGTTTCTCTACATGAAGTAAAATTTTCTCTGCATAAAAGTGCGTGAAATTTTCTCTACATGAAATAAACTTTTCTCTGCATATAAGTGCGTGAACTATTTTTTTTTTCTCTACATGAAATAAACTTTTCTCTGCATATAAGTGCGTGAACTTTTCTTTACATGAAGGAAACTTTTTTCTTCATGAAAGAAACTTTTATCTTCATGAAAGTGCGTGAACTTTGCTGCACTATAATTTATCATCTGAGATGAGTGGGTTGCCATCAAGTACAACACATGTATCATAATGCCAACAATCTCCCCCTTTGAACTTGATGGCAACAACAACCAATCATTCTCCCGCTTTGACATCAAGGGCAAAGGGTTATGCTCCCCCTAAGAACATGCTCCCCCTTACTATAAACCAGATCTGGAAAGAAGAACCATAATCTATCAAACACCATAAATGACCATGAAAGAGATAGAGATGTATTGCAGCAATATTCAGACCAGCATCCATGATCTCCTTCTGTACTTCCTCCATAATGCCAACAATGCATGATATGCTCCCCCTGAACCTGTGCCATTCGATCTTTGACCAATCCACAACCCAACACATGTACGCATATAATTCAGATGAACCTTGCATACAACCAACAATCAAAAGAGATTCAACAACAAGATGATGCATCAACAACCCCCAGCTTTTGCCTGACGTGTTCAAAGGTCTCCCTAGGCAATGGTTTGGTGAGTATATCAGCAACCTGTTCCTTAGAAGGAACATACTCCAACTTGACCTTTTGTTCAAGCACTTGTTCCCGGAGAAAGTGATACTTGATTGGTATGTGCTTGGTTTTTGAATGCATGACTCGGTTCTTTGAAATGCTGATTGCACTTGTATTAGCACATAAGATGGAGATGGGTGGTGTACAAGTGATTTGAAAATCCTGCAAGGTCTGCATCATCCAAAGGAGTTGAGTGCAGCAAGATGCAGCAGCAACATATTCTACTTCAGTTGTAGACAAGGCAATCGAAATCTGTTTCTTGCTGAACCTAGATACTAATCTGGAACCCATAAAGAATGCACCACCACTTGTGCCTTTCCTGTCATCCACGCTTTCGGCCCAATCTACATCAGTATAAGCATGAAGTGTGAGATCGGTATCTCTAGGATACCATAAGCCACAATTTTGAGTCCCTTTAAGATATTTGAAGATTCTCTTTACTGCCTGAAGATGAGTTTCCTTTGGATTTGCCTGAAATCTTCCAACTATTCCCACTGCATGCATGATGTCTGGTCGGGTACCTGTCAAATAAAGTATACTTCCAATCATAGATCTGTAGGTTGGTTGATGTACTGCTGCTGATTCATCATTTGCACTGAGGCTACATCCTGTGACCATGGGTGTACATACTGGTTTTCCATCTTCCATGCCATATTTCTTCAAAATCTGCTTGAGATACTTGGTTTGAGACAAGAAGATCCCTCCTTCCTTTTGTTGGATTTGTAGGCCAAGAAAATATGTCAATTCTCCAAGCAAGGAAATTTCGAATTCTTTCTGCATCACCAAGGCAAATCTTTGACTCATAGATTCTTCATTGCTGCCAAAGATAATGTCATCTACATACACAACAAGTATTAGCAATTTGTCATTTTCAATTTTTATATAAAGATTGCTATCTGCTGATCCTTTTGAAAAACCTTGTTGATGAAGATATTTGTCCAAACGATAGTACCAAGCCCTTGGAGCTTGTTTAAGACCATAAAGAGCCTTTTTCAGTCTACATACAAGATTTGGATCATTTCCAAGAATGAAACCATCTGGTTGCTCAATGTATACTTCTTCTTCTAAGTCTCCATTCAGAAAGGTTGATTTCACGTCCATTTGAAATACTTTGAACTTTTGAAAGCTTGCGAGAGCAAGGAACATTCAGATGGCCTCAAGTCTTACAACAAGAGAAAAAGTTTCCTCAAATCTATTCCTTCTTGCTGCGCATACCCTTTACAAAGAAGTCTTGCCTTGTTTCTAATTACTTTCCCATTTTCATTCAACTTATTTTTGAAGACCCATTTTGTCCCTATAACATTCTTATCCTTTGGTCTAGGAACCAACTCCCAAGTGTTGTTCTTTTCGATCTACTCAAGTTCTTCATCCATTGCTTTGACCCAACTGTTATGAAACTAGCTCAAGAAAAGAGAGAAAAGATAGATCAACACCTTAGAATTCAGCCTCTTCGAGGGGGAAACCTCCTTTACATTACATAAATGAACAATTCTTGGATGATACAAATGAAAATACCTCTGTTCTATATATAGGAGTCTAAGGGGGCATAACATAATCAGAGCCGACATAACAATAATAATGTAAGGGCACAATAATGACAATAGTGGGCTTCTATGGGGCACAAGAGTAACAATATGGGCACTACATGGGTACATCAATATAATAATGGGGTTGTACTAATAACAATAAGGGGTTACACTAGTAGTATAGGGGCCTAACATGCCCCTCTCCTTCAAAAAGCGTTGTCCTCAATGCTTGAGTAGTTCTTGATGCTTCTGTATAAAATTCTTGTCCTCCCATGTGGAATCTTCAGCAGGTAAGTTATTCCACTTGATGAGATACTCTGAAATTGATCGATTTCGTAACTGTCGGGTTCTTGTTTCTGTGACTACTCCAGGTTCCAATATGATTTTTCCTTCCTCTTCAATTTCTGGCAATATTGTTTGCATTGGAATCTTTTTCAACTTTTGAATAAGTGGCCATACTTCTTTGTCCTTCTTCCATTTATCTCTTGCTTTGTTTATCCAATATGGTTGGATAATAGAAATAGCACAAAACAATGCTTCTGCATCCTCATCTTTGAAGAGTCTTCCCATTCGGTAAGGTCGCCATTTGTTAAGTGCATGTAGTATTGCCCACATTTCCTTCTCATAAATAGTTTTATTTATATGTAGCAGTAAAAATACCCAATCACCTACATCAAAACATTTTTCATTATGATGTTGATCTACCTGTTGTTTCATTTGATTTTGCACCAAAGTGGCGCTATCCTTTAAAAGTTGGAGAACTTGTTGTTGATGCTCGATGTGATCTTTCACTGCTTGAACCTTTTTCTTCTTGATATGTCCTTCTATATTTAGAGTTTGAGGAGTGGTAATTTCTTCCAATCCTTTACAAGATATGGTCGGATTCATTTCTTGATGATCGATGTGATCTTTCACTTCTTGAACATTTTTCTTCTTGGCATGTCCTTCTAGCTTGATAGTTTGAGGAGTGGTAATTCCGACCAATGAATTACAAGATATGTTTGGATTCATTTCTTCTTTCTTGACGTGATATTTCACTTCTTTCACCTTTTTCTTCTGGATATGTCCTTCTATCTTGATATTTTGAGGAGTGGTCTTTCTTGCTAATAGTTTACAAGATATGGTCTGATTCTTTTCATCTTTCTCTGGGGTTGAGTCCTGGAATATATCCTCTTCTTTTGATGTTTCTTGATCCTTTTCTTCCTCCTCTTCATACTCTATGTAAAATAATTTCTTCTCGACACACTTATGACCTTTAGTGCATTTGATATCACAATTGTAACAAAGCCCTTTTTCTCTTTTTTCTTCCAATTGTTGTGGTGTAACCCTTGTAGGTTCTGGAAGGCTTGGAGAAACAACACTTCCATCTTTATAGTTGTGAGGGGTAGACTTCCTTGTTGCCATAATTTTACTTTCCAATATGTCACAAAAGCCTTTTACTCTTTCCAATTGTTGTGGTGTTTCTCTAAAGAAGGTGTTGCTCTTTGTATCCTCATAATGTGCTATCATTTCCTCCGTGAGAATTGACCACGTAACAAGTTTTTTACGAGAACAAAGCCCTTTATACCATAAAAATTGATCTGGTTCTAAATATGAAGATGCAATACATACCTTTTGTAATAGTGGTACACCATGTAGATCAAAGTATTGCTCCATCTGAAGTATCCAATTTACCAGATCCTTGCCATCAAACTTCCTCATCTTGTTTTTTCTTGATTTTAGGATCTCGATCTTGCAACGACTGTAACTCTGTAATTTCGGATATTTAAGTTCTGAAATTGCTACTTGTAGTAGCCCTATATGTCCTCTTTCCAATTCCACTAGTCTGATCCAAATCGGATTCTCCAAGAAAGAGTTATGCACAATATCCCAAGATGACCTGATTATAGACCTTTCCAGAAGAGCGAACTTGTATGAAGTGCCACGTGTCAATTTTTCAACCTTTGGTTCTGAAAAATATATAAAAGAAACTACAGTCCGTCCTATTTCTATACCTTCTTACGAAATTTCAATCCGATGCTCAGAGAGAACGTTATGATGATTTTCCCCAAGTCACCTGTTTTGAATGTAATTCAGGAGTCTGCAAAAAGACCAACTTCCTCAGATCATATCTCCGCAAATATCGCGCGAAAAGCTCTGACATTTGGACCCAAGGTTCAGCGTGATTTCTTCTCAAATAGGTTTTTTTTGTGACTTCTGAAACATCACAAAAAAAAACTTATAGCGAAAATTCCACGATGACCTGTTTGGAGCAGCGAAACCCTAGAATCCAAAGCTCTGATACCAAATGTTATGAAACCAGCTCAAGAAAAGAGAGAAAAGATAGATCAACGCCTTAGAATTCAACCTCTTCGAGGGGGAAACATCCTTTACATTACATAAATGAACAATTCTTGGATGATACAAATGAAAATACCTCCTTTCTATATATAGGAGTCTAAGGGGGCATAACATAATCAGAGCCGACATAACAATAATAATGTAAGGGCACAATAATAACAGTAGTGGGCTTCTATGGGGCACAAGAGTAACAATATGGGCACTACATGGGTACATCAATATAATAATGGGGTTGTACTAATAACAATAAGGGGTTACACTAGTAGTATAGGGGCCTAACACCAACATTCATCTTTGCATGCCTCTTTTAAATTTTGTGGTTCAGTGGAGGAGAGTAATGCCAAATAGCTTGAAGCTTCTGCAAATTTTCTTCTTGTTTGTACACCTACTTCTTTCTGCCCCAAAATCTGAGATTCTGGATGATTCTTCTGAACGTACCGGGATGGAGTATTCTCTTCTATCCTTATCTGTTCCTCTGGTGCTTCTTGAGGTTCTTCTTCTTCATCATTCTGTCTTTGAGGGTAATCTTCATCTTCTTCTTCGATATTTTCATGATTTACTTGCCTAGGAATGTATCCCTTTTCATCAACCACTACATCAATGCTGTCAACAATTCTTCCAAGTCTTTTATTGTAGCACGTATATGCTTTGTTGTGTGGAGAATAACCAAGAAGAATGTCTTCATCTGCTCTAGGTTCAAGTTTTCCAAGTTGCTCATCAGTATTATTAATATAGCATTTCCTCCCAAAGATTTTGAAGTTCTTTACCGAAGGAGTCTCACCATACCAGAGCTCATGAGGAGTTTGAGTGTTGTTCACTCAGACATTTGTTTTGTTGAGAATAACAACTGCAGCATATGCGGCTTCACCCCAGAAAGTTGTGGGAGTTCCAGATTCCTCTAGCATAGCACGAGCCATTTGTTCGACTGTTCTGTTCATCCTTTCCACCACTCCATTTTCCTGAGGAGTTCTAGCTATAGAGAATTCTCTTCTTATCCCATGTTCTTCACAGAAATCGAAAAATTCATTTGAGGTAAACTCCCCACCTCTGTCAGACCTGAGGCACTTAATTTTGTAACCTGATTCATTTTCAACCAAGGATTTGAAGGATTTGAATTTCTCGAATGCTTTGTCTTTGTGCTTCATAAGTCCTAACCAAACAAACCTGGAGAAATCGTCAATGAATAATATTAAGTATTCTTCTCCTCGAGGTGTCCTTTTCCTAAATGGACCACATACATCTATATGGACTAGCTCAAGAGGCATGCTAGGTGATCCTTCCTTCTCTGGAAATTTAGTTCTGGTTTGCTTTCCAAACTGACATGATTTGCATATGGTGTTGTCTGGAATTTTGATATCTGGAAGACCACGAACTGCCTGATATTGCATGATTTCCTTATTTGTGAAAAACTTAGATGCCCCAACCTCCGGTGCCATAACCAGTGTTCATCATCCTTGCTCAAATAGCATTGTTGTTGTCCTTCTTCAAATATGTATAGATTATTTGGAGTTCTTCTACATTTGATCACTGTTTCACCTGTATCAAGATCACAAACACGACATCCATTTGATCTAAATATCACCTCGATTCCTTGATCACACATCTGGCTGACATTTAGAAGATTATGCTTCAATCCATCAACATACAAAACATTTCCAGCTTTGACCTTTTCTTTTAACTGAGCAGTGCCTTTTCCTTTTATAGCTGCAGGAGTATCATTTCCAAAAGAGACTTTCTTTCCCTTTTCTAAAGCAGAATATGATTCAAGTTTTTCTTTATGACCTGTCATATGTTTCGAACATCCACTGTCAATGTACCATAGATTTTCTTGTCCTTCTGCATAAAATCATATCCCACATATTTCTGTTTGTGGTTCCTTTATTCTCCATGTTCTGGTGCTTGAGGCTTGTTCCTTTTTCTGCTGAAACCTGCTCCTGCATTCAGAATCTTCATGACCAAAGTTATTGCAAATAGAACATTCAACTTCATTTTCAAGAGCCAAAAAGTTGTTATATGTCCTTTTTGTAATCCCGATCATACTTCTTTGTTTTTGAGCTTCTCTAGTCATGATGGTTTTATATGAAACACATCGAGCTGCTTTGTGACCAAATTTATGGCAAGAGAAACATTGCCCATTGAAGAAACTTCTGCGATTATCAAATCTACCGGCCAAATGATTGTAATTTCTATTGTCATCCATTCTTGAAGCAAATTGAGAAGATTTTACCTGTGGCTGGTTGTAGCTTTTGTTCATCCTTAAGACATATTTCCCTTGGTTTACCTGATAGTCTTTGTTCGTTCTTGATGTAATTTGTCCCTACTTTACCTGGTGATCTCCATTGTGCTTTTGCTCATTCCTTCTTGCTTCATCAAGATAACTCTTTGAGGTGGATGCTTGAGATGTTTCTCCATTATACCCTAGACCTGTCTTGTTTAGCGGAGAATGTTGTACATTGATGATCTCATCCAGAGTTTTAGATCCTTTGACAAAATTGAGATTAATAGCCTTTGTTTTCTCAATTTCTTTTCTAAGGCCAACAATTTCACCTTCTAACTTTTCAAGATATTTTTCTTTTTCATCAATTTGAAATTGTAGAGTATCAATGATCATATTCTTTTCTTCTATACATGTCTTAAGTCTAGAAATCTCTTCATAAAAACTATTCACATCTATAGCATTCATGTAATCATCATCTTCAAATGCCATTAAAAGTTTATAGTCATTACCTCGTTCATCTTCATCACTATTTGATAGACCATCACTGTCTTCATGAGTGTAGTAGCTTTTATTATTTGCATTCTGTTTCTTGTTCCATCTGGCAGGTTCCTTTCCTTTGTCAATATTATCCTTATGAGGACGTTTGGCAACATAATGACATACTCTTCCACAAGAAAAACATTTAAAAGGTAGCTTACCTCTGAACCTTCCAGTACCCCGTTGAAGATTTCTGACAAAATTTGATTCTTCTTCTTCTTCTGGCACGTGACTTGATTCATAGTAGTCTCCTTTGCCTGAAGCCTTAAAAGCAGCTTCTCTCCTATCTGATGGACCTCCTTTTCTCATTTCATAAGCAGTTAGAATTTTGTGTAGCTGAGACATAGTAAGAGTTCATAGATTTTCCTTTTCTTCTATTGCAGACACTTTAGATTCAAACTTGGGGGACAATGATCTTAGGACTTTTTCAACCACAACAGCCTCTTTTATTTCTTCACCCAAGTTTTTCATACAATTAACAAACTCATCTACCCGAAGGAAATAGTTAGCCACACTTTCATCATTATACATTCTGAGATTCTCATACTGAATCCTGAGGGTTTGAAGTTTTGCACGTTTCACCTGTTCATCTCCTTCGTAGCTCAAAACAATCTTGTCCCATATTTCTTTTGCGGATTTATATTGCATAACCTTCAGGAATTCAGATTGAGATAGACATCCTAGAAGAATATTAACTGCCTTTGCATTTGTTTCATATTTCTTCTTCTCAGCTGAATCTGTAGGAGTAGTTGATGGAAAAGTTTACCCTGTTTCTATAATGTCCCATACTTCTGTACCCAAAGATTGAAGATAGGCAGTAACTCTTACCTTCCAATATACGAAGTTTGTTCCATCAAAGATCGGTGGCCTGATTGATGCTTCCCTCTCGTAGTTGCTCATGATGTTAGATCTTCCTTCAAGCGATCAAGCTTCTTCAAAAGGACCTGCTCTGATACCAATTGTTGGAAATAATACTAAGAGGGGGGGGGGGTGAATTAGTATTATCAAATTCTTATCAATCTATCTTCCTTATTTATACTTTGAATAATTCTTCAAATATTGATCATTACTTTGTATGTCAATATCATAAAATAATGAGCAGGAACAAGAAAAGCAAATAGTCACACAAAAGAACACCAGATATAAGGTGGAAACCCAATGTGGGTGAAAACCACCTGCTGCAATATGTCTCTATCTTCTTTCAATTAGAAATTCCTTTTACAATGATTTTGTACTGGTGCAGTCCTTTACCAGTACGCAGGCTACAACCTGCAGAGAGCTACAACCCTCTCTCATTCTCCAGCTTCTCCTGGAAGGGAGCTAGAACCCCCTTAGCTCTTGTACTAGCCAAGATACTAGTACGTAGGTGCTCACCTACTGAAGGCTACAACCTTCTCTTTCTTCCAGGGGCTAAATTTCATAAATTTTCTGACTCGATCCATGAACATCAATCAATCATCAAGTATATCTGCATTAAAAAATCTCCTTTCCCAATTAGCACTGAATCAAGTAAACACTTCTCTGACAGTTGTACCCAGAACACAGTAAGAGTAACGACACACCACATTCTGAACCTAGAATATTGCAGCAATAGACAGAGGCAGCTAGATCATAATTTAAAGATATACGCTACTTCAACAACCTGAAACCTGCATGCAGATCTATAAAGGATAATTCCTTCTTTCAAATATTCAGGCACTAATTAACCTAGATTGTCAGATTTATAGATCAAGCATGCGCCTCATTTAACAGATCAAAATCATGCAAAGATACTATTATTCAAGCATAAAGATTATGACCCATCAAAAGAACTTATCCTTCTTTATGCGCTAAGGTTCCTCCTTCATTCAGATCCAGATCTGCACCATAACCCAATCACAAATATTTCAGATCTAGCACTTATTAGATATTCAATTCATTCAATGATGCTTTGCCAAATGATCTCCTTCCTCTTTTATAGTCTTAGGCCTTCCATAATACCACGGTCCAAAACCATAGAATAAAAAACTGTCGGACTAATACCATGAGCCAACCATGAAAGTGCGTGAAATTTTCTCTTCATGAAAGAAACTTTTCTCTGCATGAAAGTGCGTGAACTTTTCTCTACATGAAATAAACTTTTCTCTCCATAAAAGTGCGTGAACTTTTCCCTACATAAACTTTTCTCTGCATAAAAGTGCGTGAACTTTTCTCTACATAAAATTTTCTCTGCATAAAAGTGCGTGAACTTTTCTCTACATGAAATAAAATTTTCTTTGCATATAAGTGCGTGAACTTTTTTTTTTCTCTACATGAAATAAACTTTTCTCTGCATATAAGTGCGTGAACTTTTCTCTACATGAAGGAAACTTTTTTCTTCATGAAAGAAACTTTTATCTTCATGAAAGTGCGTGAACTTTGCTGCACTATAATTTATCATCTAAGATGAGTGGGTTGCCGTCAAGTACAACATATGTATCATAATGCCAACATAAGCTTCTCTCATGAACGGTTAACCTACAAATGACCCTCCATGCTCTTTAAATAGAGATCATGGACCAATCGGGTGCTAAGCCACGGATCAAGTGTCGGTAATACCAAGGAGAGAATGAACCGTCAGATCACTACATATTGTGACTGTCAGATTGTAAGTTACAAAATGTACATAGTAAAGAAACACACTTTACCTAACTTTATACCTAACTCTATAGTAGACAAAGTTGTACTTAACTGTTTCCTATGTGTCAGAATATGCTAACATCCCCCCTTAAGAACAACTTGGGATAGGATTGAAGGATTTACAAATATGACACAATAGGAGAAGGAAGCAGGCACTAGAGCATATCCCCCCTTAGTGACAACTTCCTGAACTCCAACCATAAATCGAAGTTTAGTGAACTTTGCCTCTATGAGAGCCTTTGTAAATATGTCTACAACTTGATCATCTGTTGAACAATATTGCACTTCAATAACATGGTCATGAATGAGCTTTCTGATGAAGTGCATGTGCAGTTCAATGTGTTTTCTGCGTTGATGTTGGAGTGGATCTTTGCATAGTTGAATGGCACTTGATTATCACACCAAAGTGTAGTCGGATGCTACTGCTGAAAGCCAAAATCTGACAGGATCTGACGAAGCCACAAGTCTTCCTTACTAGCTTCTACGGCACCACGAAACTTTGCTTCTACTGAAGAAAGAGAAATGGCACCTTGTTTCTTGCAAGCCCATGTAATAGGCCCTGAACCAAGAGTGAACACATAACTTGCAGTAGACTTCTGATCATCAGGGTCACCAGCCCAATCAGAATCAATGAAACCAACCAATAGAGGAGATGCTTCGGCAGTGTAATGAATCCTAAACGAAACTGTACCTTGAACATAACAAAGTATTCTTTTAGTTGCTTTCCAATGACTTTCACGTGGGTTTTGCATAAACCGAGCAACAAGGCCAACAAAAAAGGAAAGGTCAGGACGAGTATGGGTTAGATACAGAAAGTTTCCTACAAGTTGATGGTATAAGGTAGCATCAACTTCAAGAGAAGTACAAGTGACTGAAAGTTTGACTCCAGACTGAAAGGGAGAAGGGGCTGGCTTACAGTATTCCTTGTGAAAATGGCATAGAATATCACAGGAATACTTGGATTGGGAAAGGGAAATACCTTCCTTGGATTGCAAGACTTGAAGACCAAGAAAATAATGTAAGTGTCCTAAGTCTGTGATTTCAAACTTCCTTTTAAGGCTAGACTTCACATGGTTTATTAGGTTGGGATCACTACTAGTCAGGATAAGATCATCAACATAAAGAACAAGAATGATAAGATACTTGCCCACTTTCTTGGTGTAGACAATATTGTCAGAATGACACCTAGAAAAGCCATTTTCTAAAAGAAAGTTATCCATTTTGGCATACCAAGCTCGAGGAGCTTGCTTGAGACCATAAAGGGATTTCTTAAGCCGACATACAAGGATGGAGTCTGTTTGTATAAAGCTATTAGGTTGTTCCATATAAATTTCTTCATGCAAGTCCCCATGCAAGAAGGCGGATTTAACATCCATCTGATTGGCTTCCCATTTGAAAGAGGCAGCAAGGGAAATAACAAGGTGGATAGATTTCATTTTGGCAATAGGGGAGAAGGTTTCAGTATTGTCAATGCCTTCAACTTGTGAAAAGCCCTTAGCAACAAGATGAGCTTTATGTTTATCAACTTTCCCCTCTAGTCCATACCTGGTTCTGTAAACCCATTTGCATCTAACAAGTTTTCATCCCTTTGGTAGAGGAACAAGATCCCATGTATCATTTGCCAATAATGAGTGATATTCTTCATTCATAGCTGCTTCCCAATCTGGACGGACTGAAGCTTCTGTAAAGGTGTCAGGATCATAATTCACTGAAGCTTGAGCCAGTAAAGAAGAGGCTCTCTCGAACTGAGAATGTGTACGTTGCTGATCTATAGGATCACCGACAAGATCACCTACTGCATCCCGAGTAGCACAGACGCATTTTGGAAGCTAAGGAGATGAAGGAGGATCCTGAGAAGGTGGGGGAGGATTTTCATCCTCACTTTCATCATCGGAAGAAGAAATATTTTCAAAAGTAGAAGATAGGGAGAGGTGGCACATCCTCCAAACTAGGCTCGCAGGCCGATACATTTTCAACAAACTTTACATCTCTTCTAATGATAACATTTTTGGACTTAAGTGGAATAAGTCTATATCCTTTTACATCTTCAGAATATCCAACAAAAATACATTTTTCACTCTTAGGTTCTAAAGCTTTATGTTTCTCATTTGGAATATGGGCCCATGCTTCACTTCCAAAAACACGAAAGTGACTTACATCTGGTTTGATTGAGCTCCATGCTTCTTCTGGAGTGATATTCTTTAAAACCTTAGTAGGAGTGTGATTTATTATGTAATTTGCATAGTTAATTGCTTTTGCCCAATAATTAAGACTAAGTCCTTTAGATTGAAGCATACAATTAGCCATTTCCTTTAAGGTGCGATTCTTCCTTCCAACTACACCATTTTGTTGTGGAGTATATGGAACAACATGTTGCATTTGAATTCCATTCTCAGTGCAAAAGTTGATGAATGTGTTTTTAACATATTCTACGCCATTATCAGATCTTAGCTTAAGAATTTGATGTCCAGATTATTTTTCAACAAAGGCCTTAAAGGCCAAGAACATGTTAAATACTTCAGTCTTGATTTTTAAGAAGTATACCCAAGTGCGTCTGGAGAAATCATCAATGAAAGATAAGAAATACTTGTAGCCAGAGAATGAAGCAACTAGAAGTGGACCACATAAATCACTATGCACGAGCTGTAAAGGGGCTGAGGCATGCCAAGAGGCACGTTTTTCAAAACTGCCCCGATGATGTTTTCCGAGTACACATCCGAAACAAACACCATCTCTGCAAGATACCATTGGAAGACCTGTCACCATATTTTATTTACATAGATTCTGAAGAGAGCGATAGTTTAAGTGACCAAATTGCTCATGCCAAAGTTTGCTCACTTCATCATTATGAGCAACAAATACTGAGGGAAGATTTGATGACCCAAAGTTGTGAAACTTATACAACCTTGTAGAATCATCAACAATGCCAGTAGCTAAAATCTGTCTAGGATTTCTTAGGTCCTTAATTACAACATCCTGAGGTGAAAATTCAACGATTTTACCTTCACCTAATTGGGTTATCTGATATACAGATAGAAGGTTGTAGGATAAGGTTGGAACACATAATACATCATTAAACTGACCATTGTCTAGATGAACAGTTCCAGTCCCTACAACACTAAGAGATCTATCATCACCAACATATATATTTTTGGTATTACAATCATTTAAAGAAGAAAACATGGCTTTGTTTTTGGCCATGTGATAAGAAGCTCCAGAATCAATGAGCCACTCATGATAATGAGAAGAAGAAGATACATTTAGTGCAAAGCCAGACCGAGATGCTTGACAATCACATGCAGAAAGTGCCATTCCTGAAGACGAAGTTGAAGTTGAAGAGTGCTCCAAATGGATGTTATGCTTCTTCATTGCTGCTTCCAAGGCTTCCATCTTCTTAAAGCATTTCGATTCTAAGTTGTTGTGGGGAAAAATGCCTATGCAGGACGATCCTATCCACCTAAGGTGTGACAGTGCCTTAGCAACAAACAGAGACAGATATTCCAGTATTCTCCCTTTATGAATTAAGAATGAAGAGAGATGGATGGACTAACCGGTGTCTTCCGTTTTTCCTTCGATCCAGATCCTCTTCTCTTTGGGTGTTCACAGCTACTTGCCTTCTCGCTCGCCCAGCTTCAACAGGTCTCTGCAAGATCACAAGAGAAGAACACTACACAAAGACATTGATTCATAATCATAACTAGTTTAGGATTAGAAGTAAACTAAACATACTAATGCAATCATACATCAAAGATACATCAGTATATAGGAGAAAACCAAGATAGCTTTATTGATAAATAACAAGGTTCAGGAAGAGATACAACACAGAGGGCTCCAATCCACCATCTCCTTCCCAGCAGAATGGAATTCCTATCTTCACCTCCCTTCAAAGCATTAAGCACCCGATGATTCTAGTCTGAAACCAACAACAATTCTTTGCAATAACAAAATTCCAGCCTCTAGATCTCATGGAGGAGAGATCCATATATAGATGTTTTGGAGAGAGGATGAGCCAGCTTGAGATCTGACTAGTGTCCTCTCCCTCTATCAGTTCTTGATTCCACTTGGAGGTTCTTGCTTCCACTTGGAGATTTGGAACCTCTTACTCATCACCAGTCGAATTCCCTGAGGCAAGTGTCATTCTGGAAGCTTCCTGGGTTTTGAAACCTTGAGAAATGAGCTTTCCACATGTCCACTCTCACTCAGCGCAGGTAGCCAGTGGAGGCTTTGACATTCAGCGCAGGTAGCCAGTGGAGCCATTGACATTCAGCGCAGACAGCCAGTGGAGCCATTGACATGATCTTGAATTGACTTGTTTTTGAGCAGTTTCTAGTGGAGAACTTCTGTGAATCGCTGTGGTTTGTTAGCCTTGTTCCTCTAGGGGTAGGAACAACATGTCTAGGGACTTTGGATCCCTTAGATTATGGACATTTCATGCTCAATGTTGTAAGGCACAAAAATGTCTATAACAATTGCCCCCTAAAGTATGAGGTCATTTATCGGGTGAAATGCTTTATCCAGGAGGGTCTGAAGTTCATCCAATGCTGGGAGGAGACCTGTAATAAGATACAATACAATAAATTATTTTTCATACTGCTTTCATGATCTAGCTGAGGTGAGCATTCCCATGCTTAGCTTTATAAATTCATTTTTTGTACATAGAATAGACAATCGTCTGATGGTAGACTGATAATTTTGGTGAAATTATCATCCTTTGAGTAGGATGATCATCTGCTGCAAGGATGTACATGTCAAATGTCTTTATATTTCCTGAATATATATCGCAGCCCGGATGGATGAAACTAGATCCGGGGTCTTCAAATTCATTCGATCTTCACTCTAAGCACAAGTCGATCCATGTGAGAATTGTTCTGAAGTCGAACATGGAAAGACATCGCTTGATTACCGATCAATAAGGTAAACCGTTAACAAGCGCGAGAGGAATCACCGATAATGATAATGACCCTCAAGGTACTGCAGTACAATTCACGTGGTGTGAATAAAGGACTTGGCGTCGAACACCACGCAAAATCTTCTGGTCGAAGGTCATTGATGTATACCTGTCGCCGGAAGTGAGAAACTTGCCATTGAGGCATGCAAGCTTCAAAGTACTGAAGGGGTTGTTCCTAGATCAACTTCTTGGATAATGAGCTGATGTTGACAAGAAGCGATCCGTCAAAGGAGGGCCTTAATGAATCCCACACCAGTGACACGGAACAGAGCTAATGATTTTACTAGAGGTGAAAATGATCTGTGACATATGATTCAGGGTGGCGTTCATGAACGGATGAAGGATAATGTATGGCAGTGGATGGGACACAGTTGACTCTTTCTGAACGACTTCTCTTGAACATATGGCGACATTGATGCGATGGATCGGTAGCATTACCCCAATTATGGATGGTATGGCGAGACCATGTTGATGTGACCGGTGAATGAAACAAACCAACCCGATTGTGGTACGGAGGAAAAGTGTCATGTTCAAGAGCGACTTGCTACCGTCAAAGTTTTCTTTAGTTTCTCCCAATTTTTCCCTAGTCATTGCTGACCAGTACCTCTTTATTTTTGTCAAGCTTGAGGAGGATAACATATGCTTGTTCTATAACCTGCCCTTCGGGCAAGCCCATCGCTATGTTTTAACGAGCCTAGCGATAGTGAAACTCGTTCTCGTCTAAAGACAAGTTTGTCGCTATTTAGTGATTTTAACGAGTCTAACGACAAAGATAACTCGGTCCTTTTCATTTTTAGAGAGTTTGAAAAGGTACATAAAGTTAACTCCAAAAGTCCTTTTTTGTCATCTAATCCCTTAAGTCCGAAAAAGTATAAAACAATACAAAATGGATGAGTTTTCGATAGTTTTAACGAGCCGAATAAAACAAGCGCTCGATCTTTTTGTGCAATAATCCCTCAGGTCCAAAAAGATTAAAATCTAGAGGAGGGATAGCACTTCCTGTCCCTTTAACGAGCTGGAAGGCCAAGGAAAATCTTTTCATATTTTACGAGTCAGTTGAAAAGAGCTTAAAGAATACTCATCTTTTGAGGAACGAGTGATAAACAGGGTTAGCAACTGATTCCACGTACATGTTGGAATTTTCCAATCACGACAGTGTCACAAGGATGGCTAGGTGAAATCACTCTTTGCAGCTGTTCCTCAAAATGGGTAAACAATCATATGGAGGTGAACGATCGGCCAAATGAAAAGTGGAGGTCATGGTGCAAACACGACCAAGGCTTTAATAGTTGATAAGGTTACATTCACAGTGGTTATCTATCAGGTATTGCTTATGTTTATTTTTTAACGAGCATGAAGTTCACGTTAAAACTGCTCGGATCTTGCGTTTATTTTTTAACGAGCATGAACTTTGTGCTAAAACTGCTCGTTTATACCAATCATATGATAAGAGTGTCTCATTGAAGATGCTATTTCTTAGGGAGCTTAGATCTTACGTAAGCTTTGCTCCAGATCCTTTCTTTATGCAAGTTCGGAAACGACTAATCCTACGAGTTTAAAGGGTTAGAGGTCCTAAAAATTTAAAAAATAAATAGCCGCCCCTTGCTAGCACTCCAAAAGGTTTGCATGCCCCCAGGCATAAAGTACGATTTCAAGGTTACCTCTACTTCACTTCCGCCAAAACATTTGTTTTAACGAGAGAGGCTTACCTCTTTCAGGTTACCCAAAGATTGTCTCGTTCACGGAGAAAACAAAACATTTCTTCGGTGATGTCTACCGAAATAGACAAAGGTGAGCGACGTAGCCCGCCAACTCACATAACTTTGACAAAATAATCTTATTCTAGAACAACCCTCTTCCTAGATGGACGGGGTACGGACTAGTCATATTCTCCTATGGAAACCTACCCTATACCCAAAGTTTTCCTGCCGAAGCAGACCAGGACGCATGCCCCCTGGGTTCCAGTCATATCCTCCTGGATTACTCGCGCTCATCAGGAGGACAGACCGTGGGTTGAGACACTTCTTGCGTGAAGATACCATTTAGGGATGGTATATGACTATTTGCGATGTGTGATCCGGGAAACGAAAGTTGGTCCACGAGCTTGATCATTCTTCCTTCATGCGGAAAACACATTACTCTAAAGAGTGAGGAGACGAGGGCTCCCATGCAATATATATAGTCTCGTCCAAGGAGTAGGTTATAATCCAAGGGTCCTTGAACGACCATCACGTTCATTTGAACGGTCTTCCCTTTCAATGTTATGGGCACATTGGGGAGGATCCCTAAAGGTCGACTGGTTCCTTTACCAAAGCCTGATAGATTTCTCATTTCAGGCAAAAGCGTTGGCAAACCAAGCGCTTTCCAAGCAATAGAGGAAAGGATACTCACAGATGCCCCCTCATCAATGATAGTGCCAGCCATTACCATTCTATATATTTGAATGATAATTCTGAATGGTATACTGGCTGACAACCGGGGTCTACCTAGTTGGTTCCAGTAGAACGAGACAACTAGGTTTCTTGGTGGTGGGACCTAATAGACGGCCGGATATCGCTCTGATGAACTTTCTTCCTGCGATAAAGGAATGGGGGCATTGCCCCCTTGTTCATCAGAGTCAGTGTTGATGAAGAGAATTTGGATGGTGTCATCTTTATTCTCCTCTGTGATGGTATCATTCGAAGATAGAGCCTGTGAAGGCAAAACCGGGTCAACTGCCATTTCAACCTTTAGACTTTCGTCAGGTATGGATTCAGACGGCTCATCTTCAATGACAGGTGCTTCGGCTGACCACCTGAGTGGGCCAGCCGGGTTCTCAACTAGCGAAGGACTTGGCAGGAGTCTTTGATATCCAGGAGGAAGTTGCGCTCGTAAAATCGGGCGATCTTCCAGAACTCTTTTTGCCTCGTCTAAGAAGGGACAACGGTGGATGGCATGATCGCCTTCACACAGTCTGCAGGGAAATTTAGCTTTCCCTCTCTGTCCTGGGGCTTCACTCCCACTAGTTGACGGTGAGTAGTCAACATGGCTATCAAAGGTCGATGCTACCGAATTGTTCAAACGGGGGGACCAGTCCCTTAGTATCCGAGGGATGCAGGGACAATCTCTGTGGAAGTGGTCTCCCTTGCATATGGCACATGGTGATTTAGGCCTACTGAGTGCTGTGTGTGGATTTTTGTCAGATGACACTTGTTTGCCCCCAATCACCTTAGGCTCCTTCTTCTTCTTCTCTTTCTTCTTATTCTCCTTCTTCTCCTTCGGAACTCATTTTTTTGTTCTACGAGTTCCATCAAGCGAAGAGGAAAGAGGAGAGGAAGATGAAGTGGAAGGCTGGTGGGCAACTCTTGTCTGATCTAACTGTTGACTCGACTGTTCAGGAATAGTGGTGTTCTGAACGACATTGGTTGAAAAGAGCCAAATCGGCAGGCCAATTGTCAATCCTGGAAGTGACAAAGTGGCCATGTGGGGTGCACCAACATCTCCCCAAGAGGAGAAGGGACTAGGATTTCCACCAAGGGGAATTCCTTGGTTGGTTTGCTCCATCTTTTCAACCTAAAGATCAACGCGGGAATAAAGGGTGATTGTTCCGTTTAAAATAAATTGTTAACAACGCTTTAGACACAACTTGCTTTTTCACTTTTAAAGAGTCGAGAAAAAGCTAAAGATGACTCTAGTCTCCTTCGATGTTTTAACGAGCCCGAAGTGACAAATGCTCGAGTGGACGTTTTCTGTTATAGAGTCTGAAAAAGGCCAAAAGAAACTGCTCTGGAGTTCTATGTAGAGGGTGTGCCAAACGTTTCGCAAAACCGTAGAATAATTTTTAAGGTACGGGCGGTCGATCTTCCTGAATGCTGTGTTTAGTGCATTGCGATCAGTAGGGCGGCCGACACGGCTTCCTAGCTACTAAGGGAAAAGAAAGACACCATCTTTTCTCAAATAGCAATCAGCACACTCTAATGCACTTTTCCTAAATCAAGCATGCAAACTTATCAAAATGAAAATGCACAATGCAGGTGTTTGTTTTCCGCTTTCTTAGTATTGATGCCTACAAAGAAAGCTTTTTGTACAACTTTGAATTTTCTTTTAAATGACAAGTACAAACAAGTTTACTTTTTCGAAATCAACAAGGGTAGAAGAGATTACAACACTTTGCGACTTTCGAAATGAACACTTGTTTCGACACTTAAAAGAGACAAACTCAAACCAACAAGAAAAAGCAAATATATAATCAACTGTAAACAGCCAATGAACTCTCTCCTAAGATCACAATCAACAGATCTGAATCAAGCGCTACAGGATGATTATTTCACTCATGCAAAGGAAAACCGTAAATGACGCCACAAACACATAAAAACACTCACAGTATTTTTGTACAAAAGGAGGCAGAATTTAAGAAGAGAAAAGGAGTTATCAGACTGGTACCTATGCTGGTTACAGGCTGCACAAAACAGAGATCAAAACAGGGCATCAGAGAGCAGAGAACCCCAGCTGCACAAGGCAAAATTGGTTCAGTGCAACCTCAACACTGGGGTTTTGACATTCAGCGCAGGTAGCCTTCATGGGACCTGCGTTGAAATGCAGAATGCCTTCACAGTGGTCACGCTGAAGGAGAAACTCTCGTTTCTCACTGGGTTCTGGGTCACAGATTGCTAATTAATCAACGGTTTCAGGCCAAACCAAAACCACAAGCAAGGTACAATGAAAGGGATGCTTTGAGGGGGTACTAAGATCTATCACAAAGGATCATCAAATCATTTGTGAGTCCATTGTTCAGATCATAGACAAATCCAATGATTGGATCAAGGCAGCAACTGTCTACTTTGCAACTGAGAATAGCAGAAGCAGTTCGATTGTTGCTGTTGAGTCTATGAAACAAACAATGATAGAGACACAAATAAAATGACTAAAACAATTCTCCCCAGCGGAGTCGCCAATTTTTTGTGGGGAAAAATGCCTATGCAGGACGATCCTATCCACCTAAGGTGTGACAGTGCATTAGCAACAAACAGAGACAGCTATTCTAGTATTCTCCCTTTATGAATTAAGAATGAAGAGAGATGGATGGACTAACCAGTGTCTTCCGTTTGTCCTTCGATCCAGATCCTCTTCTCTTTGGGTGTTCACAGCTACTTGCCTTCTCGCTCACCCAGCCTCAACAGGTCTCTGCAAGATCACAAGAGAAGAAAACTACAAAAAGACATTGATTCATAATCATAACTAGTTCAGGATTAGAAGTAAACTAAACATACTAATGCAATCATACATCAAAGATACATCAGTATATAGGAGAAAACCAAGATAACTTTATTGATAAATAACAAGGTTGAGGAAGAGATACAACACAGAGGGCTCCAATCCACCACCTCCTTCCCAGCAGAATGGAATTCCTATCTTCACCTCCCTTCAAAGCATTAAGCACCCGATGATTCCAGTCTCAAACCAACAACAATTCTTTGCAATAACAAAATTCCAGCCTCTAGATCTCATGGAGGAGAGATCCATATATATATGTTTTGGAGAGAGGATGAGTCAGCTTGAGATCTGACTAGTGTCCTCTCCCTCTGTCAGTTCTTGATTCCACTTGGAGGTTCTTGCTTCCACTTGGAGATTTGGAACCTCTTACTCATCACCAGTCGAATTCCCTGAGGCAAGTGTCATTTTGGAAGCTTCCTGGGTTTTGACACCTTGAGAAATGAGGTTGCCACATGTCCACTCTCGCTCAGTGCAGGTAGCCAGTGGAGGCTTTGACATTCAGCGTAGGTAGCCAGTGGAGCCATTGACATTCAGCGCAGACAGCTAGTGGAGCCATTGACATGATCCTAAATTGACTTTTTTTTGAGCAGTTTCTGGTGGAGAACTTCTGTGAATTGCTGTGGTTTGTTAGCCTTGTTCCTCTAGGGGTAGGAACAACATGTTTAGGGACTTTGGATCCCTTAGATTATGGACATTTCATGCTCAATGCTGTAAGGCACAAAAATGTCTATAACATAAGTGGCCATCTCGATTACAAAAGTTGCAATGTCTATCAGTCTTCTTCCCTTTGTTTTTATTTGTCTTATCATTTTGTTGAAGTGATTTTTCATTTTGAGGCTGAAATTGCTTAGGACCCTTGTTTGGTTTAGGACCATTCTTTTTAGGATACAACTTCTTAGGATTCTTTGGATTTGGTTGCTGCTGGGCGGCTAACGCTTTCTTAGAAGAGTTTCCAAGATGAAGGAGACCAAGGTGTAAGAGTTTTTCTTGTTCTCTTATTAAAGAATCACACAAGGAATCAAAGGAAGGGGACTTGTAGGGTTGTCCTTGTGAAATGAAGGCTTCTCTTATAGAATGGAAGGTGGAAACAAACACATAATAGGCCGGTCCCAACTTAGTAAGAATGGAGTAGATAAGGCTACTATCTTGTTTCTTAACCTTAACACCTTCCAAGAGAAGTCTAAGGGTCTTGAACTTGGAAAAAAAAGCATCAATGCAAGAAAAATTATTGGGGTCCAATGTAAGCAATTCATTTTCAAGTTGATGGGCTTTAAGTTCATTTTTAATTCCAAAGACTTTAGTAATCTATTTCATTGCTTCATCAGGAGTATCAAGTTCTGCAATATGGAATCTAAGATTTGAAGAAATAGACATCCCTATCAACCCACGAGCTTGGTCTTGCCTATTTTCCCATTTGGCTGCCTTGTCTTCATCTTTCGGTTTGGTCTCTTGGCCTGTGGCTATTCTGTAAAGACCTTTACTTCTAAGTAAATCCACAATGTAGGACCACCATTGGGAGTAGTTGGTGATGTCAAGAATAACTTGGCATGGACTCTCCATTAAAAAAAAAAACTGAAGCTATAGATGCTGAAACTAAGTGTTTCAATGGAAATATCTCGAAAAATTAGGCTTTAAAAAAAAAAACAGTTCTGAAAATGGCTTCCGGATAAAGAAGTTATGGCTTTTTGAAGAAAATTTGATGAAGTCGACGACGAAGTGCGGGAATGTGCGGAAATGAAAAATCCGCCCCCACAAAATGGAGACATGAACCCAAGACCTCTACTCTCATAAATTAGCTTTGCACCAAGTGAGCTAAAAAGTTTGAGAGAGAGAGAGAGAGGTAAATCCACAATGTAGGACCACCATTGGAAGTAGTTGGTGCTGTCAAGAATAACTTGGCATGGACTCTCCATTTTAAAAAAAACTGAAGCTATAGATGCTGAAGCTAAGTGCTTCAATGGAAAGATCTCGAAAAATTAGGTTGTTTAAAAAAAACGGTTCTGAAAACGGCTTCTGGATGAAGAAGTTATAGCTTTTTGAAGAAAATTTGATGAAGTCGCCGAGGAAGTGCAGGAATGTGCGGAAATGAAAAATCCGCCCCCACAAAATGGAGACTTGAACCCAAGAACTCTACTCTAATAAATTAGCTAAAAAGTTTGAGAGAGAGAGAGAGAGGGAGAGAGAGAGAGCGAGGGGTTGATACTTTGGGTTGTGTGCTTGCTTTGAGAAAGCTTTTTTTCCCTACAAAACAAAATACACAAAACCCAACACGGACATACAAAAAAAAATGAACCTTGCGGCTCGAAGTTAGCTTTAGCTAGAAACTAAATATTTTCAAAAACGAACCTTGCGGCTCAAAGTTAGCTTTGGCCGAAAACTAAATATTTTCCTCAATGTTTCTGATTTTCCGAGATCACACTAAGGCGCAGCGGAAAAGAGCATACGCATGAGAAAAATCCTTCCTTTCTGTTTTTGATTTGCCCAGATCGCACAGAGTCGTAGGGAAAAGAGAATATGCAGAAATTAAAGGTAGATCCGGTAATAAAAAAATCTAAATAAACCGAAAATCGAAATAAACAGAGAGAAAATAACTATAAACTGCAAATAAACACTATATACCTCCAGATCTTAAAAATGACACAGCTAGGGCTACCAGAAACCTTTTCGCGTGAAACGAAAGGGGTTCCTCACTGGAACAGATGCCCCCAACACAACAGAGTGGTCCCCTCAACCTGAAAGTAGTCAGAAACAGTAGATCTAGGAAACAGTAGTCGGATGCAGTTCTACCGGCATCAGATTTGGATCACCAACGGACGCAGCCCTCAAATAGCTCTGAAACCATGTATGAGTTTACAGGGTAAGTTCCTCAGACAGAAAACCAAAGGACACCGTTCACAAACAGATCACAGATCAATACACCAGTACTTTTGACGTGGTTAAAACCCTCAAAGAGGGAAACAGTCGACGGCCTGAGCCAAAGCGGCCACTTTAGGCAATTTATTAATAAAAGAATGAAAATTTACATAAGCTTCTCTCATGAATGGTTAACCTACAAATTACCCTCCATGCTCTTTAAATAGAGATCATGGACCAATTGGGTGTTAAGCCACGGATCAAGTGTCGGTAATACCGAGGAGAGAATGAACCGTCAGATCAGTACATATCGTGACCGTCAGATTGTAAGTTACAAAATGTACATAGTAAAGAAACACACTTTACCTAACTTTATACCTAACTCTATACTAGACTAAGTTATACTTAACTATTTCCTATGTGTCGGAATATCCTAATAGTTATTTACCTAAAAAAATTGTAATTATTCATTATCAAATGGAAAACTTGGTCCCTATCATATACTTTTCAACCAATAACAACTTTCACTATAACTCTTCTTCAAAAATTTTGAACCTAAAATTCAATAAAAACTAAACCTCCTACTCATATCTCATAAATTACAAAATTAATCTATCATACTAAAAACAATCGCAATCCTAAAAAATATCGAGGCTTCCAATGTGAAGACATAAGCAAGGCCGACTGTTGCGAAGAACTAAAGAGGTGGCAAGAGATTCATATAAATCATAGCTCAAAAGCACTCAATCTAGATAGAGTTCACACACTACAAAATCTATAAAAATGTCAACCAATTATGGAGAATTTGAGCGAAGACGAATAAAACGTTATGATGTACGTCACTCAAGCCGAAATCGAGCACGAGGTATCGTTGATCGGCGAGGTGTTGCACCTGTACCAAGATAAATTTTGTGTCTAATTTCAAAGAAATTCATGGCTGATCCAGTTACAATCCCTAATTCTCACCTCACCTATGATCGAAAATCCGTGGAACATTTGCACAAGGCTCTAAAATATGCGTTGCCCGATCTAAGAATAAGAAAAAGAATGGATGCCTGGTTCTCCCAATACAAGATCGACCCCCCTTTGATTCCATGAATAGCTGAGGCTTCGACCGAGGATTCTTCATTGGTGGTAATTTCTATAGCAAGAAAGCGCAAGGAATCCCTGTTACATGAATTCGTAGCGGTAATGAAACACCGACCATTGCATTATCTGGGCAACAGATGGGGCATGTGGTGTATGGCCAGGTTGTTTTCATGTGAACCCCCCTCCTCTGGAAAATGGGTTTCCACTGCTCTCTCTCTCGCTATCTATGTTCATAGTGGTGATAATTTAGTGGCCCTTGAAGGCATAGACCCACGGATACACCCTAACTACTCCCTCCTACGCCCAATTAATGATGCACTGAAAGAACAACCTGGATTCATGATCAAGATTTCAAACATGGACTCATAAATTTTATTTAGTGCTAGTCATCAACAATGGTGATATTTCCTCAATGGAAGGGAAAATGGAAGAAATTGTAGCATTTCTAGCCATGGAAGTGTGGTCCAATAACCAGATTTAGAATTTTGGGTTGTACTTGAAACAATTTTTCACCTTAGAACTATTAGAGATAATCGAGAATAACTTAAAATAGTGAATTGGTTCACGAGATCTCATGATAGGAATTAGTTTCTATTTTTTAGGTTATGGTTCTATAATGTGTGATGTACATGAACAACGTAATGTGTTTTGGAGAGCAAGACTCTCCTCGTTGAGACTCTCTTTTGTAGAGCTGACTAGTGGGTTTCATTTTATTTAATAGAGAATATTGCATTTTTAACATGGTACCAGAGCCTTAGGGCTAAGAAAAGTGTACGCTGAGTGGAGGGTGTGACTGAACCAAAATTGTTGCAGGTTTTAAGTGGACAAATGTGACAATTCCACTGAAGACCTTCTGCGCATTTTCATTTTGTCGATAATCGCAGATATCAAGTGTACATGCACGAAGACCTTCGCGAGTCCGTGATGCTAACTCGTGTCGGCTGAGAAAACAAGTGAGGGGTTGCGTGGAGGCCGAGAGAAGGCTACGTCCTAGTAGAGGCTGACATAAGAAGACTGTCTGGAGGCCGTTAAGGAAGCCACAATGATTTGTGTGTGCTGCGAGATCAAACAACATTGGATATCAGTGATCTTTATCTTTGACACAGATATGGGGTAAATCTAACATTTTCTTTTTACCTTTCGAACCTTTTTAAATATCCAAGATGAATAATCAAATGTTTGAAGCATGCTTGAATGAGCATAACAAGCTCGATGGCTCCAATTATGTGAATTGGAAATTGAAGATGTAGACTCTGCTAGAAGTGCAGAGTGCTTGGACGATTGCAAATGGGGATGAGTATAAGCCAGCAGCTGGATCAAATTCAGTCCCATATTGGGTGAAGTGTGAGGGGAAAGCAAGGATGCTACTGAATATGCTAGTGAAAGACTGCATCATACCACATATCAGAGAATGTAAATCAACAAGCAAAATTTGGAGAATTTTGAAGGATCTGTATGAGATCAGTAATACAAATCGTCTTTTATTCCTGAAGAGCAAGATCTTATCCCTAAAGATGGAGAAGAATGAAACAGTTGTTGCCTTCATAGCAAAGATCAAAGATCTAAAGAACAGATTAGCAGACATTGGTCATACAGTTGAAGATACAGATCTTGTAATAATTACCATGAATGATGTGACCGATGACTACCAAATGTTCATCACTGGGATAAATGCGACAAAGAAAATCCCAAAGTTTGAAAAATTGATAGGAATACTAATGCAAGAAGAAGAAATAATATCAACACTGAAGCCCCAAATTTCCGATCTTGCATTAATGGTGAAAAAGAACTTTTACAAAGGAAAAGGAAATCCGCAACAGCAAAATGGAGGAAGCTCACAGAAAAGACCAAATCTGACACAAGGTATGAGTCTGAATAGAAACAACTCTATAATTAAACGTTTTTATAGTGAAAAACTTGGTCATATAGCTAGGGAGCATAGGAAGTAGAAATATCATGAATAACAACAGAGGCAGAAACGACATGCAGGTCATCTCGCGAATGATAATCATGAGCAAAATTTCAAATTGTTCATGGCAGACCATGATGAGAATGTTGATGCAGACATTTGGTATGTAGATTCACAAGCATCAACACATATGACAGGGAACAAGCAATGGTTGGAAGATTTTAAAGAAATCAACAACGGAGCACAAAACTATCTAGGTGATGATAGAAGTCATCAGATCAAAGGATGTGGAAAAATTTATGGCATTTTACCTAATGGTAATGTAAGACAAATTTATAATGTTATGTATCTTCCCGATATAACAAAGAACTTGATTTCTGTATCTATGATTACAGATCGAGATCTTAAAGCTGAATTTTTAAAATCTAACTGCTATATTAAAGATATACTAAATGGCATGAAGACTATTGCTACAGGAATTCAAACAGGAGGTTTGTATAAATTGGATGTAAGACCGACACCAGTTCAAGATTTAACATTAGCAGGTTTGAGTACAAAAGAGTTGTGGCATCAAAGATTTGGTCATATCAACTACAATGATTTGTTGTTACTTCAGAAAAAATAAATGATAAGAGATCTTCCTATGTTAAAACAAGTGCATAATGATTGTGATGTGTGTACTTTAGGAAAAATGCATAGAGAAAAATTCCCTATTCAAGTAGGGAAGAAACAAAGAGATATACTTGAATTAGTGCACATAGATCTTTGTGGAAGCATGCAAACAAATTCATTAGGAGGTGCACTATATTTTTTACCATTTATTGATGATTGCACAAAGTTTTCTTGGGTATATTTCTTGAGTAAGAAGAGTCACACATTTGAATAGTTTAAGCAATTTAGAAACATGTTTGAAAAGCGAATAGGGAAGGAGATAAAAATTCTCCGCTCCGATCAAGGGGGCGAATACAGGAAGGATGAGCTTATCAAGTATTTTAAAGACCGTGGAATGTTCTAGAAATTCACATTACCCCATACTCCTCAGCAGAATGGAGTAACAGAAAGAAAGAACAAAACATTGGTTGAATGTGTTAGAAGCATGTTGAAAGGTAAGAATCTCTCGAATGGTTTTTGGCTGAAGCATTGAATACTGCAGTTTATTTGAAAAATAGGCATCCTACAAATATTCTTGATTTTAAAACTCGTTATGAAGCACTATCTGGATTTAAGCCTTTAGTAAAACATTTAAGAGTATTTGGGTCTAAATCATTTTCCCATATTCCAAAGGAAGACAGAATAAAACTAGATCCAAAAGCCATCAGATGTACCTTTATAGGGTATTGTTCACAATATAAAGCTTATATATTATTTAATCCCTCTACTCACAAGATTTTTGTTAGTAGAGATGTCATATTCCATGAGCATGATCATGAAGAATCTGATAAGCACAATGAGGAATGGGATATTCCGTACTTGGTGGAAGAAGAAAGTGAAGAAATAGGACACAATCAGGATCAGTAGTAGACAAAGGCATAATATGAATAGCAGCAACTATAACAACAGATACAATAGCAATAGCATCAATAGCAACAACAACGGGAAGAAAAATAAAATGATGATCAGAAAAGGTTTGAAGCTACCCCACTACTTAGGAGATCAGGTAGGAAAGCTCAATTTCCTACAAGATATAGGGAAAATGCTTTTATAACTAGTATGATGGATATTGTTGAACCTTCTAGTTATAAGGAAGCAAATGAATGTAGTGAATGGAAAACATTTATGGAACAAGAATAGGAATCTATAATCAGGGACAACAATTGGGAACTGGTTGAACTTCCTATAGGAAACAAATAATAGGTTGTAAATGGTTGTATAAACCTAAGATTAATGCAGATGGAACCATAGATAAATTAAAATCTAGATTGGTAGCAAAGGGGTATTCATAAAAAGAAGGCATTGACTATGAAGAAACCTTTGCCCCTATAGCTAAACTTAATACCATCAAAATGTTGATTGCTTTAGCTACTAAGAGGCATTGGATGATTCACCAACTAGATGTAGAGTCTACATTTTTAAATGGAGAATTGAAAGAGGAGGTTTATTTAGAGCAACCTGGAGGGTTTGTCTAAAAAGGGAAAGAAAATTTAGTCTGTATATTAAAGAAATCTCTTTATGGACTAAAGCAAGCACCCAAGTCTTGGTATGAAAAGACTGATTCATTTTTTCTGCAATTTGGCTACAACAGAAGTAAAAAAGACCCTAATCTTTATACCATGCAAGATGAACAAGGTCACATAATGTTTATTTCTTAGTATGTAGATAATCTGATTATTACAGGTGATGCTACTCATCTAATCAAAGAATCAAGAAACATATGTCACAGGTGTTCGAAATGAAACACCTTGGTGAAATAAGATATTGTTTGGGTCTTGAGATCTGGAGAGAATTAAAAAAAAAACATTTTTGTCCCAGGGAAAGTATGTCAAAGGACTACTAGAAGGATTTAGGATGGATCAGTGTAAGCCTGCATCAGTACCATTATAGAAAAACATCAAACCACATAGTGAGGATGGCTCTAAAGAGGCAGATGTGACACTTTACAGATAGCTGGTTGGGAGCCTACTCTAGTTGACCACTACTAGACCAGATTTGGCTTATGCAGTTAGTGTGCTAAGTCAATACATGTCCAAGCAAATTAAAAGTCATTGGAATACAACGAAAAGTGTTTTTAGGTATCTACAAGGTACTATAGGTTATGGTATTATTTATATTGATTCCTCTAATGTTAGATTTACAGGACTTACAGATTCAGACTTGGCTAGAAATGTAGTCGATCACAGATCCATAATAGGTTATGCATTCAGTATTAGATCCAAGGTGATTACATGGAGAAGTAAGAAACAAAACACAGTTTCCTTGTCTTCAGCAGAAGCAGAGTATCAAGCTATGTGTGCAGCAACATGTGAGGCAGTTTGGTTGTGGAGACTTCTCCAGGATGTTAGGGAAGAACAAAAATATGCAACAAAAATCAGATGTGACAATAAGAGTTCAATAAAACTTAGTAATAATCTGGTGTTTCACAAAAACTCTAAACACATTGATACACAGTTCCACTTTGTCAGGGAGAAAGTGCAACCAAAAGAAATCAATTTGGTATATTGTAATACATGTGATAATGCTGCAGAAATTTTTGCTAAGCCTCTTGGAAAAATCAAGTTTGAAATGTTTAGGGAGATGTTAGGCATATTGGTGAACCCCTTCTCCATTTGGGGAAGTGTTAGAGATAATGGAGAATATCTTAGAATAGTGAGTTGGTTCACAATACCTCATGATAGGAATTACTTTATACTTTTTAGGTTATGGTTCTAACTTCCCTAAATCTGTGATTACTATATACTTTGCGATGTACATGAACAATGTACAACGTTCTACAGAGCCAGACTCTCCTAGTTCAAACTCTCTTTCATAGATCTGACCAATGGGTTTCATTTTATTTAATACAGAACACTACATTTTTAAGAAGAACGACTCTGCCAAAGCCTTGAATTCCGTGAGAGTATATTTGGAACAGAAGTCATACAAACATTTCTTAAATTGCAAAACATTAATAATGTAGGAAGCATAGTAACACTAAGGTCTCCTGAGACAATTGGGACATGTATGAGAATTCTGGAAATATAGTGTCAACACTGGAAGAAAGAACACATTCAATTGAGGGAGATTATTATGTGTGGAGCAAAGTTGCTATTCCTAACCTTTTTCCATCATATGAAGATTATTGGGGACAATGTTGAATTTTCCAAGGTGATTGCAGCCCACTTCTCTGTTGATCATGAGACCCGAGTCCATATCAATGTCCACCTAGAGCCTCATGAAATGCCTGTTGCTATAGAAAATGAGTACGATGATATCGAAAAGCAGAATGATAGAAAAAATGAGAGTGATGATAGTGAAATGAGAATGATGATTGACATGACATAAGGAAGTAGGATTAGATTGCAACAAAATATTCCTCTTTCCCCATTGTTTTAACCTAATTTTGGGAATTAGTTTGAACTTTGGAGGCTGTGTATTCAAATTCTCTACTTAGTTGACTGAGTTAAATACAATGTGTACAAAATTTTGGAAATTGAAATGATACCTATACGGTTCAAAAATATTGGAAATAGAAACTTAAAAGTCAAACGCAGATTGTTGTGATGGATGGCTTAATATCTTTATATTTTTCTTTTAGTCTTTATCATGTAATCTTAATAGTTTGAAGATATCTAAATCTATAAATTGAAGATTTTAATTTACAATTGATTGTTTATATATATTGGCCAATATGTTGTCTAATTGATTGATAGATATGTGCTATATTGAGGAAATGAGTAACAATGATTAGTGTGATTCCAACCATACATAATATCCATGCCCTATGATTACTATGGTCAACCATCATCAACCATGGTCGAGCATGGTTAGTTATTAGTAGCCATGGTCCAATATCATGTTGTGACAAAGATTCTATCAATATGAAAATAAACTATGGTCAGCTATGGTCAATCATGGTCAATGATCGTCAATAGCCATGGTCACATTATGACAAAGATTGTCTCATGGTCCAAAGTCACATTGTCACAACCATGGTCATTCATGGTTAACCATGCTCGACCATGGTCCAACGTCACATTGTGACAAATATTGTCAATATGAAAATCATCCATGTTGAACCATGGTCCAATGTCACATTATGACAAATATTCTCTCAATATGGAAATCAATCATGGTCCAACGTCACATTGTGGAAAATATTATCACAATATGAAATTAAACCATGGTTATCCATGGTCAACAATATTTGTTTTATGATTTATAATATTTATCTTAGGGTTTATATACCTTGGGTTTATAATATTAATCCTTTGGGGTTTCGGGGTTCTTAGAATTAATCCCTTGATTTTATTAGTGCCTTGGGTTTATAGTATCAATCCCTTGGGTTTATTGGTCCAGGTGGATATTGGTGGCCACCTGCCAATTCCACTTGGACCCCCACCATTGTTCTCTCACCTTCTTTAGTTTCGTTAATTGTAACACAACTTACTATTTTTAGCATATTTTCGGGTCGTGAACTTCCAGATCGATTTTGAGGCCCTAAACGATGTTTTTTCTGGAAAACTAACATTAATGTTTCTCTTCCCAAAGTTGTAGTTCTCGGATATATCTTTTTAATGAGATATTGTGCGCATTAAATGGAGACCATATGCCAAATTTACGACCCCAGGAAGTTGATGTACCAATTTACCCAAGCAAGGCCCACAGTTTGGTGTTTCATCTTCTAGGGTTAGGTTTATAGATGTTTAGGGTTTTCCATTGTTTCTCAATAATAAATAGGCCTTCAAGCCTCATTGTAACAAATTTTAGAGGAATTTAGCTGCCACATCTCTTCTTAGAGATAAGCTACCATTGCCCTAGCTCGTTTATTTCCATCTTTGTTTGTAAGCATATTTCAGTATTTTACATTAATGAAATGAAGTATTATTTCCGCTACATCTCTGTGTTTGTGGTTATCTCTGTAATTTGTTTCATTCCTGTTTAAATCTAGATCATGTATTAATGTAACAGTTCATGTTATTAGGGCAGAATATTATTGATATAGGGTTTGATATAGAGTTTAATATAAATCAGGTTAATATAAACCCCTCGGGTTTACAATCTATTGGGTTTTTAATATAAGTTCCTTGGGTTCAATATTAAGCCTATGTTTTACAATATTAATCCATTGGGTTTATTAATTTTAAGATTTATAGTCCTACGGTTTAATTCTATTCCCTTGGGTTTTTAATATTAAGCCCAAATACAATCATAAATAATATTTTTCTCTAACCTAGTATAATATTAAGCCTAGGGTCTACAATATTAATCCCTTTGGTTTATTAATCTTAGGGTTTGTATTCCTATGGTTTAACATTCCATCTAGGTTTTAATGTTATTCCTTGGGTGTATTAATCCATTGAATTTTTAACATTAATCGTCACGTTCGTGATATGAATATTTGGGTTTAATTTTTATTTTAGGGTTTATAATATTTATCTTGAGGTCTATACCCCTTGGCTTTAATATTATTCCCTTGGGTTTATAAACCCTTAACATTTTAGTATTAATCTCTTGGGTTTATAAAAGGTTTATAATATTAATCATATGGTTTATATTCCTAGGTTTTAATGTTAATCATAGGGTCTAATGTTATTCCCTTAGGTTTATAGTACTAATCCTAAGGTTTATAATATTGATTATACCATTTATGTTACTAGGATATAATGTTAATCCTAGGGTCTAATGTTATTACCTTTGGTTCCTAATCCCTCAGGTTTTAAATATTAATCCCTTGGGTTTATGGTAGTAATGTTAGGGTTTAATACTAACCCTATGGTATATAATATTAATCTTAGGCTTTAATATTAATCACTTAAGTTTATAATCCTTTGAGTTTATAGTATTAATCATTTAAGGCTTAGTTTACGGTTTATAACCCCTTGGTTTATCGTCCCCTTGCGCTTATTATATATATCAATTTGGTTCATTAATCTAATGGTTCATATTCCTATGGTATAAAACTATTAAATAGATTTATAATAGTAATCTTAGGGTCTAATTTAAATCTCTTGGGTTTGTGATCTATTGAGTTTATAATACAAATTCCTTGTGTTTATTAATCCATTGATTTAGAATATTAAGTAAAGTATGTTATAGTTTGATATAAGCCTATCGCCTTATATCAACCACATTAGTAAATATGGTTGTGCTAGTTATAATTTCACTCCCTTTGCTTAAATAAGTACTCCGTGAAATACACTATAGATGACACCATAACATGTAGTGTTAGCTAGCCATTCACAGTGCAACAAGACAAATACAAAGTGAATCACATGGTTATGGTAACTGCATTCAATCCAAACTTTGAAAGTTATATGTAACAACTTTATCTCTTCAATATTTGAATACATTGAATTAGATTCTAACGTAAAACCTGCATATATAAAATCGCACCATTTTTGGTGATGTGAAAGTTACCTTCAAACGAATGGACAAATATAGGTACAATACCATAACAAATGTATTGAACAACAAAGTTGTTCTTTTGTGAAGAAATTGAAAAAACATAGAATAATATTAGGTTACAAATGAAATTATAATATATAATTTTATAAAATAAAAATAAAAATAAATAATATATCATTTTATAAGATAAAAATAAAAATAAAAATAAGTTGTGATTATTTTCTTAAATATATTTATCATTATAAGCTCAGTCTATATTTGAATGGGGGTTCTTCAATTTTAAAATATTAAAAATTAAAAGTAACATTTAGATGGTAACCCTAGCTAGATGAGGAAATACCTCTTATTCTCAGAAAACTTTTACGTTGCAAAATATTGGCTCGACCAATAAGAGAGGAAAAGAGATGGAGTGTCGAGTTGTGATAGCAAGTCAAGGTAGGAAATAAAAAAGAGAGGAAAGATAACTTTTATGTTGGAAAAGGTTGACTAGATCAACATGAGAGGAAAGGAGATGGAGTAGGAGTGATAGCAAGTGGTTAGGTTATAATTAATTTTTTGTTTTATTTATTAGGTAAATATAATTAATAATTTAAAAACAAATAATTAAAAGTTAATAGTAAAAGGTTTAGTAATGTGAGTAAAAATAAATAAATTGCTATATTTTTTAATTTTTTAGTAAAGACAAATAAATACTATAGTGTCTAACCATGAAAAAAAATTTGTAAAAAATTAGGGTTTAATAAAATAATATTAGATTTTGTAATATTAGGTTTATAATGTGTTATGGGTCAAAATGTACTGCCAACAACTAAGGGTTCTTCCCAGTGTGAAGTCCCAATTATATCCACACAGTTTGGGATATCAGCCCAAGATTGACAAATTGTAGAAATAGATACAAACATGTCTCAAATACAATAAGAAGAGGTATACCATGAGAGGGATTAGTGAGCTAAAACCCCATAAAACATAATAAACAGGAACATGTCAAAATTCAATTGCAAAGTAGTTCACAATAGGTCATTGACAAGTTAAGGAACAAGCGAACATAGATTCAAAATCTAAACATACATGCAACCACTATGTATGAAAGCGAACATTTAAATATAGTGAAGTACTAGAAAAATAATACAACCACCATGAGTAAACATGTGAACTAACGCCAAGGATAAAGGCCATCTTATATATATTGCTCCAACTTCAAATACATATCACGCAATTGGTCAAAACCCAATAGTGGAACATGGGCCTTTGACATCATTGAATGATACCAAAACCCTAGCCCCAGTGCAAATCCACTCTACTTGCTGCCAAGAGCTGAGTGGCTCTAGCTCTCAAGCATAAACCGACTATCTCTAGTCTTAGCTTCAAATCAAGTGCCAAAGTCGTATATAATGAGGTGTGAGGGTGCATTTATAGAGTTCGGGTGACCATTCACCTAGCATGACCCTTGACCTCCCCTCATGCCCTTTCGACTACCGTCGTGACCCTTGATATTACATACTTCTTGTCAAGCCTAATAGACTGTTACATGCTAAAGTCGATCTTAGCATAGTTCTTAGTATTATGGGTGATGAATATTTGCATCATGATGGATAAGAGGAAATGGGTGTAGAGGGTTTTGTAAACCCTAGAACCCATGTTATATATATGGGGTGAGGTTGTGGATGCTTGATCCTAGGACAATACTATTTTGATGCTACTATGCTTAGCTTACATCCATCAATCTTCTAGTGATGCACCTTCCAGTGTATTGAAAGGTTCTTGGAAACTGGAAAGGGGCATTTGGCTTGCTGAAAGGAAACCCTAGTGTTGGGTCACATTGCTGACATTGTTTAGAAACCATGGAGACATGAATCGTTGAAGTTCCCATCATTGTGCCTTGCCCACACTTGACCACCTCTTGTTGTGTTCTTGGTTGAAGCCCTATTTGTGTGGGTTCTGTGGAAAGCCTAACTCCCTTCATCTGGGTCATACTTCTGGTTTCTCCAGTGATATGCAAGAAAACAAATTATATTATCCACATATATATTGTAGACACATGGTCACTTAATAAAGTGTCATATTTAATCAATAAAATAAGAAACAACTGTTATAAAAAATAATCAATTCCCATAACAATAATGAGACAGAAATGGAGAAGCACTCATATTCCTGAAACATTTATGTTGAGAATTGTTTGTCAAGTCTTCTTCGACCCTTGGTGGATATTTCAATTGTGAGCTTTATGAAACTATTCTAGTGCATGAGTATAATATCGTGCGCCTCTTTTTTCACACATGGTTCATAGGTAGATCTGTTATTATTCACATAACAAGTATAGATGGAGTTTTATGTTTTTCCATGCCAAGAAGGCGATGTGACTCTAAGACAAATGCCCACCTATATTTTTGTTAAAGTTAAATTCAACTTTTCGGGCCTGCGCGTTGTTATAGTGCATCCCTCTTATTCCCATTTCCTCTTATGATGAAGATTCCTTTGGCGAATGCAGAGTTGGATATGCATATTTCTTAGGTCGTAACTTTGTCGAAGAGGTTGCATAATTAGAGTAGAGGGAGAGTCACATCTGTTGTGATCTATGTCGCCTGGTTGCATTTGAGGGAAGGTCACACTTCTTGCTGCAGGTTGGAGTGTGACTCTACGACTAGGGGCCGCATGATAGTGGTTAATCACACTTATGGCAGCATCCCCGAGGCTTTAAAATGTGATCAGCGACTATGAGTGGGAGTGCGACTTCTTGGAGGTCAAAAATTGGTATCTCAAATAGGTTACACTTCTTGGAGACTTGCCAGAGGTGTTAACATGTGACCTAATGACTGTGACTGGGAGTGCGGCTCACTAGAGGTTTCATAATCACAATTTCATGCAGGTCGCATCGTAAGGGCTTGCCCGAGGTGCGACCTAGTGACCGGGGTGGAAATGCAACCCACTAGAGGTATTAGCTGTAGCATAGAGCTAGTCACATTTCAAGATCACCAAATTGAGATTTAATTTTCCAAATTTTCAACCTTGTTAAAAAAGCCAACGTTGCATGGGAAGTTTATGACCTGATGCAATATTGAGTTTCTATACTCACTCTTCCAGATCAGTCCATTTCATCGATTGTGGCTTCCTCTTTTGATATTGGCATTTGTAGAATCTGGGACCATGATTTTCCCTACATTTTCACTATCGCTCTCAAGCATTCTACATCCTCAGGCACTCGAATCATATATCCTTGTGCTCATGCTTCCTAAGAATCTCTGTCAAGTCGAGGTTGAAACTATTCCTTGGTTTTTTTTTAGCAGATCCCATAATCGCAAGACACCTGAAAAAATAGTTGCTGTATGAATTAATGAATATCTCAAACTAGTTGTCGACTGCATTTAATGAGTTTGACGAGGGATGAGAGCCAAGGTGAATGTAGGTACCATCACCATGCCTTCAAATGAATGTCTAAAGTGCATGGTTTGTAATATGGCACACATAAAGTTTTGGAGGAAGACACATATTAGAAAGGCCTTCCTCATCACCAATGAACACGACCTCTCAGAAAGCCTTATTATACATCCTTCGCTCTGACTTGGTTTATTCTAGGGGTTTAAAAACATATGGCTTGCATAGAAGTGCGCATTTGGTGTTGCATGCCTAGTAACACACATACTATTGATAAAAATGTGACTTATGATGTGTAGCGTTAATTCTTTATGTGTTTCCTCATATAACCCTTATTCCATGGCATATTCCAATCCGACGTGGCATGGTTGGAACTGCATGTGATATTTCGAGGCAGTATGAGCTACAACCTAAAATAATACACATCATAATACAAAAGATAAATCCCTTTATGACTTTAGCATATTGACATCTAATGTCATTTCATATTTGCAATATTAGAGCGAGGTTATCAACCAAAATAAAATACTTCAGTGAGCATGATCAAATTATCCTTACCCTAAGTACATTTCGTATTTGAATGCACTAGAGATACCTTAGGTGGCTTGGTAAACAAAAATGACTAGAATGTTGAAACATTAATTCAAATATTAACATGTGAATAAAAAGTCGACGTTTTGTGGGCTATAACTCCCATGCATAAACAAACCCTACTCTAGGAAATGAATGCCTACAATCATGAGAATTAAAGGCATGATGGGTGGTTGATGCAAATGAGAATCATTAAAAGTTGGTGGATGGCAAGCCGAGTAATGTCATACAAAGGTGAGCTTAAGAGCACTAGGTATAAACTTGCATTGGTTACAATAACCTAGGTTTTTATAGTATATGAAAAAAACCATAGTATTTTCAAACCCTACATATGCATCAATGGATCTATTTACTTATAAAACCCTAAGGCGATTTTAGGCTTATATTTTAGATCAAAAGTGATGTGTGGATGCAATGGATATAGCGTGAGTGGGTGCATCAAAACAGTTGGGTAGGTAAGGTCATGGGAGAGTAACCGATTGAAGGCTTTAACGAAACATTAGCAGACTTGGGCCAAGAATGGGTGTACCAAAAATTTTGGATATGCCCAAATATTTGGGTGGTGTTATAGCGACTACAACATAATGTCAAGCTTTATTATTAGCTTTATAATTTAAAATATTAAAATTTATTACGAGAATCTATAATATTAATTCTAAGATTTGTTTGGGATAACTCAATTGGCATGTGAGAAGTTGAACATGATGACCAAGCTTACAAAAATAAAAAATATTAATTCTAATATTTAATATTAATCTTAAGATTTATATTACTAATCCTAGGGTTTATAATATTAATCCTAGGGCTTAATATATTAATGTGAGAGTTTATATTATTAATCCTATTGTTTATACTAGGGTTTATAATATTGATTTTAGGGTTAATATTAATCCTCATGTTTATAATATTTTTTTTTTGCTAAAGCAAGAGTCGTGCCTTCTATTCCTTATAAACAAAGTTAAAAATTACAAATAATACAACTGTCCAATGAGACCTAAGGGAAAAAAAGACTCAGGGCTTGGGCACCCATCCAAAAATTAGACCAACAGACTAAGAACCCACAAACTTAACTGCGGGACTTCCAGAAAATAAGCTAAAGCCTAAACCGTCCTCGTAGTTTGGAAAGTTCTTATTAGAAGAGACGCGTATTCTCAGATTCTCAAAATGGATCCGATGAAAAATAGAGTTCATACTAAACTGATTTCAGGTCCACATGGTGGAATAAACCTCCCGCATGTAATCCACTTGAATGCCACTAATGCTAGCTTCACAGCTCATCATGTCCAGTAGATAACGGTGAATCTTGACCTGAAATACGGAAGACCTAAAGTTGTAACCAACCTTTAGAATCCTGCAAGATTTTCCACCCAACTGACCCTGGGTGGGTTCCTTTGATTTGAGTCGTCCATTCCATCGCCTGAACCAACGGTTAGGGAAGGAATCACACTACAGAGATGACTGAAGATTAATGAGTAGCCCCTCCAAGATACATTGAAGATCATGGCCATTGATCCACCCAGAAAGATCCAATGGTAAAGAAACATATTGCATCGCACAAGTTGATCAAACAATAGTGTGCGATGGAGGGCAGATTTTCGTACCTTCACTCTGCCATGTGTAGGAAGACGTATGGAATCGCAGCCAAATCGCTAAAACCATATTCCATTTTTGAGCAGTGTGATCCTCCCAATACCGCCAAGAATGAGGTTTTCTCCTCCAAGGCCCAAAACTGTGAAGCTTCCAGTAGCCGGTCAAACAATGATTCCTACCTCGTCTGCCCGAATTTCTTTCTTGAACCTGAATCCCAAAGAATAAGAGAGGCTCACCTAAAACTAAGAAACTATTGTATATGCTGCAGTCCTACCGGTGTATAGTGCTGACCATCTCGCTGACTTTGGGGTAATTCGCGACCCTCCATGCTAGAGACTTATGACACATATTAAGGCCGAAAGGTTAAGAGCTTGCCTCCATAGCTTTGAGCCTGAACACTTTCATATCTTCTTCCTCTTGTTCACAGCAAAGAGTTCTCAATCTACTTTTTTGCAACTCCTGCCACTCCATCAAAACCATGACCTCTGTACTGCTGACCCCCTGGCTGGCAAGAAGATCCGCCAGCTTGTTGGCATTTCTGCGAACATGCTGGAAGTTGACAGTGCGCAGGTTTTGAAGGTGACCCTGAATTTTCTGGAAAACCCTGATTAATTTCCAGTGTTGGGAGACTTTCTCTGGCACTGTTCCACCAATAATTCTTTTCACTGAGTTAATTACTAATTCAAAGTCCGCTTCTACTATTACATTGCAACAATTTTCCTGACTTAAAAAATCCAGGCATTGTTCTAAAGCCATTAATTCAGCCATGTTATTGGTGGCTGTTCCTAGGTGACAATGGAAGATGAAGATAGTACTTCCCTTGGCATCCCTAAGGACTCCTCTGAACCCTGCAGTTCCCGGGTTTCCTTTTGATGCTCCATCAATATCGTATTTTAGAAATCCTTTTGGGGGAGGCTGCTAGAAGTCCTTCTCCAAATCACTATCTGTAACCTTCCTAATAAGACCTTGAGGAGTAAGACCATGCAGCCCCAGCTGTTTGAGAATTTTTCCATCCAAATTTGAGGGAGGCTTATTAGGGTGGTTGCGAATAGTGGTGCCCACTGTTTCCTTAAGTTGTTTCATAATTGTCCCAAACAGAAGATAAGGAGGATTTATTTCTTCCTTGAAAGTTATTTTGTTCCTCTCCTTCCAAACATTCCATATGATGAAGCTTGGTGTAAGGGCCCAGGCTGAATTGAGAATCTCATAGTCCGAAAAATTTCCCCTCCAACTATTGAGGGTATTGAAAATGCTTCCTCTATCCCTGTCTGATTGTTGAAAGATTTTGGCAAATATGTCCCATAACCAGGAGGTGAAAATGGAATTATTGAGAAGATGCTCCATTGTTTCTTCATGTTCCCCACAAAGTAGGCATCTAGAGGGCCCCAGAACATCCCTTTTCCTAATGTTGTCCCATGTCAGGATTTTTGTGAGGTATACCAACCACATAAAGAGTTTAATTTTCATCCATCCCTGGTGCCTCCAAAGCTTATGCCATATTTTGTCTTGAACCTTGGGATCCAGCCCAAGTCTCATGTTTATAATATTAATTTTAGGGTTTAATATATTTATATTAAGGTTTATAATCTTACGGTTTATAATATTAACATTAGGGTTTATAATATTGTGTTTTAATATATTTATATTAAATTTTATAATCTTAAGACTTATAATATTTACATTAGGGCATATAATATTGGGTTTTATAACATCAATGTTTAAAATATTAATATATTAATATTAGGGTTTATAATATTAGGATTTACAATATTAATTTTATGATTTAATATATTAAACTTATGTTTTAATATATTAATCCTAGTGTATGTAATCCTTTATTTATAATATTAATATGAGCATTTATATTATTATGGTTTATTAATCTTAAGCTTTACATTATATTGCATCACAATCTATTTAATGTCTCATTGCCAAATTAGAAAATTTGGGCTTAGTATTAGGTTTTATAGTATTAGAGTTTTTAATAGTGGGTTGATACTATTAGGTTTTAATATTAATTTTATAATTTATAATATTAGGTTTTATAATATTAATTCTAGTTTTTATAATACTAATCCTATCATTTAAAATATTAGGGTTTTTAATATTGAACTTAAAAGATTAAGGTTTATAATATTAATCCTAGTGTTTATAATATTAATCGTAGGGTTGCCCACGGGGTTTGGATTGACGGTGAATGGGTGCACTGTTAAGGCACTCCTTGCGATAGGTCACTGGTTCAAATCTCCCATGGGTACGTAGGTTAGTCTTAATATAGAAAAAAAAAATATTAATCGTAGGGTTTAATACTAATCTTACGGTTTAATTTAATAAACTTAAGTTTTTTAATCTTAGGGTTTACTATATTGAGTTTAATATTAGGTTTTGTAATATTAACTTTATGGTTTATTATATGAGGTTTTATAATGATAGGTTTTATATTATCTCTTAATATTTACTTTTATTAGGATTTTTTATATTGGGTTTATAAATTATAATATTAGTGTTTAATATTATGATTCATAACATTAGGGTTTACAATCCTAGGGTTTAATATATTAAATTTAGGGTTTGATATATTAATCCTATATTTTATAACCTTAATGTTTATAATATTAATCTTAGGATCTATAATATTATATTAGGGTTTATATAATATTAATATATAATAATAATCCTAGGGTTTATAACATTAATTTTAGGTTTTATAATATAAATCCTAGGACTTATGATTTTAATCATATGGATTACAATATTTATCATAAGATTTAATAGCAATCCTATGGTTTAATATATTAGTCCGGAGGTTTATATTATTAATCCAAATGGATATCGGTAGCCACCTTCCTATTCCACTTCGATCCCACCATTATATCTTTTAGTTTTCTTAATTGTAGCACAATTTACTATGTTTGGCATTTTCTTTGGGTCGTGAACTTCTCGAGTTGTTCTTGAAAACGAGCAATCTCTCAGCCTGCGACAAGTGTTTGTAGTTGAAAGTTCATTAGGGGGATTTTGAGGTCTAAAATGGGCCTCCTAAGCAAATTATAAATGGTGCATCGCTTCCAATACTTGAACACACAAAAAGGATCACACTAAAAATCTATAACTAAATCAAAAGTCTCAAACTTCTACAGACAATTCTACATCTTACATACCTCATAGGCTCTCCTCAATTTATACAAATGGATTAGAACCTAGGTAGGTTCTAGATCCCTTAAAGAACTCCAAAAAAATCTCTCTTGATCCCTAAAATCTCTCATCCAAATCCTTGTCCCTAGGTACGAGCTAACTAATCCATAATCCTCTCAAACCTTCCACAATACTCTTGACTCTTCTCCTATTTACAATAATACTCATTCTCTCTTAAAAACTATAGGAAAATACAATAAATGATTAAATCCAAGCTTTCTAAACTAACTCCTCTAATTATCAATTGACCGAGGTTAGATGCTCTAGCATCAATAAAATAATAGTGGAAATAATAAAATAAGATTACATTACATCATCAAATTTTAGAGGGAAAAATAAATAATTTGTTTTCTCAACTTATCTCCTTATGGGTTCACTCAAATTTCGAGTGAAAACACTCGTTTGATGCAAAATTTGATTCCTTATCCAAGGAGTAACCATGTTTTATACTTTTGATTGACCGTACTACATGAAAAACGATAAATACAAGAAAAATGTTATTCCAATCATGTTTTTTTCATGTATTTCTTATTTTTCATGTAGCAGGGTCCATCAAAAGTATGCAACATGGGTACTCCTTGGATAAGGAACTAAATTTAGTATCCAACGAGTACTCCCACTCAAACTTTGAGTAAAACCTTAGGGAAATAAGTTGAAAATACGATTTGAAAAAGCAGTTTTATTTTTTAATTTTTTAATCTTTTATCTTTTTTACTCCAAAAATGGTGAATCATGCCCCATGGTAGATATCGTATTGGGATTTTGAATCACATAAAAAGGTTTAGTATTGAGTCAAATATGAATTATGGAACCTCCACACCATGTTGGCCTAAGGGAAGATCAGGTCAGCCTAAAAGCGTATTCCAACCGACAAGAAGCCTATAAAAGGAAGGACATTGAATTCATTTGGAGCATCACTTCTCATGAAGTTTTAATTATCTCTATAGGGAAGAAGTGTGAAAAATCTTGTTGTTGGGCAGAAGTGTGAAGTGGGTAGCTCGGAAAGTTTGTTGTGGGGAAGTTGAAGTGAATGCAAGTTTGGGGGAGTCTAGGGAGTCAAGGAAAAGCAAAATTTTGGCGGTGTTCTCTCCTTGTTTCGTGCTCTGGATTGGGAGAATGAAGTATTCCATGTTGGATTGTTGTTGGAAGCTCTTAGCTGCTAAGCGTTGATGCGAGGTCGAAGTTTCCAGGAAGAGGTCAATATTCTGGATAAATATTTCTAACGAGGTATTGTACATGTCATATCTATATTTCATTTCATTCCTTCGCATATCTGGATCAGTGTTATTAGATAAGTCTTCTCTTTCTTCATTTTTCTATGCATGTCCCCAATGAGGTCATGGTATAAGGAGTTAGGGCTCAAACTAATTCAACCTTCACAAGACCGACCTCACCGATCTCAACAAATTCTCGTGGAAGAAGAAAATAAAGATGAGGGAGCAAGATATCCTTTCAAAATATTGCTCGAAGAAGCCGTCGAGTGATGAAGGAATGAGATGATGGAAAACTTTGCCTAGATCCTTCAGTGAATGCCCACCGACGATGTATTTTCATCCTGTAGTCACTTCGAACGTGCCACCTCCTTCAAGGTACAATTAAACTTCAACATCCTTATATTCAAAGGTTAAATAGATGAAATTTTTTTAGATATATGGTTGAATCTATTGGAAGGTTACCTTTCGATCCATAGTTTCTTCGATAGGGAGAATATTACTTTTGCACTACTTAAGGTTTCTCCCCATTTTAAGGAGCGACGAGAAAATTAATATGAGAAAAGGGCCAAGGAAAACTCTCTATTTACAACCACCCATTCTTGGAACTCTTTCTTAGATACTGTCAATGAACAATATTACCCCATGGGGAGTTATGAGGACAAGTACATACAATGGACTACACTACGGAAACAAAGGGACCAAGATGTGCATGGGCTCACAAATATTTTTCATACTCTATGCAAAAAGTTGGGTATCAAATAATTTGAATGACATCTGTTGCTCAAGTACCATGGCTGTTTGGACAAATATATTCACGAAGAAATAGAGTTCATGGAAATCTCCCCACTTGGTGTACCATACCAATATGCTACCAAGATTGAAATAAAGTTTAAACAAAATAAGAGAAACTTTGGATTTATGAATCAAAAGTAGGGAAAGAGTGCCCCCATGCCGCAAACGAAAGGACAAATCCATGGCAGGGTGACCCAAGACAACTCGTTAAAGCTTAAGGTAAAGAACAAAACCACAAAGACAAATAAGGACGCTACAAAGTGTTGTGAGTTCCATAAGTGAGTGTTGAGGCAAGTAGTCACTCATGGCCAAACTGAGGGCCTCAGAGTCAGATGCATTTTCTGATTTTGAGTCAAGACCCAATAATGAGAATGATGTTAGAATAAGGAATTACTGAGAGGGGGAGTCAATTAGTAATAGAGAGATCCATAAAGATTTAAGGACAAATATTACTTTCTCTTCATTACTATTAGTTACTTTTGAGGATATTCATAGTACATTATAAATAATGATAAAGATAATCCATTCATATGTACACATAATCCATCAAATGAGAAGCACACACACATTGAATCAGATATTATTTATGTGGGAACCCAAAAGGAGAAACAATCAATTTGTTTATTGTTCAATTTGTTTGTGAGCACCCACTCTAGGAGGCCCCAACAACCTTTAGATAGCAAGCCACAACTTCCCAAGAGGCACCAACCTCTTGTGAATGCATACACCTATATTCTCTGTCCACTGTTATACTTTTCATGCAATTTTCAAACTGAAAACAGAAGAAAATACATATACACACAGATATAAATCAGATCTACTACAATACCAACTCATTTCCTTCAGCTCTACTATTCTCCTTTGAAAGTTTCTCTCTGCTACTCAATAAGTTTTGGTATTATCCCTCTACTAAATTTTATCTCATTTAACACTTTTCCTAGTCATACTTTCACTTACACACTCAAAAAAATGCACACTTCAACTCACATATATTCTTCATTCCCCCACTTTTCTAAATTGCACTCCATAATTTTTGTCCTCTGCTGAACTAAGAATGATGTTCTCTCTTCTCTATTTTTACTTGATAGTGTGCTACAACATGGCACAATCTATTGTTGTTCCATCTAGTTGCATGGTCATGAGTCTCGGTATTGCAACAAGAATTCTGAAACTCCCAATTCTACCAACTTTAATTATCAACTTAGGGTTCATAAAAAAATAAGAGGTATCAACACTATATGTGCAACATACAATGTTTCCTTTCTTTGATGTCATGATGTAATGGAGTGAATGTAATAAAATCAAATCTTAAACTAATTGCAGGAAATGAAATGCTTGAAATGGAAACCATAACCTATTGCAAGAAAGAAAATATAAGTAAACAAACCTATTCTAATTGCATAAAATAAAGATAAATATCAATAATTACATTTCAAAGAGTTTATATCCATTAACATAGTTTATTTGATGTGGAAATCAAGAAAATCATCATTGTATTTTCCAATTCATAAATTTGTCCATTAACCCAAATCGTTGAAATGTTTTGCATGGGTAAAGAGGAAATTCCTAAGTGGTATTTAGTACTCCCTAATAATTTATTTAGAGCCTAGGGATAACCAAGATTCTTGAGCAAATCTGGGAAAGTATATGCATGTTGGGATGCTATTACAGGTTTCCTATAGTTTACTAATAGAGACAATAGATTTTCTAAAGGAAGTTATAATTCACTGAATGACCAACCAAATAAAATCCAAATTCGATGGGACAATACTTTTTATTGACTAGGATGCCTTAGGTCTCCTTTCGAAGTGGAATCACTCAAAAATACCCTTGTTAACCCATGCTAAAAAAATGGCATAAAATTACTAGTATGAAATCTAGAATTTCGAGAACTCGTCAGCTAGTAAATCTACTAAATGCCTAACCTAATCAACTGAAAATGCAATGGGGTAATTTTTTTTATTAACTAGAAATCTTTTGTGATATAATTCAAGTGGAATGGACTCAATTGATTCCAGTTAGAATGCTCTAAAAAATAGCAGAATTTTAATATTATTTTCCACAAATGACTTCCAGAAATCTAGATTTGGGAATAAACAAATTAATCTAAGTAGCTTAATGATTACTATGAACTTCCAATGATGAAATTATGCTTTTGATCCTAAACAATAACTTACTTCAACCATTTAACTCAATCCTACAATAAGAAACCATTAATAGTAAATGTAGAAAACTCAAGGAAACTCAAAGTCCTATGATGGAGACCAAGATCTAGAAGTTGAATAGGTCACCAATCTTCATTTTTTCCATCAATACAATTACATCCTTGTAGAAAATGAAACTGGAGATGCAAACATACGAGTTCTCACCACAAAAAGACTAAGAAAAATCCACTCCTAGAGGAAAATTTTACTTGGCACTTATAAAAAATAATTAGGAGTCATTCCCCATGAGAGGAGGAATCATTCCCCACCAAAATACCTTGATTAGTGGATCTGGTTCCCAATACTAGGAATCTACATTAAATGGTAGGGAACACATTGCTAGTTTCCTCAATCTTTGTAGCTCCGCAATCTATGCCACAATTCTAGAATATATTCATTTATTATTTAATTTTGATCCTCCTGTAGTAGCGAGCAGGTCCCTAGATTATCTCTTCCTCCAAATCTCCATAATGTACCCAATATTCTCACAATATTCCACGAAAACAAATAATATTAGGCACAAATATGATTTGCCCATAAACCTTCCTAATGAACATATTAAAGTTAAAAATACATTATGTAATGCAAAAAGAGAGGTTTAATGTGTCGAAGGATGGTCAAATGGGCCTTAATTTATGTCTAATTTAGAGGCCCATCATACCCGCTTGCTGAAAGCATTGCTCATCCTATGAGCAACTTAGTGACCTCATTGTCCCTCATTCATTGCCGTAGTGGCCTCTCTCTTGTGAATTCCTCAGTCCTTTCTCTTAAAAATCTTGGCTGTAAGTTCTGCAAGGACAAGCACAAAAATGTAGTTGTTCTTTTCATGATTGTTTAGCAGTCTTTCAAGAAAAAACATAACTTTCCTCTTTGCAAGTGAACTTTGTTGGCTTTTAGATCCATTTCATTGGTATCCTTTCCCTTAAAACCTTCATTCCATTTTCACTTATTTTTCCAAAACTGTTTGTGCATAAAAAAAATCATAGTGTTTCTTAATACCATTAGCCTAGCTTCTTTCCCTTATTCAATATGGGTTCTTGAAGATTTTTCATTTTGGCAAGGTGTTCCACATCCTTTTCCAACCTTTCTCTACCTTTTTTTACCATTTGGACACCTTTGAAACCATCAGAACAAATTTATATGAGAACTAGGACGTTTTATAGTAAATATACATTTCCTGTAGTAAACTACAGGATCTATAGGAAACCATGTAGCGGTTCCTATAGTACTACACGAAACCCTGTAGTAATTCATGTAGTACTACACGAAACCATGGTTAAACATGTTTTTAGCATAAATGATAGTCTCAGCCTAGGGTAGGCCCTAAAATTGACTTCCATGCCTTTCTCCCATTTATATAACATCTTTTAGGCCTTGGACAAAAGCTAGAAAGAGATTAGAGACCTCTTGGGAAGCCTCTTTTCATCACTGTAGTTTGAGTTCTATTTTGATGGTGAATGCCTTCATTCCTTTTGTTGCATTCTTCTCTTGTGTGGCCTAGATGAATGCCTAATGGCCTTCGAGTTATCTGTTTTGATTAGGTCTCTCTTAGGCATTGCCATTTTGGGTTTTAGCACAATTTGTTCCTTTCTTCCTTCTTGTAGCATCATTCTGCCTTCCTATAGCAGTCATTCCTCCTCTTTCAAGATCTTCTAACTGTATGGGAGTGATATGAAATGATGTAGTGGGTTTGGAGGATGATGCTAGGGCTAAGAGGGAGTAGTGTAGGTTTGTGAAAATGGAGAGGATGTGCTCTATGTGCTCTTTCAAGAAAATTTTCGGGTGAGCCAGAGTGTAGGGTTTGTTCTTGAAAAATATTATTTTTTTCTTATGAAATGGGATAGATGAATGATGGATAGATAGTGAATATGAAGTGGATGGAGGGATTGGAGTGCTATGGTGACTTGGCCTCTGCAGAAATTTATTCTTTTAACTGTTGTCCCCATTCCTGGAAATCATCACCCTTCCTAATTTGGCTTTTCCAGATTGCATGAGTGAATGAGTGAGCTACAATTAACTAGTTGAAGGTGACCGAGATTGCTGACCCATCCTTAGCTTATAAAACCTCATCTCTCATGCATTGACGATAATTTTATAACTATAATATGCTCAAGAGAAGAGGTCAAGAATATTTCGTACCTGTATCTACTTGATGGTTGTTGGAGATACACGCATGCTCCCACTGAGTTGATGATCGATCCATGGTCCTCTGGAGGTGATAATTTCATTTTCTTGCTTCTACAGAGGTCTTCATAGCTTGGTGATTCTAAACCTCTTTCTTTTAGTTGTCTTAGTCAAATATGACCTTCTTGGAGTGTTGATATTAGCCATGGGTGATGTTCATCTTCCCTATACCTTATTCCACCACTAGACACCTTTCCCACACTTTATTTCACCTTCTATATCTTCTTATAGCTTCCAGCCTATTTCCTATAGTAAAATAGAGCATAGTACTACAAGAAAACTTGTAGAAGCTTGTTTAAACACACATCTCTCAAATTCTATACTGAATTGACTTGAAATGTTTTGAGCATGTTTCCATCATCCTTATGCACCTCCCCATAAAAACATGTGGCCAATGGATGCACAAATCTTGAGAAAAATTGAAAATGGCTGACGTTGATGGAGATCGATTTCTTGGAAACTGTGCATTAGAATCTTCTGAAATTGCTTGGTCATGCTACCATCATCCATATGCATCTCCCCATGGAATAAATTTTTAAATGGATGAATTAATATCGATAAAAGTAAGAAATGGCTATAGGTGATGAAGGCCGATTTCTCAAAAAATGTGCACTGGAATTTTCTGAAATCACTTCAGCATGTTACCATCATCTATATGCATCTCCAACTAAAAAAAAATTGGAAAATGGATGCATGGTTTTCAAGATATGACAAAAATAGTTTTATGCTCTATGCATTTATGTTCCCTATGGTAAAACAAAGCATTCGTATAGTATTTTAGGACAACAAGGAAATGAATGGGAAAATATTGGTAATTAAGGGTGATGTATTGTAATGGCCTTTTACATTTTGGAGCATCTAAGTAAAGGAGGAGAAAATCCAAGTTTGACTTCCTTTGACTAGAATTTTGACCAATTTTTCCTTTTTTTGGTGCCAACTGGTTTATGTTGTTCGCAGATGTTGGGGAGAACCCACTTTCATCTGAGAGATACATGGACCATTTTTTTCCCTTTTTTTGTTCTATGACTACTAGCCACCTCAATGAGGCTTTCAACTAGTAGGTCTCCCTAGGCCCCTCAAAGGAGGTTTTTGTCTAGGTTCTTTTCTTTTTCCCTTTTTTCTATTTTTTCCAACCCATTAACTAGCTCATGAAGGTTTTCAATCAATGAGCCAATCTCAGGTTCCTGAAGGGAGGTTTTCACCTAAGTTATTTAGTTTTTCTCTTATTTTTCATAATTTTTATATTTTTTATGCTACTCTACTTGGAAAACAAAATCAATTTCAAGTATAAGAATACTTCAAATGGAGCCATGTGGACATCAAGATGAGAGACAAACTGATGTGTATGCTTGAAATGTATGCTTTGACATGTACCTAAATTTGAGAGATAAAATGCTTTTACATTGATGATATCAAGCATAGTTGAAGAAGAGAGTGTTGTTTCAACTTAATCACTGTCTAGAACCATATTTCAATATAGTTGTGATGCCCTTGGTCCACCTGCTAAGTTGGATCATCTTGGATGTCTTATTCCTCCATCACCTTCAAATGTTCCTCTTTTTGTTCATTGTTCTCTTGAACACATGGAGGATTTGATGGTAACCATGAGGGAACTTTCTCAATTTATGATTTTGATGTCTACTCTTCATCAAATGCAGGCCATGATCCTTTCGTATTCTCATTTGAATCTTCCTCTTCTAGATGTGGTCCTTCAATGATATGAAGAAAATCTCTTTTTTGAAATACTCTTCCTGAGCTGAGATGAATACCATTGAGATCAAGGGGAGATATTTGGAAGTGTTGTACCTCAACACTGTAAGTGGGTTGAACTACTTGATTGTGTGAGTCTGGAAATGGTGGTACAGGTAGTTGAATGGGAGTGGATATTTGAGATGGATGTGGTTGGGGTTATGGTTGTGGTGGAGGTGGATGGTAGGGATAACATGGAATTGAGTATGGAAGATATTAAGGAAAATATTGAGGATATTGTGGACGGCTCCCATAAGTTCCTTTCCAACCTTGTTGCCAAGATTATTTTTGGGGTTGAGATGGCCAAGGTTTCCAAGGAAAGGGTGCATTCTAATTGTTTGAAATAATACTGAGCAGGGGGGGTGAATCAGTATTATCAAATCAATAACTTTTTCATTTCCATAATTAGATTGATATACGGTACTTAAGTTAAAGCAACCTGTGTGTACATGCAGCTTTGTTTAGTGCAACTAGAGTATATCGAGTAGACTTATGATTCAGTTAATTCATCATATGTTCATCTTTAATCAGTCCATTAGAAATTCATTAACCATATAAACGGCAACAGGTGCAGTAAAACAGAACAGATCATCACACATAAGAAACACACATGAACACCATGATATAAGGTGGAAACCCAATGCGGGACAAAAACCACCTACTATCGTCTTCCTTTAATATAAGAAAAACTTGTTTACAATCTTGTACTAACAGAGACTCACACTAGTGCATAGGCACCCACCTGCAAAAGGCTACAACCTTCTCTCATTCTCCAGCTACTATTGGAAGGGAGTTACAACCCCCTGGCTCTTGTACTAGCCGATATATTTACTAGTATGTAGGCACCGGCCTACAGAAGGCTACAACCCTCTCTCGTTTTCCAGTTGCTACATGGAAGGGAGCTCTAACCCCCTGGATATTGTATTGGCCGATATGTTTACCAGTACATAGGAGCTGACCTACAGAAGGCTACGACCTTCATTCTTCCTCCACGGACCATGTTTCATAAATTTTCAGATTAGATATTCCTGGATCACAACACCCTAATATGAAGGCCACATTTCATCCAATTTTCATATTAGAGCCATCAACAACATTGAAGCTCAAAATCAATCACCACTATAATACAACCATTGCATCAACCAATCATTAAATTCTAAGTCATCCAACACTAAATCACTGAAGACCTGTCACCAAAGCACAGAGCAGAACCTAGAACTCTGAAACAACCACTAGAACCACGTGAAAATTTAGATATTATATTGCATGATGTATACGCCACTCTTATGAACCGAACCAGCATGTATATGCTCTTTTACCAAAGTGAACCCGCATACAAATCTGCAAATTCTAATTTATAAACTTCATAACTCTTTCAGTATTCAATCATAACCAGATCATTACATTTGCAGAATAAACATGCGTCAGTAATTCAGATCTAGTCTATCCATGATCAAACCACATAATGATAAAACATTGTGATCATCCATAATCATCCACACAGGTACATCCTTGGTTCAGTTCAAGAAACGCATCACAAACCCATAACCTGCATAATGGATCTCGCACTTAATCAGATATTCAATATTTTCACCACTTGCACCCCTTGGCCTAATGATCTTCTCCTCCTTATATAGTTTTAGGCCTATCTCAATACCATGGACCAAAACCACTTATGACCAATACCTTGAACCCAATACCTAGGGTCAATACTTCTAACCAAATACCATGGACCAAATACCATGGACCGAAACTTATTTTTGAAATATATACGTGCCTTTCCTTCTGTAAAAGTGTGTGTGTATGTTATACACTCATTTTTCTCTATTAACGTGCGTGTATACCCTCCTTTGTCAAGGTGAACCTGTGTATACCTCTCCTTCTTCATTCTCTATAGTCTAATATGTAATTCTTTTCTATTGCACTGAGATATGTCATCTAAGTGAGTTGCCATCAAGGACGACACATGTATCATAATGCCAACAATCTCCCCCTTCGGACTTGATGGCAACAACCACACCAAGTCACTCTCCCCTTTTGACATGAAGGGCAAAGGGTAGACCAAGTATTCTCTCCCTTTGATATACATTATGTTGTCCATACTCCCCCTGAGTACATGCTGAAATCTGTCATTGAGCTCCCCTTTTGTACATGCCAAGATGTACTAATCCGTCCATGCTCCCCCTAAGCACAAGCCGAGTCTACAAAAATATTTTCAAAAGAATAAAATGACTCTATGACCCAACTATGTGAGTATGACCTTCCTATCACCAATGACTCATACATACATCAATCTCTCAACCAATTGGGGATACACCATTATTTACTCATCCATTCAACCAAGTGGGGATATACCAAATGTTTATACATGACTGAAATAGAAATTATTACATCATCCTTCCCATGCATAATGGGGTTACAAATTAGGTCTTTGCATGACCTTTACATCAAATGATATACATGACTTTTATAACAAAGACTAGCAATCTAAACAAGATCATGATAGTAATCAGTAACTATCATACACCATATATGATCTACACCATAAGCATTTGTCAACAGCATCCAGACCTATCACCTGTAGTACCATTCTCTTAACCATCAGATGTACCTTTATAGGGTACTGTTCACAATATAAAGCTTATATATTATTTAATCCCTCTACTCACAAGATTTTTGTTAGTAGAGATGTCATATTCCATGAGCATGATCATGAAGAATCTGATAAGCACAATGAGGAATGGGATATTCCGTAATTGGTGGAAGAAGAATGTGAAGAAATAGGAAAAAATCAGGATCAACAGTAGACAAAGGCATAAGATGAACAACAGCAACAACAACAACAGATACAATAGCAATAGCATCAATACCAACAACAACAGGAAGAAAAAGAAAATGATGATCAGAAAAGGTTTGAAGCTACCCCACTACTTAGGAGATCAGGTAGGAAAGCTCAATTGCCTACAAGATATAGGGAAAATGCTTTTATAACTAGTATGATGAATATTGTTGAACCTTCTAGTTATAAGGAAGCAAATGAATGTAGTGAATGGAAAACATCTATGGAACAGGAATATGAATCTATAATCAGGAACAACATTTGGGAACTTGTTGAACTTCCTAGAGGGAAACAAACAATAAGTTGTAAATGGTTGTATAAACCCAAGATTAATGTAGTTGGAACCATAGATAAATTAAAATCTAGATTGGTAGCAAAGGGGTATTCACAAAAAGAAGGCATTGACTATGAAGAAACCTTTTCCCCTATAGCTAAACTTAATACCATAAAAATGTTGATTGCTTTAGCTACTAAGAGACATTGGATGATTCACCAACTAGATGTAAAATCTGCATTTTTAAATGGGGAATTGAAAGAGGAGGTTTATTTAGAGAAACCTGAAGGGTTTGTCTAAAAAGGGAAAGAAAATTTAGTCTTTATATTAAAGAAATCTCTTTACGGACTAAAGCAAGCACCCAATTCTTGGTATGAAAAGATTGATTCATTTTTTCTGCAATTTGGCTACAACAGAAGTAAAAAAGACCATAATCTTTATACCATGAAAGATGAACAAGGGCACATAGTGTTTATTTCTTTGTATGTAGATGATTTGATTATTACAGGTGATGCTACTCATCAAATCAAAGAAATCAAGCAACATATGTCACAGGTGTTCGAAATGTAACACCTTGGTGAATTAAGATATTGATTGGGTCTTGAGATCTGGAGAGAATTAGTAAAAACATTTTTGTCCCAGGGAAAATATGTCAAAGGAGCACTAGAAAGATTTAGGATGGATCAGTGTAAACCTGCATCAGTACCATTACAGGAAAACATCAAACTGCAGAGTAAGGATGGCTTTAAAGGGGCATATGCGACACTTTACAGATAACTATTGGGAGCCTACTCTAGTTGACCACTACTAGACCAAAGTTGGCCTATGTAGTCAGTGTGCTAAGTCAATACATGTCCAAGCCACTTGAAAGTCATTGGAATGCAGCGAAAAGTGCTTTTAGGTATCTACAAGGTACTGTAGATTACGATATTATTTATATTGATTCCTCTAATGTTAGATTTATAGGATTTACAGATTCAGACTTGGCTGGAAATGTAGACGATCGTAGGAACATAATAGGTTATGCATTCAGTATTAGATCCGAGGTGATTACACCGAGAAATAAGAAACAGAACACACTTTCCTTGTCTTCAGCAGAAGCAGAGTATCAAGCTATGTGTGCAACAACATGTGAGGCAGTTTGGTTGCGGAGACTTCTCCAAGATGTTAGGGAAGAATGTTATGCTCTTAACCTGCAAAATGATACCCAAATATAGAATATGCAAAGAAAATATACCCAGAACACAGAATAGGAATGATTTTATTATTCAGAGAGTAATGTTCACTTGCCTCTTCGAGGGGGCAACCCCCAATAGAGCAGAGCTCGACTACAAAATAAGACACGATTCTCCCTATCCTTTATATATGATTCATACATGCAATACCACGAGCCAATACCATGGGTTTTATTAATACCATATATCTAATACTATGGCCCATTTGCAACTAACTGTGGTCCCGTCATTAATTGCAGGTTAACCACTTACAAATATTAATATGGGCTTTATTGACTCTTGACTATGACGTGATCCCATGACATAAATAAGGGGGTTAGGGTGGGACACTAACATGCCCTCCCCCTTAAGACTAGCCTTGTCCTCAAGGCTGAAGCTGCGGAAACTGCTGAAGAATAGTGGCTGGTTCCCAAGTTGCATCTTCCGGAGAGGTGTCTTTACATTTGACAAGGACTTCCTTAATCATGCGGCTGCGCAGGTGCTTGTCTCGTGTGTCTAGAACCTGGTCAGGTTGAAGTCAGATTGACCCTTCTTCGTCCAATTCAGGTAGACTGGTTTGAACTCGGCAATTTTTCCCAATCACTTTCTTGAGGCACAATACATGGGAAACTGGATGGATTTTTGCAGTAGGTGGCAAAGCCAACTTGTAAGCCACTTCTCCAATGCACTGAAGTACTTGGTATGGTCCATAGAATTTTGGAGAGAGCTTTTGACAACCCTTGTCTTTGAGTGATGTTTGCTTATATGGTTGTAGCCTCAAAAAGACTTGATCTCCTTCTTGAAATTGGCGCTCTGAGCGATGCTGGTCGATCTGTTGCTTCATGTAGTTCTGAGCTTGATGAAGATTCTCTCTAAGATGGGCCAGCATGGTTGCGCAGTGTTGTAGGAGTTGATCCACTGCTTGTACTTTGGAGCACCCCTTGAGATAAGAAGTAGGGGAAGGCGGAAGTTGACCATATACTACTTCATAGGGACTCATTTTTGTGGTGGCATGATAGTTGGTGTTATACCACCATTCAGCCAGAGGTAACCACTGTACCCAAAGGTGTTGCTTTTCTGAAGTGAAACACCTAAGGTAGGTTTCTAGAAATTTGTTGACGACTTCGTTTTGACCATCTGTTTGCGGATGATAGGAAGTACTGAGTTTTAGTTGAGTGCCTTGTATCCTGAAAAGTTCCTGCCAAAAATTACTGGTGAAGATTGGGTCGCGATCGGACACAATAGAAGTGGGCATGCCATGCAATTTGAAAATTTGATCCATGAAAGATTGAGTGACCAAAGTTGGTGTAAACGGATGGGGTAGGGCGCAGAAATGAGCATACTTCGACAGTCGGTCCACAACCACCATGATGACTGACTTGTTCCCCGACTTTGGAAGACCTGTAATGAAATCCATAGAAACCTCCGTCTAAATTGATTTCGGAATGGGCAATGGTTGTAATGTGCCTAGTGTGTTGACGGTTTCCCCTTTGTGGCGTTGACAGACAACGCATTTTGCTACGAAAGTAAGGATGTCCTTTTTCATGCCTGTCCAAAAAAATGATCTTCTGGGGCGAGCATACGTCTTCTGAAAGCCTGAATGTCCCGAAATTGGAGATGACTGCAATTCTGCAAAAATGCAACTTTTGAGGGTGGATGTTGGTGCTATTACGACTCTGTCCATGTAGCGAAGAATATCATCCTACCACGAGTAGCCCTTGGTGGAATTTGGATCTACCTACAATTGAGAAATGAGTTGGGATAGCCCGGGGTGTGAAAACCATTCCTTGCGAGCCTCTTCAATCCACTCTGGAATGGGGAGGGAAATTGCGAGAAGAGTACTTTCTTCCTCAAATTGGTGAGATAATGCATCTGCTACACTATTGTCTTTCCCTTTCTTGTAAATGATCTCAAAATCATATCCCAGCATTTTGGCGAGCCATTTATTTTGTTGCGAGGAGGATAAGCGTTGCTCCAAAAAATATTTAAGACTGTGATGATCTGCGCGGATTTGAAAACGTCGCCCCAATAAGTAAGGTCGCGAGGTCTCGACTGCATGTAAGATGCCCATCATTTCGTTTTCGTAGGTAGATTGGCCGCGATTCCTCCCACTTAGTTGTTGGCTTGTGAAGGCCAAAGGTCGCCCTTCCTGCATTAAGACCTCCTCAATACCTGTCCCCGAAGCATCACATTCAATGAAAAAGGATTTGGTGAAGTTAGGTAGTGCTAAGACTGGAGTGGAACACATGGCGTTTTTGAGAGCGGTAAATGCCTATTGTGCTTCCTCGTTCCATAAGAAGAAATTTTTCTTTAGGAGTTGAGTGAGGGGTTTTGTTATGCGGCCATAGTTGCGGACAAATTTACGATAATAGCCTGTGAGACCCAAAAATCCTCTCAAGCTCTTCAAGGTCTTAGGTTGAGGCCATTCTTACATTGCCTGGATCTTTTTGGGGTCCACCTTGACACCTTCGCGCCCCATAATGTGGCCCAAATACTCAACTTCTTCCATGCCAAACGAACACTTGGACATCTTGACAAATAATTTATGCTTGTGGAGCAGTTGCAAGAGTATATCTACATGCTGAACATGTGCAGCCCAAGTGCCACTATATATGAGGATGTCATCGAAGAAGAAAAGGACAAATTTCCTGAGATATGGTTTGAGAATGTGATTCTTAAGGCTCTGAAAAGTAGAGGGGGCATTAAAAAGACCAAATGGCATGACCAGGAACTCATAATGGCCTTCATGAGTTCTGAAAGCAGTCTTGGGAATGTTGACTTCCTTCAAGCGAATTTGGTGGTAGCCTGAGTGAAGATCCAACTTAGTGAAGAATTGAGCCCCATTGAGTTCGTCCAGCAAATCGTCAACCATCGGGATGGGAAATTTATCTTTGACTGTCAACTTATTGAGGGCGCTGAAGTCGAGACACATCTGCCACTCCCCATCTTTCTTGAGCACCATGACCACTAAGGATGAATAAAGGCTAATGCTGGGACGAATGACACCTGCTTCCAAAAGTTCCTTGATTACTTTTTCTATTTCATTCTTTCGGGTTAACGGATATCTATATGGCCGCACATTTGGGGGTTGGGTCCCTGGAACCAAGGTGATGCTATGGTCATGTTCCCCTCATGAGGGTGGAAGCTCATGAGGCTTGTCAAAGACCGGCAGATGGTTATTTAAAATCTGTTGCATCTCAGGGTGAATTGGCAGAGACTTGGTTTCGACGACCTTGATGGCATTAAATTGAGCTACCACTCCATGATGGCCCTTTTTTAACAATTTTTCCATCCTATGCGAGCTGATGATAGATGGGGCTCCCACCTGGAGTCCACGGAGGGTATGTGTGGAGTTGTTCTGCTTAAAACTCATATATAACTCCTGGAAATCCATTGTGATTAGCCCAAGAGTGCAGAGCCATTTAGCGCCGAGGACAATGTCGCAACCCCCCATGTGTATGGCAAACATGTGGGTTTTCAACTGATAATCCCCCATTTTAAGTTTGACATTTTCACAGCAGCCTTCACATTTCATTGTGCCCCCATCCGCAATTTGGACTTGGAAGTTAGAAATTGCGCGTACAAAACAATGCACTGCTTTTGCGACTTTTTGATTGATGAAATTATGTGTACTTCCACTATCAATCAAGACTACTACTGGGCGATGTTTAAGAAAACCTCTGATTTTGAGAGTTTGAGGGGAAGAAATCCCTTCCAATGCATGCAACGAAATAACTGGTTCATCAGAGACATTGTCCTTTTGGTTGTCTTCTTCTAGCGCCTCATGTTCCTCAAGTGGTGGATCTTCCTTTGTTGAGTTGTAGTCAGTGGCATCTATTTGAAAACAATTGGGCTCCTTGCATTTATGACCTGGGGAGTACTTTTCATCACAGTAGTAACATAGTTCTTGCTTTCTTCTTTCAGCCATTTCCGCCGGTGACACCTTTTGGACCTTAAGTGTTTGAGTCGTGTTGTGAGCTTATGGGGGGCGACCTTTAGTGGAGAAATTTGGGCGACTGTATTGGGATGCTAATGCATGTTCCACGTTATGGGCTACCTTGCAAGCCTCTGCCCATGTGAGAGGGTGGTGCAGTAAGACTTGAGCTTTGATGGCCTCTTTAAGACCGCTGATAAAACATTCCGTGTAGAACACATCTGAGAGACTCCAAGTGCGGAAGGCTAAGGCTTCAAAAGCTGTAATATATTCATCCACTGTACCCGTCTGTCATAGCTTAGTAAGACGACCCAAAAAAGAGGTTTCCTGTTCAAAGCGGTCTTGAAGAGCTTTTGTAAATTAGGTCCAAGTCTTAAAAGGTCCATTGCAATGTTGATGCCATTCCCACCATTGCCACCTTCCATTGTCCAAGTACATGCTCCCCAACATAAGCTAAGTCGCATTATCTAAGATGCGATTCAGTTTGAAATACTGCTCCATTTGTGCTATCCATGCCGACGGGTGAGAACCATCAAATTTATGCATATCCAACTTCGGAGGTCACTGAATGGGTTTTTGGTGGGTGTGCCATATGTGAGGAGAGTGGCTAGACTCACCCTCATTGTATTCATTGCCATTATACGCCTCCTCGTGGGCTTACTCCTTGCCCTTCGGGATTAATTGCTAGACCTGGATACATAGTCCGTTAAGCTAATTGGTGAGGGTTTGCATGGATTCTTCAAGTTTATCCATCCTTTCATTGGCCATCGCTTGGGATGTAGTTTCTACCATACACCAACCTGATGAACAATTGGGACCGCCTAAAAAATTTTCACTAATAATTGAATGGTACCACCGTGCTCAGCTCGTCGTCCTGATTCTGATGGGCTAGATCACCAATAAGAGCCCCAGAAGATCTCAGACTTTTTTTTTTCTCCTTTGAAAACTCCTAACGGAGTTTTACTCCTTCATGATCAATACTGTAGTCGCCAAATGATCAAAATGTCAATGCGGCCAAAAGTCCTGCAAAAATTATACCCCGGTATAGGAAAACTTCACAACAACTCCGATCTGGTGGATCTGAGAGATTTGAATGGCGGATCACATAGCTCTAGGCAGCAGAACAGACTGCTGCTGCGGATCGGTTGGATCTAATAGATCGGAATGACTGATCTGTGAACTCGAGATTGCGGGGCTGATGTCTGCTGCTGCTACTGCACTCCTTTGCACAAGCGGATCTGATATAGATGATGTGCGATCCCCCGATAGAAAAGGGAACTATGGTCTTGAGCAGTGTCAGGTGCTATAGATCGCAATATACATAAGGGTCTGGCAGTAGTACTTGGCCCAATGTTTCAGGGCTCTAACTAAGGAGGATCTACCGTACGCTTAGCCGTACAACCTGACTACCCTATCGTATGGGCGAGTAATCTCTCTGAGTGTTGTTATCCATGTACTGTAGCCACAAGACGGTCGATGGTTTATCTATGGCGAGGATTCAAGGGAGACTAGGGGGCTTCCGATATACCCAGAGGGTACGTGGAAGACAATCCGTGCGCGGTTCTTTCTAATGCGCTACTACTCGAAGGGGTATCCACAGGGGTTACAAGGGAGTCCAACGGATGTGACCACCTCTTGTATTTCCTGCGTGCATGCCTCCCCAAATCTGCAGGTTTATGCACTCAACGACAGATCCCGTGGTTTAAAGACGCTTGAACACGTCTGTAGCCGATTTTTTTTTTTTTTGCTAAGAATTGGAGATCCCACTGGCCCTGTAAAGTGCTCTGATAACACTTGTTATGCTCTTAACCTGCAAAATGATACCCAAATACAGAATATGCGAAGAAAAGATACCCAGAACACAGAATAGCAATGATTTTATTATTTAGAGAGTAATGTTCAATTGCCTCTTCGAGGGGGAAACCTCCAATAGAGCAGAGCTCGACTACAAAATAAGACACGATGCTCCTCGCAGGGAGTCTCTATCCTTTATATATGACTCATACATGCAATACCACGGGCCAATACCGTGGGTTTTATTAATACCATCTATCTAATAATACGGGCCATTTGCAACTAACTGTGGTCCCGTCATTAATTGCGGGTTAACCACTTACAAATATTAATATGGGCTTTATTGACTCTTGACTATGACGTGATCCCATGACATAAATAAGGGGGTTAGGGTGGGACCCTAACAAAGAACAAAAAGATGCAACAAAAATCAGATGTGACAATAAGAGTTCAATCAAACTTACTAATAATCTGGTGTTTCACAAAAAAACTAAACACATTGATACACAGTTCCACTTTGTCAGGGAGAAAGTGTAATCAAAAGAAATCCATTTGGTATATTGTAATACATGTGATAATGCTGCAGACAGTTTCGCTAAGCCTCTTGGAAAAATCAAACTTGAAATGTTTAGGGAGATGTTAGGAATATTTGTGAACCCCTTCTCCATTAAGGGGGAGTGTTAGAGATAATGGAGAATATCTTAGAATAGTGAGTTGGTTCACAAGACCTCATGATAGGAATTACTTTATACTTTTTAGGTTATGGTTCTAACTTCCCTAAATCTATGATTACTATATAATTTGCAATGTACATGAACAATGTACAACATTCTGCAGAGCCAGACTCTCCTAGTCCAGACTCTCTTTAGTAGAGCTGACTAGTGGGTTTCATTTTATTTAATACAGAACATTGCATTTTTAACAAGAATGACTCTGCCAAAGCCTTGAAGTCCGCGAGAGTATCTTTGAAACAAAAGTCATACAGACATTGCTTAAACTGGAAAACATTAATAATGTAGGAAGCATAGTAACACTAAGGTCTCATGAGACGATTGGGATAGGTATGAGAATTATGGAAATATAGTGTCAACACTGGAAGAAAGCACACATTTAGTTGAGGGAGATTATTATGCATGGAGCAAAGTTTCTATTCCTGACCCTTTTCCATCATATGAAGATTGTTTGGGACTATGTTGAAGTTTCCGAGGTGATTGCAGCCCACTTCTATGTTGATCATGAGACCTAAGTCTGTATCAATGTCCACCTAGAGCCTCATGAAATGCCTGTTGCTATAGAAAATGAGTACGTTGATATCAAAAAGCAGAATGATAGAAAAAATCAGCGTGATGATAGCGAAAATGAGAATGATGATTGACATGACATAGGAAAGTAGGATCAGATTGCAACAAAATATTCCTCTTTCCCCATTGTTTTAACCTAATTTTGGGAATTAGTTTGAACTTTGGAGGCTCTGTATTCAAATTCTCTACTTAGTTGACTGAGTTAAATACAATGTGTACAAAATTTTGGAAATTGAAATGATGCCTATATGGTTCAAAAATATTGGAAATAGAAAATTAAAAGTGAAATGCAGATTGTTGTGATGGATGGTTTAATATCTTTATATTTTTCTTTTAGTCTTTATCGTGTAATCTTAATAGTTTGAAGATATCTAAATCTATAGATTGAAGATTTTAATTTACAATTGATTGTTTATATATATTGACCAATACGTTGTCTAATTGATTGATAGATATGTGCTATATTAAGGAAAAGAGTAACAATGATTAGTGTGATTCCAACCAGACATAATATCCATGCCCTATGATTACTATGGTCAACCATCATCAACAATGGTCGAGCATGGTTAGTTATTAATAGCCATGGTCTAATATCACGTTGTGACAAAGATTCTATCAATATGAAAATAAAATATGGTCAGCTATGGTTAATCATGGTCAATGATCGTCAATAGCCATGGTCACATTATGACAAAGATTGTCTCATGTTCCAAAGTCACATTGTCACAACCATGGTCATTCATGGTTAACCATGCTTGACCACGGTCCAACATCATATTGTGATAAATATTGTCAATATGAAAATCATCCATTTTGAACCATGGTCCAATGTCACATTATGACAAATATTCTCCCAATATGGAAATCAACCATGGTCAACCATGGTCTAATGTCACATTGTGACAAATATTATCACAATATGAAAATAAAGCATGGTTAGCCATGGTCAACAATATTTGTTTTATGATTTATAATATTTATCTTAGGGTTTATATACCTTGGGTTTATAATATTAATCCTTTGGGGTTTCTGGGTTCTTAGAATTAATCCCTTGATTTTATTAGTGCCTTGGGTTTATAATATCAATCCCTTGGGTTTATTGATCCAGGTGGATATTGGTGGCCACCTGCCAATTCCACTTGGACCCCCACCATTGTTCTCTCAGCTTTTTCAGTTTCCTTAATTGTAGCACAACTTACTATTTTTAGTAGTTTTTCGGATCGTGAACTTCTAGAGCCGTTTTGAGGTCATAAACAACATTTTTTTTTGAAAAAATGACATTAATTTTTCTCTTCTCAAAGTTGTAGTTCTCGGATAGATATTTTTAATGAGATATTGTGCACGTTAAATGGAGATCATATGCCAAAGTTATGACCCCGGGAAGTTGATGTACCAATTTACCCAAGCGAGGCCCACAATTTGGCGTTTCATCTTCTAGGGTTAGGTTTCTAGATGTTTAGGGTTTTCCATTGTTTCTCAACAATAAATATGCCTTCTAGCCTCATTGTAACATAGTTCAAAGGCATTTAGCTGCCACATCTCTTCTTAGACATAAGCTACAATCGCCCTAGCTGGTTTATTTCCATCTTTGTTTCTAAGCATATTTCAGTATTTTACATTAATGAAATGAAGTATTATTTCTGCTACATCTCTCTGTTTGTGGTTATCTCTATAATTTGTTGTGTTCCTGTTTAAATATAGATCATTTATTAATGTAAGGGTTTATATTATTAGGCCAGCATATTATTGATATAGGGTTTGATATAGAGTTTAATATAAATCTATTTAATATAAACCCCTCACGTTTACAATCTATTGGGTTTGTAATATAAATTCCTTGGGTTCAATATTAGGCCTATGTTTAACAATATTAATCGATTGGGTTTATTAATTTTAAGATGTATAGTCCTAGCGTTTAATTTTATTCCCTTGGGTTTTTAATATTAAGCCCAAATACAATCATAAATAATATGTTTCTCTAACCTAGGATAAGATTAAGCCTAGGGTCTATAATATTAATCCCTTCAGTTTATTAATTTTAGGGTTTTTATTCCTATGGTTTAACATTCCATCTAGGTTTTAACATTATTCCTTGGGTGTATTAATCCATTGAATTTTTAAAATTAATCGTAAGGTTCGTGATATGAATATTTGTGTTTAATGTTTATTTTAGAGTTTATAATATTTATCTTGACGTCTATATCCCTTGGCTTTAATATTATTCCCTTGGGTTTATAAACCCTTGAAATTTTAGTATTAATCTCTTGGGTTTATAAAAGGTTTATAATATTAATCATATAGTTTATATTCCTAGGTTTTAATGTTAATCATAGGATCTAATGTTATTCCCTTAGGTTTATAATACTAATCCTAAGGTTTATAATATTGATTATAGGGTTTATCTTCCTAGGATTTAATGTTAATCCTAGGGTCTAATGTTATTCCCTTTGGTTCCTAATCTCTAAGGTTTTAAATATTAATCCCTTGGGTTTATGATATTAATGTTAGGTTTTAATACTAAGCCTATGGTATATAATATTAATCTTAGGCTTTAATATTAATCACTTAAGTTTATAATTCTTTGTGTTTATAGTATTAATCATTTAAGTTTTAGTTTAGGGTTTATAATCCCTTGATTTATCATCCCCTTGTGCTTATTATATCAATCAATTCGATTTATTAATCGAACAGTTCATATTGCTATGGTATAAAAATATTAAATAGATTTATAATAGTAATCTTAGGGTCTAATTTAAATCTCTTGGGTTTATAATCTATTGAGTTTATAATATAAATTCCTTGTGTTTATTAATCCATTGATTTAGAATATTAAGTAAAGTATGTTATAGTTTGATATAAGCCTATCAACCTATATCAACCACATTAGTAAATATGGTTGTGCTAGTTATAATTTCACTCCCTTTTCTTAAATAAGTACTTTGTGAAATACACTATAAATGACACCATAACATGTAGTGTTAGCTAGCCATTCATAGCGCAACAAGACAAATACAGAGTGAATCACATGGTTATGGTAACTGCATTCAATCCAAACCTTGAAAGTTATATGTAACAACTTTATCTTTTCAATATTTGAATGAATTAGATTCTAACATAAAGCCTGCATATATAAAATCGCACCATTTTTGATGATGTGAAAGCTACCTTCAAACGAATGGACAAATACAGGTTAGTACAATATTATAATAAATGTATTGAACAACAAAGTTGTTCTTTAGTGAAGAAATTGAAAAAACATAGAATAATATTAGGTTACAAATGAAATTATAATATATCATTTTATAAAATAAAAATATAAATAAATAATATATCATTTTATAAGATAAAAATAAAAATAAAAATAAGTTGTGATTGTTTTTTTTAAATATATTTATCATTATAAGCTCGGTCTATATTTGAATTGGGGTGCTTCAATTTTAAAATATTTAAAATTAAAAGGAACATTTAGATGGTAACCATAGCTGGATGAGGAAATGCCTCTTATTCTCAGAAAACTTTTACGTTGCAAAAGATTGGCTCGACCAATAAGAGAGGAAAAGAGATGGAGTGTCGAGTTGTGATAGCAAGTCATTTTTCTGAGGCAAGAAAGGAAATAAAAAAGAGAGGAAAGATAACTTTTATGTTGGAAAAGGTTGACTAGACCAACATGAGAGGAAAGGAGATGGAGTAGGAGTGATAGCGAGTGGTTAGGTTATAATTAATTTTTGGTTTTATTTATTAGGTAAATATAATTAATAATTTAAAAATAAATAAATAAAAGTTAATAGTAAAAGGTTGAGTAATGTGAGTAAAAATAAATAAATTGCTATATTTTTTAATTTCTTAGTAAAGACAAATAAATACTATAGTGTCTAATCGTTAAAAAAAAAAGTTGTAAAAAATTAGGGTTTACTTAAATAATATTAGATTTTTAAATATTAGGTTTATAATGTGTTACCTGATCTTCCGAGTGTGAAGTCCCAATTAAACCCCACATAGTTTGCCATATGAGCCCCATCCGGTATGTGGGATTGGGTGCCACCATGAATGTTTCTGCTCTTGGTTATCAAATGAGGTGTGAGAGTGGGACAAGAATGAAATCCTTAGGCAGTGAAACAAAATTAGCCCAAGATTGACAAATTGTAGAAATAGGTAGAAACACTTCCCAAAAACAATAAAAATAGGTATACCATGAGAGGGATTAGTGAGTTAAAACCTCATCAAACATAATAAACAGGAACATGCCAAAATTCAATTGAAAATTAGTTCACAATAGGTCATCGACAAGTTAAGGAACAAGTGAACATAGTTTCAAAATCGAAACATACATGCAACCACTATGTATGAAAGGGAGCATACAAATATAGTGAAGTACTAGACAAGTAATACAACCACCATGAGTTAACATGCAAACCAACGCCAACGATAAACGATAAATGCCATCTTATATATATTGCTGCAACTTCAAATACATATCATGCAATTGGTCAAAACCCAATAGTGGAACATGGGCTATTGACATCATTGAATGATGCCAAAACCCTAGCCCTAGTGAAAATCCACTCTACTTGCTGCCAAGAATTGAGTGGCTCTATCTCTCAAGCATAAACCCACTATCTCTAGTCTTAGCTTCAAATCAAGTGCCAAAGTCCTATATAATGAGGTGTGAGGGTGCATTTATAGAGTTCCGGTGACCATTCACCTAGCATGACCCTTGACCTCCCCTCATGCCCTTTCGACTACCATTGTGACCCTTGATATTACATACTACTTGTCAAGCCTAATAGACTGATACATGCTAAAGTCGATCTTAGCATAGTTATTATTGTTTTCAGTGATGAATATTTGCATCATGATGGATAGGAGGAAATGGGTGTAGAGGGTTTTGTAAACCCTAGAACCCATGTTATATATATGCTGCCAGGTTGTGGATGCTTGATCCTAGGACAATACTATTTTGATGCTACTATGCTTAGCTTACATCCATCAATCTTCTAGTGATGCACCTTCCAGTTTATTGAAAGGTTCTTGGAAATTGGAAGGGGGCATTTGGCTTGCTGAAAGGAAACCCTAGTGTTGGGTCACATTGCTGACATTGTTGAGAAACCATGGAGACATGAATCATTGAAGTTCTTGTCATTGTGCCTTGCCCACACTTGACCACCTCTTGTTGTGTTCTTCATTGAAGCCCTATTTGTATGGGTTCTGTAGAAAACCTAGCTCCCTTCATCTGGGTCATACTTCTGCTTTCTCCAGTGATCTGCAAGAAAACAAATTATATTATCCACATATATATTGTAGACACATGGTCACTTAATAAAGTGTCAGATTTAATCAATAAAATAAGAAACAATTGTTATCGAAAATAATCGATTCCCATAACAACAGTGAGACATAAATGGAGAAGCACTCATAGTCCTGAAACATTTATGTTGAGATTTGTTTGTCAAGTCTTCTTCGACCCCTATTGGATATTTCAATTGCGAGCTTTATGAAACTGTTCTAGTGCATGAGTATAATATCGTGCGCCTATTTTTTCACACATGGCAAATAGGTAGATCTGTTATTATTCACATAACAAGTATAGAATGGAGTTTTATGTTTTTCCATGCCAAGAAGGCACTGTGACTCTAAGACAAATGCCCACCTATATTTTTTTTAAGTTAAATTTGACTTTTTGGGCCTGCGCGTTGTTATAGTGCATCCCTCTTATTCCCATTTCCTCTTATCATGAAGATGCCTTTAGCGAATGCAGATTTGGACATGCATATTCCTTAGGTCGTAACTTTGTCGAAGAGGTTGCGTAATCAGAGCAGAGGAGGAGTCACATCTATTGTGATCTATGTCGCCTGGTTACATTTGAGGGAAGGTCTCACTTCTCGCTGTAGGTTGGAGTGTGACTCTACGACTAGGGGCTGCATGGTCGTAGATAATGGTTAATCACACTTATGGCAGCATCCCTGAGGCTTTAAAATGTGATCAACAACTATGAGTGGGAGTGCGACTTCTTGGAGGTCAAAAATTAGTATCTCAGATAGGTTGCACTTCTTGGAGGCTTGGCATAGGTGATAACATGCCACCCAATGACTCTAACTGGGAGTGCGGCTCACTAGAGGTTGCATAGTCACAATTTGATTCAGGTCGCGTCGTAGGGGCTTGCCTGAGGTGCGACCTAGTGACCGGGGTGGAAATGCAACCCACTGGAGGTATTAGTGGTAGCAAAGAGCTAGTCACATTTCAGGATCACCAACTTGAGCTTTAATTATGCAACTTTCCAACCTTGGTAAAAAAAGCCAACGCTGCATGGGAAGTTTATGAACTGATGCAATATTGATTTTCTCTACTCACTCTTCCAGATCAGTCCATTTCATCGATTGTGGCTTCCTCTTTTGATCTTGGCATTTGTAGAATTTGGGACCATGATTTTCTCTTCATTTTCACTGTCGCTCTCAAGCATTCTACATCCTCAGGCACTTGAATCATATATCCTTGTGCTCATGCTTCCTAAGAATCTTTGTCAAGACGAGGTTGAAACTATTCCTTGTTTTTTTTTTTTATCAAATCCCATAATCACAAGACATCTGAAAAAATAGTTATTGTATGCATTAATGAATATCTCAAACTAGTTGTTGACTTGTGTTGCATTTAATGAGTTTGACCAGGGATGAGAGCCAAGGTGAACGGAGGTACCATCGCCACACCTTCAAATGAATGTATCGAGTGCGTGGTTTGTAATATGGCACACATAAATTTTTGGAGGAAGACACATATTAGAAATGCCTTCCTCATCACCAAGGAACACGACCTCTCAGAAAGCCTTATTATACATCCTTCGCTCTGACTTGGTTTATTCTAGGGGGTTAAAAAAATATGGCTTGCATAGAAGTGCGCATTTGGCGTTGCATGCCTAGTAACACACATATTATTTATAAAAATGTGACTTATGATGTGTAGAGTTAATTCGTTATGTGTTTCCTCATATAACCCTTATTCCATGGCATATTCCAATCCGACGTGGCATGGTTGGAACTGCATGTGATATTTCAAGGCGGTATAAGCTACAACCTAAAATAATACAGATCATAATAGAAAAGATAAATCCCTTTATGACTTTAGCGTATTGACATCTAATGTCATTTCATATTTGCAATATCAGAGCGAGGTGATCAACCAAAATAAAATACTTCAGCAAGCATGATCAAATTATCCTTAGCCTAAGTAGATTTCGCATTTGAATGCACTACAGATACCTTAGGTGGCTTGGTAAACAAAAATGACTAGAATGTTGAAACATTAATTCAAATATTAACATGTGAAGAAAAATGCCACGTTTTGTGGGCTATAACTACCATGCATAAACAAACCCTACTCTCGGAAATGAATGCCTACAATCATGAGAATTAAAGGCATGATGGGTGGTTGATGCAAATGAGAATCATTAAAAGTTGGTGGATGGCAAGCCGAGTAATGTCAGCCAAAGCGGAGCTTAAGAGCACTAGGTATAAACTTACATTATTGGTTATGATAACCTAGGTTTTTATAGTATATGAAAAAAACCATAGTATTTTCAAACCCTACATTCTCCCGAATTCGAATGCACATGCAGAGGGGTAAGACTAGTCAAGAACCTAGGGGAAAATGTCCTGCAATGACTCTCACCATGATGCTAATGAGAAAGCACCCCTCAAGGAATGAAATTAGTTTAAAACAGGGAGGAGATCACTCCTTTTGAAGATCCAGGGTTTCTCCCAAACCCTAATAATGTTAATCGCAAGGAAAGCCAAATTGAAATGCATGCTAAATATAGGGAAATTACTGATAGCAATATATATCATGCAAAAATGAGTTTCAAAATCATGGGAGACTCGTAATGCATCAATGGAGCTATTTACTTATAAAACCCTAAGGCGATCTTAAGGCTTATATTTTAGATCAAAATTGATGTGCGGATGCAATGTATATAGCGTGAGTGGGTGCATCAAAACAGTTGGGTAGGTAAGTTCATGGGGAGAGTAACCCGTTGAAGGTTTTAACTAAATGTTAGCAGCGGCCAAGAATTGGTGTACCAAAAATTTTGGATATGCCCAAAAATTTGGGTGGTGTTATATCGACTACAACATAATGTCAAGCTTTATTATTAGCTTTATAATTTAAAATATTAAAATTTATTACTAGAATTTATAATATTAATTCTAAGGTTTGTCTGGGATAACTCAATTGGCATGTGAGAAGTTGAACATGATGACCATGCTTACAAAAAGGAAAAATATTAATTCTAATATTTAATATTAATCTTAAGATTTATATTACTAATCCTAGGGTTTATAATATTAATCCTAGGGCTTAATATATTAATGTGAGAGTTTATATTATTAATCCTATTGTTTATAATACTAGGGTTTATAATATTAATTTTAGGGTTAATATTAATCCTCATGTTTTTAATATTTTTTTCTTGCTAAAGCAAGAGTCGTGCCTTCTATTCCTTATAAACAAAGTTACAAATTACAAATAATACAACTGGCCAATGAGACCTAAGGGAAAAAAAGACTTAGGGCTTGGGCACCCATCCAAAAACTAGACCAATGGACTAAGAACCCACAAACTTAACTGTGGGACCTCCAAAAAACAAGCTAAAGCCTAAACCGTCCTCATAGTTTGGAAAGTTCTTATCAGAAGAGACGCATATCGGGACCGAAAAAGGTATATTCTCAGATTCCCAAAACGGATCCGATGAAAAATAGAGTTCATACTAAACCCATTTCGGGTCCACGTGGTAGAATAAACCTCCCACATGTAATCCACCCAAATGCCACTAATTCTGGCTTCACAGCTCATCATGTCCAGTAGATAATGTTGAATCTTGACCCAAATACAGAAGACCTAAAGTTGTAACCAACCTTCAGAAGCCCATGAGATTTTTCGCCCAACTGACCATAGGTGAGTTCCTTTAATTTGAGTCGTCCATTCCATTGCCTAAACCAACGGTTAGGAAAGGAATCACACTACAAATATGACCGAAGATTAATGGGTAGCCCCTCCAAGCTGCAGAGAAGATCATGGCCGTTGATCCACCCAGAAAGATCCAACAGTAAAGAAACATATCACATCGCACAAGTTGACCAAACAATAGTGTGCGATGGAGGGCAGTTTTCCGCACCTTCACTCTGCCATGTGTAGGAAGATGTATGGAATCACAACCAAATTGCTAAAACCGTATTCCATTTTTTAGCAGTGTGATCCTCCCAATACCACCAAGAACACGGTTTTCTCCTCCAAGGCCCAAAACTGTGAAGCTTCTAGTAGCCAGTCAAACAATGATTCCTACCTCGTCTGCCCGAATTTCTTTCTTGAACCTGAATCCCAAAGAATAATAGAGGCTCGCCTGAAACTAAGAAACTATTGTATCTGCTGCAATCCCGCTGGTGTATAGTGTTGACCATCTCGCTGACTTTAGGGTAATTCGTGACCCTCCATGCTAGAGACTTATGACACATATTAAGGCCAAAAGGTTAAGAGCTTGCCTCCATAGCTTTGAACCTGAACACTTTCATATCTTCTTCTTCTTGTTCACAGCAAAGAGTTCTCAATCTACTTTTTTGCAACTCCTACCACTCCATTGAAACCATGACCTCTGTACTGCTGACCCCCTAGCTGGCAAGAAGATCTGCTAGATTGTTGGTATTTCTGCAAACATGCTGGAAGTTGACAGTGCACAGGTTTTGAAGGTGACCCTGAATTTTCTAGAAAACCGTGATTACTTTCCAGTGTTGGGAGACTTTCTCTGGCGCTGTTCCACCAATCATTCTTTTTACTGAGTTAATTACTAATTCAGAGTCTTCTTCTACTATTACATTGCAATAATTTTCGTGACTTAAAAAATCCAGGCAATGTTCTAAAGCCATTAATTCGGCCATGTTATTGGTGGTTGTTCCTATGTGACAATGGAAGATGACGATAGTACTTTCCTTTGCATCCCTAAGGACTCCTCCGAACTTTGTAGTTCTCGGGTTTCCTTTTGATGCTCCATCAATATTGTATTTTAGAAATCCTTTTGGGGGAGGCTGCCAGAAGTCCTTCTCCAAATCCCTATCTGTAACCTTCCTAATAAGACCTTGAGGAGTAAGACCTTGCAGCCCGAGTTGTTTGAGAATTTTTCCATCCAAATCTAAGGGAGGCTTATTAGGGTGGTTGTGAATAGTGGTACCCACAGTTTCCTTAAGTTGTTTCAGAATTTTCTCAAATAGACGATAAGGGGGATTTATTTCTTCCCTGAAAGTTATTTTGTTCCTCTCCTTCCAAACATTCCATATGATGAAGCTTGGTATAAGGGCCTAGGTTGAATTGAGAATCTCATAGTCCGAAAAATTTCCCCTCCAACTATTGAGGGTATTGAAAATGCTTCCTCTGTCCCTGTCTGATTGTTGAAAGATTTCGACAAATATGTCCCATAACGAGGAGGTGAAAATGCAATTGTTGAGAAGATGCTCCATTGTTTCTTGATGTTCCCCACAGAGTAGGCATCTAGAGGGCCCCAAAACACCCCTTTTCCTAATGTTGTCCCATGTCAGGATTTTTCTGTGGTATACCAACGACATAAAGAATATAATTTTCATCCATCCCTTGTGCCTCCAAAGTCTTTGCGAGATTTTGTCTTGAAACTTGCCATCGAGCCCAAGTCTCATGTTTATAATATTAATTTTAGGGTTTAATATATTTATATTAAGGTTTATAATCTTAACGTTTATAATATTAACATTAGGGATTATAATATTGTTTTTTAATATATTTATATTAACATTAGGACGTATAATATTGGGTTTTATAACATCAAAGTTTAAAATATTAATATATTAATATTAGGAATTACAATATTAATTTTATGATTTAATATATTAAACTTATGTTTTAATATATTAATCCTAGTGTTTGTAATCCTTTATTTATAATATTAATATGAGCATTTATAATCTTATGGTTTATTAATCTTAAGCTTTACATTATATTGCATTGCAATCTATTTAATGTCTCATTGCCAAATTAGAAAATTTGGGCTTAGTATTAGGTTTTATAGTATTAGAGTTTTTAATAGTGGGTTGACACTATTAGGTTTTAATATTAATTTTATAATTTATAATATTAGGTTTTATAATATTAATTCTAGGTTTTATAATATTAATCCTAACATTTATAATATTAGGGTTTTTGATATTGAACTTAAAAGATTAAGGTTTATAATATTAATCCTAGTGTTTATAATATTAATCGTAGGGTTTAATATTAATCTTACGGTTTAATATAATAAACTTAAGTTTTTTAATCTTAGGGTTTACTATATTGAGTTCTATATTGAGGTTTAATATTAGGTTTTATAATATTAATTTTATGGTTTATTATATGAGATTTTATAATGATAGGTTTTATATTATCTCTTAATATTTGGTTTTATTAGGATTTCTAATATTGGGTTTATAATTTATAATATTAGTGTTTAATGTTATGATTTATAACATTAGGGTTTATAATCCTAGGGTTTAATATATTAAATTTAGGGTTTGATATATTAATCCTATGTTTTATAACCTTAATGTTTATAATATTAATCTTATGGTCTATAATATTATACTAGCGTTTATATAATATTAATATATAATAATAATCCTAGGGTTTATAACATTAATTTTAGGTTTTATAATATAAGTCCTAGGGCTTATGATTTTAATCATATGGATTATAATATTTATCATAAGATTTAATAGGAATCCTATGGTTCAATATATTAATCCTCGGGTTTATAATATTAATCGAGGTGAATATTAGTAGCCACCTACCTATTCCACTTGGATCCCACCATTATATCTTTTAGTTTTCTTAATTGTAGCACAATTTACTATGTTAAGTAGTTTCTTTGGGTCGTGAACTTCAGGATTTATTCTTGAAAACGAGCAATCTCTCGGCCCGCGACAAGTGTTTGCAGTTGAAAGTTCATTAGAGGAATTTTGAGGTCTAAAATGGGCCTGCTAAGGAAATTATAAATGGTGCATCACTTCCAATACCTGAACACACGAAAAGGATCACACTCAAAATCTCTAACTAAATCAAAAGTCTCAAAATTCTACATCTTACATACCTCATAGGCTCTCCTCAATTTATACAAATGGATTAGAACCCAAGTAGGTTCTAGATCCCTTAAAAAACTCCAAAAAAATCTCTCTTGATCCCTAAAATCTCTCATCCAAATCCTTGTCCCTAGATAAGAGCTAACTAATCCATAATCCTCTCAAACCTTCCACAATACTCTCGACTCTTCTCCTATTTACAATAATAATTATTCTCCCTTAAAAACTATAGGAAAATACAGTAAATGATTAAATCCTAGCTTTTTAAACTAACTTCTCTAATAAACAATTGACCGAGGTTAGATGCTCTGGAATCAATAAAATAATAGCAGAAATAATAAAATAAGATTACATTACATCATCAAATTTTAGAGGGAAAAATAAATAATTTGTTTTCTCAACTTATCTCCTTATGGGTTCACTCAAATTTCGAGCGAAAACACTTGTTTGATGCAAAATTTGATTCCTTATCCAAGGAGTACCCATGTTTTATACTTTTGATGGATCGTACTACATGAAAAATGAGAAATACATGAGAAATGTTAATCCAATCATGATTTTTTCATGTATTTCTTATTTTTCATGTAGCAGGGTCCATCAAAAGTATGCAACATGGGTACTCCCTGGATAAGGAACTAAATTTAGTACCCAACGAGTACTCCCACCCTAAATTTGAGTAAACCCTTAGGGAAATAAGTTGAAAATACGATTTGAAAAAGCAGTGTTATTTTTTAATTTTTTATCTTTTTTACTCCAAAAATGGTGAATCATGCCCCATGGTAGATATTGTATTGGGATTTTGAATCACATAAAAAGGTTTAGTATTGAGTCAAATATGAATTATGGAACCTCCAAACCATATTGGCCTAAGGGAATATCAGGTCAGCCTAAAAGCCTATTCCACCCGACAAGAAGCCTATAAAACAAAGGACATCGAATTCATTTGGAGCATCACTTCTCATGAAGTTTGAATTATCTCTACATGGAAGAAGTGTGAAAAATCTTGTTGCTGGGCAGAAGTGTGAAGTGGGTAGCTGAAAAAGTTTGTTGTGGGGAAGTTGAAGTGAATGCGAGTTTGGGGGAGTCTAAGGAGTCAAGGAAAATCAAAATTTCGGCAGTGGTCTCTCCTTCTTTCGTGCTCTGGATTGGGAGAATGAAGTCTTCCATGTTGGATTGTTGTTGGAAGCTCTTAGCTGCTAAAAGTTGATGCGAGGTCGAAGTTTCCAGGAAGAGGTCAATATTCTGGATAAATAGTTCTAACGAGGTATTGTACATGTCATATCTATATTCCATTTCATTCCTTCACATATCTGGATCAGTGTTATTAGATAAGTCTTTTCTTTCTTCATTTTTCTATGCATGTCCCCAATGAGGTCATGTTATAAGGAGTTAGGGCTCAAACTAGTTCAACCTTCACAAGACCAAGCTCACCGATCTCAACAAATTCTCGTGGAAGAGGAAAATAAAGATGAGGGAGCAAGATGAATGTTTCTAGTCCGGCGACGGGATGAGCGCTAGGGTTCTCGCTAGCAGACAAGGGTGACAGGGTCACGGACTGGTTTTGACCGTGGGCTGAGCGCGCAGACCTGCCAGGGCAGAGTATATCAGTTTGCTGGCACGGGTTGGGTTAGGTAAAAAAAACCAGTGAGGGAGAACCTAACCTTGTGGTATCACCCTGAACGAAATGGGAGAGTCAAGGGGGGGGGGAGAGATCCCCTCCTTCAAAAACGTGGTAATGGGGGAGACAAGTACGGGAGGAGAGAAGCATAAGGAACGGGAAAATCAAATCCCAGTAATGGGCAACTTATGGCAGAAACGAATGAGAGGAAAATGCTTACCGAGGGCTCAGAAACAGCCTAGGTATGTTGTTCCCCATAATAAATTGGAGGAATACAACTGCTATATGAAGGACCATGCTCTAATCTGCCGATTTGTTGGGTATTGGCCTTCTGAGCGGGAACTATACAGATGGATTGATCAGCGCTGGAGACCTAAGGGGCAGGTAGATCTCAAACTTGGTGCTCAAGGTTTCTTCACAGCAATATTTTCGAATTTGGAGGACAAGAACAGAATCTTCGAAGAGGGGCCTTATTTCTTGAACAATGCGGGTCTATTTATGAAGTTTTGGGAGGAGAGATATAATCCTGAAAAGGAGAAAATGCTTGATGCACCAGTCTGGGTCAGGTTATTTGGGCTTCCTGATGAGTTCTGGGATCCGGGAATCTTGGAAGGAATAGGCAACTCGATTGGCAGCTTTGTCAAAATTGCAGAGGCTACGAAAAGAGGTAAGTATAATGCCTATGCGAGAATCTGCGTTTACATAAACCTGGCTGATCCCCTCCCAGAAAATGTTGAGGTAGAGTACCATGACGAAGTCTGGAAACAGCCAATTGATTACGAACATATCCCTTTCCGATGCCGAATCTGTCACGAGTATGGCCATTTATATAGGCAATGTCCTCTTAATAAAGAGGAAGAGAGCAGGAAAAGTCAAGCGAACCAACAGAGAACCACCGGGAGAGCGGAGGATCCAGAGAGAGGATTTCAACAGGTAGTCAGGAAAAGAAGACCGAATAAAGAAGGACCAAAGACTCAATCTCAAAAGCAACCCAGTCAAGCAAGAAATCAGAACAAATATCAAGTATTGCAGAGCGAAGATGAAGAATATGAAGTAAATCTGGAAGATGATGAGGATCCAGAAAGTATCCCAATGGAAATCTTAGGAGAGGAGAAAGGGAAAGGAACAACTATTAACAAAGTCAACAAAGGAAAAACAGAGGAAGAGGCAACAGAAACAGAATTAGTGGCTCAGATGGAAGTGGAAAACCAGCCTGAAACTGAAGCAGAAGAAGAGAAAATCATGAGAAGGCTGATCCAGGAGTGGAAGCATTTAGACAGCAGATTCATACCTGAAGATCAAAGGCAGCTATATAAGGAAGTATTCCAGAAATACAAAGAGAAAAAAGGAGAACCCCCGGATGCACCAGCAATGTTAGAGAGTGAGAAAGGGAATGAAGATAAAGGAACAGGCACCTCGGGCAAAAACAACAAAAAAAGAGGCCGGAAACCAATGAGTGAAACGATCCAGACGGTGGGAGAGATATTGATAAACTCAGGTAAGGTGATACCTCTGTCGGAGGTATTCTTCCCCTCATATAAAAAGTTTTAAATGATAGTTGTCAGTTGGAATATTAGGGGTTTGAATAGTAGAGGTAAACAAAGGTATATGAAGGATAAGCTGAAAAAAGAAAAACCTAGTATTCTGATCTTACAGGAAACAAAGATTTTGATTCAACAACTTGAAGAAATCATAGAAAAAAGTAGATTACCATACCAAGTGATGCGGCAAGATGCAATAGGCTTTGCAGGAGGACTCGCAATCCTGTGGAACCCAAATGACATTACTATAGATAACTGGGTGAGTATGAGTGGAATCCTTTCTGGGCTGGGAAGGGTTGTGGGAACCAAACACCAGGTGGTTATTTCAGGAGTTTATGGCCCTCCGACCCCTGGAAATAAGGAACAGTTCATCAACGGTGTTAAATCGGTCCGTAATCTTTATCCTGAAGCTGCTTGGATTATTGGTGGAGATTTCAACGTGATCAGATCCTTGGAAGAGAAAAAAGGAGGGATTAGGAGGAGGGATCACTATATGGACAGATTTAATGAGATGATAGAAGAGCTTCGGTTAGTGGATATCCAGACCATTAACGGGATGTACACTTGGAACAATAGAAGGGGAGGCAAAAACCAAATTGCTTCCAGATTAGATAGATTTTTAGTGTCTGAAGCCATAATGAATAAAGATGTTTTTGTGGAGGCCAAGATCATTCCAGCTCTGGGATCTGACCACTGGCCGATTCGATTAGAGATTGACATCAAAAAGATCCAGGGGAAAAGGCCTTTCTGATTTGAAGCCTTCTGGTTAAGGGACCCAGAGTTCATCAAGAAAGTTGAGAATTGGTGGAAACAAAGTACTAGTCAGGGCAGATGCAGAATGCAAACGTTCCAGTTAAAATTGAGAGAGCTGAAAGGCAAAATCAAGAAATGGAACAAGGAGGAATTTGGCAACATTTTGGAGGATAAACAGAATCTGGAAGGGGAAATGGCTGATCTTCAACAGAAGATAATTCTGGAAGGAAGAATGGAGGAAAGCATTCTCAAGGAAGGGGTAATCCTCGGCAGATTGGAAGAGAGGAGGAAGCAAGAAGAGATTCTCTGGCGCCAAAAATCTAGGATAAAATGGCGAAGGGAGGGAGAACGAAACACTAAATTCTTTCACCAGGCCATGGTCAAGCACAGGCAGGGAAACAGAATCCTATCAATTAAGGACAGAAATGGGGAAAGAGTGGTTGAACAAAATGAAATTGAACAAGTTTTGACAGATCACCATAAGGAAATTTTAACTGAACCTCCAGATGACAGGACGAGAGCCATACAAGAGATATGCTCTGCTATCCCTAGACTGGTCACTGAGGATCAAAATAAAGCGCTCATGAGGACCGTGACCTTAGAGGAGCTGGAAGAAGTTGTGAAGGCAATGAAGAAAGGGACAGCCCCTGGACCAGACGGTTTCACTGTGGACTTTTACCAGGCTGGTTGGCACTTCTTGGGACAAGAAATTCTGGATCTTGTTGAGGAATCAAGAATAAATCAAAAGGTATGGCCAGCTCTTAACTCTACCTTTTATGCTCTTATTCCTAAGGGAGACAACCTGGAGGAGGCTAATGGCTTTAGACCTATAGCTCTTTGTAATGTCATTTACAAAATAATCACGTCCTTGATTGCTAAAAGACTAAAACCTCTCTTAGACAACTTAATCTCGGCTGAACAAACGGGTTTCGTTGAAGGCAGGCAGATCCTTGACGGTCTTGTTGTAACTCAGGAGGTGATCCATTCCTTGAAAGCTAAAAAGCAAAAAGGTATGATGATAAAATTAGATTTATCCAAAGCATATGATCGACTAAATTGGAAATACCTTGTTGCAGTCCTGGAAAGATTTGGTTTTCACCAAAGATGGATTGCTTGGATTCACAATCTGATATCCACTCCGCATTTCTCTATCCTGGTTAATGGAAGTCCTTCAAAAACTTTCAACGCCTCCAGAGGGATTCGTCAAGGTGATCCATTGTCCCCTTTTTTATTTATCCTAGCTGCTGAAGGACTAGGGAGATTCATCAAACAAGAAAGAGCAGCAAATAGAATTAAAGGATTGCAAATTTGGGGAAACAACTTGCCCCTGACACATCAACAATTTGTTGATGATATTATGCTGTTTGGGGAACCAACGGTAAGAGAAGTCCAAAATTTAAGGAGGATCCTTGATCTATTTTCAGCTGCCTCGGGGTTAGAAATCAACAAAGATAAGTCCTGCATCTTCATCTTCAACACAATAGAACAGGTTAGATCCCATCTAATCAGAATTCTTGGATTCAAAAGGGGGGAATTACCCACCAAATACCTGGGCAATATCCTTGACTTCACTTCTAAAAAGTTGAAAAACTGGCAGGGAGTGCTGGACAAGCTTAATAACAAGATTGCCAATTGGACGTTCAGAGTTCTGAATATTGCAGGAAGAGTTATTCTTGCTAAGTCGGTTCTTCAGGCTATCCCTATCTATCCTTTATCGATTATGGCTGCACCAGCTGGGGTTTGTGCAAAAATCAGAGAAATTATCCGAAAATTCATATGGAGTGGAGCTGATCAAAAGAAAAAATGGGCTTTGGTCTCATGGAATCAACTAACCGAAAGAAAAGAACAAGGAGGGTTGGGATTAAGGGACCCGGAAATTCTAAACAAGGTCCTGGGAGCCAAGCTATGGTGGCGATGGCTTAGTGGAGGAAGTGATCTATGGAAAACTATTTGGAGGACTAAATACAGCATGCCCAACTCACCGGTTGATATCTTAAGACTACAAGAAATTCCCCGAGGCTCCACTATTTGGGAATTAGCCTCTCAAAACAGAGATCTGATTGACAAGCACACTTTCTGGGAAATCAGAGGAGGGTCAGAGGCAAACTTCTGGGAAGATAGCTGGCAACAACGAGAAAGGCTGAACAGCATTCAAATCCTTCTCCAAGTCCGTGATAAAACTGCAGGGAACAGACCGAAGGTAAAGGATTATTGGAAGGAAAATGATATGTCGGAAGGTTGGAGGGTCTGGGAGGAACCGACAGAATGGGATCAGGGTCTTAATTCTGATCTCCAAGATGCATACCGGAAAGAAATGGGATCAAGGAAACTCAGAGTTCGCCATGGGCAAGATATCCTTCGGTGGGGGAGTTCAATGAAGGGGACTTTCTCTACCAAAGAGGCCTATTTTCTAATGGGGTCACAAAATGGAGGAGACAGGAATTGGGAATGGAAATCTATATGGGAAGCCAATTGGTGGCCTAAGGTGTCTATTTTTGTCTGGCTAGCCACAAAGAATAAAATTTTGACATGGGATCGTATCCGTAAGAAGGGTTTCATTGGTCCCTCACAATGCTATCTGTGCAACAATGACGAGGAGGATAGAGATCATCTGCTGATTCGATGTCCATATGCTGAAAGACTATGGATATCAACTAAACGATTGTTCAATAAGCCAGGGTTCAACACTAGAGAATTTAAAGATACAATTTTTCAGTGGAATAAGGAAACCTTCCATTGCCGGGTTGTCCAGAGGGCTTGGAACCTGATATCTACTTTCATTCTTTGGACGGTCTGGAAAGAACGGAATAGGAGGATATTCCAGAATGTGGCTAAATCTCCAGAAGTAGTTTGGGCGCAAGTGGTAGAGTATACGAGGGAGACCATCCTAGTTAATAAATGGGAAACTGATGACTGGAAGACTACTTCAGAAGAACAAGAAATCCTGAATAAACTTAATTTAAAACTGGAGATGGTTCACTATAAATGTTCGGCCAGCAATGATATGAGAACTCAGAGTCCAGAGAAATTCTCGTACCCGAGGGACCAATTTATCAAGCTCAACTTTGACGGGGCCTCGAAGGGCAACCCGGGAGAAGCTGGATTTGGAGGGATCTTTAGAGACAGTAATAATCAAGTTAGGTGGATCTATGCCGAATGGGGGGGACAAATGACCAATAATGAGGCTGAGTTTTGGGCCCTGCACCAAGGTTTACGAATTGCCATTAGGAATGGCTATACCAACCTAGAAATTACAGGGGATTCGCAGTTGGCTGTGGACATGTTGAGGAGACTCAACAATGGGCAAGGTTGGGAGAAAGTAACCAAAAGCTGGAGGACCGCAGGCATTGTCCAAGAAATAGCCAGCTTGATTAAACGTATAGACTACAGCATCATAAGCCATGTGCGTCGAAAAGGGAATCAGGCTGCAGACTGGTTGGCGAATTGGGGCTGCAATGGACGTGGTAGTTCTATTGACAGCCAGTGGAGAGCCATAGAAGGTAATCAGGAGTGGAAGGAGCTGGCAGACCTCATCAAGATGGATCATGTTCAAGCCACGGAGGATAATGCGCGGTCCAGCGGGTCGGACTAATAGGGAATCGTGGAGAGCCAGATGTAAGATTAGGATGCAATCGGGATTTGTCAAAATCATCATGCCCGACAGCAGGACGAAGGACTTAGATTGGGGCGACAGTACTACGGTGGCAGGTGAAACGGTTGGGAATAAATTCACTCAACGCAAGGTTATTATTGCCCGAACTATGACTGGAGATGGAGGCGGCTCATCAGGATTCACAGCAGAGGGAATGAGTAATGATAAGATGGCTGGGAGGAGTGGTTCACCGGAGAGTGACCGGTGGCATTCGATAACCGGTATCTTCTGCATCCCCGCGACAAAGAATACTCTTTATAATCGAAGCGGGTTGATGGTGAAGGAATTGCGAGAGTTCATCATCCGGGCAAGAGAGGCGGGCTCCATTGAGAGGCATAAAACAGCAGCGAACAGTCCTGGAGACCAGGGATTGAAGAGGGACGATCCCCTGGGAATTATGGAGACTAGGCAGAGGCAGCGACTGGCGATGGAGCATCAGAGCGTAGGGGAGGAAACCAGTGATAGAAAGGGCAAGAACCTCATGCAGGAGGAGCCTTCCTTCTCTGTTTGGGAGGTTCAGGACGACTCGGAGGAAGACATCACCCCGGACGCGGCTAAGGACAGCGGGCGTCATCACAAGCACCTGGTTGAGGAAGGAACCGAGCAAGTGAACGAGAACTCGGCGGGTGCTGAGGATATGATGATTCGGCGTTTGGGTTGAGGAAGCACGGAACCGTTGCTGACAAAGGAGATGACCGGGCCAGCAAGAGAGCCCGTGGTCGAAAGGGGCATGGAGAGGAGGCTGGGGAAACTTCCAGGTGGGGGCCGGGAAGGAACAGGAAGCCGAAAGAGACTGCTACGGACCGAGTGCGCAAAGCCGAACAGGCTTTCCTTCGCTTTTCCAACCAGGCGGTTGACAAGGTTATGCAGAGGCTTGAAGAGGAAGCCACCCAAGATCAGTCAGATGCAGAAGTAGAAGACTGGACTTTCCTGCTGCACGACCCGGGTCAAACCAGAGGACGCATGTCCTTATATAAACAGTCCCTTCACCTCTACTGGGTGATGAAGGGAATCCTGGCCAAGGCGTTGCTGCAAGTGGCGAAGGAAATGGTGAATTTTTCTAAGGGAGGCCCTGACATCCGTCAGGAACTGAGTTTTCTGCGAGTCGCCATGCTGAAACAGGACGAAGCCATGATGAGGATGGAGGAGAAACTGAACACCATCCAGCAAATGCTAACACGGGACCAGTCGGAGCAAGCGGAAGAGGCGTTGCAGCAACCTGCGAAAGACCATGAATAATTCAAGATATGTTTAGAACTTGCAAAAATTTTTGTGGTTATAGCTTTGTTTTTGTCAAAGATAGGAGAATGCATATCATTCAAAGCAGTAGCTTTTGTAATAGTTTTAGTAAGTTTCAGGACTGCTTAGTTTATTTAGCAAATTCCATCAGACTGTGGACATTTTTTTTTTTGGGCTGCTATTAAGAATTACAGATGGAATATGACCCGGTTTCCCCTAGAGGGCGGGCAGATACTGTTTCATGAACTGATGTAATGTTCTTTTTGATCGAAGTAATAGAATGAGCTCCATCTTAGCCTACAAAAAAAAAAAAAGATGAGGGAGCAAGATATCCTTTCAAAATATTGCTCGAAGAAGCCCTCGAGTGACGAAGGAATTAGATGATGGAAAACTTTGCCTAGATCCTTCGGCGAATGCCCACCGATGATGTATTTTCATCTTGTAGTCACTTGGAACGTGCCACCTCCTAAAAGGTACAAGTAAACTTCGATATCCATATATTCAAAGGTTAAATAGATGAAAATTTTGTAGATATATGGTTGAATCTATTGGAAGGTTACCTTCCAATCCATAGTTTCTTTGATAGGGAGAATATTACTTTTGCACTACTTAAGGTTGCTCCTCATTTTAAGGAGCGATGGGTAAATTAATATGAGAAAAGGGCCAAGGAAAACTCTCTATTTACAATCACCCACTCTTGGAACTCTTTCTTAGATACTGTCAATGAACAATATTACCCCATGGGGAGTTATGAGGACAAGTACATACAATGGACTACACTATGGAAACAAAGGGACCAAGATGTGCATGAGCTCACAAATATTTTTCATACTCTATGCAAAAAGTTGGGTATCAAATAATTTGAGTGACATCTGGTGCTCAAGTACCATGGCTGTTTGCACAAATATATTCAGGAAGAAATAGAGTTCATGGACATCTCCTCACTTGGTGTAACATACCGATATGCTACCAAGATTGAACAAAAGTTTAAACAAAACAAGAGCAACTTTGGATTTACGAATCAAAAGTAGGGAAAGAGTGCCCCCATGCCGCACAAGAAAGGATAAATCCATGGCAGGGTGACCCAAGACAACTCGTTAAAGCTTAAGGTAAAGAACAACACCACAAAGACAAATAAGGACGTTGGAAAGTGTTGTGAGTTCCATAAGTGAGTGTTGAGGCAAGTAGTCACTCGTGGCCAAACTGAAGGCTTCAGAGTCAGATGCATTTTCTGATTTTGAGTCAGGACCCGATAAGGAGAATGATGTTAGAATAAGGAATTACTGAGAGGGGGAGTCAATTAGTAATAGAGAGATTCATAAATATTTAAGGACAAATATTACTTTCTCTTCATTACTATTAGTTACTTTTGAGGATATTCATAGTACATTATAAATAATTATAAAGATAATCCATTCACATGTACACATAATCCATCAAATGAGAAGCACACACATATTGAATCGGATATTATTTATGTGGGAACCCAAAAGGAGAAAACAACCAATCTGTTTATTGTTCAATTTGTTTGTGAACACCGACTCTAGGAGGCCCCAACAACCTTTAGATAGCAAGCCACAACTTCCCAAGAGGCACTAACCTCTTGTGAATGCATACACATATCTTCTCTATCCATTGTTATACTTGTCATGCAATTTTCAAACTGAAAACAGAAGAAAATACATATACACAGAGATATAAATCAAATCTACTACAATACCAACTCATTTCCATCAGCTGTACTATTCTCCTTTGAAATTTTCTCTCTGCTACTCAATAAGCTTTGGTCTTAGCCCTCTACTAAATTTTATCTCATTTAACACTTTTCCTAGTCATACTTTTACTTACACACTCAAAACAATGCACACTTCAACTGACATAAATTCTTCATTCCCCCACTTTTCTAAACTGCATTCCATAATTTTTGTCCTCTACTAAACTAAGAACGATGTTCTCTCTTCTCTATTTTTACTTGATAGTGTGCTACAACATGGCACGATCTATTATTGTTCCATCTAGTTGCATCGTCATGAGTCTCGGTATTGCAACAAGAATTCTAAAACTCCCAAGACTACCAACTTTAATTATCAACTTAGGGTTCATAAAAAATTAAGAGGTATGAACACTATATGTGCAGCATACAATGTTTCCTTTCTTTGATGTCATGATGTAATGGAGTGAATGTAATAAAATCAAATCCTAAACTAATTGCAGAAAATGAAATGCTTGAAATGGAAACCATAACCTATTGCAAGAAAGAAAATATAAGTAAATAAACCTATTCTAATTGAATAAAATAAAGATAAATATCAATAATTGCATTTCAAAGAGTTTATATCCATTAACATAGTTTATTTGATGTGGAAATCAAGAAAATCATCATTGTATTTTCCAATTCATAAATTTGTCCATTAACCCAAATCGATGAACTCTTTTGCATGGGTAAAGAGGAAATTCCTAAGTGGTATTTAGTACTCCCTAATAATTTATTTATAGCCTAGGGATAACCAAGATTCTTGAGAGAATCTGGGCAAGTATATGCATGTTGGAATGCTAGTACAGGTTTCCTATAGTTTACTACTAGAGACAATAGATTTTCTAAAGGAAGTTATAATTCACTGAATGACCAACCAAATAAAATCCAAATTGGATGGGACGATACTTTTTATTGACTAGGATTCCTTAGGTCTCCTTTTGAAGTGGAATCACTCAAAAATACCTTTGTTAACCCATGCTAAAAAATGGCATAAAATTACTGGTATAAAATCTAGAATTTTGAGAACTCGTCAGCTAGTAAATCTACCAAATGCCTAACCTAATCAACTGAAAATGTAATGGAGTAATTTCTGTTATTAACTAGAAATTTTTGTGATATAATGAAAGTGGAATAGACTCAATTGATTCTAGTTAGAATGCTCTAAAAAATAGCAGAATTTTAATATTATTTGCCACAAATGACTTCCAGAAATCTAGATTTGGGAATAAACAAACTAATCCAAGTAGCTTAATGATTACTATGACCTTCCAATGTTGTTCCAATGATGAAATTATGCTTGTGATCCTAAAAAATAACTTACTTCAACCATTTAACTCAATCCTACAATAAGAAACCATTAATACTAAATGTAGAAAACTCAAGGAAACTCAAGGAAACTCAAAATCCTATGATGGAGACCAAGATCTAGAAGCTGAATAGGTCACCAATCTTCATTTTTTCCATCAATACAATTACATCCTTGTAGAAAATGAAACTGGAGCTGCAAAAATACGAGTTCTCACCACAAAAAGACTAAGAAAAATCCACTCCTAGAGGAAAATTTGACTTGGCACTTATAAAAAATTATTAGGAGTCATTCCCCATGAAAGGAGGAATCATTCCCCACCAAAATACCTTGATTAGTGGATATGGTTCCCAATACTAGGAATCTACATTAAATGGCAGGGAACACATTCCTAGTTTCCTCAATCTTTGGAGCTCCACAATCTATGCCACAATTCTAGAATATCTTCATTTATTATTTAATATTGATCCTCCTGTAGTAGGGAGCAGGTCCCTAGATTATCTCTTCCTCCAAATCTCCATAATCTACCCAATATTCTCACAATATTCCACAAAAACAAATAATATTACGCACAAATATGCAATTGCCCATAAACCTTCCTAATGAACATATTAAAGTTAAAAATACATTATGTAATGCAAAAAGAGAGGTTTAATGTGTCGAAGGATGGTCAAATGGGCCTTAATTTATGTCTAATTTAGAGGCCCATCATACCCGCCTGCTGAAAGTGTTGCTCATCCTATGAGAAAATTAGTGACCTCATTGTCCCTCATTCATTTATGTAGTGGCCTCTCTCTTGTGAATTCCTCAGTCCTTTCTCTTAAAGATCTTGGTTGTAAGTTCTGCAAGGACAAGCACAAATTGTAGTTGTTCTTTTCATGATTGTTTAGCAGTATTTCAAGAAAAAACATAACTTTCCTCTTTACAAGTGAACTTTGTTGGCTTTTAGATCCAGTTCATTGATATCCTTTCCCTTAAAACCTTCGTTCCATTTTCACTTATTTTTCCAAAACTGTTCGTGCATAAAAAAATTCACAGTGTTTCTTAAGACCATTAGCCTACCTTCTTTCCCTTATTCAATATGGGTTCTTGAATATTTTTCATTTTGGCAAGGTATTCCACATCCTTTTCCAACCTTATGCTACCTTTTTCCACCATTTGGACACCTTTGAAACCATCAGAACAAATTTATATGAGAACTAGGACGTTTTATAGTAAATCTACATTTCCTGTAGTAAATTACAGGAACTATAGGAAACCCTGTAGCGGTTCCTGTAGTACTACACGAAACCCTGTAGTAATTCATCTAGTACTACATGAAACCCTGCTTAAACACGTTTTTAGCAGAAATGATAGTCTCAACCTAGGGTAGGCACTCAAATTGACTTCCATGCCTTTCTCCTTTTTATATAACATCTTTTAGGCTTTGGACAAAAGCTAGAAAGAGATTAGAGACCTCTTGGGAAGCCTCTTTTCATCACTGTAGTTTGAGTTCTATTTTGATGGTGAATGCCTTCATTGCTTTTGTTGCATTCTTCTCTTTTGTGGCCTAGAAGAATGCCTAATGGCCTTCGAGTTATCTGTTTTTATTAGGTCTCTCTTAGGCATTTCCATTTTGGGTTTTAGCACAATTTGCTCCTTTCTTCCTTCTTGTAGCATCATTCTACCTTCCTATAGCATTCATTCCTCCTCTTTCAAGATCTTCTAACTGTATGGGAGTGATATGAAATGATGTAGTGGGTTTGGAGGATGGCACTAGGGCTAAGAGGGAGTAGTGTAGGTTTGTGAAAATGGAGAGGATGTGCTCTATGTGCTCTTTTAAGAAAATTTTCGGGTGAGCCAGAGTGTAGGGTTTGTTCTTGAAAAATATTATTATTTTCTTATGAAATGGAATAGATGAATGATGGATAGATAGTGAATATGAAGTGGATGGAGGGATTGGAGTGCTATGGTGACTTGGCCTCTGCAGAAATTTCTTCTTTTAACTGTTGTCCCCATTCTTGGAAATCATCACCCTTCCTAATTTCGCTTTTCCAGATTACATGAGTGAATGAGTGAGTTGCAATTAACTAGTTGAAGGCGACCGAGATTGCAGACCCATCCTTAGCTTATAAAACATCATCTCTCATGCATTAATGATAATTTTATAACTATAATATGCTCAAGAGAAGAGGTAAAGAATATTTCGTACCTTTATATACTTGATGGTTGTTGGAGATACACGCATGCTCCCACTGAGTTGATGATCGATCCATTGTCCTCTGGAGGTGATAATTTCATTTTTTTTCTTCTACAGAGGTCTTCATAGCTTGGTGATTCTAAACCTCTTTCTTTTAGTTACCATAAGCAAGTTATCTTAGTCAAATATGACCTTCTTGGAGTGTTGATATTAGCCATGGGTGATGTTCATCTTCCCTATACCTTATTCCACCGCTACACACCTTTCCCACACTTTATTTCACCTTCTATATCTTCTTATAGCTTCCGACCTATTTCCTATAGTAAACTAGAGCATAGTGCTACAAGAAACCTTGTAGAAGCTTGTTTAAACACACATCTCTCAAATTCTATACTGAATTGACTTGAAATGTTTTGATCATGTTTCCATCATTCTTATGCACCTCCTCATAAAAACATCTGGCCAATGGATGCACAAATCTTGAGAAAAATTGAAAATGGCTGACGTTGATGGAGGTCGATTTCTTGGAAACTGTGTAGTAGAATCTTCTAAAATTGCTTGGTCATGTTACCATCATCCATATGCATCTCCCCATGGAACAAAGTTTTAAATGGATGAATGAATATCGATAAAAGTAAAAAATGGTTATAGGTGATGAAGGTCGATTTCTCAAAAAATGTGCACTGGAATTTTCTGAAATCACTTGATCATGTTACCATCATCTATATGCATCTCCACCTAAAAAAACTTGGAAAATGGATGCATGGTTTTCAAGATATGACAAAAATAGATTTATGCTCTATGTATTTATGTTCCCTATGGTAAAACAAAGCATTCGTATAGTATTTTAGGATATCAAGGAAAATGAATGGGAAAATATTGGTAATTATGGGTGGATGGTGGAAATAGATGAGGGTGATGTATTGGAATGGCCTTTTCCATTTTGGAGCATCTGAGTAAAGGAGGAGAAAATCCAAGTTTGACTTCCTTTGACTAGAATTTTGACCAATTTTTCCTTTTTTTGGTGCCAACTTGTTTATGTTGTTTGCAGATGTTGGGGAGAACCCACTTTCATCTGAGAGATACATGGACCATTTTTTTTTCCTTTTTTTTTTTTTCTATGACTACTAGTCGCCTCAATGAGGTTTTCAACTAGTAGGTCTCCTTAGGCACCTCAAAGGAGGTTTTTCTCTAGGATCCTTTATTTTTCCCCTTTTTCTATTTTTTCCAACCCATTGACCAGCTCATGAAGGTTTTCAATCAATGAGCTAATCTCAGGTTCCTCAAGGGAGGTTTTCACCTAAGTTATTTATTTTTTCTCTTATTTTTCATAATTTTTATTTTCTATATGCTACTCTACTTGAAAAACAAAATCACTTTCAAGTATAAGAATACTTCAAAAGGAGCCATGTGCACATCAAGCTGACAAACAAACTGATTTGTAGGCTTGAAATGTATGCTTTGACATGTACCTAAATTTGAGAGATCAAATACTTTGACATTGATGATATCAAGCATAGTTGAAGAATAGAGTGTTGTTGCAACTTAATCACTTTATAGAACCACCTTTCAATATAGTTGTGATGCCCCTCGTCCACCTGCTAAGTTGGATCATCTTGGATGTCTTATTCCTCCATCAACTTCAAATGTTCCTCTTTTTTTTCATTGTTCTCTTGAACACGTGGAGGATTTGATGGTAACCGTGAGCGAACTTTCTCAATTTCTGATTTTGATGTCTACTCTTCATCAAATGCAGGCCATGATCCTTTCGTATTCTCATTTGAATATTCCTCTTCCGGATGTGGTCCTTCAATGACATGAAGAAAATATCTTTTTTGAAATACTCTTCCTGAGATGAGATAAATACCATTGAGATCAAGGGGAGATATTTGGAAGTGGTGTACGTCAACATTGTAAGTGGGTTGAACTACTTGATTGTGTGAGTCTGGAAATGGTGGTATAGGTAGTTGAGTGGGAGTGGATATTTGAGATGGATGTGGTTGGGGTTATGGTTGTGGCGGAGGTGAATGGTAGGGATAACATGGAATTGAGTATGGAAGATATTAAGGAAAATATTGAGTATATTGTGGATGGCTCCCATAAGTTCCTTTCCAACCTTGTTGCTAAGATTATTTTTGGGGTTGAGATGGCCAAGGTTTCCAAGGAAAGGGTGTGTTCTAATTGTTTGAAATAATACTGAGTTGGGGGGGAGGGTGAATCAGTATTAGAAAATCATTAACTTTTTCATTTCCATAATCAGATTGATATACAGTACTTCAGTTAAAGTAACCCATGTGTACATGCAACTGTGTTTAATGCAACTAGCATATATCCAGTAGACTTATGATTCAGTTAATTCATCATATTTTGATCTTTAATCAGTGCATGAGAACTTCATTAACCATATAAATAGCAACCAGGTGCAGTAAAACAGAACAGATCATCACACATAATAAACACAAATGAACACCATGATATAAGGTGGAAACCCAATGTGGGGCAAAATCCACATGCTTTTGTCTTCCTTTAATATAAGAAAAACTTGTTTACAATCTTGTACTGACACAGACTCACACTAGTACACAGGCACCCACCTGCAGAAGGCTACAACCTTCTCTCATTCTCCAGCTACTACTGGAAGGGAGCTACAACCCCCTGGCTCTTGTACTAGCCGATATATTTACTAGTATGTAGGCACCGGCCCATAGAAGGCTACAACCCTCTCTTTTCCAGCTACTACATGGAAGGGATCTCTAACCCCCTGGATCTTGTACTGACCGATATGTTTACCAGTACATAGGCGCTGACCTACAGAAGGCTACGATCTTCATTTTTTCTCCATGGACCATGTTTCATAAATTTTCAGACTGGATATTCCTGGATCACAACACCATAATATGAAGGCCATGTTTCATCCAATTTTCATAGTGGACCCATAAACAACATTCAAGTTCAGAATCAATCACCACTATAATACAACCATTGCATCAACCAATCATTAAATTCTAAATCACCCAACACTAAATCACTGAAGACCTGTCACCAGAGCATAGAGCAGAACCTAGAACTCTGCAACAACCACTAGAACCACTTGCAAATTTAGATATTATATTGCATGATGAATACTCCACTTTGATGAACCGAGCCAGTGTGTATACGCGCTTTTACCAAAGTGAACCTGTGTACAGATCTGCAAATTCTAATTTATAAACTTCACCGCTATTTCAGTATTCAGTCATAACCAAATCATTACATTTGTAGAATAAACATGCGTCAGTAATTCAGATCTAGTCTATCCATGATCAAACCACATAATGATAAAACATTCTGATCATCCATCATCATCCACATAGGTGCATCCTTGGTTCAGATCAAGCAACGCATCACAAACCCATAACCTGCATAGTGGATCTCACACTTAATCAGATATTCAATATTTGCACCACTTGCACCCCTTGGCCTAATGATCTTCTCCTCCTGATATAGTTTTAGGCCTCTCTCAATACCATGGACCAAAACCACTTACGACCAATACCTTGAACCCAATACCTGGGGTCAATACATCTGACCAAATACCATGGACCAAATACCTTGGACCGAAACTTATTTTTCGAAGATATACGTGCCTTTCCTTCTGTAAAAGTGCGTGTGTACGTTATATGATCATTTTGGTGTATTAACTCGCGTGTATACCCTCCTTTGTCAAGGTGAACCTGCGTATACCTCTCCTTCTTCATTCTCTATAGTCTAATCTGTAATTCTTTGCTACTACACTGAGATATGTCATCTAAGTGAGTTGCCATCAAGGATAACACATGTATCATAATGCCAACAATCTCCCCCTTCGGACTTGATGGCAACAACCACACCAAGTCACTCTCCCCTTTTGACATTAAGGGCAAAGGGCAAACCAAGATATTCTCTCCCTTTGATATACATTATGTTTTCCATACTCCCCTTGAGTACATGCTAAAATCTCTGATTGAGCTCCCCCTTTGTACATGCTAAGATGTACTAATCCATTTATGCTCCCCCTAAGTGCAAGCTGAGTCTGTAAAAATATTTTCAGAAGAATAAAATGACTCTATGACTCAACTATGTGAGTATGACCTTCCTATCACCAATGACTCATACATACATCAATCTCCCAACCAAGTGGGGATACACCATTTTTTACTCATCCATCCAACCAAGTGGGGATATACCAAATGTTTATACATGACTGAAATACAAATTATTACATCATCCTTCCCATGCATAGTGGGGTTACAAATTAGGTCTTTGCATGACATTTACATCAAATGATATACATGACTTTTATAACAATGACTAGCAATCTAAACAAGATCATGATAGTAATCAGAAACTATCATACACCATGTATGATCTGCACCATAAGCATCTGTAAACAACATCTAGACCTATCACCTATAGTACCATTCTCTTGACCAACCAACAATATGTAGCAAGATGTATCATTTATCCACATAAGAATCTTAACTAAATATTTCTAAACATAATGCCAACAATGCATTATTCAAAGCACATGCTCCCCCCTGAAACTGTCCCATCTATTCACTGTCAGATATGATCATGCATATATCAGCAAGAAGTATCAAGGCATCATCATCAATGAGATATACATCAAATTAACTCTTGACGATCAAAATAACTTCTAAATAACATCTTATGAATACCAACACATTTTCACACATCCTCAACAAATTGTAACCAACATCAAATAGAGAAAATAATTGTCTAAACCATATCAGACCCCTTTTCTTGAGTCTGTCCCACTGCTCTTCCTCAAACCAACATATACATGACTATGTATCTTCAAACTCACGTATATACATGACTTGTCTTCATGAAACCTACGTATGATATTTAGAACGATTAATTTTAACATTGTCAGCACCCTCTGAGTCTGTCATGTCTGTATACATTGCTATGCCACACCTTTCTGACTGGACTTCCTTCTTCTTCGATATCTTCGACTATGATGATGTTTTCTCCATTTGGTATGGTGCCCAAAATCTTCTCCTGCATTCCTTTACTATGTGTCCAAACTTGTTACGTACATAACATCTTACATGTTTCATATTCCTTGTGTAGCAGTCAATGGCTTTGTGACCAAACATATTACAAGAAAAACAATATCCCTTAAAGTACTTGGAATGTGATGATCTTTCTGTGTAATGATATTGAACCATTTTACTTCTGCATCTGGCTGCAACATGTCCAAAATTAAGACATATGAAGCATTCACATTATTCATCGAAGGAAATAACTGTTTATCACCTCCACAGTTAGGAGTAAAAGTTTTTCTTTGAAGAATTTCTCTCCTTGGTTGATGATGGGGTTGACCTCTTATCTCCTTGTTGAGTGTCTCTGATTTTGCATTAGAGTTCCTTGCCTCACCTATGAGCTAGATTCACCTTCAACAGATTCATAAAAAATGAGACTAATTTTGATGGCAGGAGATCTTTGATTACTAAGAATGTCATCCAAAATCTTAGTATTGTCTTGAAATCGTAACAATTTATCCTTTTCTTCTACTTTACCTTTTAAGATATTCACCTCAACCTGATATTGCTTTTCTTTTTCCAAATGTTGCTTCTTCAATATTTCTGCAATGTTTCTTCCTTCTTCCACTTGTTGCCTTAATTTGAGAATCTCATTTTCTTGTTCTTTATCTACCTTCATTCTGCTTATTTTTTAATGATATCACTTCATCCTGTAGCATTTGACATACTTTTAAGGCACACTCCAGCTGAGCTTTTAATCTGGAAACTTCTTCTTTGAGGGCACACTCCCTTTTGTTAAATAGATCTTGTTGATCTATGATTTTATTTGATGCTTCATTTGCTTGTTGATCTTCAATCTAAGGTGATTATGAATCTAAATACTTGCTTCCACCTAACTGCAAGTTATCCTTGTTCCTTTGAGTTGACTTCTTCTTCTGATGTGCTTTCCTTCCCATTATTCTACGGATCTCCTTCAAGTGATCAAGCTTCTACCAAAGGACCTACTTTGAAACAATTGTTGGAAATAATACTTGGGGGGGGGGGGGGGGGAGTTAATCATTATTAGAAAATCAATAACTATTTCATATCCATAATCAGATTCATATACGCTACTTCAGTTAAGGCAACCTGCGTGAACACATGCAACTAGCGTATATCTAGTAAACTTATGATTCAGTTAATTCATCATATGTTGATCTTTAATGAGTGCATCAGAACTTCATTAACCATATAAACAACAACCAGGTGTAGTAAAATAGAGTAGATCATCACACATAAGAAACACACATGAACACCATGATATAAGGTGGAAACCCAATGCGAGACAAAAACCACCTACTGCCGTCTTCCTTTAATATAATAAGAACCTGTTTACAATCTTGTACTGATGCAGACTCATACTAGTATGTAGGAAACCACACGTAGAAGGCTACAACCTTCTTTTATTCTCCAGCTACTACTAGAAGGGAGCTATAACCCCCTAGCTCTTATACTAGCCGATATATTTACTAGTATGTAGGTACCGGCCTACCAAAGGATACAACCCTCTCTCATTTTCTAGCTGCTACTTGGAACGGAGCTCCAACCCCCTTTCTCTTGTACTAGCTGATATGTTTACCAGTACGTAGGCGCTGGCCTACAAAAGGCTACGACATTCTCTCTTCCTCTAGCGACCACGTTTCATAAATTTTCAGACTGGATATTCCTGGATCGCAACACCATAATATGAAGGCCATGTTTCATCCAATTTTCATACTGGACCCATCAACAACATTGAAGCTCAAAATCAATCACCACTGTAACACAACCATTGCATCAACCAATCATTAAATTATGAATCACCCAACACTGAATCATTGAAGACCTGTCACCAGAGCACAGAGCAGAACCCAAAACTCTGTAAGAACCACTAGAACCACCTACAATTTTAGATATTATATTGCATAATGTATACTCCAGTCTGATGAACCGAACCAGTGTGTATATGTGCTTTTACCAAAGCGAACTGATGTATAGATCTGCAAATTCAAATTTATAAACTTCACAAGTGTTTCAGTATTCAGTCCTAAACAGATCATTACATTTGCATAATAAACATGTGTTGATAATTAAGATCTAGTCTATCCATGATCAAACCACATAGTGATAAAACATTCTGATCATCCATCATCATCCACATAGGTGCATCCTTCATTCAGATCAAGAAAAGCATCACAAACCCATAACCTGCATACTGGATCTCACACTTCATCAGATATTCAATATTTGCACCACTTGAACCCCTTGGCCTAAGGATCTTCTCCTCCTTATATATTTTTAGGCCTCTCTCAATACCATGGAGCAAAACCACTTAGGACCAATACCTTGGACCCAATACCTGGTGTGAATACTTACGACCATGGAGAGAAGACCATGCTATGGCATCAAAAGCTTGGAAATATTGGAGAGAAGGGCCTTCGAATACTTCATGGTAAAGGTATGGTAGAAGGTATGAGTAATAGCTCTCTGGATTTTTGTTTCTGTGAAAATTGTGTGTATGGGAAGTAGAATCAAGTGAGTTTCCCCTCTAGTATTAAGATGGTGAAACAAATATTAGAGCTTGTGCACAGTGATGTGTTTAGACCTGTGAAGGTTCCATCACTGGGTAAGTCTGTGTACTATGTATCATTTATAGATGACTTCTCAAGGAATACATGGATATATTTCCTTAAGAATAAATCTAAAGTCTTTGATAGGTTTAAAAAATTTAAGGCTCTGGTGGAAAACCAGACAGAAAACAAGATAAAGGTGTTGAGGATAGATGAGAGTGGAGATTTTTACAGTAAGGAATTTGAAGAATTCTGTAAGAAGTGTGGTATAGCACGGTAGAAGACTACTCCATATACACCTCAGCAAAATGGAGTTGTAGAAAGAATGAATAAGACGTTGATGGAAAGGGCAAGAAGCATGCTCAGTGGTGCCGGGTTAGGACAAGAATTCTGGGTAGAGGCGGTGGATACTGCATGTTACCTGGTCAACAGGTCACCTTCATCAGCATTGGAGGATAAGACTCCACAAGAGGTATGGACTGGTAAGAAACCCTCTCTTTCACATCTAAGGGTATTTGGATGTGATGCATATGTACATGTTCCAAAGGAGAAATGAACCAAGTTGGATAGTAAATCTGAAAAGTGCATCTTTATTGGGTATGAGGACGGTTTAAAGGGTTATAAGCTTTGGAACCGAGTCACACGAAATGTTGTGTACAACCGAGATGTGGTGTTGAAAGAGGTGAATGATGTTATTAAACATGAAATCCAACCAAAGGAACCTGAGAAGATAGAGTTTGAGATAAAGGAGGAAGAATCAAACTCTATAGCAGAGGAGGAATCAGAAGATGAAGAACCAAAAACTCCAGCTGTGAGAAGATCAGTTCGAGAAAGAAGGCAGCTAGAAAGCTATAGTCCATCTACGTTTTGTTCAAATTTTGCTTTTTCTATTATTGATGATGATCTGAGAACTGTGAAGGAATAAGTGGATTCAAAGGATGGAAAACTCTAGAAAGAGGCCATGGTTGACGAAATGCCATCTTTTAACAAAAATGAGGCTTGGGATCTCGTGGAGTTGCTAGCTGGAAGGAAACTCGTTGGAAACAAATGGGTGTTCAAAAAGAAGACAAATGCACAAGGAAAAGTGGAGAAATACAAAGCTCGGTTGGTAGCAAAAGGTTATTCCCAGGTGACGGGAATTGATTTTGGTGACATTTTTTCTCTTGTTGCCAAGGTAGCTTCTATTAGATTACTTTTATCTGTTGTTGTTGCTTTTGATTTTGAGGTAGCATAGATGGATGTGAAGACAACATTTCTTCACAGGGATCTGGAAGAGAAGATATACATGAAGCAACCTGAAGGCTTTGCGGTGAAGGGTAAGAAATAACTGGTATGCAAGTTAAAGAAGTCTCTGTATGGGTTAAAACAGTCACCAAGGATGTGGTATCAGAAATTTGCTACATTTATATGAGGACTTGGCTTCACTAGAAGCAAAGCAGATCATTGTGCGTATTTTAAATTAATTGGTGACAGTTTTATTTATCTGGTCTTGTATGTGGATGATATGTTGCTGGTTGGAAATGACAAAGAAATTATCCAGGATTTGAAGACCCAATTGTCCTCCAAATTCGACATGAAAGATCTTGGTGCTACAAACTATATTTTGGACATGGAAATTAAAAGAGATCGGACAAAGGGAAAGCTCTGGTTAAACCAAAGGAAGTATATCGAGACAATACTGCAGAGGTTTAATATGCAGGATAGTAAACCGGTGAAGGTTCCTATTCTTGTAGGTGTGAGGTTATCTGTTGAACAATCTCCCACGACACAAGAAGAGAAAGACATGTCCCATGTCCCATATGCAAGTGTAGTTGGTAGCTTGATGTATGAAATGGTTTGTACTAGACCAGACATTGCACATCCAGTGGGAGTATTGAGCAGGTTTATGTCAAAACCAGGAAAGGAGCATTGGATAGCAGTGAAGCAGATTTCCAAGTATTTGTGTGGCACTAGTGATTATGGTTTGTGGTACCAAGCAAGACTAGGATTGGATAGAGTGTTGGATATTCATTTCTTTTTTGATGCAGACTGGGTTGGAGATCTGGATCAGAGAAGATCTAGAAGTGGGTTTGTGTTTAACCTATTTGGAGGTGCAGTCAATTGGATGAGTAAGAAACGATTTGTAGTGGCACTATCAACTACAAAGGTAGAATACATGGCAGCCACTCATGCAAGCAAGGAAGCAGTTTGGTTTCAAATATTGTGTTCAATTATGGGGTTAGTACAGGAAGCTATAAGGATAGACTGTGATAGCCAAAGTGCAATTTTCTTGTCAAAGAACCCTGCATATCATTCAAAGACAAAGCACATTGATGTTCAGTATCACTTTGTGAGGGATACGATAGAAGAAAAAAATGTGTTTCTTGTAAAGGTGGACACTTTCAAGAATACTGCATATTCATTGACAAAATCTGTGAGCTCTGAGAAGTTCTCTTGGTGTAGAGAAACAATGGGCATTGCAGGGCTCGATGAATGACTAAGCTCTCTTGTGGCCCCCTGTGGAAAGAAAAAAACAAGTGGGAGAATGTTGGGTTGTGTTATATTCTTTCCACGACTAACCAACGTAGTTAACCGGGGCTTAGAGGGGGGGAGTTCATAGGGGGTTTGAAGGGCACCCGTAACCCGACTTTATGGGATCCAGGGCAGCGCCCCAGAAAATTTTGGTTTTGGACCCTATGTTAGGTTGGGCGGACCCACCTATGGTTTTGTGCATGATTTTCGCACATGCTCTTTGGATGGAATGGTTTTCGGTCCATGGTATGGGATGCTTCATCATGTATAAATATGTATTGTACCATTGAAAGGAACATAATGAAAAATCAAGCTGGTAGTCTCGGTTTTGGGATCTAGGGGAAAATCTCTGTGTGTATGTGTTTTATGTGTTATGCCCTCGCATCGTTTATTTTCTGTGTTTTAGAATTCATATGCAGGTAATTTCTGTATGGGTTAAAACCTACAATTCACTAAATGAACTGTTGAGCTTTGTACCTATCATTACGCCCACTAGAGCCATATTCCCTTCCAAATACCATGTCAAAAGGGTCCTTTGGTAGGTAACCAAGAAATGTCTCGAAGGGTGAATGCTATGTAGATGAATGCATTGCTCAATTGTAGGAATGTTATATATAGGGGAGTTGTTCATCCCACAACATGGGATGTTTCCCACAATAGCCTCATATTAAGTGTACCATGGTATGGTTAACAACCTTTGTCTGTTCGTCGGTCTGTGGGTGAAATTTTGTGCTTCTTTTCAATTTGGTGTCCATCATCCTCCATAAGCTGGTCCAAAACTCTCCAAGGAAGCGAGAGTCCCAATCTGACACAATTGATGTGGGTAACCAAGAGTGGACCCAAACATACTGAAAGAAAAGAGAAGCAGTTTTCTTTGCAGTAATCTGCTTTTTACAAGGCATAAGAATACACATTTTGCTGAAATGGTCAACGATAACATACAAATAGTCATGACTCCTCCTAGGCAAAGGTAAACCTCCTACAAAGTCCATTGACACACTTTCCCATGGACAACTCAGAATATGGAGTGGTGTGTAGAGCCCAAGTTTTCTATTACGGGGCTTTCGAACATAACACATCACACAACCCTTTACATAGTGAGTCACAATGTTTTTCATATGAGGCCAAAAACAAAATTTTTGTACATGACATAATGTCTTTTTGACACCAAAGTGTCCATACACAAGAGGTGTGGGCCTCTCGAATTACATGTACTCTTTCTCCTGTGGGAATACATAATTTACCAAGGTGATACAACAATTTCCTTTGTAAGTGATAGCTGTCCACTTGTGGACCATGGGTTAGTTTTGCATAAACCTCCTTAAAGTAAACATTGTTAGCCTACTGTTCAACATAAATTTCAAAAGCTAACGAAGCATTATGCAAAATAACATAAGCATAAATAGGAGGGTGAGATAGCATATCGGCCACTTTATTGCTAGTTCCCTTCTTATACTTTATTACCAGATGAAACTATTGAAAAAAGCCCATCCACTTGAAATGACGAGATTGCTGCAACTTGGTTTGTGACTGAAGGTACTGAAAGGGATAATGATCTATATGAATGATGGTTTCCTTGCCGATGAAGTAGTGTTTCCGCTCTTTCACACTCTGCACCAAGGAATAAAGCTCCTTGTCATAGTTGGGATAGTTTATCACAGATTGAGAAAACTTCTTAGAATGGTAACAAATTGGCTTCTTTTGTCGCATCAATAGAGCTCCCATGGCATAATTGTTGGCATCCATTTTGATCTCAAATGGCTATTGGAGATTGGGTAAGGCTAAGACTGGCACGGTGCTGATTTCTTCCTTCAATGTTTCGAAGCACTTCTACTGTCTTCCTCCCCATTGGAAGACCTATTTCACACTTGTAAAGGTGTGCAAAGGTGCTACAATAACAGAGAAATCGGCAATAAATCTCCTCCAATACTCGAATGCACCTAAAAAGCTATGAACCTTGGTTACACTAGTGGGCTTAGGCCAATTTACAATTGCTTCAACTTTAGAGGGATCAATTTTTAACTAACCAGGACCAATAATATGACCTAGGTAACCTAAAGAGGTTTTCCCAAATTCACACATTTACAATTTTATAAAGAGTTTTTCCTTTTGCAGCACATCAAGCACCTTCTTTACATGACTCACATGTTCAAACAAAATTTTGCTAAAAGCTAATATATCATCTAAATACACGAGAACAAACTCATCAATAAAAGGTTGAAATATATCATTCATAACCCACATAAAGGTGGCTAGAGTGTTGCAAATCCAATATGGCATCACCATCCATTCAAACAACCCCTGCTTGGTCTTGAAAGTGATTTTCCACATGTCCTGCTCCACAATTCGTACCTGGTGATAGCCACTACACAAATCTAGCTTTGTCAAATAAACAACACTTTTTAATTCATCTAATAAATCATCTATGTGGAATCCTCATCGGCAAAGGCTCTTGGTGGGTGGAGGTTATGAAAAGGAAATATCTTAATGGACCAAACTCTAATCTCCTTTCCGAAACAATAGCTGAAAGATCTTGCACCCCTGTTTGGAAGCTCATTAAAAAAGTCCTCACACAATTCAGAGAGAACATTTCCAAAGTGCCTGGAAATGGCAAGGAGCTCAATATTTGGGCTGATAGAATCATGGGCTCCAAACCAAGAAACCTCCTCCAAAACCTCAGGCCTCTGCAAATTTGGATGGAAGATAAAAATTTAATCTCCTTGTATGATATTTCAATATGGGACCAAAACATCTAGCAGGGCTGGAAGGACCTTCAAATTCCCAATGAACTCAGAGATCTATGGTCCAATCTTAAGGTCTCTCTCACAGGCGCCGCTCCCACCAACATAGGGGCTGAAGATAGGTACATCTGGGAGCCAAGCGGAGAGAAATTCACTGTCAAAGAGGGTTACAAATTCTCTAGGCATCCACTTCAACAGCCAAATGGAACCTCTACACAACTATTTGGAAATCAGAGTGCATACCAAAGGTCAAACATTTCAATTGGACTCTCCTCAAAGGAAAGGTTCTCACAGTTGAAAACCTAAAGAAAAGAGGGATCTTGGGGCCCTCAATATGTTGCTTCTGTCACGTTGAGGAGGAGAGTTGTCACATGGAATCAGTCAATAGTGCGGACACAACCGACCTTCCTAGAAGTCTAAGACATTCTAATGACAAACAAAACAAACAAGAGCAATCCTTCTCTAAACATGCATTTACTATACGGGAAATCAAGTGTTTAGATCCTACCTGTAATCCAACGCTGTTGTAGCAGTCCAGCTTTTTTGATCTGGATGAGCTCCTCCTTTTCTCCAAAACCTACAATCACCAACAGTCAAACCATTAAATAGCACCTGATTATAACATAAAACAAAGCATATTCAACATATAGACCAAGGAGTACATGAAATAACTCATAAACAACAAGTTATTGAGAAGAATGGACTAATTTGCATTAAAGGTAACAAAAGGAACCATTACAACCTGAGCCTTGGTGTTGTGCAAGCTCCTTCCAGGGTCCACAAGAGTTCTCCTTTACTTTGACAAAGCTCACCCACTTCCAAATAGAACAAGCAAAGATGGCAATCTCTCCTCACAAGCTTCTAAATGGGAGTCCTAATTCCTGCAGCATTTACCATTAGAAATGTATAGCTTTCAACCTCTTCTCCTTCTGGCCCAATGCCTGTATTTATAGTGCTCAAGAGGAAGTTAATCAGGTCCACCATCAATGGGATAATCCCCTCTTTGGATGGGATAGCTCCCCTATTGATGGGATAAGTTCCTCTTTGGTAGGAGTGCATGAACCATCTGGAGGCGCTCAATACACGTCGAACAACCCTCTAGAATGCTCTAGAAATGACCACAAGTGACTTTTTAAAGATGAAACTTGCGCATTTTAACCTTTTCAGGGGGACGCACCTGCACCTTTACATACAGAGTGTCCAAAGACGCAGCTTTTGTGAACATTGGGTGCGTCCCCGCAGGTAAGGTTGAGAGAACTTGCGTCCCCAGAGATAAATACATTTAGAAAGACTTTCTCTCTTTTTGGAGTTTGACATGGAAAGCAGAGGCATAAGACTTGCCTAAGAGGGTAGCATGACTGTTGATAGAGCCATCCTAACTGTGAATAGTCATGGTGACATTTTTTAGTGTAACAGACTGCCCCCTAAAGTGCGAAGCCTGAAATAGATTAGGGTTTTGTATTATCTAGGAAGGGTGAAGCGCTTTATCATTTCAAGGATTATCTCATGGAGAGCCCAGTCAGAACCTGCAATTTTCAACACAAAATACATGTATAAGATTATATCATCACTGAGGTAGGAATTCCCATACTCAGATTAAAACTTTAACTAACACACTAACTACTCTGATACAGGAATGATTTTGCAGTACATCATAATCATAGACTTTTGTAGACACAGTATGGGCGCAGCCATCTGTTTATGATTAATCTACTTAGATAATGAATACAAAACTCCTTGCAGCCTGGATGGTGGAAACTAGATCCAGGGTCTTCATTTCTACTTCTCGAATTGGTACGATTCTAGCCATGCGAATAAATGAGTTGATGTCGAACATGGTAGAAACCACTTGATTACCAGTCGATGATGTAAACTGTTAACAAGCGTGAGAGAGACCACCAGTGATGTCAATGGTTCTCAAAGTACCCAGTACAATCCATGAGATGTGAATGAATGAGTTGATGTCGAACATTTCACGGAATCCTTCGATCGAAAGTCAATGATGTAAATTGACGTCAAAGGCGAGAAACCTGCCATTGATGCATGCAGACTTCAAGGTACTGACGATTTCTAAGTCATCTTTCTAGATAATGTGCTGATGTCAATAGAAAGCGACCCGTTGCAGGCAAGCCCGCAACACGAAATCATTGCTCAAGTTGAAGAAATGTTGTTGTAAGGACTGACTCAAGGATGGTCAAATGGATAACAAGTATTTTGCAGATGAAAGTTTTGCTTGCAGACCTCTTGAACACATAACGACACGACAGATGGCTTGGTGCTGAATAACTCAAAGTTAATCCCCGGAACCCGGCTGAAGACTTTCAAAGTGGTTTGATCAACTGTGAGGTAAAGGATTTCCCAACCCAGGTGAATGAAAAGTGTCGTGTTCAAGAGTGGTAATAAAGTTTCTTCTGAGACAAAAGGTAACAAATACGCTCATTCTTCTCTCTTTTCCCCCACCATTTCTGGCAAGTACCTCTTTATTTTTAACAAGCTTGAGGAGGATAACATATGCTTGATTATAAGCTCATCCTTCGGATGAGTCCAACCTAGTTTTGATTCGAACCCTAGGAAGGAGTGGTTCGTTCCTGTTTGTAATTGAACAGGTCCTTTACTGTGAAATGTTTAACGAGCCCAGTATAGGAGAAACTCGGCGTTTTTCAATTTTAGAGAGTCTGAAAAACTTAAGAAGACTCCAAGTTGAACTTTTTCGTAGATTTGTGTCCCTCAAGCCCGAAAAAGTATAAAATAATACCTAGGGGAACCGCTTGATCTTGCGACCAAGGAGTACTTTCATAATTAGTGCCACTGACCTGAAAAGTAAAAAGCGATCAAGGACACGTCGTTTTATTTCCGTATCGAGTTTGAAACGACAAAAACCCGGCAATCTTTTCTTGATTTTACGGTCAGAAAAGAGCTATAAGGGAACCGTCTTTTAATTCCGTTTTAGCGAGTGTAAAAGAAACGCTCGGCAATCTTTTCATTTTTTAGGAGTCAGAAAAAGGGCTTAAAAGATGACTTTGATATTTTGGTTCGTGAAAAATGACAATTTTCCCTCTAAGTCCCTTTGCCCTGCACAAAAGCAACACATTACTCATACCTGTTTAAGATAGGCAAAAATACATCGAAAAACATATTTCCATGGTGAAAAATGAACAAATTCATCCAAAAAACCTATAAAAAGACTTTTTACCATGTCATTTTACCATTTTACTGTTGAGGTTGAAAAAAGGGCTTTTGGCAAGAAACTTCCCGTGGTCGCTGCGGAAAATCCGACTGTCAGAATCGAACGCCGTCTCTTCCATGTATTTTATAACATCCTACTCTTCAATTTCATCCTATTAAAGTTGATTTTTAGGTTTTAGTTTTGTTTTTTGGGGGGGTTTAGGTTTCGAAATGCACCCCTCGGTGGACGCAGGTGCCCTTCGTGTGACCAGCGTCCCCCGACTTTTTCCTATACAGCAAAATGGTCGGGGGACGCAGCCCACCTTCAGGCCAGCTGCGTCCGGATGCCCTGTGTTGTAAATGCGGGGTGCGTCCTCCGTGAAAGGTAGATTTTAAAACCCCAATCTCCTCAAATAACCATTCAAATTTCCCCAAATCAGTTCTAATCATTGTTTCTTGGTGTGTAGGACACTCACCATGTTGGAATGGAGAGAAAGAGAGCACGAGGACGTTGATTTAGCTGCAATTGAACATCAACCTTCCATTGATGCCATAAAATAATGCGGGCTATATAAATATTGGGCCATACCTGGCATGAGGGCTCAGGTAAGATTCTTAGAATGGCTGGTTGAGAGATGGAACGTTCAAGAGAAATGCTTTTACATAGGAGGGCACCAGCTCGAGATAGAGCCCTCTGATGTATACTTTCTCACTGGCTTGCCAAATAGAGGCGAGCAACTCAATCTAGCCGGGACTAGGCCAGGTGGCCAATCCCTTGTTAGTCTCCGGGAAGATTGGTGCACACCCGGTGCACACCATTCGAAAGGCGTGGAGATCAAACACATCTCTCTTTGTGAACTCAAAGTTATAGATTTCATGGTTACCAGAGTTTGCGGCGCAGCCGCTTTACACATTGCTTCTGGGTCCCAAATGCGGATGGCAATTGACTGTTACCAAGGCACCATTTTCAACTGGTGTGATGCTGTGTCGGCTAATGTGAAGAGACAACTAACTAAGGCAAAGAACGGACGATTGAAAACTTTTGGATATGGGCCTTTAGTCGTGAGCTTTGCCTTAGAGAGATTTCCGATGCTGATCCCTCAGCAACTCACTGTTGATATCTTGGGTCCTCGGGAGCCAAAGCTGGTACGATGGGTTGCGGTGATGGCCCGACATCCTGACGAGGGCGTGGCAGTTGTTCAATTTTCTGATAGTTACTTTCACTGGTTGGAGGACTAGATTTTTTCGATCCAGGACTTTCCGTATGCCGGAGTAGATTTTCGAGGTGATCCGGACATGGTTCTTCCACAGGGAGAACAATGGGACGACAAAGGTACTTTATTTTTCACAAGTTTTCAAATTATGTATTTTTTTGTTTTTTATATATATCGTCTCAAAACTGACAGTAAAAATTTCAAAATGCAGATGTTGGTCCACAGCGCCCAGCCAACCTCCGGCCTTTTGAGAGGAGACATCCAATTGCACCGGTACAGGCGGCTGCAGAGGTACTAGCTGAGTTGGAGCATGATCTAGAGCGTCTGACGGCGGATATGCCTGAGACTACTATGGATGATATTCCTATCAGACTTCAACGCTATGTAGTCGCAGTCCCTGGACCGTTTAGGAGATTTTTGCGTAAGGTAGCCCGTGCAGTGGTGTCGTATAGGGAGCACCACCAGTGATTGGCTAGTCACTTTGTAGACACATGTGACATTTTTGACTTTTTGTACTTTATCATTTTTGCCGATCATAAGGTGTTTTTCAACCTATGATCGAAGAAGATATATATTTTTTGACACACTCCTATCTATATATATATCACTATTACCAGCTTATCTTGTTTAACATATGTGATGAAATGTTTTTAAATTTACTTGCATGATTTATCGTAAATGTCTGTCCAACACTCGAGAAGCAATTGCATCTGCTAATGTATTTAAAGACCTTGGAATATGCTGATATTCAATGTAATCAAATTCACGTTCCAAGAGACGAACTCTCAAAAACAACCTTAATAACACAGGATTCCTAATGGTATAAACTCTATTAAGCTATAATACAACAAGTTCAGAATCTAACCTCACTATCAAATGTCGAATTCCAAATGAAATAGATTCGGATAATAATTCAACCACTGCACTGTATTCTGCAATGTTGTTTGTTGTTTGACCGAGGCTTATCCCATGCACAGAAACTAACTCGTTAGAGGGTGAATAGATAACCCAAGCTGCGGAAGAGATATTCCGTGTACTACGACAAGCACCATCAGCAAATCCAATGTATGTTTGGAGAGGCGTCGACATCTACAATATCAAGAGTAAAACCAAGATAAGCCAGAATAACGACGAAAAACACACTCGCTAAGCTAAGCACACTGACTAACTAACAAACATACTAGCTAGAAAGAAAACCTAACCTAACTAAAACTTCTCCATACCCACCACTTAAGCATAATACCTCTTTAGGTAAAGTCCATTTCTGGGTTTACCCAAAGAGTTCCCATCAAAATCTACCAGCTCATAAGCCCCTTTTGCTAGCTTTCGCTTTACAATATAGGGTCCATGCCACATAGGAACGAATTTTCCAGCACCTAGCTTATCGTTAGCTTGATCATATAATAGCACTAGGTCTCCTCCGAAAAACTTCGAGGGGTCACATTTCTATCATACTGAGCTTTCATTCGTTTTGCGTGAGTCTCGATTGCCAATGTAGCGTCACGTCGAGTCTCATCTAATTTAGCTAAGTACAATAAACGTTTCTCCTCTTCGGAAGTAGCTGGGAGTAATTCGACAGCCATTTGAAGTGATGGGATTTCGCATTCAATGGGTAACACAACTTCCAAGCCATAAACTAGCTGGAAAGGAGTGAACCCTGTTGAAGTTTTCACTGAGGTTCGGTATGCCCATAGCGCCAAAAATAACATGTTGTGCCAATTCGACCGATGAATACCAATGGTTCGTCGGATCATGATAACCAGAACTTTGTTGATAGACTCAACCAAACCGTTGGCTTGCAGATAATAAGGAGTAGAGCTATCGTGGCGCAAACCAAGCTGGCTTGTAAGCTCAGTCATCATGATGTTTCGAAAATGGCTCCCATGGTCAGTAATGATTGCTTGTGGGACACCAAACCTAGTTATAATATGATTGAATACGAAAACTGCAGCTGTTTTTCCGCTTGCGTCGAATGTAGGCATCGCCTCGGCCCATTTAGTGAAATAATCAACCGCGAGGATGATATACGCATGCCCCCCGGCCGAGTGAGGGTTACAAGTAATAAAGTCGATACCCCATTTGGCGAATGGACCAACGGCAATTATAGGGTGGAGAGGAGCAGGTGGTGCGCGCATCTTTCGATCAAACACTTGGCAGTTGTGGCACTTCCGGACTGCAATGATACAATCTTTAAACATAGATGGCCAGAAGTAACCAGCGCGAAACACCCTCTGAGTTGTGGCATACCCAGACATATGACCGCCACATGTTCCAGAGTGACAATCATTCAAAACCCTCTCAGCCTCTTCGTGAGTTAAACAACGTCGAAAAACTAAGTCTGCCCCCTCGCGATAAAGTGTATCTCCAATAATTTTGTATTGCTGGGATTGAAACCGAATTTTTCGACGTTCCGCCTTTGAAGCTTCAGGCCGAAAGGTTTGGGTTTGGAGATAGATGATTATATCCCCGTACCACGGATCTAAAGTACTGATAAGAAACAAAGATGCGTCCGCAATGGACTCCTCTGCCACAGTCTCTGTGTCAGTATGTGGGAAATCACACATCAATTCCGCAAAAACTAAATATTTCTTAGACTTGGACTTCTCGAACTCCAAGTCGAACTCTTGCAGGATAACGATCCATTTAGAGTACTTGCCCCCTAGCAGTTGTTTTGTCAAAATGTAAATCATAGGGTTGCAATCCGAAATAACTGTAGTTTTACGGAGAAGAATGTAGTGACGAAAACGCTGGACAGCTTGAACGGCTGCCAGGGCCAATTTCTCCACATGCGAATATTTTAGCTCAGTGGGATTTAAGGTCCTACTGAGATAATATATCACATGTTCCGCTCCAAATTCATCTTCTTGAACTAACACCATTCCAATGGTGGAATGCGAAGCTGCGAGGTATAAGAAGTAGTCCTGGTTGTAGTTGGGAGGATGCAACAACGGTGCATGGGTCAACGCGTGTTTAAGTGCATCAAAAGATTGTTGGGCAATCTCATCCCAAAAGAATTGAGCGTTCTGTTTCAACAACCGTGTAAAACCTTTAGTGACCTCGGCGTAGTTTGGGATGAATCGGCGTAAAAAGTTCGCTTTCCCTTGCAAACTTTGGAGTTGGCGCAAACTCGAAGGAGGAGGCAATTTGATGATAGCTTCGACTTTCGAGGGATCGACGCGAATGCCGGCTTTTGAAACAACAAATCCCAGCAATCGACCTGTTTCTATACAGAAAACACACTTGTGGGGATTCAACCGAATTCGATAATGCCTACACCTCATAAAGATTGCTCGTAAGTGGACAAGGTGATCAGCTCGATGTAATGAATGAGCAGGCAAATCATCGAGATACGGTTGCACAATGTGCTTGATGTCATGAAATGCGTAAGACATCGCCCGTTGAAAAGTGGCCCCGGCATTCTTAAGCCCAAAAGGTAATTTGCAATAAGCAAATGTCCCCCATGGACAAATGAATGCCGTTTTTGGTTGGTCGGCAGGTAGAATATTGATTTGATTATAGCCAGAAAAACCATCCATGAAGGAAAACATTTCACTTCTGGCACAATCATCAATAATTTGATCGATATAAGGCGTAGGATAGTTGTCTTTTGGACAAGCTCGATTGATATCCCTATAGTCGATACAGATTCTTATTGTTCCTTGTTTCTTGTTGACCGGAACAATATTCGATACCCAATCCGTTAACGGGATCGGATAAATGAAACCTGCTTTCAACAGCTTTTCGACTTCTGCTTTAATCGCAGCCGCTTTTCGAGGGTGAATCTGACGCAACCGTTGCCGGACGGGTTTAGCATCCGGGTAGGTCTTTATTTCATGAACAACAATGGCAGGATCGATTCCCGGCATTTCCTCGTAAGACCAGGCAAACACATCGCGGAATTCTTGGAATAGGGCCTTGTAAGTTTGGATTTCATCTTCTGTACATGCGGCACCTATATGAATGTTCTCCTCAATTCCGGCTTCACTGAAATATCAATGGGAATAGTACGAGAAATATTCCCTAAATTCAACTCTGAATCAGAATGTTTCGTTGGATCCTGAGCGTCTTTGACATATTCAGCGGTAAAGATAGATGAAAAATCATTTTCAAATGCATCATCCTTAGGTAAAAACGAAGATCTGTGATGGAGATCTTCCCATGGTAGATCGTCTACACTTAGGATTTCGCGAAGTTGTTCGTCAGATGACACGACTTCGGGAAACGCTATCCGTTCTAAGGTTGAGGTGAAAAGTGATTCTTCACTGACCACATTCATTTGGTCGATCTCGGTTGAATGAGAGTCGGTAAAAGACATGAGAGCTTCATAAGCAATTTCATATGGACTCAAGGGCATAGCATCACCGAATGAGTCTATCTCAGAGTCAGATGGGACAATCCAAGGATCATCATAAATAATGTTTTCTGATGTAATCATATGAATTGTTGCAAATGAAGGTTCTACGCTGAGTGGAGGGAGAGGAAAAGTTCCCAGTAAACCGGAATCTTTAACTAAACCTACACCAACGTCCCTATAAGGGATTGTCGTCTTACCGACATGCTGGATACTCTCTGAAGAGGCTGGGTCGGATGAAAAGTATGTCAGCTGATCAATAGTCACGATCTTACCGTTATGTGGAAACTTAATTACTCTGAAGACCGATGAAACGACCGCTGTCATAGCATATGACCAACTTCGACCCAAAAGAAGGTTGTAGTCTAGAGGGGCATCAACCACTTCCACATCCAGACTAACGGTTTTACCTTCTACCCCTATAGGCAATTCCTGTAGAATACCAAACGGACGGAACCCACGGCCATCAAAGGCCTTAAGGATGGTGGGGGATTGGTTCAACGAAGGAGAACCAAGGGATCTCCAACATTGAATCGACATAATACACGTAGAAGCTCCCTCATCAATCACAGTCCTATGAATAGGCCTGTTTTTGACTATCACTGGAATTTGGAAAGCCATTTGATGGGGGAGACGCGGTGTACTATTTTCTAGATCGAAGATTATTAGATTCGGGTCCTGAACATCAACAGCTCCTATAGCCGACAAAAGCAATTTTCGTTGTGCTGGGCATGATTGCAGCACTTCTAACGCCGACATTGCTGAGGGTGAAACAGCTAAGTCCTCAACAATGTTGTAATTCTGGGCTTCTCTCGCATGTGGATTGAAAGCAGACCTTCGAAGTACACCCTTGGCGGGCGGTTTAATTACTAAGTCCGGGTTAGGTTTCTCGATCTGTAGTGGATCGGAACCAGGAGCTGAGGTTGATGGGTTAGAGTGAGAAGATTCTGCTTCCTTACCATCAACAAGATTCTTACTACCATAATCTTGCGATCGAGTCGCAATCCGCACATGAGACATCATCAAAATGGGTTCTTCACTGGCATTCGAGGAAGAACCTATCATCTTATTCTCCTGCTCCGGAAATGGATTTTTTAACACAGCAGGAGTGGGAGAACCTTTGACTATTTTCACAACCTCGGCCCGATGAGGGCAATCTCTCGTAAAATGATCCTCTTCACAGATAAGACAAGGATATCGAGGTTTGCGCTTTTCGTCATTGGTTTCCGACTTTTATGTTTTCTCCTTCGGAGCCTTGTCTGCTTTAGTCTTCTTCTTTCCTTTCTTCTTTCCGCCGTTTTTTGATTTGACCGTAGATGACTCTACAGCGTGAATATCGGTGGTAAGTTCAGGAGAAGACTCTCCTGTCGGGGAATCGGGCAAAGTGATAATAGGAGTAGTTGAAGCCTTGGAAGACTTCTTCTTGCTCTTTGTATTCACGATACCAATCATACCATCAGCGGCATGAGATCCCGAAGGAGCAGCAGCGATTTGATTCGACTTTGGAAGATCCGGAATCTTCTCGTGTAATGTACCCGACTGAGTGTAAACTAAGTCAAGGTATTGCGCCTGAGCAATGACTTGCTCCTCAGTAACTACTCCGGCCTTAGCTACATCTTCAGTAATCCTCGGTAATAATGATTTAACAAACCATTCAGCTAAGATTTGGTCCGGGATAAAAACTTTCACTAGCCTTCTTCGACGTCTCCACTCATGAATGTGATTAGAAATATACGTGGACGTTGATTGTTTTAGTGAAGTTAATAACTCCGTGCCGTTATCGTATCTGACCGGCAACTGAAAGTGAGTTAAGAATGAGGTAGCTAACTGGCTAAAATTGTAAAAAGAGGCCCGTGGTAACTCAATGTACCACTTGGCCGCGAGACCAATGAGTGTACGCTAGAAAAGACGTAAGCGGATCGAATCATCCGAGATAGAATTTGAAGCACACCAGAGGTGGTAAGTCATCACGTGATTGGACGGATCCTCTCCAGACTTACCTTCGAACTTGGGTATATCGCTGGGCAACTTATTTGGCATTGGCGGCCAGAATGGAAGATATTGAATTGGATCGTTCGTTAGGCGCGTCAAGTCTGGTAAATCCAAAGTTGCGATAAACGGTAACTGCCGGTTAGGAACTCTAAAACTCTGGGTCACAATGCCGGCCCCAGGAGGAGGATATCCAGGATAACTAGGAACAAGAGTCGCATTTGGGATATTATATCCTCCTGGAAAACCAGGATTAACCAGACCGTACTGGGGTTGTTGAGGTTGTTGATAAGTGTACCCAGGATACGGTTGATACTGGTAAACCGGTTGTTGGACAGCTTGCCCAGGTTGGTACTGTCCCTGGTACGGTTGGTGAATAAATTGAGGTTGAGTAGTGACAACCGTACTTATACCAGGCTGGCCTACAGGCATCTGGACTGTGGTTTGAATCGTAGATCCAGACAACGGTAAAGATATCTGAGGAGTGGTTACAGAGACAGTAGAAACTGGAGTTGTCGATACTCCAGAAGTAAGTATGGTAGATGTGGCGGTAGTTGCAGCAGCCGTTTGAGATGGAGTACTAGGTGCAATTGGCGGCTGAGTAACTACCGAAGTTACAGAAGTTTGAACACTTGACTGGACAGGTTGCGGTTTCTGGGGTGGACCAGAAATTACGGGTTGTCCAGCTTGAGGTACCAACTGTATACTTGGCTGCAACACCTGTTGACCCTGTGACGGATCCCACACTAACATTCCAGGGTATTGACCCGTAACAGGTTGAGGATACTGAGATCCATAGTCGGATTGAGGATAGGATTGATAATTGTAAGGTGCAGTTCCCATACCTTGACCATATGATTGACCTTGAGGTGGTTGATAACCTTGACCTGAGTATTGACCTTGAGGTTGATAACCTTGAGGTAAATACGGGTACTAGGGTTGACCTTGACCTTGAGGTTGGTACCCTTGAGGTTGATACCCTTGGGGTTGCCATCCTTGAGGTTGCCATCCTTGAGGTTGATATTGATACTGAGGTTGACCTTGGGGTACATATTGAGGCTGGGGTTGACCTTGAGGTATGTATTGCCCCATAGGAGCGTACTGACCTTGAGGTTGCCCCCCATACACAAATGATGTACCTTGAGGTTGCCCCCCAGGCATTAACTAAGGCTTCCCCCCAGGCGGTAATTGGCCACCTTGAGGTTGGGAAACGGGAACTGAACCTGACATCATGTAAATGTCTCCTACACCTAATGGTACATTACCACTGTTTCCAACTAATAACCCATGATCAATGGGTTGAGGAGATGCCCCCACAAAGGTACCAGAAAGATATTGATACCCAGTGGGAACAGAAGGACCGCCATGTAAGAAAGATTCAGGACTTTGAGAAAACACGGACGACGAACCAGCCATATTTACAGGAGTGTGAATACCTCCAGGTGGAAAAGGAGTATGAGGTGTAGAAAAACCTAGCCCAAAGTTGTCTAAATAATTGGTTAACGAAAGGTACCAAGTAGTACTTCTAGGAGGACTGTAAAAGATAGATTCACGCTCCCTTAGATCAATAGTAAGTTGATCTTCAAGATTAGAGACGCCTATTTCTTCCTCTGGAGCAAGTTCTTCGATAGCAATCAAACCACTAGCAAGATTTTCGGTGATAATTCTTTCTATTCTCGGTGAATCAGGAACACTAGAAGTCGGAGTAACAGGTTCAGATATTTCTGGTTCTTCACCTGTATCACTAGCAGACGAAAAACTACCAACAAGCTCAGAAACTGTAACAGCTTCAGGATTATAACCTGTCTCTAAACTTTGGTAATCTGGATGGACTACCAAGGAAGATTCTCCTTCTTCAGGTGAACCTACTCTACTGCCACTAGGAGGAGTCACAAGGACCTTCAACCCTTCGTACTGACCCAGAATGTCTTCAGGAGATCCACCCCGCGATCTACGGAGTTTTCTTAACAAATCTGTTCTGGTAACAATTTCAGGTGACTTGCCCCGAACTCTACGGGACTATCTCGGTAATTCCGCCATAGCTAAAACTTTTAACTACTACACACGAAAGCAAAATAAAATTTCAAATCAAACCACCTAAAGTCTCTAAAGAACCAAACAAATTTGAATCACACGCCTAAAGAATCTAGAGCGTCAAACCAAGCACAAACAGTAGCCTTCCCGACCGAAAGCGCTAGTTGGTGATGAAGCCCAACATCGCTGGATTCAGTACAGAAGTGGTGGGTGGAACAGTTACCCTGGCAACCTGCTTAATGAATAGACTGGACCAAGTTCCTCCACTTTAACCGTCTCGAGTGAAGTGAACCCCCCAGAAAATCCAAGTGAGTCTAGCCGACGTCTGCTCCAGGTACAGTGGGATCTTCCCTCCACCGTCACCTCGGTAGAATCCTAAAGATAATGGTCACTAAGGTTACCAACCGCAACAAATGCACCTGGGGGAACAGTCTAAACTCCGACAGCACGCAAGGGCAGAGTAGCAAGCTCAATCCCCTTGCCGGCTCCTTGACAATAATCCAAGGTTTACCGACAAGTGACCCCTGGCTCGTCGACAATGGTTAATCTGAGGTTTACCGTTTGTAATACGTGCGTGTCTGGCGTCGTTCCCAACGAGGGGGGATTGATCCCCTCACTAGTTCGGACACGAGCTCGTGCTTCTCCTTTAAGAGGAGCTTTCCCAGAGTACAAGTGAGACAATTGGATTTATTCTATCACAAGATAAGCTACTTGTTTGGTTTTGTTTTCTTGGAGAGTTAATTACTCACCTACTCCAAGACACTAGCCTGATCTAAATTGGTGTTTCAGAGCCCTAGTAAATAAAAGTTACTACGTCGATTTTACTTTAAGCGTTAATTTTATGGTTTTTCTTAAAGACCAAAGGTAGCGGAAGTGAAACCAATGGTATGTAGACTCGACTCAAACCACTACAAAGATGCACCTAAGATTTACGCTACTTTTCCTTTTTTCAATGAAATTCTTAACTAAGAGAGTTGAGAGAATGCAAATTTTAAAGAAAACCACTTTCTTAGAAAAGACAATCAAAGAAACAATTCTCTTTATCTTTTCAAGCATACAAACATGACCACTCCTTACGTGCACGAAAAAACTCTTTTTCTTTCAAAACTTTTCAAAGCTACTTGAAACAAAACTTTTCAAAGGAGATGTTTTTTGTATTTTCTCTTTTTAATAAAGCATATAAACCTATCTTTAACAAAAAATGATTTCAAAAGCTACAAAATCTATGAAAACTTGACTCACAAGCAAATCAAAATGGAAATTACTCTAAGCAAACCTAACAAGGCAAAAGCTCACAAAGATGATTCTAGGTTGTTTTACTTGACCAAAATCAAATCAAGGACCAGCTAATGCAGAATCAAAAGACTAGTCAAAACAAAAATCAAATCTTTTTGTTCTTTTTGTAAAATGGAATTCAAGAATCAATCAACAAGCACTTCGAAATTTGCCCAAAGATACAATTCAATGGTAAGTTGCTCTCACAGGTAGACTTTAGGACAGGTCTGACTTCTTAGAATGCTGACAAAACCAGAGAGATCTAAGGTTTGACAACTCCTACCGCCAAAGTCACTACAAGACCTACTCAAAAATCAAACCCTAGGGCTTACACTTCGATGAAATCCACTAAAACACTCAATGCTATCGAAACAAGTTCAGGTGAAGATTTTTGACAAGGGACTAATGAATCTGGGCAGTAAAAACTAAGAAAAAGCAAAATCTAAGAGCAAAAATGCAAAAAATGGAATTTTCTCAAATTTTAGCAGGGGACGCAGGCGGCCCGTTAGAACAGGTGTCGGCCCGCTCTGTGCACACAGCAAAAGTGCGTCCAGGGACGCACCGTGCAGCACTCAGAGGGTGCGTCCTACTGAAAAACTCAAGAAAAACCAAAATGAATCTAATCCTAAGCTAAACCACCCACAAACAAAGTCACAGAGCCAAAACCAGAAAAATAAATCAATTTTCTCAGAGCAAAGTTCACACAAAGGAAAAGACTTTTCACATCAATGGAATCCCCACTATGGTCGCCAATTTGTCACACGGAATCAGTCAATAGTGCGGACACAACCGACCTTCCTAGAAGTCTAAGACATTCTAATGACAAACAAAACAAACAAGAGCAATCCTTCTCTAAACATGCATTTACTATACGGGAAATCAAGTGTTTAGATCCTACCTGTAATCCAACGCTGTTGTAGCAGTCCAGCTTTGTTGATCTGGATGAGCTCCTCCTTTTCTCCAAAACCTGCAATCACCAACAGTCAAACCATTAAATAGCACCTGATTATAACATAAAACAAAGCATATTCAACATATAGACCAAGGAGTACATGAAATAACTCATAAACAACAAGTTATTGAGAAGAATGGACTAATTTGCATTAAAGGTAACAAAAGGAACCATTACAACCTGAGCCTTGGTGTCGTGCAAGCTCCTTCCAGGGTCCACAAGAGTTCTCCTTTACTTTGACAAAGCTCACTCACTTCCAAATAGAACAAGCAAAGATGGCAATCTCTCCTCACAAGCTTCTAAATGGGAGTCCTAATTCCTGCAGCATTTACCCTTAGAAATGTATAGCTTTCAACCTCTTCTCCTTCTGGCCCAATGCCTGTATTTATAGTGCTCAAGAGGAAGTTAATCAGGTCCACCATCAATGGGATAATCCCCTCTTTGGATGGGATAGCTCGCCTATTGATGGGATAAGTTCCTCTTTGGTAGGAGTGCATGAACCATCTGGAGGCGCTCAATACACGTCGAACAACCTTCTAGAATGCTCTAGAAATGACCACAAGTGACTTTTTAAAGATGAAACTTGCGCATTTTAACCTTTTCAGGGGGATGCACCTGCACCTTTACATACAGAGCGTCCAAAGATGCAGCTTTTGTGAACATTGGGTGCGTCCCCACAGGTAAGGTTGAGAGAACCTGTGTCCCTAGAGATAAATACATTTAGAAAGACTTTCTCTCTTTTTTGGAGTTTGACATGGAAAGCAGAGGCATAAGACTTGCCTAAGAGGGTAGCATGACTGTTGATAGAGCCATCCTAACTATGAATAGTCATGGTGACATTTTTTAGTGTAACAAGAGTAGTCATAATCTTTTCTTCCACTGTCCTCTCACCCAAAGCTGCTAGACCCAGATTGTCAGGCCAATGGAAATTGAATAGACTTTTGATCAGCTATCTTCTCTCCAAAAAAACTAGGCAAAATGTTACCCTTTTCCTAAGAAAGGTAAAAACAACATCATCCGTTTGTGGAACTGCATCCCGGCTACTCTTAGTTGGAAAATCTGGCTAGATAGGAATAATTGTATTTTCAATAACAAGAAGCCCAACCCTACCTGTATACTGGAAAAAACTACAGCACTCATATCTGAAACAATAAGTGCAAACTTGGTTGCTCCCCGAGATCAATCAAGCTGGCACAAAGAGGAGATGGAATGGTATAATAAATTCTGCATCAACTACAACAACAACCATCTAGCTTACCCCAAAGCATGCATGAGAAGAATCCACTAGAAGCTCAGAGGCACAAAGGAAGAAGTAAGTCAATGGATTTTAGACCAGAATCGCCCCACTTTTCATTTCGATGGTGCCTCTAAAAATAACCCGGGGGAAGCTGGAGCAGGGAGCATTATAAAGGACAGTCAAGGAAAAATTCTGGTAAGCTATGAATGGGGATTGGGCCAAATGTCCAATAATATGGTAGAAGCTTACAGCCTTTACTTAGGCACCATCATCCTGAATCGGTTGAGAATTAGGAATCCAATCATTCTAGGAGACTCAGCCATCGTTATTGTAGCTATGGTGTCGGGGACAGAATTTAGAAAAGAGGCCCTTAATAATGTAAAGCTCAGGATTGCAGACAACATCAGAGAAATCGGGGACACGACCTTCAAATATGTCCTAAGAGACAACAACACAGAAGCAGATCACTATGCTACTAAGGCATCCAATAGACATATCGGTCAAGTTAGGGAAAATGAATCCACATATGAAAAACCAATCCCGTAGTTGTCTTAGCTGCCTTTCAAACCCTTTGACTAGTCATATAAGTATATTCCAGATCTCGTATCTCATCATTCTCCATACTTCCCCTGGTGCTCTCTGGCCAAACTCAGTCAAGTCGCACGCAATCTGTCATGTCTTGGACTCTGATCCTCCCTTCTCCATGTTTGCCACTTAATCATTTTGGACCGATCACAGGATCTCGATCTCCCAGATTTCCCGTGACTCTCTCATGCAGAATTTAGGTAGGGGTCTTTTCAAAATCTCCATAGACTGCTACAAAGATTTTAAGTCTGATCCCAAGCCAGGCCAGATCATTGAGTTTTCATCGTCGTCTCTACTAGCTCAACCTACCTCTCCACTTTATATATCCATGAACCTCTCTCTCTACGAGCACATCAGAAACTCGCTCTTATACTCGCAGGAGAGTAAAGGTCCTGTATTTGGTAATTAGCTCAAGAAGTTCTGCAGCAAGCGAGGCTGCCAACAGTTCAACACAGTCGTGAGACCGCCTACTAAAGCTTCCAGGGGCTTCTTCAGCACTCTCTAAGCTTGGTCGTTCGTCATATGCCCAGTTGTTCTTCATCTGCACGATCATTTGGCAAATCTCAGAGCTCGGTCATTCTTCTTATACGTGGCTTATTCTCTGGTCTGTTCCCTCTTCTTGGCATTCTCCTCATCTTCTTCCGGTCTTCTTTACTACCCCAGTCCCTTATCCCTGCCCATGCATTGCATCCCCTTCCCCAACAGCTCCCCTCATATGGCTGAGATTACGAAAAATAGAGAGCAAGCTGAGAATCCAGAAAACAGAGAGCAACCCGAGAATCCTCTGGACAGAGTGATTGCAAACAGCAGCTGCACGTTATGTAAATCCCATTGCTTTATGATAGCAAGGTTCGTCAAACATTTCAATGAGCTCAAAGAGGACTTTCAAGCAGACAATAGCTCAAAGAGAAAGAAGTTGGAAAAACAAAAAGCAGAGATAAAAAGCCTGAAGGAAAAATGTAACCACATGGAGGAAGCAATCGCTCATATCAAATCTATCACTCAGAGTATGCAAGCTGAGACCTCAACCAGATCTAGTGTTAAGAAAGAACCACAGATCGATGACTCTGTCAATCAGCTTTAGCAATCTGCCTAATGAGTTGTAAACTTTGTCTCCTCGCAGGTCTGTTTGTAAGGCTATACATCCGTTTTCTTTTTCAATCTGTTCTTCTCAAGTTTTCCTATAAGAAGTTAGGGTTTGCGAACCCTTTTTGGACTTCTCCTTATCTATTTCTCCTTACATATGTAACAGACTTGGCTCCTATCAGTTTTTATAATATATAAGTACCCGATCATGTTAAAATAAACAATAAAAATCATCTATGTGTGGGAGGGGATGTTATAGGCATTTTTGGGCACTGAAACCCCAAGCATAAAATGTCCATAAAACAAGGGCTCCTATGTCCCTAAAAGTGTTGTTCTAACTCCTAAAGGAGCAAGGTCAACTGATTACAGCTTCTCCCAGAAGTTCTCCATGAAAAACCACCCAGAACTGGTCAAAACAGGATCATTTCACGTGCTCCATAGGCAAAGTGCGTTGCATCTCACCTAAGTACACTTTGTGGGTGCGTTGCATTTCAAAAAGCCCTTCTATGGGGTACGGTGGGCAGGAAGTGACAAATGGCAGTGTCAATCCACGAGGTGGAGAGGCATGGAATCTTCCAAAAAAATCTCCTGTGACACTTGCCTCTCTGAATTCGACCAAGGATGAGTAAGAGATCATCAATCTCCAAGTGGAAGCAAGAACTCTCACAGGGAAGACACTAATCAAATCACAAGCTGACTCATCTCCCTTACAGATATCTATATATGGATCCCTCATCCCAGAGATCCAAAGGCTGGAATTTTGCATCTGGTAAGGAATTGTTGTTGGTTTCTTGAGGCAACATTATAGTGTTGGGTGATCTAAGCTTTTCATGAGGTGAAGAAGGGCTTACTTGCTGAGAGGATGATGCTGGGTCAGAACAACTGGTTGTAACTCTCTTAGCTCTTTCTTGATTATCAATAAAGCTATTCAAGTTTTCCTCCATACTCTTGTGTCATTTATGTTTTATGCATTTGTATGGTCAATTTACATCTGATCCTAGATTGTTTATGATTATAGATCCATGTTCTTGTATACTGTTATGCTACTTTGATTCTACAGGTACTCTGTGAAGCTTGGCGTACAAGGAAGCAAGTAGTAAAGGACTATCAGAAGAGAGAGGAATCGAACTAGGAGCGAAGCACAAGACAGAGGTTGGTCTCCTTTGTTCTTCTCTCATCTATATTTCATAAAGGAAAAACGAAAGTAGCTCTACTTTGTTTGTTTCTAAGGTAGCTACCACACCTTAGTGGGATTAGCAGTTCTGCATAGACACTTTTCCCTGTGACAAAATGTCGACTCCACTGGGGAGCTACTAGGTTGTTTGTTTATCTACCTTGTTGTTTATTTTATAAACTTACAGACGGAGCCTAAAGTCAAGCCAGGTAGCTTTCGAACTGCATTTTCTATGCGAATGCAAAGTAGATAAATGTTGCTTCAGTCAATCTCCAAATTTTGTTTATGAATTAAACAACTGATTTACAAACTCTCTAATTGCCCTTCTGGTGGCTCTAGTAACCTCTTTAGATCTACCCCTGTTGTTGATTTACTGATTACCACTTGCTCGACCAAAATCCCTGAACTGAACTGCAAATTGTGACCTGGAACCCAAGCAAAGTCTCGTCTCTGGCCCAGTTCACTCTCTGTTCTGTGAATCTGAACTTCAGTGCACTTCCCGAGTGTAGCAGGTGCATTGCATTTCAAATTCACTGTGTTACAGGTGCGCTGATCAGACGAGACATTGTTCCTAAATGTTTGTTTCTGTTCATTATTTTCAGTTCTATTCATGAGTTTTGCTGCCTATGGTTAGTACACCTCTATTTGAAACCCCTTTCCTTACTGTTATTCTGCCTCCATTATGCAAAGAACTGTAAATGTTTTTGTGTATTTGTTGAGTCATTTTCAGTTCTCCTTTGTAAAAAAGTAACATAATTGTACTGACGTTTCTTGATTTGAAAGTGTCGCAAGTGTCATTTTCAGTCGTAAAAGAGAGTCTAATTGTTCTGGATAGTCGATTACCCTGTTACTGTTGTATTTGATCTGGATTTGTAGTTTTTCTAGTGTCGAAAGCCAATATTCATTTCTAAATCGCAAAGTGTTGTCATTATCTTCATTTTTTATTTTGAAAAGAAACTTGTTAGTAATTGTCACTTGAAAAGTAATTCAAATTTGTGCATTAGCTTCCTTTTTATCATTCACATATTAAAAAAGCCGAAAACAAATACATGCATGTGCATTTGTATTTAGACTGTTTGATTGGTTTGATTTAGGATAGTGCACATAGTGGGTGCTCTTTGCTCTTTGTGAAAGAATAATGTCTCTCTTTCCTTAGTAGCTAGGATTTTCATCGCACAAATAATATAAAAGACTGTTAATCATCTTAGATTTCATTTTAGGAATTGTACATCTACATCACGCGGTGAACCTGAAAGGAAAATTTCTTAAGCAAGATCAACTATAAAATAAATTTAATGAATCTAACAATGCTTTGGAACCTAACGCACAACATCTAGAAGTCTAGGCTAGAGACGTATTCCGGCGTCGTAAAGCCTGGTAACTGTTGTTCTCACTGTTGGTTGGATGATTCCTCCACTTTGAGACGATAAGTGCTAGTACGGACTTGTGCTCCCACGTGTCGTCGAGTATATTTTGGGAGACCACAATAGGCTTAATCCTTTATCCTCAGGAAGCCGTGTCTGCCGCCCTATCGGTCACAATGCACTAAACACAACATTCGGGAAGATTGATTGCCATACCGGTAAAAGTATTTTGCAGTTTTTCCATTGGTTTGGTAATCCCTCTACCTAGATTTCCAGAGCAGTCCTTTTCATTCCTTTTCAGACTCCTTAACAGAAAAGGTCCATCTAAGCACTTGTCACTTCAGGCTCATTAAAAATCGAAGGTGACTAGAGTCATCTTTTGTTTTTTCTCGACTCTTTAAAATTGAAAAAACAAGCTGTGTCAAAGCATCTAAAATTTATTTTAAACGGAATAATCATCACCCTTAGGTTGAGAAAATGGAATCCACCAACCAAGGAATTCCCCTCGAAGGAAATCTTAGTCCCTTCTCCTCTTGGGGAGATGTTGGTGCACCCCATATGGCCACATTGTCGCTTCCAGGACTGACAATCGGCTTGCCCGTATGGCTCTTCTCAACCTCTGTCATTCAGAACACCGCAATTCCTGAGCAATCGAATCAACAACTAGACAATTCCAGAGTTACCCACCAACCTTCTACTTCCTCCAATTCCTCCTCTCCTCCTTCCTCTTTGCTTGATGGGGCATGTAAAGCCAAAAATCAAGTACCTGAGAAGAAGAAGGAAAAGAAGAAGAAAGAGAAGAAGAATAAGGAGCCAAAAGCGAAATGGGGCAACCAAGCGTCTTCTAGCGAAAATCCACACACTGCACCGACCAGGCCTAAATCGCCATGTGTCATTTGCAAAGGAGACCACTATCATCAAGATTATACCTGCATGCCTCGGATCTTAAGGGACTGGTCTCCTCGTTTGCACAACCCGGTGTCGTCAACCTCTGATGATCATGTTGAAAGCACACCGTCGACTAGTGAAAGTGAAGCCCCAGGAAAAAAAGGAAAATATAGATTTCCTTGTAAACTGTGTGAAGGTGATCATGCCATCCACCATTGTCCCTTCCCAGACGAGGCTAAAAGAGTTTTGGACGATCGTGTGGTTTCACCGTTACGACTTCCTCATGGATATAAAAAACTCTTGCCGAGTCCGTCACTAGTTGAAAATCCGGCTGACCCGCCCAGGTTGTCAGCCAAAGCGTCTATCATTGAAGATAAACCATCTAAACCCATACCAGACGAAATTCAAAAGGTTAAGTCGGTAGTTGACCTGGTCTTGCCTTCAGAGGTTCCGTCTTCGGATGATAAATTCACCAAAGAGAACAAGGATGACACCATCCAAATTATTTTCGTAAGCACAGACTCCGATGAACAAGGGGTCAATTTACCCATTCCTTTACTGCAGGAAGGAAGTTCGTCAGAGTCGTACCCGGCCGTCTATTCGGTCCCACCTCCAAGCAACCTAGTTGTTTCCTTTGACTAGAATCAACTAGGCAGACCCCGCTTACTGGCTAGTGTACCATTCCAAATCATTGCGCAAATATATAGAATGGTTATGGCCGGTACCATCATAGATGAAGGGGCTTCTGTGAATATCGTTTCCTCGACTACTTGGAAAGTGCTTGGTTGGCCATCGCTTTTGCCTAAGATGAGAAATCTAATAGGCTTTGACAAAGGAACCAGTCGACCGTTAGGGATCCTTCCCAATGTGCCCATAACATTGAGAGGGAAAACCATTCATATGAACGTAATGGTAGTCCAAGGACCCCTGGATTATAATCTACTCCTTGGACGAGATTATATTTATTGCATGGGAGCCATTGTCTCATCACTCTTTAGAGTAATGTGCTTTCCGCACGAAGGAAGAGTGGTCAAGCTCATAAACCAGCTTTCATTTCCCGGATCACACATAGCAAATAGTCATATACCATCCCTGAATGGTCTTTTCACACAAGGAATGTCTCATCAATCTCCAGTCCGTCCACCTGATGAGCGCGAGTAATTCGAGGGACATGACTGAAACCCAGGGGGCATGCACCCTGGTCTGCTTCGGCAGGAGAACTTCGGGTATAGGGTAGGTTTCCGCGAGAGATATATGACTGGTCTGTACTCCCGTCCATGATTGGAAGAGGGGGTTAGACTGGAATAAGATTCCCTCGTCAAAGTTATGTGAGTGGAGGCATCTGCACCGCTCACCTTTTTCTTTTTCGGTAGACATCGTTGAAGAAGTGTTTTGTTTGAGTTGTGAATAGAACAATCTTTGGTAACCTGAAAGAGGTATACCTTTCCTGATAAAACAAATGTTTTTTTGGTAGAACAAAAGGTAACCTTGAAGCTTTATTTTATGCCTGGGGGCATGCAAACCTTTTGGCATGCAAGCGAAGAGCGACTATTTATTTTTTAAATTTGTAGGTCCTCTAACCCTTTAAACTTGTAGGATTGGTCATTTCCTAACTTGCATAAAGAAAGGATGTGGGCAAAACTCTAAAAATTGTCGTTTTCATATATGAGACATTCTTATTATACGAGTGGATTAATTGAGCAGTTGTAACACATAGTTCAAGCTCGTTAAAAAATAAACATAAGTCATGAGCAAATGTTTCTCCCCGCGTTTAAGCTCATTAAAAAATGAATTATTTCCCGGTAAATAACCATCGTGAATGTAGTACTTTAGCCTTTAAAGTCTTGGTCGTGTTCCCATCATCACCTCCACTTTGTATTGGCCGATCATTCACCTCCATTTGATTGTTTACCCCTTTTGAGGAATAGCTACGAAGAGTGATTCCCCTAGCCATCCTTGTAACACTACCGTGATTGGAAAATTCCAAACCTTACCTGGAATCAGCTGCTACCCAATTTTATCACTCGTTCCTCAAAAGACGAGTCTCCTTTAAGATCTTTTCAACTAACTCATAAAATATGAAAATATTGTCAAGCCATTGGCCTCTCCAGCTCGTTAAAGGGACCGGAAGTGCTATCCCTCCTTTATATTTTAATCTTTTTGGACCTGAGGGATTATTACACAAAAAGATCGAGCACTTGTTTTGTTCGGCTCATTAAAAAGTATCGAAATTTCATCCCTTTTGTATTGTTTTATACCTTTTCGGACTTAAGGGATTAGATGATGAAAAAGGGAATTTTGGAGTTTCCTTTACGTCCCTTTTCAGACTCTCTAAAAATGAAAAGGACCGAATTATCTTTGTCGTTAAACTCGTTAAAACCTAATAGCGACAAACATGTCCATAGCAGACAAGAACGAGTTCAGTATCGCTCAGCTCATTAAAACATAGTGATGGGTTTTCCCAAAGGGAAAATTATAGAACAAACATATGTTATCCTCCTCAAGCTTGACAAAAATAAAGAGGTACTGGTCAGCAATGACTGGGGAAAAATTAGGAACTTGAAGAAGCTTTGTTGGTAGCAAGTCGCTCTTGAACATGACACTTTCACTCCGCATCCAAGTCAGGTTGGGTTGTTTCATTCACCGGTCACATCACCATGGTCCAGTCACACCATCCACATTTGGGGTTAATGCTACTGATCCATCACGTCAGTGTTGCCGATATGTTCAAGAGAAGTCACTCAGAGAATTCACCTGCGTCTCACCCGCTGCAATACATTTACGCTCCATTCTTTCATGACCGCCACCATGAACCTTATATCACGAGATCGTTTCCACCTACATTAAAATGATTTGCTGCATTCTGTGTCATTGATGTGGGATTCATTAAGGCCCTCCTATGACAGATTGCTTCTTGTCGACATCAGCTCATTATCCAAGAAGTTGATCTACGAACACCCTGTTCAGTACTTTGAAGCTTGCATGCCTCAATGGCAAGTTTCTCACTTCCAGTGACAGGTTTACATCAATGGCCTTCGACCGAAAGATTTTACGTGGTGTTCGACGCCAAGTCCTTTATTCACACCATGTAAATTGTACTGCAGTACCCTGAGGGTCATTATCATTATCGGTGATTCCTCTCGCGCCTGTTAACAACTTACATCATTGGCTGGTAATCAGGCGATGTCTTTCCATGTTCAACTCTAGAACATCTCTCACATGGATCGACCTGTACTTCGAGTGAAGATCGAAGGAGATTGAAGACCCTGGATCTAGTTTCATCCATCCGGGCTACGATATATATTCAAGAATATAAAGACATCAAATGTACATCATTGCTACACAGATAATCATCCAATCAAAGGGATGATGGCTCTACCAGAATCATCAGTCTACACTCAAACGATTGTCTGTCCTATGTACATGAAAATGAATTTATAAAGCTGAGCATGGGAATTCCCGCCTCAACTAGATCATGAAAATATTATGAAGATAATGTATTGTATTGTACCTTATTACAGGTCTCCTCCCAGCTTGAATGAACTTCGGATCCTCATGATAAATCATTTCACACGACATCAAAAAAAATTAACGACCTCATGCTTTAGGGGACAATTGTTATAGACATTTTTAGGCACTGCAACCCCAAGCCTAAAATGTCCATAAACCAAGGGCTCCTAAGTCCCTAAAAGTGTTGTTCTAACTCCTAAAGGAATAAGGTCAACTGATTACAGCTTCTCCCAGAAGTTCTCCATGAAAAACCACTCAGAACTAGTCAAAACAGGATCATTTCACCTGCTCCATAGGCAAAGCGTGTTTCATCTCACCTAAGTACAGTCTGTGGGTGCGTTTCATTTCAAAAATCCCTTCTATGGGGTGCAATGGGCGAGAAGTGACAAATGGCAGTGTCAATCCATGACGTGGAGAGGCATGGAATCTTCCAGAAACTTCTCCTGTGACACTTGCCTCTCTGAATTCGACCAAGGATGAGTAAGAGATCATCAATCTCCAAGTGGAAGTAAGAACTATCAGAGGGAAGACACTAATCAAATCACAAGCTGACTCATCTCCCTTACAGATATCTATATATGGATCCCTCATCCCAGAGATCCAAAGGCTGGAATTTTGCATCTGGTAAGGAATTGTTGTTGGTTTCTTGAGGCAACATTATAGTGTTGGGTGATCTAAGCTATGCATGAGGTGAAGAAGGGATTACTTGCTGAGAGGATGATGCTGGGTCAGAACAACTGGTTGTAACTCTCTTGTCTCTTTCTTGATTATCAATAAAGCTATTCAATTTTTCCTCCATACTCTTGTGTCATTTATGTTTTATGCATTTGTATGGTCAATTTACATCTGATCCTAGATTGTTTATGATTATAGATCCATTTTCTTGTATAGTGTTATGCTACTTTGATTCTATAGGTACTCTGTGAAGCTTGGTGTACAAGGAAGCGAGTAGCAAAGGACTATCAGAAGAGAGAGGAATCGAACGAGGAGCGAAGCGCAAGACAGAGGTTGGTCTCCTTTGTTCTTCTCTCATCTATATTTCATAAAGGAAAAATGAAAGTAGCTTTACTTTGTTTGTTTCTAAGGTAGCTACCACACCTTAGTGGGATTAGCAGTTCTGCATGGACACTTTTCCCTGTAATAGGGGATAGCGATTTTTCACCAATGTCTTGTTAAGCACACGGTAGTCCATGCATATCCTCCAGCTGTCATCTTTCTTTGGCACTAGAACAATGGGTGAACCGCATGGAGAGGAGATCGACCTCATTATGCCTTGGTCCAAAAATTCCTGCACTTGCCTCTTGATCTCCTCCATCTCGATCGTCGACATCTTATACAAGCCGATATTTGGTATATGGGCATCATGCAATAGATGGATTTCATGTGAGATTTCCCTCTTTGGAGGTAGTCCCTTCGGCTCCTTAAAAAATTCATTATAATTAGGAATCAATCCCATTAATTCCCATTTATGCTTCCCATCGTAGCCTTCGAACGCATCAATGAAATCGGCTTCTTTCTCCCTCACGACCATAAGCATGCATGTTTTAATAGAGTTCATGAGTAGTTTCATCTGCCCAGTGCTTACGAGGTTGGAATTAATATTATTTTGATGAGCCCACACTATGTATTCTACCCCATCCTTGGCGATGTGATATTTATTCTCATGGAAGAATAAGATTTCTTTTCTGTCATATAGGTATGGGATCCCTAATACCATGCCACAGATATCTAGTGGTATTACATCCATTTCTACTTCGTCTACTAGCTTAGACGCAATCACAAATTTGAGCTTGCACTGCTGGGTTATCTTCAATTTCGCTTTATCATGTATCCATCCCAGCGGGTAAGGTTTTGGGTGTGGTTTTATCTCTAACCCAAGCTTCTTTACCAGGGATTTTGCAATTAAGTTTTCTTGGGACCCAGTGTCAAACAAAGTTTCAGCCTTGGTATGATTTACTACAACTCTGATATGAAATAATTCAATTCTTCTTCAGTCATTCGAAAGTGACTCATCTACAAAACTAGTTCCTTCATGCGACTTAGAATTAACAGGAGGTGTAAGGTTACCTTTTGTTCTTGCTGTTGTGACCAGTGCTTCATCTCTCGAATCTGATCCATGGTCTTGATGTGTCGCTGCCACTGTTTTCTAGTTCCCTTTTCTTCCATACTTCTTTGGATGCTTTTCTGGGTGCTTCTTCCAATAGTGATCGTCATCGTGGCCTTCCTTCTTGTAGTGATTGCAGTAAGGCCACTCTCCCTCTTTTTCTGTTGTTGTTTTCTTCTCCTTCCCTTTCCATTTCGCTTTGGATTTTCCATTCGAAGGTTTGAATGGTGGCTTTCTGGACTGATCCTCGATTTCATTCTTGCCCCTGTTCTCAATATGAATTGCTTTTACACTGGTTGAATCAATAGTGGTTGATTCAAACAATAACAATGAATGCCTAATATAACTATGCAGTGAGCCAATATACTTAGCTACAGCTTCAAGTGCATCAAGTGCAATACCCAAATTTAGTGCTTGCTTCCTAAACTCTTTTGTAAAACTCTGAACATTCTGCCGTTTGCCTTGCCTTAAATATTGCAAATTCATCAAAGATTTCTATTTATATCCTAAGGGATAAATTTTTTCCTTTAACGTAGAAGTGAAATGAGACCATGAGGAAAAGAGCTTACCTAGATTTTTACCGCTCTGGAATTTTCTCTCCCACCAAACGACAGCTGTACTGCCTAGCCGTAGAGAGGCCAGCTGAGTTTTCGCCTCATCCTCTATGATTTGCTAAATCCTGCAGTAAGCCTCAATCTACCTGATCTAATTATTAAGCTTCTTTGCGTTACTTTCACCATTAAACACAGGAAGATCAAATTTAACATCTAATTCAAAAAAATGTTTCTTAGATGCATCCTTTGGATTTCTTTGATTACAATGGTGAGACGAAGGAGAGCCTTCACTACCAGAAGGATAAGGAGGGGGTTATTCTCCACCATTCCCATGTGCTGAACCTTGTCCTTTTGGATTTCTCTCCTCTACTTTCTCCAGTCTTAAAACCAGCTCACTGATGTTCTCTGCCATTGAATAAAAAGTATTTCTGAATAAGCTTCTCTTCAATATAAGCTTCATCTTCTGCCATGTTTCTCCTTTGAGGTGCACGCCTTGCCTCTGGATCAAAAGGTTCTAGATTCGCTTCGCCTCTTTGAGGCCTGCCTCTTTTTAGCATGCAAACATGCAATTCACATCTAAAAATCTCTGCTCTGATACCACTTGATCCAGGATGTTTTCGCTTATAGATGTATAGAAAATAATCACATGTAAAATTGGAGCTTCACACAACAATGTGTACATAAGAAAAGAAGAAGTAAACACATAAAAGGCACAAAAGAAGACACCAAGGCTTGATAACGGATTTTGTCTAATTTGGACTACATCTCTCGGCCTAGCTCAACAATGGGGAGGCCTTTCTTATTAAATGGAATGAAAGAAAAGAGAATTACAATCATCAATTGTCCACAAGAGGCTTATACCTCCAATATGTAAGATGGCCTATCAAATGGATGCCTGAGATGGAGAGATAAATAATACCAATGCGTCCGTAGCAATAAAAGGGGTTGGAGTCATGTAAAAATTGTCTAGACATAGACAAGTAGCACTCTCGGCCTCCTGCCAATGAAACAACGTGTTGCAACCAAAATGCCCTTCTCCCCATTGCGATTTCCAATGGTCGTGGCTTTATAATGGATTCTTTGGATAGAATCCCATTCAAATCGAGGCTTCTTTGGCTCCTAATAGAGGTCGGTAGTGTGGAATGATCAGCGGGCATAACCACCTCTTAAATTGGTCTTTTTATCATTGAGGCAATAAGGCCTTAAAAATCTTGAAAACACTGAAAATCCGCCCCAAAACCATTTACCCAGATTTCAAAAATCATTAAATCGGGCTTATATGACTATCGGGTCCGACCTCCGATCGCAATCGACGTATCGCTGTTTCCAAGGTCCTGCTAATGGGGAAATGCCGACTGCTGATAACCAATTGTTGATATCGATGTCGACCGATCACATCTATCTCGCTCATATATCACCTCGGGTGTCCCGATAACAGTTCCGCTGATTGTTTTAATCACTGATCACACTGTCCACTTGCTGATATGTGTATATTAAGTCCTCCGATCCAGGTGCCTCTAGTCCACCAATCCGATTTCATCAGAGATCGACAATTGGTGGTTCCATTGCACCTCTCTTAAGTTCTCCTCTATGCAACCTTCGATTGTGATTTGACCTTAAAGGCTTAAGACCCATTTTCAAATAAAGTTCCTCATTTTCTTAAGGATTAAAGCATCCTTCTTTGTGTGATAACTTCATCATTCAGACTCAGATTGAAGTACCGTTTGCACCATTGGAATCAGGATGACGAGAGCTACGCTCTGATCTCGAGCTGAATTCCTTCTAATCACATTGAGCTTTTTCCATTCCCTTGTACCTGAAGATCCACCTGGATCATTTATACCTCCAAGAGATATCCATGGGTGATTCTATTGGTGAAATCTATGGGTTGCCTCAAGTAAAAGGCAAACACATTATTGGGAGCAACTGTAACAATGTGGTTGCATTGGAGAAACTTATACCTCCAAGAGATATCCATGGGTGATTCTATTGGTGAAATCTATGGGTTGCCTCAAGTAAAAGACAAACACATTATTGGAAGCAATTGTAACAATGTGGTTGCATTAGAGAAACTTCGAAGGGTGATAACGTCATTTGGAGAGTAAAACTTTGATATTCCTCTTTACTCAATATAATAAGAGACAATAACTAATTAAGTGTTTTAATGAGATAATAACACTAAATTTTCCCAAATATAAATTTCAAGACCATGTAAACTACCTTCGGTATCTCAAGAATTAACATGCAAATATAGAGTTTTCTGGAATTATACAAATACTAATGATTATTTATACATTGAATATAAAAAGTCTAATTGATTATTTTGTATTATATATTGAACTCTCTAAAAAAATATAGTGTATAAAATTTTAGAAATAGTAAGATAAATCTACACTATATATATATATATATATATATATATATATATATATATATATATAATATTAATTCACATAAATACGCACATCAACAAATAAGTGTTCTCCAAGTTTTCAAAAATTTAAGAGTTATATAAGTTTTTAAATAAACCTATCAATATCAAAAGTGTTATGAATTTTATCTTTCTTTTAAATAAGTGTATAGTATAAAATTTGTTCTTCTTTGAGAACAAACCTCACTCAGTGGAAAGAATGAATCTTTGTGAGTTTTAACATGTATCCATGCAGAATGGTTTTGATTAGCATGAAGTTTTAGTAATAATAAATATGGCTCTTTTTAATAAATTATAATTTAAATGTTTTTTATTAAATATTAAATTAAAGGCATCAAAATATAAAATATATTATATAAAAATTAAAATTTATTTTAATATAATTGAATTTTGCTTTAGAAATAAAAACATATAAAAATCTTTACTTAAAAATGTATCGAAATTACTCTTCAATACCATTCAAAATGGGGTTTTTAAGTATAGTGAGTCATTTGCAAGTGAATGTGGGCAAATAACCACAAAATATTATCGAAAATGGTGTTTCCAAAAACAAGAACACTCAACACAGGTTAATAGCAAAAGTATTTTATAGAAAGTTTTAATAAATTTATGTTTTCCGTATAAAATTTTTAAATATAATTTGTAATAATTGTATTTTATATATATGTATATAAATTTCATTCTGAAAATAGATGTATAAGTTGTGGACAAAAATATTATTTAGAATTGAAAGTGGGATGCAATTTACTTTATTAAGATTATCTATTTCTCTTTTTTTTGTGTAAGTTAGAATTTGTATTATAAAGAAAATATAGTACAAGATTTCTGCAGCTGCAGAAAAAAGGGTCGTTAAACAGAAGGCCTAGCCACAGTAGACTAAAGGAAAAGACGGCCCACCACGCAGGGCGGCAGAGAAACACTTAGGCTGAAAGGGCAGCCGGAAAGGATAAAAAAATCCACCTCGGCTCCCAGGAGAGGCTGAGAATAGAGTACAGCTAAGCTAATTGAAACCAGAAAAAGAGGGAGAGCCAGCCAAAACCAAAGATTCTACACAACTAGGGTGGAATCATTTGGTCGTCCTTTTTTCCCTTTCTTTTTGCCTACTTTGACCCAGCCACCTGGACTTTGCTGGTTTGGAATGATCTGTAGACTGCGTTGGGCTGAGGGAGAAAGCTCCTTGTCTGAATCCGAAGGAGAAGTCTCATGAGAACGCTTCTGAGAAATAGGAGGGACTGAGACTTCCTTATGACAAACTGCAGTTGAAACCTGTGCTGGCTTTTCGGCCAAGATTTCCTCATCTGGCTCCTCATCCTCTTCATCAGAGCTGGAAGAGACATCCAATGGGGGAGGATCATGAGGTATCCATTTTTTGGACTTTGGCTTGGAGTTGGCCTTCTTTTTTTGGGGGGGCATGGAAGGACACGAATTTTGAAGGTGCCCTGTGAGATGACAATTTCGGCAGCGAAAGGCTGTATTCTCGAAATCCAGGGATTGGGTCCAATGGAAGTCTCCTATTTTAAGAATGATTTGATCGGGGATTCCTTTGCTTATGTCTATTTCTGCGCAGATTCTGGCGTAGGTGTAAATTCTTTTTTCCACTCTTGAGTAGTCTGCGTTGAGGAAACGTCCTAATGAATTTCCGATTCCTTCAAAGACAGCATAGTGCCATAGGTGCGCTGGAAGGTTGTGAAGTCTAACCTAGATTGGCAGTTTGGTAATGACTGCTGTGGAGGGATCGAAATCTGGGAACCATGGAGTGAGGAATAAACCCGCAGAATTCCAAAACCAAGGGCCTTCTGTTAGGACTCTTTGGTAGTCCTTGCTCTCACCAAACAGGATGATGAAAAATCCTTTTGAACAAAGAATGACCCTGCAATTCTTGGTCCAATTTGAGTGAATCCACTGATACAGATCTGCTGTGCGAGGCCAGAGACCATTAAACCTGCATATGATGCCTGTTTCTGCATACACCTGGTGATTTATTTCCAGCGAAGGATCATTTATTTCAATGGATGGGACTTCCTCCAGCTTGTCTACTAAGAAAGGCTTAGGAACTTGAGCTGGTGGGATTTTATTCTTGGGCTTCTGAGCATGGACGGCATCCTTATAAGAAAATGCTGCAGCAGAGGAAGACTATCCAACAGCTCCCCCTCTTAGTCGAAGGGAAAGAGTAATGGATGCATTTCTCTGAATGTTATAACAGGACAGGGGACATGAATCCTCCAGTTGTTTGCCATCATAGATGAGACGCTAAAACCCTGTTGGAATCCCCGCCTTATTTTCCAGGAGTAGCTTGAGGTGCTGCACCAGATCTGAAGATCTCACCCATTGCAGCAATGTCTTGCCGGAAATAAGTACAATCAGAACCTGGAATGGTTCTGAGAAATCTGTACTCTGCGGGCTGCTGTGACCCTGATAGCCAGGAATACTTGAATACACGCAACTATCAGCGCATTCCGTTTGATCTGAAACAGATACCAGGGCCCTGTTTGGGAAAAAGTCTCGAAGTGGCATTTTGTCAAACAGATGCCACGCATCCTCCTTGGTTCCGATAATGACCTTGGTCAAGATGGAGAACCTCCTGGCGTGGATTGCATGCAGGTTAGAGTCCTCAAACAGACCAGCCAGATATGCCTCCGCCGCTTCTTGCAGCGCAGCAACTACTGACGACTGCAACCTCAAATCTGTCTTGAAGTCTTGGGCGAGCTTCCACATCCATCGCTGGAAGGGCAACTTCCGCATTAGCAGCTCAGTGCTTTTCTGGTGCTTTCGTGTTCCACGAAGGGCATCCGTGCAAGGCTTGAGACTGTGGGGATTCCTCACTCCTCCCGTCGTCGGGGCAAACTTCCGAGTCGCCTTGGTAGCCAGTTGCTTCCTCGGCACCTTCCCGCCTGTGGAGTTACGAGCTCTACGCTTTGTTCTCGCCTCCTTCCCATAAAAAACGGCTTGCATCTTTAACCAGCCTTTAAGCGCTTGAAGCTCCACGACCTTTGCAACGGCTGAGGCCTGCACCGCTACGACCAAGGCGGGGCACGATACCTGGGCATCTTCCACTGTGCTCGCCATTTTTCGCTCCGTTGATCGAACTTCTTAAGATTATCTATTTCTCATTCCTCTTTATCTTGTGTTTTATATTAAGGAATTAGACCATTCATCTTTTCTAAATTGGAATACCTTTGTCTAATTCTAATGGATGTTTTACAAATATTTTAATTTTTTAATATTTAATTAAGTTTTTACACATATTTTATTACCAAATATATTTTTATATTGTTTTTTATTATATATATTTTATTAAATCTTTTCGAAAATGTTTAAAAATTATTAGACAAGTTGCTCATGTAAAGTTAGAGATGGGAATGTAAATTAGATTCTGAATAGTTTAGAAAAAAATTATTAAGATAGTATACGATATTTGTATGGTTATAGAGAACGTGTATGTATTTGTTAATAGTTTTTAAGATTTAGTGAATTTAGGGATGTTAAAATAATATTAATATTACATAGTTATAGTTGTAATTATGAATGAAGATATTTCACAATGGTATTTTATTTTATTCCTTTTGTACTATGTATTTTTGGAATTTAATTAATTTTATTGTATAGTGAAGTGTTTTTTTCTAATTTAGTACAAGGGAACGGTGTAAATTTTTATATGTTTAGCATGGAATTTACACATAACATTTAAAATAAATTTCAATATCATTTTTGAATAAAATATTTTGATACATTTCTTTCTAATGAAAGTATTCCTATACATAGGTATATATAGAAATCAATTGAAAGTTAAAAAAAATATTATGGTTTAAATATTTGCTTTCAGTTAACATATGACATCTATATCTTGTTTTTAAGATTTAGTGTGCATTAAGAATATGAAGTCCCTCAATGTGATTTCATGCCTTCAAACAAAATTGAGAAAATATTTGCATATTAAGGAATTTTATCACTATCAATGTATAATAAATTCATTGTTAAAATGGATATACACTAATTGTAATTTTAGTTCATAATATTTTTATGACAATTATTTTTTACATGATTTTTTTTGTTCTTTTGGTAAATTGTGACAAAAAAACGTTCTATTAATAAAAAAGGAGATACATCATATATACACATTACCAATACCTACACCATCATAAACAAAATAACCATTTGAACCTTGAAGGATAACATAACAAAGCCAAAACTAGACCTTTATCAGTTTGAATCCAAAGGAAATTGGTGCATCATGCCACTAGAAGCCTACCACTAGCGAGGGAGAATATAAACACAATAGGAAATAGGAGCCACCGATGATCTTGCCAATTGCTTGAGGTTAGAAATACTTGAAGAAGGAATTACCAAATGAAAGTGGCAACAACCAAACTATCACCAAAACCAAAAGGAGCCAAAAACTAAACTACCCATGAGCACACAGTGCAAATGTCAAAATATCAAATAAGCCCATAGAAAGGGAGAGATCCAATACCTACGTTACCCTCCTAATTAATATTGCCTTCATGTGATAATCAAAACGTGCAATTACCTAGTTCCAAGATTGAGCCATGAGACCATAGAGAGTCTTCACCCAGAGACATCACAACCAGAACTCCATTAAGAGGCCAAGGAGTGACAACAATTTGCACCACGTAGACCAAATGAGAAGGTGCACCTAAAATGTAACATCCTCTAACACGATAAATCTATAGAATGACACATTAGTTTCCGTGACGAGAAAAGAGACCATTATAAAACCATCAAAAGAAAAAATAGGATTCTAGGTGACCCAACAACAACACTATAGCAACAATAGAAAAAAGGTGTCAAAACATATGAGTCCTGAGAACTTAATCCTTTTCTGATGAAATAATGGTAATATCTTGATACCATCCAACAAAGGGTCAATATAATCACTGGGATCAACAAGAGGGTTAGTGAGACCACAAAAGGAAAAATTTTATACAAGAAAACCCTCCATCTAAGCTAGTCTATAATCCATGTTATCAAGGTATAAACATTAATTGTGCAACATGTGGTTATCCAAAAAATAATTATAGATTTCAACTTATTTATCTTTGAAAATGAACTGAAGAAAAGTGTCGATTTGTTGGTGCAAACCAAGAGAATAAAAGAGATGAAACCTTTTGTTATGAAATCTACTTGGGTCCGAGACCATTTTCAAATCCAAACTTGACATCTGTAGCTCAGAGTTAGAATTATAGGGCCACTCTCAATCTCTTTTTCCTCCAAGAGAATCATTTTTCTTTTGACCTCAAGAGGAACAACACCAAAGAACATTCCAACAGAATCGAAAGAAAAAGGACGAGTTTGTGTGAATCCAACATAACTCATACTGCCCATCTGACTCAGCATTCTATAATGAGGAGACATGAGGCCAAAAACATGGTAGTAGAGCAAACAAGTAGAAATCCCACAACCAACAAAATAAGTGGATAGGAAAATGACTAACCGTTGCTCAGCAGAACACAAAACTAGCAAATTCAAGGACACAAGACTAAAAATTCCCCAAAGCTAACTAGATTGAGAAAAAACCAATACCAACTTCACAATCAGAGCAATTTCCTCCCCTACAACACAGAGTGACTCGTCCAATTTGAGGTTGAAAAAAAATAATAGGAACATCCCTAAGATAAGAACTAAGGGTTCCTAGAGGAAAGGATAGGAACCACCCAACAAAAACAACGCTGAGCCAAGCCAGAAAATACCACTATGTAAAGTATAGACCTAAATAGATAGATACAATTTGAAATCTAAATGCACAAAGATATTGCACTAACTACAATCCCAATACATGCCACAAATCTAATAGATTCGTTCATGAATACCAATTACTCTAGAATTATCTATGCTTGAGTTCTTAGTCCATACTACAAATTTTCCATCAATGAAAGCTAGTCTATCACCTTTATCTTCAAAATTTGAAAGAAAAAGTAAGTTCTTATACAAACCAGGAACACATAGGATATTGTTGAGATGAATGGTACTTCCATTTTCCATCTCTATATAGGTTGATCCAATTCCTTTTACATGATAAATCTTATTATCTCCAAGTTCCACTAAATAAGAAGATTTTCCCTTTGATAATGTCTTCAATTGTTTTTGATGACGAGTCATGTGTCTAGATGCACCACTATTGATTACCCAAATTCTCTCATCTTGGAATGTACCAGTGAGTGTGGAGAAGAGACCTTCATCCTTTGTCTTGATTACTTTGTTATTTATGGTAAATAGAAGATTCCATGCTTCCTTGATGCCTTTCTTGAGATGAATTGCTACCTTTGAACACTTCTTGAGGAACTTCTTCAATGAAGTGGAGATCTTCATAATGCCCTTAGCTAGCCTTGGTTGTGAAACCATGTTGAAAAATCTATAGGGCAATTATTACAATGGTTTCTCTATGCTTGATAACTCCTTGTGATTTATTTTTACTCATTAGCTATGTTACTTATTATTATCTGTGTGTATCATCAAACAACTACCAAAGCAAGAAGAACAGGAACACATAATATATGCTGCAATCCATGGCCAAAACCTATGATCTTGAGAGGAAAACTCGCAAATCACTTCTATTTCTTATAGATTCTTTAATTGAATGTTCCAAGACCTCAATAATGAAACCAATACCCTCCAAGTCAATATCAACCTCTGTGGATGATGTGCTAACCTTGATCCAATCAAACCCAGTCAAATATCATACAATAGCACTTCTTCGACTTCCAGCTACAGAATTTTGGCCTCCAATGAAGATTTGAAATTTCCCCCGAGAAGTTGTTGCTTCCACATGTGTGAGCTTTGATCTACCTTCTAATGATTCCTTTGACCTTTGCTTTTCTTTCCCTAACTTCTGGAGCTTGAGGATCACCCTTGGTGACCTTCACTTAGCCTTCTTTCCTTAATTTCTCCAAGGTCGAACATGTAGATAGAAACCCTAGATATGTTGTAGAAACCCTAGTCCTCCTTAGCACATGTGAGAGAGAAATAAGCCAAAAAAAATTCCCCTTCGTCCTCTTCCTTCTTCGTTTCCTTCTTCTTCTTCCTTCTTCACTAGAATGAGTGATAGATGAATGTGTCTTAAGGAGATCAAGTTTCCTCCTATATATAGGATCTTTAGGGTGGACATGGCTCTTCCTTCTAGGTTGACTTGCTAGTTACGAGGCCAACTTGGTCTTGGAAGGTATTTTGACACTTTAAATGAAAACAATTATTTTGTTTACAAGTTACAATGTGTCTGAAGGGATCTTGAACTTATCACAATAGATATTTTGAATTCTTGACCTAAGACAAATCATAGAAGGACTTAATGGGTGCTTCACCTATAAAGTAAAAGAGCTTGAGCATGAAACCCAGGATCCAAAATCAATAATAATAAATTTTCTTTAATTTCAAAATATACAAGAATCAAAAGTACATTTCATATTTATGAATATTGAACCTAGTTAAACATTTTTCAACACCTCCTAGTGCACTTAATAATATTAATAGGTTAACCAAATGATAAAAGTAACTAGTAACTAATCATTTAAATAATAAATAATATAAAATGGGAGGAAGGATGTAAAATGAGAGGAAAATTAATTAGAGATATAAGCAGATTCTAGTAAAAGGGTTAGAACAAAAAAGAAAACTAGGAAGAAATAGACACACAAGTTAGATCAAGTATCCAATCCTTGTGAATTATCCAACCATCATTGTTGTTGAGATTGTTATCTTACTTCTAAATTTAAATGACTTCCTTAAAATTTATATGAAGGTAGTGATCAGTTTTAGCAATAACGATACTAAAATCTTTAATATAGATGTGGTGCTTAATTTTCTCAAAATGGCGAGCTAGGCATGAAGAATGAGAGTGATTATATTTTATGTTAGAAAATTGGTATTGAATTCTAATTTTATGGAATGGCCAGTATCACCCATTTATAGTTTCCCATTGAAGCATGTGATCAGTAATGCACCTTTCATGTTCAAAGATTCAATGAGGTATTTTATAGACCCGAGGAAGTTACACATAGTGTTGAAAGGTTTGAAGGAAGCAAATATGTTTTCCTTTCTAAAAATGCAAGAAATTTTGTTAGTAGTTCCTTGGATGAAAGGAATGTGAACATTCGTGACATGATTTTTGGTATGTAATGGAATTTTGTAAGGCTTTGAGGCCTTTGTACTTCTTGTAATAATTGTTTTCAACCACCTTTGTGACATGATATTTCTTAGTGTCGAGGTGGTTTTTATAAAAAAACCTTAATGATATGGTGGCTAATGTGTTTAAAAATCCATATTTTTTGGGCAGGATGATGATGGGAATTGGCATGGAGATACTATTTAGTGTGAATCTCTTTACACAAAACCTAGTGAAAAATGAAACTATCCCTCATTCTTGGTAATGAGGACATCAAGAAAGGGAATTTTTCCATGAACTTCAACTTCCATTGTGAATTTTATGAAATTATATTGACTATTTAGATGTTATTTGAAAATTTATAAATTGTCATGGCCATGGGGCCAAATTATAATGGGTGATCAATGAATATTTTCCATAGTTTGGGTCGGAAAGGGGAAGAAGCTAGGGGTTTAATATGAAAGTCCTCGAAAAGATTCTCCACAATGGGGGAGAGAGGGGAGCCCATGGCAACTCCACAAGTTTGCTCATAGATTTCATCTTTAAGTAAAAAATGTGTATTTGAAGAAAAATTCAACTAATTTGGTAGTACTAGAGTCAATGAAGTTGTTAATAATACCAATAGATTCATTAATGCAGATTCTAGGAAAGGAAGAAACAACTTTGAAACTAACCAAAATATTAATGGGTTCAAGTTTAAAATTTTTAAACCAAAATATCATTTGGTTTAAGTTTAAAACTTTTAATTTCATTGACGAAGGAAACAAAGTCTTTGAAAAAATAATCCATATTACTAACAAGGGGCTTAAGATTTTGGGCTAAATGCTTAGTAAGTAGATAATTAGGTCCATTGATAATGCTTACAATGAGTCTAAGGGGAGACTCCTTCTTATGGATCTTGGAGAGGCCATAGATTTTAGGAGTAAGTAGGTTTCTTTCAATTAGTTTCATGCAAACATGGTTGCATTCACTATCAGAGAAGATCGAGTTAGAGACTTCTCGTTAAATTTTCTTTCAAGTGTTTCTTAAGTTTTTGGTAGGTCCCAATGTTGTTAAGGTGGTCCAATATTTTGTTGATGTAATATTTTTTATCCAAGATGACAATAACCCCGCCATTTTCAGATTTCAACACAACAATGTTCATATTGTCGTTTAGGGCCTTAAGGTATTGGAATTCCTATTTATTAATGTTGATTTTATGAGTTTTAGCTTTTCTTAAAACAATAAAACAATCCTATATAATTATCTCTTTGATGCTTTTAGCAACATCCTTAATACCATATTCAATATTATTCATAATGTCCTCAACTGAGATTTTTTTAAGGATAATATCAAAATTTAACCCTTTTTACAAAAGGCTATGAGTGTCGTTATCAATTTCAATGTTGGAAAAGTTGATAACCAATTTTTTAGGGATAAAGTTTAATAATTTTGGTAACATCATTATCACTAACGGGAGGCTGAAAAAATGAATTATTGGAGAAATGGTAAAGAAAATTATTAAAAGGAAAACTAGTAGACTTCTAAGAAGTTAGAGAGAGAAAATAGTTTAATTTGGAAATGAAGGTTGAGAAGAATGGGGGATTTGACATGAAAGGGAAGGGATAATGGACTGAGGTGGGAGAGGGTCACATGACACCAAAGAGGAAGAAAACAAAGGATGGCATGGGTAAATTGAAATGGTTGAGAGATAAGAGTCGTTTGACATGGTGGATTCCAACAGATTAATGATTAAGGAGGCATTGGTGGAGGATGAAACAGAGTGAGAATTGGACAAGGCAACAATAGATGGAACTTCGATTATGGAGGGAGTGGAGTATGAAAAAGAGTGAGAAATGGATGAGGTGGTTGAGACATGTGATGTCAAAGAGGAGTTTAGATAATGATGGAAACCAAATGATAAAGGAAGATTTTGTTTGGAAGTCAAGGGAGCATCTCTAGTTTGGGAACCATTTTCGGGAATTGATAATGAACGACACAAAAACCAAGATAGAGGTTGTTTTGAATATAGGGGAAGCCACATTCAATTTTTTAGGGCTATATTTATGTTCCTCTTTGTCCCTCCAAGAGACATAAATCGGTGGTTCTATGATGGCAGGCTGACCCGCCAATACTCTGTTCCCAAGGACTTTTGTCTCAATTTTTTTTACGAGACATAGTGCTTCCGAGTGAGGTTGTCAAATTCAATTTTTGGAGTCCTTTCTCTGGGTATTTTTTCAATTTTGATGACTCAACAGTAGGTAGACACACGGGGCTAATTGACCCAGCAATCAAATTTTGAAATGTACTCCTAAAATTTGATTAAAAAAAAATCCTAAACTGACGCGACCCTTCTGTAGGCTGACACGACCTTTCTGTCTCAGGTGCGACCCTTTTGCTATAGGTGCGACCCCTTGTGTGACCTTTTTATTTGATGTGTGACCCTTTTTCTCTAGCTGCAACCCATGGCATGACCTTTCTTTTTTATGCATGACCCTTTTGCTCCTGGCATGACCTACGATGCAACCCTTCTATGACTAAATATTTGGCTTTCTTGGAGCGATTTCAAGCAAGAAAAAACATAGAAATTCAAGAATTCTTTAGATCTGTCATTGAGAAAACATGCAATTAGGATAAAATACTCATAACACTTAGCATATTTATAGTCCAATGTTGTTTGGATGCAAAATTCCCAAAGATACACAATACTCTAGATATCAATCTACAAGATTCCACCATTAAACTACAACAAAATGATTTTTTCATCAATTGAAGCAAGCAATTTCTTGACATAAGATGATATTAGGTACACCATGAAACTCCATTGAGTAAATTATGAAAAGAAAAATCACAATCAGAAAAATTGTTCTGGCCCTTACTAACTTGATCTCCATTCATCTTTTTCTTTTTAAATGAGTTTTTCTCTTTTTTAATGCTCCTATCTAAATTCGAATTTCTCAAACAACCTAATCCCTATTTAATTGGCCTAACACACACCTAAGCTAACAAAATCTATGATTTCTCTCCTAATCTGGGCACTCCAATAATTGTTACAAACAAATAATAAATAAGAAAATTTAAGAGTTCGAACCCTCTTTAGTAAATAATTTTGATTGGTTAGGTCAAAGGTAATTTATCTCATTTGATGCTCCTGCATCAGACTCCTCGGGAAGAAAAGAAGGTTCCATCGAGTCTTTAGGATTCACTTGATACTTCTTTAACTCTATTGTTGTCATCCAACTAGCATCTTCAATTGGTCATCCCTTCCATTTGATTAGATACTGATAATATGTTTGTCCTCTAGTTTTGTTTGTTACTCACCATTGCAAGACTACTTCCACTTATCTCTTTGTTGTCCTTGGCATCTGTTCCTCCCAATTTAAAGTTTGAATTCCTCATCTGTAGGTTCATCTTGTGGTTTTTCCTATGTTTCCTTGTATGTGTGCAAATCTGCAACATTAAGGATAGGAGATATTCCAATTCCTTCCACAGTTCAATCTCATAAGAATTTGAGGAAAACATCCTTAAAATTCTATAGGGTCCTATCTTTTTAATTTTTAATTTTTTATAGGTCTTTATGAGAAATCTTTCTTTCCTTAGGTAAACCATAACTAAATCACCCACTTGGAATTCCTTTTCTCTTCTCTTCACATCAACCCTTTATTTATACTTCCTGCTACTTTCTTGTAACCTTTTCTTGATGTATTCGTGCAATCAATTTCTACATATGTTCTACATATTCTTCAGAATTTTCACTTCTTATCTCTTTTTTTCCCAAATCTCTAAGATCATATATTCCTCTAGGATGAATTCCAAAAGCAATCTGAAATGGGCCCATTCCTGTACGCTTGTTAGGAGTATCATTGCAATAAAATTGAGCTTGAGCAAGCACTAAATCCCATTGTTTTGGATGTTTGTAAACCAAGCTTCTTAATATGTTTCCCAAGCTCCTATTCACCACTTTAGTTTTCCCATCTATTTTAGGGTGATAGGCTGAACTAAAAGTAAGTTTTGATCCTAACTTCTTCCATACAGTCCTCCAAAAGTGCCCCACGAACTTAGTATGTCTATGTGAAACAATACTTACATGCACCACATGTAACTTTACAATTTCTGAGAAAAACAAATTAGCAATATGAGTTGCATCATTAGTTTTCTTACAAGCAATGAAATGAGCCATTTTAGAAAATTTATGCACAAAAACATATATAGAGTCATATCCTCTTTGAGTCTTTGGAAAACCCAAAAAAATCCATGCTGACTTCATCCCAAGTCCTGTTTGGAATTGGAAATGGCTGATATAACCCAGTATTTTCACTCCTTCCTTTCGCATGTTGACAAATCCTACATTTCTCAACAAAAATTTTGATATGAGTTTGCAATTTTGGCCAATAATAAAAATAATTCACTTGAGTGGATGGCTTCTCTTGCTCAAAGTGTCCAGACAATCCTCCTCTCTGCTTTTCTTTAATCAAATTTTCCCTCATGGAACATTTAGTAATACATATTTTATTGTTTTTGAACAATAAGCCTCCTTAAATTAGGTAGTCTAATCATTGTCTTCTATTATGAATCACACGATTCTGAATAGCTTCATATATCTCTTTAAAATTTGTATCTTCGTTTTAGATGTTAATCATTTCTTCAAATTCCAAAACACCAATCTTCAGAACCTGCATAACCAAATTCACTCGACTAAAAGCATCAAGAACTTTATTTGACTTATCACTTGTGTTTTTAATTAGAAAGGTGAAACTCTATAAGCACTCCACCCACTTAGCGTGCTTTTAGTTCAACTTTGGGTAATTATTTATAAGCTATAATGTATGATTATCAGAATACAAAATAAATTCTTTGGGAAACAAGTAATGCCTCCATTTCTTTAAAGCTTGAATAAAAACATAGAATTCTTTATCATGGGATGAGTACTTCTGCTTCGCCTCATTCAAATTTTCACTAAAATAAGCTATAGGTATCTACTCTTGACTCAGTACAACTCTAATTTCTACCCCACTAACATCAGTCTCAAACTTGGAAACTTTTATCAAAGTTTGGTAGGGCTAAAACATGTTTTTCAGTAATCTTCTTTTTCAATAGTTTGAAGTTCCAGTCTGCTACCTCTATCCTCTTAAAGGGTTTTTTTTCCTATATTGTTTCAACTATTAGTGCATAGATATGACTAAATTTTCTTATAAACTTTCTATAAAAACTTGCAAGACCATGAAAGCTTCTTATCCCAAATACACTCCTTGGAGTTGGCCAATTCAAAATTGCTTGTATCTTTTCTAGGTCCATCTTCAAAACTTCTTCTGAGACTACAAATCCTAGGAAAACGAGATCTTTCTTCATGAAACTGAACTTCTTCAAATTTATCGACAACTTCTCTTTTGGTAAAGTATTTAAAACCAACTTAAGATTCACCAAATGCTCTTATTTATTCTGAATGAAAATTAGGATATCATCAAGACAAACTATCATGAATTTTCTATCATATTCTTTTAAGACCTCACTAATCAATCTCATAAATGTAATTGGTGCATTAGTGAGTCCAAAATGCATCACTAACCATTCATACAACCCACTATTAGTCTTGAACGCATTCTTCCATTCATCCCCCTCTCTAATCTTTATTTGATGGTATCCACTCTTCAAATCTATCTTAGAAAAATACTTTGACTAACTCAAGAAATCCATCAAATCATCTATACATGGTAAAGGAAATCTATACCTAATAGTAATCTTATTTATTACTCTCGAATCACTGCACATGCACCATTCACCATCCTTCTTGGGGCTAAACACTCCTGGTACTGCATACAAACTTAGCCTCACCTTTATTAGTCCTTTGTCCAACAACTCCTGCACCTGTTTCCTAACTTCTTCATTTTCCTTGGGAGTTAACCTATCTGTTGCCTTGTTTGGTAAACTCACATCAAGTATTAAATCTATGTGATGGCTGATACTTATAATTGGTGGCAATGCACTTGGTAGTTCATCAAAAATAATGTCGACATAATCATTTAGTAGATTTCTAATTTCCACAGGAAAATTATCTAAATTAGTAGAAGTCAAAATTACCTTGGGTTTAACCACAATATAAAAATGTATTTATTTCTCCTTCTTGACTTCTCCCATCAATTCTTTTCCACTAATCATCAAAACATTTTCTCGAGCCATTCCTTTGTCCTCTCCATCATTCAAAGGTAACAATGTATGCTTCTTCCCATCCTTCGCCAAGGTATATGTGTTCCTCCTACCATCATGAACAACTTTCCTATCAAACTACCATGGCCTACCCAACAATATATGGCACACATCCATTGGCATTACATCACACAATACCAAATCTTTATATGTACCAATATCTATATCTACCAAGCACTGTCATGTCACCAAGAGCTGATGTCCTCTCTGCAACTAGGATACTTTGTAGGGAGTAGTGTGTACCACCTTAACCAAACCCAATTTCTCCACCATCTCTGTAGAAATAAGATTGTGAGTGCTTGCATTATCAATCACAACCTTGCAACATTTCTCTTTATACTTGCACATAGTCTTCGATATACTTTTCCTTTCAACTAGTTCATTCGCTTCTTTTTCTACCTTTAGCAATACTCTTTTTAACAATAAATACTCTCCCACCTTGGGTGGCTCTTCTTACCCCATGACGTGAGGGCTTTCTTCTTTTGTCTTTGCTATATTTACATTCCTTGGATTTGCTGGTTTGTTTTGAGGGTAGTCACATGAGCCATGTCCTAATTATCCACATGTATAACATCAAATTTCCCTTCCTCAGATTCTATGTTTGGATCCAAATATTCGTCTACCAATGTCTCCTCCCTGTGGTGGTTGATTATTGGCCCCTCATGTTTCATTTGGAGAGTTCTATAATCTTGGTATGGAATCTCCTCTTCCTCTTGCTAGGTTTTTACCTCACTTGTTTTGACTTTGCTTCCACAATATTTCTCCCTTGCCATCAAAGCTACTTGATAGGCACCCTCAATGGTCTTTAGACTTTGCATACGTATTTCATCTTGTATATTGTATCTCAATCCATTGATATATCTAGCTACTTTTTCCATTTCATCTTTAGAATGTCTTGATCTAATGCTCAGCTTATAAAACTCCTTTGTGTACTCTCCAACAATCATCCCTTCCTGTCTTAAGTTTTGTAACTATCTGAAAATATCTAATTGGTAATCCTTAGGCATAAATTTACCTTTCAATTTGATCACCATTTCATCCCACTGCGTAATCTTGATTTTTCCCTTCCTTCCTCTAGATATTTGTACCTCATCCCACGAGATGGTTGCATGGCCCTTCAATCTAGTAGCTATGAATTCCACCTTCTTTTTATCTTTGATCTCTTCATAGTCAAAATACTTATCTAATTCCCTAATCCAATTCATCATCTATTCCACATTAAGGTTTCCTTCATACATAGGTATTCCTACCTTCGATCTTCCACTTGCTTTTGCCAATATCTTGAGAACTTTGGTTGTTTCACTTTCTTCCCCTTCTTATTCCTTAGAAGATTCTTCTTCAGCACTCTAATCCCCCTCATCAAGGACTCTTCTCTCAGCAATTTCCATCACCACCATTAGTGTGGGAAGATGTCTAATTTCTTTAAGTAGTATTGCATTGGCTACATGTCTTCTGTGACCTATGCCAACTCCTCCTCTCCTACATGACATATTTTTTTGAAGTTTTGAGAACAGTACTCAACCTTTCTCTCATACCAAACGATGGTAGGCTCCCAAAAACTTCTGTCTCAATTTTATTTACCAAGCAGAGTGCTTCTTAGTGAGGTTGGAAAATTCAATTTTTGGAGGCCCTTAGCTCGGTACTTTTTCAAGTTTTATGACTCAACATAAAGTAGACACACCGGGCTACTTGAAACAACAATCAGTGTTTAAAATGGACTCCTAAAAGTTGAATGAAAAAAATCATGAACCAGCGTGACCCTTCTATAGGTTGGTGCGCCCTTTCTATCTGAGTAGTGACCATTCTGCTACAAGTGCGACCCACGTTGTGACCGTTCTAATGCACTACCCTTTTTCTCTAGGCATGACCCATGGCACAATCTTTCTGTCTCATAAGCGACCCTTTTGCTCCTAACGTGATCTACAAAGCAACCCTTCTCTGACTAAAGATTTTGTTTTCTCTAAGCTATTTCAAGCAAGAAAAAAACATAGAAATTTGAGAATTCTTTGGACCTATTATTGAGAAAACATGCCCTAAGGATAATTTACTCATAGCACTTAGTAGATATATATATCAATCTTGTTTGGATACAAAATTCTCAAAAATAAACAATACTCTAAATATAAATTTACAGGATTACACCATTAAACTACAACAAAATGATTTTTCATCAATTGAAGAAAACAATTTCTTGAGATAATATGATATTAGATACACCATGAAGCTCCATTGAATCAATTATGAAAAGAAAAATCACAATTAGAAAAATTGTTCTAGCCCTTACTAACCTAATCTCATTCAACTTTAAAAAAAGAATGATATTTTCTCTTTTTTAATGCTCCTCTCTAAATTTGAAGCACTCAAACAACCTAATCCATATTTAATTGGCCTAACACACACCTAAGCTTACAAACTATATCAGGTCACTCCTAATTTGGGCACTCCAATAACTTTTACAAACAAATAATAAATAAGAACATTTATGTGGTCCAAGCCTCTTTAGTAAATAATTTTGACCTACCAGGTGAAAGGTAATTTATCTCATTTGATGCTTCGGCATCATTCTATTGGTGAAAACTATGAATTAGCTCAAGTAAAAGAAAAGTACATTGTTGGGAGCAATTGTAACAAGGTTCTTTCATTGGAGAAACCTCAAAGGTTGATAGAATCATTTGGTGAGTAAAACTTTGACATTCCCCTTTACTCAATATAACAAGAAAAAATAAGTAATTAAGTGTTTTAGTGAAATAATAACACTAAATTTTTCCAAATATGAATTTCAAGGCCTTGTAAGCTACCTCCAAGTGTCTCTAGTGTTAACATGCAAAGAATAAACTTTTAGAAATTCTCTAAATACTAATGATTATTTATACATTAAGTAAGATGATATTATATTGGATATTAAACTCTCTAAGAAAAATAATATATAAAATTTGAGAAATAGTAAGGTAACTCTACATTCATAACAAAATTTATCCTAAAAAAAAACATAAAATTCACATAAATATGCATATAAACAAATAAGTGTTATTAATTTTTTTATTTTTTTCAAGTTATACAATTTTTTAAGTAAACTTATCATTTATCAAAAATTGTATGAATTTTATCTTTCTTTGAAGTTATTTTTTTCCCAAGGAAAAATCATAATTTTATTCATAATGAGAAAAAATTCATGTAGATGCTTAAGAGAATATGCATATTATTTGATCCTGAGAATCCTTAAAAAGAATAAAAATAGAAATAAAATAAAAAAAACAGTTAATCTATTCTTCTTTTTTCCAACCACTGGTGTTGGAAGTGGATGTTACAATGGAAATTTGTTTCTCTTTTGAATTTGGTAGATATTTTTTACTAGAATGAGATCCCTCTATCCATAGATTCTTTTGTTGTCACTTAGTTCAATTCCTCATGTGTGTAGTTGGAAGAATGAATTCTTATGAGTTCTAAGATGTATCCATGAAGAATGTTTTTGATTGGCATGAAGGTTTAGTAATGAGAAATATAATTATTTTTAAAAGAATTGTAATGTTTAAAAAAATACATATTAAAATATAAAGCATACTATATAAAAGTTAAAATTTATTTTACTATAATTGAATTTTGGTTTAGAAATAAAAATATATACAAATCCTTGCATAAAAGTGTACTAAATTTACCATTCAAAATGTAATTTTCAATATATCAAGTCTTTTGCAAGTCAAGCCTAACCAGATTGAGAAAAAAGTAGTACCCAAATTCATAATAGAAGCAATTTCCTCCCCCACAACATAGAGATAGAGGTTGAAACAAAATAATAGGAACAATCCTAATATTAACACTAATGGTTCCTAGAGGAAAGCTTAGGAACCCCCCAACCAAAATAGCACTGAACCAAGCTAGACAATACCCCTATGTAAAGTATAAACCCAAATAGATAGAGACAATTTAAAATCCAAAAGCATGAAGATATTGCACCAATTAAAAACCCAAACATGCCACATAGACAATAGAATAGATGCAATTCAACAGTGTAGCTCATCCTTCAATTATACTAGACTTCACTAGATATAAACATAGAACTAGATTCATAGTATAGTGAAATAATTGATTAGATAAGAACCACAATACCTTGATAAGTTGTAGCACCCTGCCCATTACATACACAATTGATATAGTAAAGCTAAAGTCTTGAGGTAAACCAACCTCACCACACTCTGCATAATAAAAAATAACAAAGACACCACCTAGGCCAAGGAAATGGAAGGCTAGTATAAAACTTCATCTCCTTTCCCACAAGTTACTTACTCTGGTCACCCCAAAGACACAAGCCTACATTTAAATGGCTAAGACCTTTAGTACATCTTCCAATGCCCTCCCCGAACTCTCTCACATGCCATAATGAGTTTAAGCCATTTGTTGAGGGCACACCTCACAAGGAGTCTTTGGTTAACATTATTGATATCGCCCCATCGAGGGGACAAGAAAAAAATAAGTTATATAGATGACAATTATGGTTTGATACTTGACATCCATAGATTTATTTCCAACCATTTTCATTTTAGTTAGATTAATTTAAAATTTTAAAATGAATGGATATTAATCTTGAAACTTATAAACATTTATTTTTTTGAGAAATATAAACATTCACATTTAAAAATTCATTAGATCTGCATTTTTTTATATAGCTATTTACATAACAAATTCTAATTATGGCCTTTTTTTTTCATTTATTCATTATCAAGTGGAAAACTTGGTCACTATCATATACTTTTCAACAAATAGCAGCTTTCACTATATCTCTTCTTCAAAAAAAATTGAACCTAAAATTTAATAAAAATTAAACCTCTTACCCATATCTCATAAATTACAAAATTTTATCTATCATATTAAAATTTATGTAATCGTTTAATCACATTTTAATCCTTCACATTTTTTTAACAAAATCTTTATGCTATAAAAACAATCCCAACCCTCAAAGAGATACGTACACTTCCAATGTCGAGATTTTTGCTAGGCTGTCTATTGCGATGAAGCAAATCTCACGTGGTCGAGATGCTTGGCAAAGAGGTCGCATGATATTCATATAAATCACAGCTCAAAAGCACTCAACGTAGATAGAGTTCACAGAGCTACAAAATCTATAAAAATGTTTACGAATTCTGCAAAATTCAAGCGAAAATGAATCAAAAACTGTGGCGTACGTCACCCATACCGAAGCTAAGCACGAGGTATTACTGATGGGTGAGGTGTTACACCTATACGAAGAGATTTTTTCTATCCGATTTCAAAGAAATTCATGGTCGATCGAGTTACAATCCCTAATTCCCACCTCACCTCAGATCGAAAATCTGTGGAACATATACATAAGTTAGAAGATATGCAGGTCATAGGGTTGAATCCGGAAAGTTTTTGGGGTTAGGTCAGTAAATAGGCAGAGGGGTATTGATGCCCTTTGGATAGGGTCCACGCTTGTTTAAAACGCTGGATGTAGCCGCTACCCACTGAACTGACCCAGTTATCCGTAAACCAATAAGTAAAAAAAAATTAGAAAATATGCTTCCCGATCTGAAAATAAGAAAAAGAATAGACACTTTCTTCTTAGAATACAATATAGATTCCCAAAAGAATAGACACTTTCTTCTCAGAATACAATATAGATTCCCCTTTTGATTCCATGAAAATATGAGGCTTCCTCATGGGGTCGGTAATTTCTATAGCGAAGAAGCGCGAGGAATCCCTCTTACGCAAATTCGTAATGGTAATGAAACGCTGACTCACGCATTATCTGGAAAATGGGTGCCCACTGCGCTCTCTCACTATCTTGTAATTTATTCAACATCTTATTACAACATTACAAAATTGAGGTTTAAGATTAATATTGGGGTTTAATATTAAGGATTATTATAATATCAGTCTTAAGGTTCATAATATTAATTGGGGAGTTTAATATTAATCTTATAGTTTATAATCTTAGGATTTAATTTATTAAATTTATGGTTTTATATAGTCATTTTAGGGTTTATAATTTTAATCTTATTGTTTATAGCCCCCTGTTTTAATATATTAAATTTAGTGTTCAATATTAATTATAGATTTCTAATATTAATTCTATAGTTTATAATATTAGTTTTAGGGTTTATTATATTAGGTTATGTTAGAGTTTAATAATGTATCGTTTTAATGGTACAAAAATCTATCCATCATTGTATTGCAACAAACATTGTCTCAATGTCACAGTCAATCTCACAATAGTGTTGTAATGTTACATTATATTGCAATTTATTCAATGTCACATTGCGACATTATAAAATTGGGGTTTAAATATTAGGGTTTATAATATTAATCCTAGGGATTATAATATTAATCTTTGGATATATATTATTGTTCACATGGTTTATAATCCTAGGATTTAAAATATTAACGGTAGGGTTTAAAAATGTTTATAATCTTCGGGTTTATAATATTAATCTTAAGGTTTATAATATTAATCTTAAGGTTTATAGTCGTAGCATTCAATATATTAAACTTAGATTTTAATATTAATACGAGGGTTCATAATATTAATCCTTGGGTTTATAATCCTAAGGTTTATATTATTAATCCTAGAATTTAGTAGTAACCTTAGGGTTTATAATATTAATCTTAGGGTTTATTACCCTACGGGTTTATCATATTAATCTTAGGGTTTATTACCCTAGGGGTTTATAATATTAATCCTAGGGTACATTACCCTAGGGATTTATAATATTAATCTATGGAATATAATCCTAGGATTTATAATACCAATCTTAGGGTTTAAAATCTTAGAGTCTATAATTCTAAGGTTTAATATATTAATTTTAGGGATCATAATATTGGGTTTTATAACATTAGAGTTTTATAATATTAATATATTAATCTAATGATTTATAATATTAATTTTAGGATTCAATATTTCAAACTTAAGGTTTAATATATGAATGTTAGGGTTTGTAATATTAATCACAGAGTTTATAGTATTAATACTAGGTTTATAATATTAATCCTAGGGTTTGCAATATTAAGCTTAAGTTTTAATATATTGAACTTAGGGTTTAATATTAACCCTAGTTTTATAATCCTAATCAAAGGGTTTATATAATTAATACTAGGGTTTATAATATTAATTCTAGATTTATAATATTAATATGAGAGTTTATAATCTTAGGGTTTTAATATTTATGTTAGGGTTTATAATCTCGTTAATCCGGGTGGATATTTGTTTCCACCCACGTGTTCCATTTTCACCCCACCATTGTTTCTTTTACTTTTCTTAATTGTAGCACAATTTCGTGAACTTTTGTAGCTATTTTGAGATCTCAAATGACGTTTTTTTTTAAAACGAGCAAACCCACAACCTGCTATAGGGGTTTGTAATATAAAGTTTTAGTTCTTGGATAAATACTTCTAACGAGGTATCATACATGTCAAACAAAGATCGTATACCAAAGTTATGACCCCAAGAAGTTCATGCACCAATTTACCCCAACGAGGCCCCCAAACTTTTGGCACTTCATCTCCTAGGGTTAGGTTTTTGGATGTTTAGGGATTTTCATTGTTTCTAAATAATAAATAGGCCTTCAATCCTTATTGTAGCATAGTTATAAGGAATGTAGCCACCACATCTCCTCTCAAAGATAAGCTACCATCGCGTGAGCTAGTTTATTTCCATTCTGCATACCAACAACTTTCAATACTTTGTTATTAATGAATTGAAGTTTTGTTTTCGTTGTATTTCTATGTTTATGTTCATATCCATATTTCATTTCATTCCTTCATCAATATGGATTAGTGGTAACGGAGCAGTCTTCCCTTTCTCTATTTTTTTGTGCATGTCCCCAACGAGGTCAAGGTATAAGGAGTTAGGGATCGAAGTTGTTGAACCTTTGCAATAGTGACCTCACCGACCTCCCATGGTGGAAGAAAAGAACGTTGAGAGAGTAGGAGATCCTTTCAAAATATTTCTCGAAGAAGCACTCAAGCGACAAACGAAAGCAATGATGGAAAACTTTTCCCAGATCCTTCATCTAACAGTCGCTTCGGAGTCACTGCCCCCTTCATGGGACAAGTAAATTTCAATATCTCTATATTCTAAGTTCAAATAGATGCATATGTTGTAGATAAATGGCTAAATCTGTTGGAATGTTACTTTTAAATCCATAGTTTCTTCGATAGAGAGAAGATTAGTTTTTCACTACTTAAGGTTGTTCCCCATATCAAGGACTCGTGGGAAAAATTATTATGAGAAAAGGGGTGAGGAAACCTCTCTTTTTATGGCTACCCACTCTTGGAACTCTTTCTAAGACACTTTTAGGGAACAATATAACCTCGTGGGGCATTATGAGGACATGTACATACAGTGGACCACACTACGACAACAAATGGACGAAGATGTGCATGATCTCACAAATATTTTTGATACTCTATGCACAAAGTTAGGTATCAAATACTTGGAGTGATATTTGGTGCTGAAGTACCATGGTTATTTGCACAAATACATTCATGAAGAAATGGAGTTCCTAGACATCTGCTCGCTTGGTGCAACATACCGATATGCTGCCAAGATTGAACAAAAATTTAAACAAAAGAAGTGCGACTTTGAATCTGTGAATCAAAAGCATGGAAATAGCACCACCACACCATAGAAATGAGGACAAAGCCAAGGTGGGGAAACCTAGTACAACCCAATCAAGCTTCAAGCAAAGAACATCACCACAATGATAAAGGACACTGGAGAGTGGTGTGAGTTCCATAAGATCCCTTCTCACAACATAAATGAGTGTCGAGCCAAGCATCCACTGGTGGCTGACCAGAAGGTTTTACAGTGAGATGCATGTTCTGACTTTGAGTCAAAAGTGAGTAAGGGGAATGATGTCACAATAAGGAATTACTGGGGGAGGGGGTGAATTAGCAATAGAGATATTCATAGAGATTTAAGCACAAATATTTATTTCTCTTCATTATTGTTACTTACTTTTGAGGACATTGATATTACATTCTAAATAAATAGCAAGATAAGCCATTCACATGTACACACAATCCATCAAATCAGAAGCAAAAATATATTGAAATAGGTATTTTTTATGTGGAAACCCAAAGTGAGAAAAACACCAATTTGTTTATTTTTATGATATAAATTAAGAATCTACTTAATTACATCAATTTCTTTGTTAGCACCCTCTCACAAGAGGCCCCAACCCCCTTCATATAACAAGCCACATTTTTCGAAGAGGCACTAACCTCTTATGAATGCATGCACCTATCTTCTCTAGCCACTGTTATACTTTTCATGCAATTTCAAACTAAAAACATAGGCAACTACATATACACAGAGATATACATATGATCTACTACAATACCAACTCTTCTCCTTTAGCTCTATTATTCTCCTTCGAACTATGCTCTATTCTACTCAATAAGATCTAGTCTTAGCCCTCTGCTAAATTGTATCTCTGTTAACAATTTTCCCACTCATACATTTTTTTACACACTCACAATAGTGCACACTTAAAATCATGCAAGTTATTCATTCCCCCACTTTGATCAATTGTACTCCACAATTTTGTTCCTCTGTTGTGCTAGGAATAATGTTGTCTCTAATGTCTTTGTAATTGATAGTGTGCTACAACATGACATGGTCTATTGTTGTTCCATCAAGTTCCGTACACTTTACAACCATATTCAATTATGGATATGGGCTTAGTTCACTCAACCATCATAGTCATATTAAAGTGTTGACTAATTATTTGGGTGTCTCCCATACTGAGAATGAATTTGTATTCATCCTGCACACTACAGGAAGGATCCCCATTCCTCATAAATGCTTCTCAGAGGCATGAGTGTGCTGAAGGAATGTGTCTCCTTCCTATAGTAGCTGAACCACTCTGTCAAAGCCCATATATTCACTCATATGGTGTCCCAAAGCCATTCTCTTTATTTATGTCCTCATGTCGTACAAGTAATTATCAAGGAGGCTTGCTTAAGCTTGGGATAGACTTTACAGTGGCCATCAATCAAATGACATGAAAATATATGTGCTTATTTATTATCAACTAGTGACTCATTCATCCTTTGTAAAAAATCCACTAGATTTGTTGACTCACCCATGGCAATGACATGGAGAGTTGTTGGCTAACACATCCTTCAAACATATTCCCAACACTTTCCCACAATGCTCCTTCCTTTTACTTATATAAATACATACATACATATGATGCTACTAAGCTGAAGTATCAGATCCTTATAACCCTGCAGCATTTATAAATAGAGTTTCTCAAGACCTTACGAGCTAATAGGGTTCTAAGGTTGGCCCACTTGGCCTTGGCACCTTTATTTGTCACGTATCGTTTGATTTTTGCCTTAGCTCCTCCAATTGCTAGCCCGCAGTGTTTTAGCCTTATTCACGACTTGAAGACCCTTTGTCGCCATAACACATGAAAGATTTACAAAACACATGAAGGCACCATAAAACCTCAACCTAAGTGCGATTTTTTTCATTTGACATAACTGTCAACTTCCAACAAACTTTTCATCTTCCAACATTGTTTACGTGTCAGACCATTGAAGTTGCTTCTGGGTTTTCGACTTTAAAGAAACTTTTGTTATAGGTTTTGTCAATCGACAGACCATCAAGTATTATCCCCTACTAGCCTAACTCCTTAACATTCATGTCCACCTTTCAAATAAGCCTCTAGGGTTTTGAGCCTTCCAAGGTTCCTACTACCTCGACATACTGAAATCTCATAACAATTTTTTAAATAATTCTCTGGGGTTCCAGGCCTTTCAAGGTTTTTAACCTTCGGGCTTCATTCTACCCCAACCCTCTGCAATATTGTAACAATCTTATAAATAAAAATTTGGGGTTCTAAGGTTCCAAGCTCTACTTCTAAGGGCTTTAAAGTCCTTATTTTGGCCAATCATAAATTTTGATCCAAAGGCCCATTTAAAGGATATCCCATACCATTGGAAAGATCTTTCTAGCCACTTTCCAACCATGTTGATTTCAAGAATAACTAAATTGATATATTGAGACATAATCTCCTCCAAAGTATGGGACTCCCCAACGAGTAACATCATCTTTTCAAGGATTCTCAACTAAGCCTACTAGTATGTTGATTTTCTATAAAATAATGCAACAACCATGGGACCCCCCTGAACATCATGCTCATCAATGCTAACATTTGTTTCTTATATCCTTAATTTTAGTTTATTTGACATCAAGGCCAACAAACAAAGTGTTCGTCAATAATTAAGACAAGGCCAATAGTCCAACTATCTCCCCCTTTGGCATTGATGGTAAGAAGCTAAGCTCGCCTCAAAACCATGCATGGTTTCCTTAATCATTTCTCTTCTCCTTGGAACTAGTAATATTCTGCCCATTTTTCAACAATGGAAAAGAATCCTTTTGATGTCTCCCCTTGAAACAATGCAACCTACTCTTCAATTGAATTGTCAATTTGAGTAGCTTCCAACGCTCATTGTAATTGAGTCATTTAGAAAGAGGATTCATGCCTCCTAACTTCCATCAGAGATACACAAAGGGATATTGGTGAGTCATGGTATTTCACTAAGAGTGTTTCAACTCCCAAGGGATCCTCAGCTCTATTTTTCAACCCGGGGTTTGTAAAAAATTTGAGGTGACAGTGTTATATGCATAGTAGATGTGACCCTCAACTAGGACATTCAATCAATAGTGCTCCAAGATCATTCCTCCTATTGAATTAAAGTGAAAGCTAGCTAATGAGAGTTCAGTTTATCAACTACCTCTAACTATGAAAAGGAGAACGAAAGTAAATTCAACCTGCAAATTCCATAGAAACAATTCATGAAAAGGAAAGAGCTAAAGTACTTGCATAAACAAAACTACATTATCTTGCAATCATCCATCTAGTTATTAAATCTACTTGTAGAAACGAAACTAACCTACCAAACCATTATTCAAGATTATGTGTACCATCTAACTAGCTTACACTTGCATTTAAATGAATGTTCTATTGATGCAAAATCTATGATAAGGAAACTAACACTATTATGTTTTTGCAGTAAAGGAAAATGAGGGTTTGGAGTGGCATAGGAGATTCCCTTGATCATGAAGTCGGAACTGGCGGCCAACATCTTTCTAAACTAAGTCCAAATTGCTACAAGGATCAAAACTGGTGAAGAAACAGGCTACTACAGGTGCCTTGTATTGCTACAGGAAGGCATGTAATGCTACACGAGGGTTTCTAAGAAGGTTTAAGAGGTGGAAATGATGGTTCAAGGGTATGGAAATGTGGATGGAGGTTGAGGTAGATGAGTGAAGGGTTTCCAAAGCCCTGAGCCAAGCTCAAACCCTTTTGAAGGCTTGTTTTTCAATAGGAGGGATGCTCTTAGTGATCATAGGAAAATGACCTCATGAACAACATTTTAGGATGGGATTTGGGCTTCACAAGAGAAGGTGAGGAAGTCCAAGATGGGGGTGGTGAAGGTTTCCTTGCCTGCATATCCAAAAACTTTGCAGTCATCACATACATATACCCATTTATCATTAACAAAATGAAAAAACTAATGTTAGAAAATGTGAGTTTAATTTAAATGTTATATAGTCTATGAAAAAACTCTGATCTAATCAATAAACAAAATCCTAAGCTACACCAAGCACATGCAAAATAGGATGACTAACACAAATATTATTCCAAAAAATAATAAACATAATACTTTTGGAATGTGGCTGTAAATCCCTGAACACAGAAATGCTAGAGTGAATGGAGAGAGAATAAAGGGTACCTTTCCCATTCGGGATACTGATGGGGACACCAAAATGAAGAATATAAGCCCTTCCACCCTACCTCATTTCCATGGTCAGAGTACAAAAGATCCTGACACCATTTTGTTTGAGTTTGTTGTTATATGTCAAACCTATGACTATGCAGAAGAAGATCAAAAGTTGAAATTGTTCCCTTCTACTCTCAAGGATGCAGCATTGCGTTGGTTCATGGGATTACCTGGAAATAGAATCACAACTTGGGCTTAGATGCAGCAAGACTTTAACAACAAGTATCGAGACTATTGTAGGTCAAAAGATACTAAAGAAGGAATTTTCTGAATGACTATAGGAAGTGATGAGTCCCTGGAAGACTATGAGGAGAGGTTCAAGCTCAGTTACAAAGGGACAGGTGTACACTTGACCCTGAGTCTCTAAATTTGGTCCTTCTCAGGGGAATTCGGGAAGATCTTTTAGACACCCTCCATCTATTGCGTGGGGGAGACATCTACCAACTGTCCTATGAGGACATAAAGACTGTTTTCACAAACCATTCTAGAGCACCCAGAAAGAAAGGTAGGGGGAGTCAACCAATGGCTAATACCCCTTCCTCTAACTCATCCATTAAAGGAGAAATTCGAAACATGCTGGAAGACTTCTAGAGTCAGATGCTATAGACTCTTATCGTGCAAATGGATACCTTGAATATCAAAAGGAAACAAGAGGAATCAGAGAGGGCTTTGGCCATTCTTTTCCCTAGATGCACCAAGAGGCATCCTAGGAATGAATGCCCATTGAAATCTATAGAGGTTTGTTTAGTTTGTGAAGAAAATCATTCTACAGACAAGTGTCCTTCCTTACCCAAACTTAAAGCTGTATGTCAAGCGGATGAGGGAGTCACTGAACAACTCTATTATAAAGCAAAGGAGCTTGCATGGACCTAAACAATATCAGTAGGGGATGCAAGGGACATCTCAGGCATACTACAACCCCAACAAAGTCACTTCCATACCTTCACGGGGCTCCATTTCTTATCCTTCCTGGTCCACACCTCCTCCTTTGTCCTTTACATCTCCATATCATGCCCAACTAGCCACCAATTCATTTCAATCCTATGATCAGCCGCAGCCTCAATGAAATGAATCTCATCAGTAATGGAGGCCCAATACAACTCTCCTCCTGCTCTTTTGCCTCCACCACCTGCCCAACCATGACTGTTACCTCGTTCTCCACCAAAGCATCCCCAAATGCCTACCCAGCCAAATCCGAACCCGAACAAAAGACAGGCTCAGCAAGTGTGTAGTGGGGAACCATCATGCCCGACTTATGCTGTGCAGATTCAAGAAATTAACTTGTGATAGGTGAAAGCTCTCCCAGATATCCAATCTCCACCCAGGGAGGTTGAGGAAGATAAAGAGGAAAGCGAACCTAAAGCAAATCCACCCTTTCCTGAGAGACTATCCGCAACAATCTAGCTTACACCAGAAGAAACTGAACTCCTGGGAGAATTGAAACATTTATGTGTGAAGATACCACTTCTCCAAGCCATAAAATATGTTCCTTCTACAATAGGTTGATCGAAGAGAAGTGCTTTAGGCATCCAGGAAGGCACAAGAGGGATGCCCCAACCATCAATGTCATAGGGCAATTGTCTGATCTGATGTTGGGGCAGGTAATCTGTCCAAAATATTTGGACCCTGGAAGCCAAGTAGTCGATGTCCACATCAATGGCACCATGCTCCCACACATCTTGATTGATCTAGGAGCTACCATTAATGTGATGAAAAACAACACAATGCTCAAACTCAACCTCTAGGATCCTTGAGGAAGACCACGACCATGCTACACCTTGCAGACCACTCCACCATGACACTTGAGGGGATTGTGGAAGATGTGATGGTCTCCATTGATTCTTTGGAGTACCCTACTAATTTCTTAGTTCTCCAGCCAAAGGCAAAGCTCGTTGGGTATCCTCTTATTCTGGGAAGACCCTGGTTGGCTACCACCGATACCTACATCAGCTGTCGAGCTGGGAACATGACCATAAGGAACGGGCATATGTCCAAATAGTTAATTCTATATCCTCCTACCCAACCCTTGCTATAACATGATCTACCTCTCTAGTTGGAGGAGGAGGATGAGGATGAAGTCTATTCGGCACCACTTTGTGCATCAAAAATTGCCATGGGGTGGAAACCACAAGATGAGGATGATATGATTGAAAATATGATTAAGAATCCACCTCCTAGTGTATCACAATTGGAGGACATAGTAAGAGAAACCCAAAACAACCCCTCCATTGATATCTATGCAGCCGACATCAGTCCTCTGCGTGTTAAGAATATAGAGTTTGGCCTAGAAAGAACATTGAAAATCAATCCATCCCTATCCACTTCCTAGGAGAAGGAACTGTGTAGCTTGCTGAGAAACCACCTACATGCCTTCGTCTAGAGTTATAAGGAGATGAAGGGAGTGAACCCTTCAGTATGTACTCATCATATATACATTAAGGAGGATTGCAAGCCAATCAGGATGCCTCAAAGGAGGATGAATCCAGCACTTAAAGATATTGTTAAGGAAGAATTGCAGAAATTGCTTGATGAAAGATTCATCTATCCCGTCTCTAATAGTGAACGGATCTCTCCTTTGGTTCTAGTGCCAAAGAAAAATGGTAAGTGGAGAATCTGTGTCGACTATCAGGAATTGAACAAAGCCACTAAAAAGGACAATTTTCCTTTACCTTTCATAGCTCAAGTGTTAGACAGTCTGGTAGGAAAAAGGTTTTTCTCTTTCCTAGATGGGCTTAGCAGGTACATTCAGATTCAAATCAACCCAGAAGACCAAGATAAGACCAATTTCACTTGACCTTGGGGTATCTTTACATACCGGGTCATTCCTTTCGGTTTGTGTAATGCTCCCACCACTTTCCAAAGAGCGGTATTGAGTATATTCTCTGAATTAGTTCATGATGCAATAGAGATATACATGGATGACTTTACTCCTTATGGCTATGACGTTCAGGAAGCTTTATCTAACCTAGGAAAATTTCTAGACAAATGTATTGAGATGAACCTATCCCTTAGTTCGGAAAAATGTGAATTTTTTATGACTGAAAGGATTCTGCTAGGTCATGCAATATCTCAACAAGGACTATAGTGTTATAGACATTTTTGTGCCTTACAGCATAGAGCATGAAATGTCAATAATATAAGGGATCCAAAGTCCCTAAACATGTTGTTTTTACCCTTAGAGGAACAAGGTCAGCAAACCACAACACTGCAAATCAATTCTCCACTGAAAAACACTCAAAAACAGGTCAATTTTGGATCAAAGCAGCTGCTCCACTAAGCATCTGCACTGAAAGTCAAAAGCTCTATGGTGTACCTGCGCTTCATAGCAAGTGCAACAAAGGCTACCTGTGCTGGGCGTACTTTGACATGTGGAGGAATCTTTTTCTCAATGTGCCAGTGCCCAGGAAGCTTCCAAAAAGACACTTGATCAAAAGATTCGCCTAATGATGAGTTAAGAGCTTCTAAAACTCCAAGTGGAAGGTAGAAACTCCGAGTGAAGAACTGAAGAACACCTGGAGTTGAAGAGGACAACAAGTCACACATCAAGCTGACTTATCTTCACTCCAAATCTCTATATAAGGATCTCATCCCATGGGATCTAGAGGCCGGAATTTGGTGCAAAGAATTGCTGTTGGTTTACAGTTGAGAGTATTGGGTGATTGCTTGAGGGAGGTGAAGAAGAGATTTCTCTCCGTCGGGAAGGTGATGCTGGATTGGACCTCTCATGGTTGTATCACCGCCTGAACCTTACTTCCATATATTAATAAAGCATTTGAGGTTCTTCTATTCGCATGTGTTTCAATGATGTATTGTCTTACTTGCGTATTTGATTTATGCTAATCCTTGAATCAGTTATGAATGCATGCTTCTTGTAGTTTCCTTTCTTTGTCTTGTTTGCAGGATCTCGTGTAGATGGGCCCGTAAAAAGACTTGGAGCTGGGAGCAAGCGGCGAATAGAGGGGATTGGATTGACCATTTGCTCAAGACATCGGTAAGTGGATCTCTTCCTTCTATCTCTTGCATGTCATAAAGAAGTAACTTTAGATAGCTTTTCTTTCAGCTGTTGCTAAGGAACTGTCACCCTTAGAGTGGGTTAGGGTCATTCCGAGTTGGATACTTTCCCCCACAACAAACTGGTGACTCCACTGGGGAGCGTGTCTTGTTGGTAGCTTGTGTTTCTTGCTATTCATTTCTTAAACAAAGGGAGTACCGAATCGAACTGCGTTCGAGTCCTTCAAACGCAAAGTAGAGGGCAGCTATTCTAGCCCAGTGCTGGGCATGTTTATGATTTTAAGAGCTGATCCACAAGGACTCTTTTTTGCTCTTTGTGATAGTGTTCATCTTCCTTTTATCATCCTCTAGTGTATACTTGACTGATAGCCTCTGATTTGGCCAAAAACCATTGATTTTTGAGCAAACCGTGACCCAGAATCTGAGAGAGACGAGAGTTGTCTCTTCAGTGCAGCTGCAGCAAAGGCTACCTGTGCTGCAATGCAGGTCCCGAAGGGGCCACCTGCGCTGCATGTCAGATTGATAGTGTAGCACCTGCGCTGATCCAGTTTTGCCTTGTGCAACTGGGATTCCCCACTGTCTGTTGCCCAGTTTTCAGTATTGTTTTTGCAGCCTGTTGTCAACCTGTATACCCAGCTGAAACCACTTCTCTTTGCCTTCATTCCGCCTCAGTTGTATGAAGAAACCATGATTGTTCTTATTGTATTTCTTGCTGTCATTCACAGTTTCCCATAGCGAAAGTGAACTAGTCTTGCTATGACCTCTTGGATCTAGACCTATGAGTATGTGTCGTTGTGATTCTAAGAGCTAGTTTATTGCTGTTCATAAGCTGCTTGAGCATTTTCTTTCGTTATATGGTTCGAATTTCAGTATTTCTTGTGTTGAAACGAGTGAATCTTAAGGTGTTCTTTTGATTATTGGACAAACACTTGTTTGCTTTCGCTTGAAATTGAATTCGAAATTATACAACAGCTTTCTTTTTGTAATACATCAACATTAAGGAAGAAGAAAAGAAATACTTGCATTGTGCATGTGCATTTTGACAGTTTGCATGTCGATTTAGGAAAAGTGCATCAATGTGTGCTCTATGATCTGTTTGAAAAGATGATGTCTTTCTTTTCCTTCAGTAGTTAAGGTTTTCATAAGTTGAAAGAATTGAAAAAGCTTGCTTATCATTCTTAGACTGCATTTAGGAGTTGTATCATACATCACGTGGTGATCCATAAAGGCAAACTGCTAAGCAAGATCAACCTAAAAAGAACTGAATTTATCTAACAACGCTTTGAAACATAACGAAACACGGTAGAGGTCTAGGTAGAGACGTGAACCGACGTCTTTAAACATAGTGACTGTCGATCTCTACGAAGGTGGGTGATTCCTCCTGAGGGACGATAGCACTAATACGGACTTGTGCCCCCGCGTACCGTCGCGTATATTGGGGGACACCTATAGGAACAAAGCCTTTATCCATAGGAAGCCGTGTCGGCCGCCCTACTGATCGCGATGCAGTGAACACAGCATTCACGAAGATCGACCACTCGTACCGTAAAACGTATTTTGTGGTTTCGCGAAAGGTTTGGCACACCCTCTGCCTAGAACTCCAGAGTAGTTTCTTTTGGCCTGTTTCAAACTCTATAACTGAAAAAGTCCATCCGAGCATTTGTCACTTCGGGCTCGTTAATACATCGAAGGAGACTAGAGTCATATTTAGCTTTTTCTCGACTCTTAAAAAGTGAAAAAGCAAAGTTGTGTCTAAAGCGTCGTCATATAAAATTCATTCTAAGCGGAATATAATCACCCCTTATTCCTACGTTGATCTTTGGGTTGAGAACATGGAACACACCAACCAAGGGATTCCATGAGATGGGACCCCTAGCCCTTTCCCCTCTTGGGGAGAAGTTGGTGCGCCCCACATGGCCACATTGTCGCTTCCAGGACTGACAATTGGCCTGCCAGTTTGGCTATTCTCAACCGCTGTAGTTCAGACCACCACGGTTCCTGAACAATCGAGTCAACAGTTAGACCAATCTAGAGCTACCCTCCAACCTTCCACTTCTTATAAACCTTCATCCGATCCTTCTTCTTCGAAAGGTCAAGCCGCCGAAAGCGGAGCTCCCATAGAAAAGAAGAAGGAAAAGAAGAAGAAAGAAAAGAAGCAGAAGGAGCCGAAGGCGCCTGGGGGCAAGCAAAAGGTATCTAACGAAAATCCACACACAGCACGGACCAGGCCCAAATCGCCATGTGTCATATGTAGAGGAGACCACCTCCACCGTGATTGTCCCAGTATTCCCCGGATACTAAGGGACTGGTCCCCTCGTTTGCACAGTTCGGAAGCATCAACCTCTGACAACCAGGTTGAATGCTTACCGTCGACCAACGAAAGTAAAGGTTCTAGACGACGAAGGGGAATGAGATTCCCCTGCGAACTGTGTGAAGGCAATCACACCCTCCGCCGTTGTCCCTTTTTAGATGAAGCAAAGAGAGTTTTGGAAGATCAACCGGTTGCACCGTTGCTACTTCCTCCTGGATATCAAAAACTCGCGCCAAGTCCTTCGTTGGTTGAAAATGCAGCTGCCCCGCGCATAGGGCCAGCTGAAGTGTGAGTCACTGAAAGTGAACCTACTGAATCCGGATCGGACGAAAGTCCAAAGGTCGAAATGGCAGTTGACCCGGTTCTCCCTTCAGAAGTTTCATCTTCAAATACCACAGTCACTGAGGATTCATCTTCATCTGACACCCCTACCGAAGAGAGTAAGGATGACACCGTCCAGATTCTTTTCATCAACACCGATTCTGATGAACATCAGGGCAATGTGCCCACTCCTTTATCGCAGCAAGGAGCCTCGTCAGGAACATATCTGGCCATATATTTGGTCCCACCACCAAGCAACCTAGTTGTGTCCTTTGATTGGAACCAACTAGGCAGACCCCGGTTACCAGCCAGTATACCATTTAGAATTATAGTCCAAATATACAAAATGGTGATAGCTGGAACTATCATTGATGAAGGGGCACCTGTGAGTATCCTGTCCTCTATTGCTTGGAAAGCACTGGGTTGCCCGGCGCTTTTGCCCGAGACAAGGAATCTCTTGGGTTTTGACAAAGGAACCAGTCGACCATTAGGGATTCTACCTAATGTGCCTATTACCTTGAAAGGGAAGGCTGTCAAGATGAACTTGATGGTCGTCCAAGGACCCTTGGATTATAACCTACTCCTTGGACGAGACTACATATATTGCATGGAAGCAATAGTCTCCTCACTCTTTCGAATAATGTGTTTTCCATACGAAGGAAGAATGGTCAAGCTCGTAGACCAGCTTTCACTTCCGGGATCACGCATTGCAAGTAGTCACATACCTATCCTGAATGGTCTATTTGATCAAGAAAGGTCTCTACCTCCGGTTCTTCTTCCTGATGAATGCGAGTAATTCGGGAAAGGAAGGCCGGAACCCAGGGGGCATGCATCCTGGTCTGCTCTGGAGGCAGAAAAAACCTTGGGTGTAGAGTAGAATTTCCGCGGGAGAATATGACTAGTCCGTACCCCGTCCCCTCCTTCTTCTTCGTAAAACAGAAGAGCCGGCAAGAGCTCTCATGCGGAAGAAGGGGCAGTTAGGAATGGGGTTGTTCTGGAAAAAGATTCTTTTGTTAAAGTTATGTGGGAGGACGGGGGCCCGTTACTCACCTTTGTCTAAATAAGTAGGCTCTGCCAAAGAAGGGGATCCGTTTGCGGCAGCAAGTAGTAACCATCCTTGGATTAAAGGCAAGCCTCACCAATTAAAACAAATGTTTTAAAGGATAAGTAGGGACAGCCTCCAAAGAAAGAGATTCTATTGCTGCAACAAATTGTAACCATCTTTGTGTAACCTAATGATAGACATCACCGAAGAAAGTTTCTGTTTGAAAGGATTAGCAGAAGGATCTTTGGATAACCTGAAAGAGGTAAGCCTCACCTGTTGAAAACAAAGGTTTTTAACGGAAAAGTAGGGGCGACCTTGAAATTAGACTTACACCTGGGGGCATTCAAACCTCTTGGAATGCAAGCTCGGGCGGATTTTTAGTTTTAGGTAGGACTAACCCCGCTAACCCGTAGATAAGCCGATACCCGGCTTGCACAAAGAGAGGATATGGAGCAATACGTAGGGAGATGAAGCTCTTTAAAAAATAGCGATCTCCCATGAGACCTTCGTACTTTATGACTGGTAAAAATGAGCAGTTTTGGCAAATTTCATGCTCGTTAAAAAAATAAATGCAAGATCCGAGCAGTTTTAATGCGGAAATTCATGCTCGTTAAAAAATAAACATAAGCATGTGAGCAAGCTTCCCCCAGAGTTCAAGCTCATTAAGAAAAAATTGTTGGAAATAATACTGAGAGGGGGGGAGTAAATCAGTATTATCGGATCAATAAAACTTTTTCAATGCTCAGAAACATACACGCTACTTTCATTAAGTGAACCCGCGTGTACACGAGACTGTATCTAATGCAACAAGCGTATACCCATAGATCTTATAATTCAGTTAGCTTTAATCTTCTGTAAACGCATCAGAACATTATTAAGTATATTAACAGTAAACAGGTGCAGTATAACAGAACAGAACATCACACAAGAGCCACACACATGAACACCATGATATAAGGTGGAAACCCAATGTGGGTGAAAACCACCTGCTACAATTCGTCTCTTTCTTCTTTAATGAGAGACTTATTTTACAATGTACTGGTGCAGTCCTTTACCAGTACGCAGGCTACAACCTGCAGAGGGCTACAACCCTCTCTCGTTTTCAAACTACTTCTGGAAGGGAGCTACAACCCCCTCAGCTCTTGTACTAGCTGATCCATTTACTAGTACGTAGGTGCTGACCCTACAACCTTCAGGGACCATGTTTCATCAATTTTCAGACTGGATCCAAGAGTACAAAACATACATTACTGCAATACAATCATCAACTTATACTTGCATCATAATTCATTAAACAACCCAATACTGAATCACTGAAACCCTGTCATCAAGAACACAGAACCCAAACCAGAGCCCAGAACTTTGCAACAACCACCAGAATCAGCAGCAACCTGAAATATCAAATCTTATTATGTATACGCTACTTCACTGTACCAAAACCGCCTGTATACACGCTTTCACCAAAGGCAACCCGCGTGCAGATCTAGAGATAGATTCTTATGCCTTCGCTGTCAGATCCGACCCTTGCCAAAACGTCCCGAACAGATAACCAGCAATACCAGATCCTCTCACTGCGTCAGACACACAATACATCTCTTTGCCTAATGATCTTCTCCTTATATAGCCTTAGGCCTTGTTCAATACCAAGAGCCAAAACCATAGTAACACAATACCATCAACTTCAAAACTAGGGATCGACACGCCCGTCGAGACACAATGGTCTGAAACCATAGGCACAACTTCCAAGGACTAACCGCCATGGACCAAAGGTACTTTTCCACATACACGCACTTTTGCTGAATCCAACCTGCGTGTACACGCGACTTGGGCTTAAGGAACCTGCGTGTATGAACTTTCTTGCCATGCTATACTAAGATCTGTCCTCTGATTAAGTTGCCATTACCTGTACCAACCTCTGAGCACCTGTACCAACCTCTGAGTGAGTTGCCATCAAGGACAACACTTGAAACATAATGCCAACAAAAATGAATCGGTAAATAACCATTTGAGACCGTAAATTCATCAGCCATAAAAGCCTTGGTCGTGTTTTGTGCACCGTCACCTCCACTTTTCATTTGGCCGATCATTCACATCCACTTGATTGTTTACCTATTTTGAGGAACAGCTGCGAAGAGTGATCCCACCTAGCCATCCTTGTAATACTGTCGTGATTGGAAAATTCCAACCTGTACCTGGAATCTGCTGCTATCCCTGTTTATCACTCGTTCCTCAAAATACGAGTCTTCTTTGAGCTCTTTTCACTGACTCGTAAAAAATAAAAAGTTTGCCGAGTTTTGGCCTTCCAGCTCGTTAAAAGGACCGGAAGAGCTATCCCTCCTCTAGATTTTAATCTTTTTGCACCTGAGGGATTATTGCACAAAAAGATCGAGCGCTTGTCTAGTTCGGCTCGATAAAGCTATCGAACATTCGTCCCTTCTGTATTGTTTTATACTTTTTCGGACTTAAGGGATTAGATGACGAAAAAGGACCCCTGGAGTCCACTTTATGTACCCTTTTCAGACTCTCTAAAAATGAAAAGGACCGAGTTGTCTTTGTCGCTGGGCTCGTTAAAAATATTAGATAGCGACAAACTTGTCTTTAGACGAGAACGAGTTTCCCTATTGCTAGGCTCGTTAAAACATAGCGATGGGCTTGCCCGAAGGGCAGGTTATAGAACAGGCATATGTTATCATCCTCAAGCTTGACAAAAATAAAGAGGTACTGGTCAGAAATGACTGGGGAAAAATTGGGAAGAACCTCAAAGCTTAATGGTAGCAAGTCGCTCTTGAACATGACACTTTTGCCTCCGTAAAATATCGGGTTGGGTTATTATCATTCACCGGTCCCTTCACCATGGTCTCGCCATACCATCCATACATGGGGTAATGCTACCGATCCATCACATTAGTGTCGTTATATGTTCAAGAGATGTCATTCAGAAAGTGTCAACCGGGTCCCATCCACTATTGTACATCATCTTTCATCCTTCCATGACCACCACCCTGAATCATATTTCACAGATCGTTTTCACCATCATCACTAGCTCCGTTCCGTGTCACTGATGTGGGATTCATTAAGGCCCTCCTTTGACGGATCACTTCTTGTCAACATCAACTCATTATCCAAGAAGTTGATCTAGGAACACCCCCTCAGTACTTTGAAGCTTGCATGCCTCAATGGCAAGCTTCTCATTCCCGGCGATAGGTATACATTAATGACCTTCGACCGGGAGACTTTGCGTGGTGTTCGACGTCAGATCCTATATTCACGCCACGTGAATTGTGCTGTAGTACCTTGAGGGTCATCATCATTATCGGTGATTCCTCTCGCGCTTGTTAACAGTTTACGTTATTGACTGGTAATCAAGCGATGTCTTTCCATGTTCGACTTCAAGAAATTCTCACAGGGATCGACTTGTACTAGAGTGAAGATCGGACAAGTTTGAAGACCCCGGATCTAGTTTCATCCATCCGGGCTGCGATATATATTCAGGAGATAAAAACATAGACACGTGCAGCAGATGATCATCCTACTAAAAAAGGATGATAATTAAAAGCAGAGAATTATCAGTCTATTATGAGACGATCGTTTGTTTATGTACAGCAAATGTATTTATAAAGCTAAGAATGGGAAATGCCCGCATCAGCTAGATCATGAAAAGAAAGTATGAAAAGATAATGTATTGTATTGTATTTTGTTACAGGTCACCTCCCGACGATTGAATGAACTTCGGATCCTCCTAATAAAGCATTTCACCCGATAAACGACCTCATACTTTAGGGGGCAACTGTTATAGACATTTTTGTACCTTACAGCATAGAGCATGAAATGTCAATAATCTAAGGGATCCAAAGTCCCTAAACATGTTGTTCTTACCCTTAGAGGAACAAGGTCAGCAAACCACAGCACTACAAATCAATTCTCCACTAAAAAACACTCAAAAATAGGTCAATTTTGGATCAAAGCAGCTCCTCCACTAAGCATCTGCGCTGAAAGTCAAAAGCTCTATGGTGTACCTGCGTTGCATAGCAAGTGCAACAAAGGCTACCTTTGCTGGGCATACTTTGACATGTGGAGGAATCCTTTTCTCAATGTGCCAGTGCCCAGGAAGCTTCCAAAAAGACACTTGATCAAAAGATTCGCCTAATGATGAGTTAAGAGCTTCTAAAACTCAAAGTGGAAGGTAGAAACTCCGAGTGAAGAACTGAAGAACACCTGGAGTTGAAGAGGACAACAAGTCACACATCAAGCTGACTTATCTTCACTCCAAATCTCTATATAAGGATCTCATCCCATGGGATCTAGAGGCCGGAATTTGGTGCAAAGAATTGTTGTTGGTTTACAGTTGAGAGTATTGGGTGATTGCTTGAGGGAGGTGAAGAAGAGATTTCTCTCCGTCGGGAAGGTGATGCTGGATTGGACCTCTCATGGTTGTATCACCGCCTCAACCTTACTTCCATATATTAATAAAGCATTTGAGGTTCTTCTATTCGCATGTGTTTCAATGATGTATTGTCTTACTTGCGTATTTGATTTATGCTAATCCTTGAATCAGTTATGAATGCATGCTTCTTGTAGTTTCCTTTCTTTGTCTTGTTTGCAGGATCTCGTGTAGCTGGGCCCGTAAAAAGACTTGGAGCTGGGAGCAAGTGGCGAATAGAGGGGATTGGATCGACCATTTGCGCAAGACATCGGTAAGTGGATCTCTTCCTTCTATCTCTTGCATGTCATAAAGAAGTAACTTTAGATAGCTTTGCTTTCAGTTGTTGCTAAGGAACTGTCACCCTTAGAGTGGGTTAGGGTCATTCCGAGTTGGATACTTTCCCCCACAACATATAGGTAGACCTCAACAAAATTGCAATCATCCAAAGGGTCCCACCTCCTCAGAAGGTGAGAGATGTCAGAAGTTTCCTAGGCTTAGTTGGCTATTACCAAAGATTCATTAAAGATTTCAGCAAGCCAGCCTCTCCTTTGTTTGGCCTCTTAGGTAAAGATGTCAAGTTCATATGGTCAGAAAATTGTCAATACGCCCTAGATACCTTGAAGAGCAAGCTCGTGACTGCCCCAATTGTGAGAGGCCCAAACTGGGCCCTACCTTTCCACATTCAAATAGATGCCTCGAACAAAGTAATAGGAGTATCCTTGGGACAAATTCATGAAAAATTGCCTTATGCCATATACTTTATAAGCAAAAACATGTCAAAGGCCGAGTTAAACTATACAGTGACTGAGAAGGAACTCCTAGCTGTCATGCATTTCCTAAACAAATTTAGACATTATGTCACAGGCTATCAAACATTTGTGCACACTGATCATGCTTCAATTAGATATTTAATGAAAAAAGAGGATGTGAATGCTCGCATTATTACATGGTTTCTTTTTTTGCAACGATTTGATTTGACCATTATTGATAATCCTGGTAAAGAAAATGTTGTTGCTGACCTTTTGTCTAAAGTAAATTTTCCTACAGGTGAAGGAGGAATGTTGGATGACCAAATGCCAGATGAACATTTGTTTTCTATCTCATTACTCTCTCCATGGTTTGCTGATATAGCAAACTACTTGCTTTCAGAATTGTTTCCACCACAATTATCCTCGAAAGAGAAGAGCAAGATAGTAAGGAAAAACACCCCTTTCACCTGGATTGGGGGCAATCTTTTCAAACATGGCCCAGATCAGATCTTGACAAGATGTGTCAGGGAGGAGGAAGTCTTTGACATCCTCCTGACCTATCATTATGGGCCTTGTGGAGGTCATTTTGCAGCAAAAAGAACTTCCTTCAAGATATTGCAAGAAGGCTACTACTGGCCCACTCTTCAGTAGGATGTGTGGAGATATACCAGCCAGTCTGATTGGTGTTAGAGGATGGGGAAACCTACTCCAGAGGATGAAATTCCCATTCAACCTCAAGTGACCTTTAAGCCATTTGAGAAATGGGGCATGGACTTTTTGGGGCCTATCAGCCCTCCTTCAAAGCAGAATCAATACATCATTGTGTGCACCGATTACCTGACAAAGTAGGCAGAGAAAAAAGAAATAAAAGCAACAACAAAGGAAAAAGTAGCTGAATTTTTGAGAGAGAACATATTCTACAAGTTCGGGTATCCAAGAGAATTGGTCACAGATCAAGGTAGTCAGTTTACTTCCAATTTGATTGAAGACCTACTCACACATCATAGAATCAAGAACAGGACTTCGACCCCTTACCATCCAAAAGCCAATGGGTAGGTGGAGGTCACTAACAAAGCATTGGAAGGGATCCTTATAAAGGTAGTGAGTAGCAGCAAAAAATACTAGGCGATCAGATTAGTTGAGGCCACTTGGGCCTACAACACAACATGGAAGACCACTACGAGGTTCACACCCTATGGGCTGTTCTATGGGAAGAAGGTTGTGCTGTCAATAGAATTTCAATTCAATACCGTGAGGATGGAAGCTCAGTTGGACCTAGACATCAGCCATGCATAAAAAGAAAGATTACTTCAGCTCAATGGTTTGGATGAACACAGAATGTAGGCCCTTATCCATACAGAGGTAGTTCAGCTTCAGAGAAAGATATGGCATGATAAAAATATGAAGGAGAAGCAATTCCAAGAGGGAGATTGGGCACTACTCTATGATTCAAGATATAAAGATTTCAAGGGCAAGCTAAGGACAAGATGGCTGGGACCCTACACTGTGGAGAAATGCAATGACAATGGTTCAATTCTGATCAAAACCATTGATGATGAAGCGATCCCTATGCTTGTCAATGGACATCGGTTGAAAGTATACAAGAAACCCCTCTCCAAGTGAGAGTTCATTGAAGACTTGAATAAGACAATGATGGTAGTGGAGCATGTCTTATCCTCCACTTCACCCACTCACTGAATAAAAAGAAAAAAATAAAAATAAAAATAAGAACTCAAGTGAAAACCTCCATGAGGCACTTGAGTCCGATCATTGGGTTGAAAACCTCATGTGAGGTGGCCTAGTGATGTCAAAACATAAGAGAGAAAAATAAGATCCCTTGGTGAAAACCTCCCTTGGAGGTGCCCAGGGTAGGAAACTAGGGTGAAAACCTCCTTGAGGTGCCCTAGTTGTTTTCAAAAAAAAAAGAGAAAAAAGAAAAATGAATTTCCAGTTGCATTACAGGTTTGCAGGAGGACTACAGGAAGCAGTAGAAGGTGCCAAGGGAGCCCTAAAACCAACACCAGCACCTATCCTACCTTCTCACACATTTCTCCATCATTCTTGGCATTTTTTTCACCTCACTATGCTTATTTTTCAAAAACCATTTTTTCTACATGAGGCTCTGTGTTTTCTACAGGAGGCTTCTGTAGGAGTTACAAAGAGCCAGAAATGGATATAAAAGGCAGTTTGAGGGACAGGGAAGCTTCATAAAAGAAATCTATATATCCTCCTGAAGTCTTCAAACCTCTTTGCTATCATGTCCAAGCCTGCATCACACCACAAGCATCATTCCTCTTCTTGTCCAAGAAAAACACAGAAAAAACAGTTCTTCAGGAAAAGAAAAAATAAGAAAGTGAACAACACCATCAACCTCACTTGAAGCCTACCTATTACCTCTCCATCTCTGTCTACATCTTTGGCATCATCCTCATAGCTCCAAGCATAGAAAGAAGCTAAAGTTTCAAGGGGAGATGTCGCTACAGGAGCTCCTGTAGCAGTTGATCCCATTAAAATCTAGCATCGGCAACAAGAGGGTGTAAATATGACGGCTCATTAAGACACCTAAAGCTCAAATCTAGCCAAAGAAGAACCTACACAAGGCACAACCACACATTAGAAAGAAAAAAACATGCATCAAAATAAACAAGGGCATGCAACAGAGAGAAAGAACCACAACACCTCACAAGCAAATACATCCGGATCTCAGGTGAGTAACTAACTCGCTCCTCTGTTTGCATTTGTGTAATTAGAAGGCATGAAAAGGTGATGAGATGGTTGAGTTTGAACAAGGGAAAGGTGGCCAGTTAACTTGGTCACCTTCATCTAGTTGACTCCAATCATCCGAAGATGTCACCCACACGTGCGCACAATCAACTCAAGAAAGATGTCAAGGACTAGTGGAGGAAGTACGAAATTTGATGCAATCATGAGGTATGATTACAAAGAAAGGCCATGATGACAAGGCAGGTGGGGAACAATGGTCCGAATATGGCCAACATACACTTTGCCAGCTCACCCTCCATTACTGGAAATATCCATAGAAAGTAATAAGTACTCATCCCCGAGCACTCTCACCACCGTTTCCTTCATTCTCTTCTCGGAACTTCGCTCCTTCAATCTCCTCATGCCCGCATAGCCTCGTAACCATCGTTATCCATTAATCTCTCCCATATTCCTACTCTCAACATTTTCTACAAGAGCACTAACAGGTTCTACAGGAGCACCTACAAGGATTCTACAGGAGGGACAACAGTCTTCTACACGAGGGCCAGTGAGTTGTTTTGAAGGGAGAAAACATGAGTTTTAGTACGATTATTAGGCTAAGGAGGTAAGTTCCATGCATACTCCCATTGAATATCAAAATATGCAAGCAGTGGTTTAAATTCGAGGGTGAAATCAAGCCTTTAGGTGGAGGAAATACATAAAAAAATTCTGCTTATTTCTAAAAAAACACAGTCTCTTTGTTTCTCTATTTTTCTTCAAAAATTGTTATCTCCTTCTCCCATTTGGTTTCCCAAAGAAGCATAGACAAAATGACAAGAGGTTTTATGAGAAAGGAGCCCACCAACTCCTCTAGGTTCCATGCACATCACCAAGTAGTGGACATATTCACAAGAGCAAATTGGATGAACTTTTTGAGAAATTCTGAGGGTTTGATGAGGAAATTGCTCAAGAATTTTCCCACTCTTGGGTCTCTCACACCAGATCACATGCCACTGTCACCTATAGAGGTATTTTCATGGATATAACCCCTGAATTTATTAGTAGGGTCGCTACCCTTCGTCTTGGATTACCTTGGAGTAAGGATGAGAAATAAATTGGCCAGGCTACTAAGAGATTTTTTTTCCAAAATAATGAAACCCCTGTAGAGGATAAAAATGGCATTACAAAGGCTATCATACCATATCATTGGGATGAAGTTAGATAACAAATAATCAAATATATTTCCTATGAGGGGAGGTACAACATTGTCTATGGTTTCCATTTTAGAATCCTTCATGAATTAAGACATGGCATGGACACTCCAACCCCTCAAAAGCTCAGCATCACCTACATCCTCCTGTAGTCTCTCATTGACTCCAGTATTAAAGTTCAAGCCAGGAATTCATACCGGCTCACTCACCATGGGTTAATCAAAATTTTAGTGGAAGAAGCCCTCCTTACATTTACACTCCCTATAGCATGGGAAATCATCTGAAACATGACAGCAGAGGATGACATAAAAGCCCTAACCTATGATATGAGTCCTACTGGCAGTGAGGAGGAAGAGAAGAAAGGGGGAGAAGGTGAAGTGACTGGTGACTTAGTAGAACAAGAAGGGAAGGAGGAAGAAACTAATATAGAGGAAGAGAAAGTTGAAGAAATAGAGCAAATAGAGACAGAAAGAGAAATAGGAGGAGGAGAAAAAGGGGCAGAAAAGACAGAACAAGGAGAAGTGTCCCCTGAGACTCTCGAAAGAGAAGTAGTAGCTACTCTCACTGCCTCAGTACACCCATCAAGCCAAAATAGAAGAGGAAAAGGCAAGCCTCCATATATTTTAGGGCTAGGAAGAGCACAAGAATCAAAATAGGGAAAACCCAACCTTCTTCAGAAGAGCCAATTATAATTGAAGATTCACACTCTGCCCAAAGGAAAGAATCCCCTCCTAAGGCACCTATCACATATGGAAGGGGGACTCCTAGATCTCCCACATGGAAAGAAAAGGTAGAACTACAAGACCCAAAAACAGTCCTACAGGAGGCACAAATAGTTCTGTAGGAGACACTTTCAAAACTACAGGAGACCCCAAAACTGGAGAAAGAAATGGAAGGACAACCACAACTAAAGGAGGAAGAAACAGAGCTACAAGAACCTAATCCTCATCCCAGTCTTGCCTCCTATTACAGTCTTCTTGAGGGGGGAAGAATAATTCAACAAAAATTTTCAATTCCACTATTCTTTGAATTAGAGAAAGAGAGGATAAGAACACATATGTGGATGCAAATAGCCAAATCCAAAGGAGTTGAGGGTACTAGCCATATGGAGAACAAACTCAGAGAAATGGGCAGATAGTTGAGTGCTATCAGACATAGGGAAGCAATTAAAAGAAGCCAACTTGAAACAGAAAATGAATTGCTAAGGAGGCATATGTAAGAGAAAGAGACCCAACTGGCGTGCATGGCGAACTGTTCCATGGAGGCATTGCAATGTAGAACACCAAAAAAATTCTATGGCCTGTATCTCAGGGACCAATGGTTGTAATTTCAGATAAAGACTTTGGCATAAAGAGGCACAATGCCTTTCCAAGGTTACAAGAAGTTTATAGACCTGTGTGACCATAGCACATCAGAAGATAAGGAAAATATGGCATAATTCTACCTACATAACATGGCCCTCACATACATGAATGTGTGGGACCCCAATGCTAGGCTAGGGGACCTGCAACTAATGGTTATGGCCTCATGGATGAGCCATGAAGAGTTAAGGGCAATAGAAATAAGAATGTTGATGGTAAAGGAGCAGAATGAGCCATTAGTGATCAGAGCTTAGCCATCAAACCCCATGACACTCATTAGCACACATAACCTGCTTGTTAATAATCCATAGATTTCCGCTAGATATATAAGTGATCAGGCACAAGCCATTGCACACTTTGAGTATATGGAAACACTACTTGGGGATAACTGTGTGCATGCATGTATGAGGAGATGGAACACCTTACCACACAATTTGTAGATCAGGGAATATCATCCCCAATGAGGATGAAGGAGGCATTAAGGAGATTGACAATGTATAATCGCTCCATGCAGAGGCTGAAGGTCTACTGGATTGGCCTCAAATTGAGTCCCCCACTGCTGCTAGGCATGCTGGAAGGTAGAAGAGAAGAAGAAGAGTAGGAGTAGTGGGAAGAGATAGACAGGAAGGCAGGATTCTATGACAACAAAGAGGAGATCACATTAGAAGCATGGGATACTAGGGAAGCCACCAGGGCCATAAAAGATGAGGAGATGGACTCAGTTGCTCAGAGGATGAGCAACACTTTTAGTAGGGGGATGATGATGAGCCTCATAAATGGGTAATTATATGGGGTCATTTTACCTCCTAAGTTAGTCAAATCAACCATTCTCTTAGCTTATTGTATGATTTTATGATTATATTTATGCTTATAGAGTGAGTTGAGTTAGTTATGATGACATGTGGTCTAACATGTGTTTAATGCAAATTATTGATGATTTTTGAGGTCAAAGTCAAGGATCAAATGGGAAAATGGCAGAAATAACTCGAAGTGGACAAAGGAGAGGACTTACAGGAGGGAATCCCCCTCATTTATTACTCCTCACTTCAAATTCCCTTTCATTGAACTCAGAGTACAAGCAGCTAAGTCATGCACTAGAAGGCAACTGAGCAAGTGGAGGATGACTGATAATTATCTCGAGTTTTGGGAGCCAAGCCTCCCTGATTTTAAGGAAGCTATTGGTAGCTTCATTTGTATAAGTAGGGAGGCCTAGGGCCTCAATAGTATCAGACTTTTGCTGGATTTTTGTTGTACTTTTGCTTATGTAAACTCTGCTCAACTTCGAGCTTATTATTTTAGAAGTTCCATGTAATGTTGTTATTGTTTTGGAAATAAAGATGGAATCCTTTTTGAGATAGCACTAAGTTACCTCAGAGGGTTGAAGCTCTTGGTTTAGGGCCCAATCCAAGCATTCAAGCTCCTCTTTACTTTTATTTGTATGTTTTATTTCAGTTTGTAGATTACGTTACTCTTAGATGTATTTCTTTCATGGTCAAGAATAGGTTGCTTTTGCGGATTCAATAGTTTCCTTCCATTTGTGATTTCTATAGCAGGTTAAGCGATGATAAAGAAAATATCCAAAAGGCTAGAAACAATGCCTTAGCCTCTCTTCCTACCTCTAGGACAATGATTTGAGGCAAAGACCCTCTTGCTGCCCCAAAAACACAAATTTTCTTCATTCATAGGACTTCTAGTGTTTACAACATTTTAGTTGGTTAATAGTCTAGTCTTCTTTGCCTCAAAACTTCTTCATCATGCTCACTTATTTATTTACCATAGTATTCTTCCATGCTTTCCTTTCTTGCAACATTTATCAACATTTCCTTTCATAGATCATAGTTTAGATTAGTTTGATGCAAAACTCTGTTTTTCTAGATGCACTTATTTCATTGCTTGCTTAATATAATATGTTGATTGTCAGTTGTTTATGTAGTAGATATCTTCTAGTAGTAGGCCAGCCTATCATCCATCCCATCCTCCATCTGATCCATGCCCTACAGGTCGCCCAAGTCTCTCCTCAATTCTGCCTTAGTTTCCTACATTTTCCATAGAATTTCTTCCTCTCTCCTTGAGCAAATCCAATCATATTTCTATCTCCTAATGATTCTTGGTAGACCCTATGTGCCCTAAAACTTCATTCCAACCTTCATCCACCTTTCCCTCCCGCTCTCACACCCTCCAAATAGGAAAAAATTCTCTCAGCCTCCTCCTGTAGGCCTCCTGTAGAACGTTGTTTTTCCTCCTGTAGATTTTCTTGTAGGCTTTCTTTTGAAGGCCAAGTGTGGAAAAAGCCTCTAGAAGGCCACCTAAGACCTCCTAGGACCCAACCACACCATCCTACATCCTATCAAGTCCCAAAAAATCCCTTCAACACCACCTATTCGTTGCCACATTCACAAACAATAAATCACATCCATGTCAAATTCACATAAAAATACATAAATATCAAAAAAGATGTTTTTTGCTCATTTACTTCCAGAAATAGCTTAGTTACATGTTCTTTAATTCCTTGAGTACGTAATGGAATTATTTTCATGGTTTTCATAGTGCTTTTTACAAAAGTATGATTCATTGGTTAGTTAGGATTTACTTTGTTTGCTTTACATTTCAGTCTTTCTCCTTTCTGCAGTTAGAGTAGTATCTGTAGAATAGTCTTTCTCTCCTTTCATCACATATAGAGCTTCTTCTAGAATCCATCAAAGTTGGCTTGAGTTCCTAGTGATCTTACACCAGCTGACCAAGTGACAACCTTCAGTAAGAACTAGTACTTGTGTGTATAGCACCGTCGCTTCAAGGTTTGTTACACAATACCGGGTTGATAAGAGTAAAGAGGTAGCCCAAGAGTTGCAACATTATTGTTGCAATACTATCGCTCACCAAAAACCTTGTAAGACATTCAGATCACATGTACTCCACCTATCTCAATTCTATGTGATAATACAAGTGCCATCAATATTTCAAAGAATCCAGTCATGCGCTCGAAGACCAAGCACATACCCATCAAATATCATTTTTTATGTGAACAAGTGCTTGAACAAAAAGTCAAACTAGAATATGTTTCGTCCAAAGAATAGGTTGCTGATATATTCACTAAACCACTTCCTAGAGAGAAATTTGAATATCTTAGACAAAAGCAGGGAGTAGTTGCTGCATCATCCTGCTGTTAAAACCTATTTTCTTCAAATAAAGGTGGTTATACATGAGTTTCATAAAGCGTAGTCATGTATGTACATGAATTTCTTTCGGCACAATCGCGTATATTTTGGTTTGAAGGAAAGTAGTGGGCCAAACTCAAGAAAAAGGGATTTGCCATGGTTCTGTCAATTATCTGCTCTGTTTGATGATGATTTCACTCTGCTGATAACATATGGAAATATATTGGTTCTCATAAAGTTGCTGATAACTTGATGTATATCTGACTGATGATGATGGTTTGATATCTTTTACTGACATATGCAATGATCATATCTGACAGTGAATAGGTGGAACAGGTTTAGGGGGAGATCATGGTTGATATAGTTTGGTAATTAATGATGGACATATATAGGTTGTTGGTCTGGATGCTGATTGATAGAGGTTGCTAATGATGCAGACCATATGATAGTTGTTGATGACTATCATGATCTTGTTTAGATGTTTGGTCTCTGTTATATAAGTCATGTACATGTTTTAATGTAAAGGTCATGAAAAGAACTAATTTGTAACCCAACCATGCATGGGATGGATGATGTAATGTTTGTATTTTTCCATGTATAAATAATTGCATATCCCCACTTGGTTGGGTGGATGAGTCAAATTTGGTATTTCCCCACTTGATTTGGAGATGGATGTATGTATGAGTCATTGGTGATAGGAAGGTCATTTGTATGTATAGAGCCATGTTCTTATTTTAGAACATATTTTTATAAACTTTGCTTATGCTTAGGGGGAGCATGGACTCGATCATGGGAGCTCAATCAACACACTTCATCATATTAGAGATTTTAGCATGCACTCAGGGGGAGCATGACCCTTTTCCCTTGATGACAAAGGGGGAGAGTGACTTGGTGTAGTTGTTGTTGCCATCAAGTCCAAAGGGGGCGATTGTTGGCATTTTGATGTATGTGTTGTACTTGTATGATGTATGTGTTGTACTTGTATGATGTATGTGTTGTACTTGATGGAAACCCACTTATAGCATAACAACTCACTTGTATATGGTAACTAGATGAATCTACAAAAGAGATATCGGATGTGACAAAATGCATGAAAGTGGTGGTTACATATGTGATGAAATGCAGGGCAGCTTGAAGGAATCAATTCAAAAGGAAACTCACTCAGATGAAAGAACACAGTATACCAGGTTAACAGCACAAAGTTACAGATTAGACTGCACAAAATGAAGAAAGAGAGGTATACGCAGGTTCACCATTGGCCAAGCTGCGTATACATGCGAGTTCACTGTATACAAGTTGTATATACGTACACACGCACTTTCACAAAAGGAAAAACATGTATACCTTGGAAAACTAAGTTTTTGGCCCATGTTATTTTGATCCATGGTATTGGTCCATGGCATTTGCTTTGAGGTATTGACCTGAGATATTTGATCCAAGGTATTGGTCATAAGTGGTTTTGGTCCACGGTATTGGGAGAGGCCTAAAAATATAAAAGGAGGAGAAGATCATTATTCAAGGACACACAAGCATTGAATATCTGATGAAGTGTGAGATCTAGTATGCAGGTTATTGGGTTATGGTGCATTGTTGGATCTTAACCAAGGAGGAAGCTTAGCGTTTGATGAAAGATAAGATCTAATGATGTATGAGGATCTTAAGGCTTGAAGTGAATTATCTTTATGTGATTTGATCTTGTATCTGAATAACTGGAGCATGTTGTATTCTGTAAATATGATGATCTGGGTATCACTAAAGTCTGGAATGGTTGTAATGTTTAAATCATCATTTACAAATCTCTACGCAGGTTCACTTTAGAAAAAGAGTGTATACACACTAGTTCTACATATCAAAGAAGCGTATACATCATAACTTTGATTTGCAGATCTGTACGTAGGTTCACTTTGAGGAAAGCGCGTATACACATAGGTTCAACATATGGAAGTAGTGTATACCTTGTAAAATATGTTTTAGTTGCTTTTGTTTGTTGTTGCAGTGTTCTAGGTTCTGGCTTGGGTTCTGGTTACTATATTCTGGTGATAGTATTCTGAATGATTAGATTGATGGGTGTTCAAAATGATTGATTGATTAGGTTGTGGTTGGTTCAAAAGGTGATTGTGGATGCAAATATATTTGATATGATGTTATTGATGGATCCAGTATGAAAATTTATGAAACGTGGTCCCCGGAAGAAAAAGGAGAAGGTCATAGACTTCTATAGGTCGGCACCTACATACTAGTAAACACATCGGCTAGTACAAGATCTAGGGGGTCGTAGCTCCATTCCATTAGCAGTTGGAGAACGAGAGAAGGTTGTAGCCTTGTGTACGTAGAAGCTTGTGTACTCATAAAAGACTGCACTAGTACAAAAACTATAAACATATTTTTCTTATTAAAAGGAGACAGAGACGATTGTAATAGGTGGTTTTCACCCAAATTGGGTTTCCACATTATATCTTGGTGTTCATGTGTGTTTCTTGTGTGTGATGCTTTAATCTGTTTTTACTACACTATCTAATGAAAGCCTGATATAATGATTAAAGTTCAATACGTGATAATTTGGGTTAATCAAAAGATCTCTGCATATACGCTAGTTGCATTAAGTACAGTCACGTATACACATTAGTTCACTGAGATGAAGTAGCGTATACAAATCAGTTTTGAAAATTAACTTATTGATCTGATAATACTGATTCACCCCCCCAGTATTATTTCCAAAAGAAATTCCACATCCCATTTCGGGAAGACGAGGATTGGAGTGGAGGCCAGTTTAACCTTCAGGACATCCAAACTCTTCATGCAATCATCATTCCAGTAATATGTAACATCATTTTTTAATATATTTTCCATTGGCACGGTTATTTGGGCATAACTTTTGATGAACTTCCTATAAAATCCAGTGTGTCCCAAGGTAGTGTGAAGTTGTTTAACACTTCGTGGTGCTTCCAAGTTTACGATAACAATGATCTTCGTAGGGTCCACCATCAATCCTTGTTTGCAAACCACATGTCCCAGCAGGTTTCCAAAGGGAACGAGGAATGTGCACTTCTTCAGGTTCAGCGCAATTTGGTGCCGATGGCAAGTATCCTGCATCAAACGTAAGCTTGCTACATGGTGCTTAACTAGTCCAAAAATAATCGAGTCATTCATATAGACCTCCAAAAGCTTGTGAATGTATTCTTTGAATGTGGCTACTACAATGCGCAAAAATATAGTTGGCGTGTTCTTCAGTCCAAACGGCATCACGGTGTATTGAAAGCAGCCCCATTATGTTGCAAAGGTCATCTTGCTCCTATCTTCTGGCACGATCTTGATCTGATGGTACCCTGAGAACCCATCCATGAACAAGTATGCTTCCTAACCGCCAATGTTCTATAGTACTTCATCTATGAATGGTGTTGGGAATGGATCGTGTACGCAGGCATCTTTTAGCTTCCATAGGTCTACACATATTCTTATTTATCCCTTCTACTTTTTCTCTCTTGTACTACCATAGGACTCACCTAATTGAATTCTTCCACTGGTTCAATAATTCTGGTTGTGAGCTTTTTGTCTAATTTTTCATGGAACTTTTCTTTATACTTCAAATTCAAGCGGTAAGGCCACTGATTAATTGACTTTGTGTCAAGTTTCAGGATGATCTTCATTACCCCTAAATCACCCACAATCCCCTTTAAGTTCGTAATTTTGGTTGGGAACAAGTCTTGGTATTCATGGAGTAACTCAGTGACCTTATCAACCATGGCATCATCCCAATAGTCACCATGCATTGCATACTTTGGCTTTGCCTCTCTTCCAATGTTGACCTACTTTGTCTTTATCAGTACAATGATGTTGGGGTCTTTTAGTGATGATCCACGAATCCCACATGACCCTTCTATTTCTTAAATTTGAATGTTCCATGGGTCCTATGTTGGGTGTGGAGCCTGATTATCCTCTATATTCAAAGGTATCACCACATTGGACCCCAGTTCGAAATGGGGGCAGCAACGCGGCCCGTAAAATATTCGCTACAAGGGGGTCCAGGTGGGGGGCGGCTGCGACCTTTAGGAGCCCCCCCTGGCAGGGGGTTTCAGGGGCAGCGCCCCTGAAGCTAAAAACAGCTGTAAAATTTCCTTGTAAAAGTATAGTAATTTCTAGTCAATTTGGGTCGTTCATTAGGCGGATGATCTGACGGTAGAACTTATGTTTAGTTTAGGGTTTTTTGCCTTAGAAGGCAACCCCTCTCTTTGTATGAGGGCATTGTATTTGAGCCTGTGCGGTAGATGTGTATTCTGTGAGTGGGAAATAGAGAGGTGAGACTGTGAGAGAAAACAGAAGATATTACAGCAGATCTGCTGTAGGTTGTGTCTCTTCATTTTGCTGGATAATAAGAAGGAAGGACTGGTTGTTCGGGGTGGACGTAGCCCAAATTGGGTGAACCACGTATATCTGTGTCTCTCTTGTTTTATGCGCTTTCTGTGTTTATATTTCTGCAATATTTTATGTGTTCCATTGCTACATAATATATAATTTACTAACAACTGGTATCAGAGCCGAAGGTCTATTTGGCTGATAAACTCGTAGGAAAGGAGGGTTCCTGGTTCGAGTGGGAGCAATGGCGGAAGATGGTAAGTTTAGGGTCGAGAAATTTAACGGCAAAAACTTCTCGCTGTGGAAGATGCATATGGAAGATTATCTGTATCAGAAAGATCTATACCTACCATTAGGCGGAAAAACATAGATGCCGACGGGTATGAAAGACGAAGAATGGAACCTTCTCGATAGAAAGGCACTCGGAACAATACGGTTGTGCCTTGATGCGTCAGTCGCCTTCAACATTTCGAAGGAAACCACGATAGAGGGTTTGATTCAGACGTTGTCGAAACTATATGAAAAACCCTCGGCCTCAAACAAGGTATTTCTTATGAAACGGTTATTTAATATGAATATGTCGGAAGGTGGATCTGTTGCAAACCATTTAAATGATTTTAATATATTTACAAGTTAGTTAAGTTCTGTAGGGGTAAACTTTGATGATGAAGTTAGAGCTCTGTTATTCTTGTGCTCATTACCAGAAAGTTGGAATGGTTTGGTAATGGCCATTGGTAACTCCGTTTCTGGATCTAGTACTTTAAAGTTTGATGATGTTATCAGTGCTATCCTTAGCGAGGAAATGCGACAGAAAAGCTCCGGTGAGACATCGGGAAATGCTTTGAGTGCAGAGTCTAGAGGAAGAAAAATGGAAAGAGGAAAGAGCTCAGGATATCGCAGTAAATCAAGGAAAGGCAGATCCAAGTCCAGATCGGGGATACTGCGCTCGAAATGTGGAAAGAAAGGACACCTAAAGAAAGACTGCAGATCTTGGAAGGGAAAAGAAGGAGATGCACAGGAAGAAAACAATCATGAAGAAAATGTGACAGGTGAGGTGTTACAAGATGCTCTGATTCTTTCTTTTGAAAATATTACTGATTCCTGGGTGGTAGATTCAGGGGCTTCATTCCATGCCACACCTGATAAGAAATATTTTCATGACTATGTTCAAGGAGATTTTGGACAAGTTCGTCTAGGTGATGATAAACCCTGTAAAATCGTTGGAATGGGTAAGGTTATTGTAAAATAGCAGAATGGAAACCAATGGCTACTAAAGGAGGTAAGGCATGTTCCATATCTAAAGAAAAATATGATTTCAACAGGGCAGTTAGGCGGTGAAGGTTGTGTAACAACTTTCACAGATAAAGCTTGGAAGGTCACCAAAGGAGCCCTGGTAATAGCAAAAGGTGAAAAGGTTGGTACATTGTATTTATACAATGGTATTTCTAACTATGTTAATGCTTTAACTTCCAAAGGAGCAGATTCAGCATTATGGCATCATAGGCTCGGACACATGAGTGAAAAGGGGGTGAAGATTCTTCACTCAAGGAATTGGTTGCCGGGTTTTAAGAATGTTGATTTGGACTTCTGTGAGAACTCCATTTATGGAAAAAAAGAGAGAGTCAGATTTCTTAGAGTTGGGAAAGAAAAGAAGAATGAAAAATTAGAGCTTGTGCATACAGATGTATGGGGACCTGCTCAGGTATCATCTCTCGGTGGCTCTCGTTGTTATGTTACTTTTATTGATGATGCAACTAGAAAAACTTGGATTTATTGTATTAAGAATAAATCTGATGTATTTGATACTTTCAAGAAATGGAAAGCTTTGGTTGAGATTGAGACAAGAAAGAAATTGAAGTGTCTTAGATCAGACATTGGAGGTGAATATTGCAACAAAGAGTTTGATAGGTACTGTTCAGAGCATGGAATTCGCAGAGAGAAGACAATTCCAAGAACACCACAAGAAAATGGTGTGTCAGAAAGGATGAACAGAACAATCATGGAGTGTGCAAGGTGCATGAGATTGCATGTAGGATTGCCTTTACAGTTTTGGGCAGATGCTGTAGATACTGTTGTTTATCTAATAAACAGAGGGCCTTCAAGTTCCTTGGATGGTGGTGTTCGAGAGGAAGCATGGATAGGTAAAAAGGTAAACTACTCTATTTTAAAGCCTTTTGGTTGTGAGGCCTTTGTCCATATTGATAAAGAAAATAGAACAAAGCTTGAGGCAAAGTCAAAGAAATGTACCTTTATTGGATATGGTGTTAATGATTTTGGTTATCGCTTATATGATTACGAAAATCACAAAATCATTAGGAGCAGAGATGTAATATTCAATGAAAAGGTCTTGTATAAGAATCAGTTGCAGGAAAAGAAACAGGAAAAGGAAAACAAGGAATATGCAGTTCTTGATGAAATCACTAAAAAAGTAAAGGTCCCTGAAAATAATAATAATCAACAACCACAACAACAACAACTTCCACAACAACAAAAGGCACCCCAAACACCTGAAAGTGGTGTTAGAAGATCTACCAGGATAAGTAGACCCCCTGAACGATACTCTCCTTCATTATATTATTTATTGTTGATTGATTCCGGTGAGCCTGAATGTTGTGAAGAAGAAATGCAGGTTGAAAGCAAGAAGAAGTGGGAGGTAGCCATGGAAGAAGCGATGGACTCCTTAATGCATAACCAGACTTGGGATTTAGTCAGGTTTCCTGTAGGAAAAACTACATTGAAGAATAAATGGGTTTACAGGTTGAACGAAGAAGATGGAGGAAAACAAAGCTATAAAGCTAGACTTGTGGTGAAGGGGTTTGCACAGAAGAAAGGTATTGATTTTGATGAAATATTTTCTCCTGTTGTTAAAATGACTTCAATCAGAACTATTTTAAGTCTTGTAGTAGCTGAAGATTTGCATCTTGAGCAGTTAGATGTAAAGACAACCTTTCTCCATGGGGATTTGGATGAAGAGATATATATGCAGCAGCCACAAGGATATGAGGTGAAAGGGAAGGAGAAACTAGTGTGCAGGTTGAAGAAGAGCTTGTATGGCTTAAAACAGGCTCCAAGGGAGTGGTATCTAAAATTTGACAAGTTTATGTCTAAACAAGGTTATACTAGATGTCACTTTGATCATTGTGTTTATTTGAAAAAGAAAAATGAGGGCAGCTATATGATATTGTTATTGTATATATATGACATGTTTGTTGCAGGATCTAACATGCAGGAAATAAATGTGCTCAAAAGAAAATTGGCAAATTCATTTGCAATGAAGGATTTGGGAGCTGCAAAACAAATCCTTGGTATGAGAATAACTAGAGACAGGAAAAATCCTAAATTAACATTGTCTCAGAATGAGTACATAGAAAAGGTGTTGAAAAGATTTAACATGCACAATGCAAAACCAGTTAGTACACCTTTTTCTAGCCATTTCAAACTTAGTAAGGAAATGTGCCCAAAGACCCAAGAAGACATGGATTATATGTCTAAATTTCCATATGCATCAGCAGTTGGAAGCTTAATGTATGCAATGGTCTGCACAAGGTCCGATATTGCACATGCAGTGGGAGTTTTAAGCAGGTACATGAACAATCCAGGAAAGGAACATTGGATGGCAGTGAAATGGATTCTCAGATGTTTGAAAGGTACCACAAATCAAGCATTATGCTTTGGTGGTTCAAACATCTCCCTACAAGGATATGTTGATGCAGATATGGCAGGTGACAGAGATAACAGGAGGAGCACTACAGGATATGTATTTACTGTTGGAGGAACAGCTGTCAGTTGGGTTTCAAAAATCCAAAGTGTTGTTACACTTTCAACAACAAAAGCAGAGTATGTTGCTGCTACAGAGGCTAGTAAAGAAATGATTTGGTTACAAAGGTTTATGGGTGAATTGGGTAAGGAGCATGATATGGGCACGTTATACAGTGATATCCAAAGTGCCATTCATCTTGCAAAGAACTCAACATTTCATTCCAGGACTAAACACATATAACTCAAGTACCATTTCATACGATCAGTGTTGGAAGATGGAGAGTTGAAGCTGGAAAAGATACAAACTAGCCAGAATCCTGCAGATATGCTCACAGAAGTTGTAACCAGGGAGAAACTGAGAATATGCGCAGTTTCAATTGGTCTTCAAGGATGACGATGAAGATGAGAAACAGCCAGGTCCAAAGAGGAGTCATTGTCCAGCAAATGTAGCAGTGGTGGAGTTGCTACAATCAGTCTCCAAGTGGGAGATTGTTGGGTGTGGAGGCTGATTATCTTCTATATTCAAAGGTATCGCTACATTGGATCCTAGTTCGAAATGACGCTCGTAAAATATTCGCTGCAGTGGGGGTCCGGGGGGGCTGCGACCTTTGGGAGCCCCCCCTGGCGAGCGGTTTCGGGGGCAGTGCCCCCGAAGCTAAAAACAGCTGTAAAATTGCCTTGTAAAAGTATAGTAATTTCTAGTCAATCTAGGCCGTTCATTAGGTGGATGATCTGACGGTAGAACTTATGTTTAGTTTAGGGTTTTTTTCCCTAGAAGGCAACCCCTCTCTTTGTATGAGGGCATTGTATTTGAGGTTGTGTGATAGATGTGTATTCTGTGAGCGCGAAATAGAGAGGTGAGACTGTGAGAGAAAACAGAGGATATTACAGTGGATCTGTTGTAGGTTGTGTCTCTTCATTTTGGTGGATAATAGAAAGGAAGGACTGGCTGTTCGGGGTGGACATAGCCCAAATTGGGTGAACCATGTATATCTGTGTCTCTCTTGTTTTATGCGCTTTCTGTGTTTATATTTCTGCAATATTTTATGTGTTCCATTGCTCCATAATATATAATTTACTAACATCCTCATCATCCTCTTCGACATTTACGTTGTAACACTCTAGTGCACCGCTTAACTATGTCACCCAGTCTGGCTGAAGTACTCCCATTGGCTCCTATAGTATTTTGAAGATATCAGCTTTTACTACTTGTAGCGCATCGTCGACAGTATCCAACCAATGATCTTCAAATGTGAATGTCAACAAAAATCCCTCGTGTAATACATCCCATTCATCTGTACCATGGCGTAGTTATGTCTTAGTATATCAATTCATGGGTATGACATCTAGGGTATGGTAGAATAAATGCACCCGTTCAAGCTATGGCTCTTCCGCGTAGACCTTGGTCCATTTCACGAGGTGCGTGCATGGATCATCTCATTCATCATATTTGTCTACAAGTTGTAATTGTGGTTTTCCAAAACGCAGGCGCATCATCCTTTTGCATCCGTGCCAGTTCTCAAAATTTCCTTGATGCATACCCCACCATCGTGCGGTGTTGCACGCAGTTCCCACTTCAATGCATCGAACCACTGCTATTCTAGTATTTCCCTTTCAAATTTGCTCATAAATTCATCCACCACTGACAATCCATCATATGTCAGTAGCTCCCTTGCTTCTGTGGTCATGCAACGTAGTGATCTAACCATCATGTTGCAATTAAGTGTTGTTACTTCATGCAACCGATTCTGCCATCGCTCTATCTCTTCGTCTAAGTCCAAAGTGCAGGAGCCTTCGTGCTCCGATGAAATCCTTCCATTTGCAGTTAGATTCACCCAATCTTCTTCTCGCGCAGTTATCTTGCAAATACAATCAATATCGTCATTAGTATCATTGTCGCACACCAGTTCAGCATACCATGCTCCTTCGGCTGGGTCTAGCTGTACTACCATGCCTAGTTACTTTTTCTCAAATATCAGTTTGCTCTTATTCAGGTTTATGACTCTGTACGTCTCGGTGGCCCAGTCTATTCCTAGTAGGTCAGGATAGGGATTTTTGTCATTGACAATCTATATCACTTCAAAATCCACCTGCATGCTCGCGCCTTCAATAACGACTATCAGCGCTTGCAATCTTCCCCTGGGAAAAATATTTTGTTGGTTCGCCATTCATAATTGAATAGGGGACCATTGTAACGTGGGTTTGCCCATGTGCACCCATGTTTGCTTGGGTAGTACATTCGCATTTGAACTTAGATCTAGGATTACCTAATCCATTTCAGACTTACCTATTTGCGCAGTCAACCTTATATCCCTTCCTATGCGTAATGCATGCTTTCCAAGTTTCTGGATCACATGGGGTTCTCCTGACCCAGCACACCTAGTGATGAGTCCATGTAGCCCTTTGGCTACCTTTTAGTCCCGCAACAGTTTCATGCATGTCTAGAGAAAGATAGTGAGCATTAAAGGATCCACCCCTGGTTCTAGTTGATCCTGGCTACCTGAAGTGGAGGCCTCCATGAAGCTCTTCTTAGCTTCCATGAATGTCTCCTTCGCGCGTTCTAAGTCAACCTCGGGTTCCTTTATAGGAGCCTTGGAAACCCGCATGCTGTCTTCTGGCTACTTCCTTTATCATATCCCATGGTCATACCACTCCTCAGAATCATGTTTACATTGGGTCTTCTTCGTGCAATTCAAACCTCATCATTTATAAATTATGGGTTAGAGGGGGCTACAGTACCCACTTTCATGCATCCTCGCTATCAGCAAAGGGAAATTTTTTACCTCGTGATCAAATTAATTATAGTACCAACATGATATCCTAGTTGGGTTCGTACAATCATAGGCATAATGCCTTGGCCCTCTGCAATTGTAACAAATTATTTGGTTGCGACCCCTTCCTAGTCCCATTCCACCTCAACCCCAATCACGCCATTGAAACCTACTGCGTGCCATCCCTGCATTTGGGTCGAGGGATCACATTTCAGCCTACACCTTGTAGGCAGAAGTCTCATCCATAATTACTTCATAGCTTCAGCAGGTGCGTTCGTCATGGCCTACCAACCTGTAGAAATTACAAAACAATTGTTGGGACGTCTGCGCATACTTCTGCAACAGATGACAATTATACATGTTGTGTTTCCCTCCTACCTGGCAGATCACACACCAAAATGCAAAAGCTGCACTCGGCCCTACCTATGCCTACGGTGTTAATGGCATTGGCCCTCCCCTTGCCAAGTACTTCGCAAACACTAGATAGTGTTCCTTGTCATTCCCTTGGCCTTTGAACTTTATGCACCATACTTCCTCATGCACCTCCAACCGAGGTGTCCTATCCTATTTTAAACTTTGCATCTCTAGACACAGATTCTGTAGTTTTGCATGGATTTGTTGGACCCCCAACCGAGGGTCTTCTATAGGGGTCTCATGCAATCTCATTGCCATCTCCAATGCTTCGTCCTGGGTGGAAATTTTTTGTTGTGACAGCATGGTTCTTAAATGTGGCGTGAGTGAGGCCACAAACCATGCGCGATGCTATACATCTGTTAATTTCATATTGGCTTTGCAGATCATACTATTTAGCCTTTGGTCCAGATCGCAGGGGCTCTTTCCTGGGAGCATCAAGATCTGCTTAAACCCGATTGATTGTGTCTCTAATTTTAGCCTACTAAATTCCTTTTTTAGCATGGCCTAGATCTCTACAATTCCTACATTTGGGTGGTCATTAGAATGCTTGACATACCATGCTAATGTGTGATCCTGCAGCACGCTCACTAGTATTTCCTTTTCAATATTATCATCCATGACACCCTGTGCTTCCCATACTGCTCTTACCATGAACCAAAATTGGTTTGGATCTTCATTTCCTACTCCTCTGAACACTGAGAGTTTGATCACACTTGCCATACTAGACTACAATGGTGATAGAGGTGGAGTGGGCAGAGATGGACGTGAGAGGGGTGAAACGGGTGGCAGTGTGGGTGGAGGTGGTAAACGCGGAATTCTTTGTCTTATCAAACTCACCGTGCTTCTTAGAGAAACTTTTGCGAGCTCTTCCTCACTTTCCTGTGAGGGTGAAATTAAGGGAATGTTTTCCAACTCTTCACTACTTCCGCTTCTATAGATCTTCCCACTTTGCATAGTCCCAAACATTAATTTATTCGAATAACCCGCTTTTCACACAATCGCATCTTAATCCAAGTGTTCAAAGATTTAATATACTTACCTCACGGTCCCTTGAGAAAATGTCACTCCACCTCACTGTAGTTGATGGTCGTGTCTACTCCGAACTCAATGATAAATCCTCCTATTAATAGGTTGAGACAATGGTCCACAGGTCATGCTATCTTATCTTATTATGCTTCTAGTTTGCACACTAATTTTGGAGTCCACAATATTGGTTTTTCGAGCCTATACCTTCCCCGACTGTCTGCTAACTTCGTAATCCACTCACCCAGCTCAAACGGAAATGATGCAAAGAAAATTTCATGGATTTTCATTTACAAGTAGTGCTCCAACAATTTTTCCTTAGATACTTGGGGATTTCTATTCTCCTATGTCGCGAACTCGTGAATATTCTTCTCTATCCACTCTTTAATTTTTTCTTCGTTGGGTTTCAGTGCCATGACATCAAACATCCTTTATGTAGATCCCAGTCCCAGAAACAGAACTATTTGTTGGATTGTAGGGGCCTGATCAAGTTTTAGAGGTGATTTAGCCAAGAAAATCTGGGTACTACTGGCCCTTTTGGCAACATTCCGTGGAGCACGGATTGAGGTCTCACTCAAAATAGTATGGGAGGGTGCTAGAACCAAGTTTCCACACCCTGGGCATGTTTGATGGGCTTCTGAAAGTTCATTGTCCGACTCGTCACTATGTGCACTTGCTATTCCTTTGCAACCCATGCTGCTATTTCTGCACAGCCCTACTCGGGGCACGACCCATATATTACCCAAGTTCCTTGCTAATTAACCGATTACTTAACTTGTGTGTGTAAGATTTATGGTTATTACAGCATATTCAACAATCATATCAGTGCATGCGATACATAAACTAATTAATCATAAAGAAGATAATGCACAACAAATACACAAAAATAAGAATCAACTTCTCTTTATTAATCTTCAATCTCAATTACAGACTCGACACCGCCCTACACACTTAGCTGCAGGGGTCTGCGCACTCAGTTGTGAACTCTACTAGGCCTCTGCACACTCAACTGTAGAGCCTCTTCCTACTACTACGAACCAATACACTTAGAATCCTACTCTAAGCTCGAACCATTCCTTGGCTACCCACTGTATCCTCCACTATCTTTACAACTTAGAGCCTCGCTCTATTTATACAATCCCATGGTCCACAGACCATGGGTTGGCCGACATGACTTTACATTATATTACATTGCTTTAGGGTAGACAACCCTATGACTTAACCTCTACTTCATGCTCTATGCCCATAATTTGTGAAGTCTTGCAAAACTTTTGACCAAAACTTAGGCTTTCAGCCCCAAAATCTGCTATGGGGGGATTCCATGCCCAACACTGAAGGTTTTGTCTAAGTGACCATGGTGTGGTGTGATTGTCGACCACGACTGAGTTGATCTGCACAAGGCCGAGATAACCTATGCCGCGACAACCTATGTGGTGTGAAGACTTGATGTTGGTGTGGATTAGTAGATTCATTTTTTTTTTGTGTGCCTTAGAGTTGCGTGAGGTAATGAACAAAGGAAATTTGACTATGTTGAGCTCTGTTGGTAGATCAAAACTTGCCAGCTCATAATCAGATAAGGTAGATTAGATCATATCTGATGAGGTTCCAAACTTTGGCATTCTATTGAAACCTTTGAGCATTTTTCCATGGTGCTACAAATGTGTTAGTGAATCTGACTATGTGGAGCTACAGAATATCATCGCAGAAATTTTGTGGTATCCTAAGACTGATCAAGTTTTCAGAGGCGGAAAGAAACATGGTGTCATAGCCTTGTTTACTAGTGAATGATATTGTTGGCCTGCTTCTTGGACCAAAGAAGTAGGTGGAACGATAGCTTTCCATGCCAGTAGAGATTCACACCGTATCTACTATTTCTGGCTGTTGCTTTGATTATAAATCTATCTCCATATCTGATCTAGGTTCACCATTCTCTCCCGAGCTTTCATCCTAAGAGTATTATAATGTAAGCTTTTGCAATTGAGTCATAGGTTGCGTAGTTGGGCATGATATTTGCAGCTTAGAAACCATATCATAATTTCCTTGGAGACACTCCTCGTGCAGTAACATCACTTGCTTTGCTACCTCCTTAAGGCTACCATCCTCAGTTTCTGTGTTGAAAGAAAGTATCATGTTCTCATCGAGCATTTCCTCCAATTCATTAATATAACATGTTTTAGTGGAGCGAGTGAGCCAAGCGACAATATTGGCTACAAATTTCTTCTCTTTCTGGAGAGAATCTATGATTGCGCATTTGCCTGTGACAAATTGGATTCTGTGCCATTCAATCCACAAATCTACCATGCTAGAGCTTCAACAAAGTGGGAAGCTACTTTGCCCATTGCTCCATAGGGGGCAGAATTCACTGTCATTCAAATCTCTCTGACTAAATCATTGGCTACCTTCAAATTGTTTCTCTGTATCTAAGATCCTATAATCCTTTGACTCCATCTGCGTATCATGAATCCTAGCATCCTTCGACTCTGTATGTGTATCTGGAATCATAGTATACTTCAACTCCAATTCCTTATGACCAACTGTGTACAGTTCCTTGGCTCGGGACCAAAATCCTGTTTCTCATTACAACTTTGTATGTTGTGGGTGGAATTTGATGACGGATCACTACCACTTTCTGAGTTAAGAGGAGGGTTTGACAACTGTAATATGGGTGCTTTTTCTTTTTGAATTTCATCCCTGGCGGCATTTTTACATGCCAAGGAACGATCTCCTTTCATGAACAGCCCCTTCAGCAGCTCCAAGATCTGACCGTTATCCTTTACATCAGATCCATTAGCAGGTTTCCTTCGTATGGACGGTGATATCCCAACTTCAACAGAGTGTCTCGACACACTAAGAAGCCCATTTCTTTGCCTATCTTAGGTATTAGAATATCCTTGAGTTGTAGGTCCGTGTCCATACTACTTATCTCGAGAACTTCATAGTTAGAAAGATCTTTTGTTTTCCCCCTACAATTATCTCATTGATAAAGATAATCATCATTCCCTCACAGGTATTGAGTGGGAGAATACAATACTCATATTTGATGAAGCCCATAACACGGAAATTATCTGTGCAAGTGGCAGCCCTGATTTGTAGTGAGGTGGCTTCCCCGAAGCGAAAGGCTAGTGGTGTGAACCATAAAGGTGTGAAGGTGATTTTTTTTAGTGGAGAGGTAGTATATTTTTTTGAAATAATATGTTTTTGTTGGAGTGGTACGTTGAATGTTGAGAGTCTAATGGAGAGATAAGGAGTGGATAAATTATTTTTTATTTTGGGAGTAATAAGGGTGAAGATTGGGATTGCTTTTCTAATAAGGTTGATGTTTTTAAAATTGTTTGTAAGGTGTGAGGGCATATATTTTAATTTTGGAGTTATAAGTATTTTGTATTTGGAGAGATAAATGAACCTTTTTTACTTTGAGAATGATTGAGTCAGTGCAGGTAGTTTTTGAAGGTAACTGGCTTCCAACATTTGCAAGAGTCACATTCTCATTGAAAAGTTTCCACGAGAAATTTGTGACATTGAAGAATGATGTACTCCAGTAATTAATAAAATCATAGTTTTTGTGGTGCTTGTGTCCTAGATCCGCTCGAAATTGAATAAGGGGATCTTAGGTACACTGTGTGTAATGAATGTGTGTGCATGACTTGTGTTAAGATTATCAAAATACTCTCTTTGTATTATGCTTAAACAACTACATGCACATAAGCAAGCTTAAGTATAAGAATGCTTAATCAAGCTCCTGTAATCACACTTAAGTACACAATCACAAAGCATCACATTATCAACTTGATAAGATGATCTTCCAAGCAAGAAAATCTCACATCATGTAACCAAAGTAATCAAGTTAAGGACACTACAAAATCAAGCATTTCAAGCCAAGATGACATCAACATCATCAACACTTTTTGTATCACTTGCAGATAAACATATTTTAACTGAATTGTATGGGTGAATTCTAGGTTGTAACTAACACCCTAATTTGAATTGTTAAGGTGAATAGATTATGTCATGTAAGTCTTCAACTAAGTCATCAAGATTGAAATTTTCATTTGTATCTTGGGTGCATTTTTGGCAGTGTTTGACACTCTTTCCTTTCTTTACAAATCATCACATTCAGCGAGTACATTCAAGAAATCACAAGTGTCAGTAATCAATAAAGCAAGTTCAAGTGAGCATCAAATAAAGCTAGTGTTTAAAGCAAGTGTTTCATTCAAACAAAAAATCAAGCGATAGTGTCGTTCAAACAAGCAAGCAAGCGAGCATGTCAAAATCAAGTGCGAAAGTTCACTGCCTGACATCCACAAAAAATGAGCTAGTGTGAAGTTGATTGAAGCATTCACAAAGTGTTAGTGAAGCATTCAAGCAAAGTGATCGTCATCAAGTGAGCATGACATCAAGAGTTCAAACAACCAAGTCATAAAACTCTAGCAAGTGTCTAAAGCATCAACAATCAGCAACAGTACAAGCGAGCCTGAATTCAAAGTGAGGAAGCTAACATGGCAACACACATTCAACTACCCAAAAGTATTAACAATTTAATGTTATCATCAGCTGTTGACATGGTGAACATCAACAGGACAATCCTTGCTGACATTCAAGTGCATATTCAACATGCGCATGAAACAATTCAGTTCCTTCAACTGGAGTCGCAACTGCAGAGAAGCATGTTGCTTCCAATTCATTGACCAATCCAGAGACAATTGATCATTCAACTTCATTCCTCCAACCAGCTTCAAGTGTTCAAGTTGTTCCAGTTCAACTTTCTTCCAAACCCATCATCAAGCCATGGGAAGAAATTCAAAGTAATCGAAATCGACATAGCTTAGGATATGTCAAAGATAACGACAACTTACATATTCCTGATTATTCAAAGCCCATTCAGTTCGTCAGTGCCGGATTACTTGAACAAATCACCTCAATAAATTCTCAGTAACTTGCAGACCGACAATAATGCACACAAACTGATGTTGCACACAAACATAAATGCACACAAGCTCAAGTTGCACAAAAACTGAAATTTTCTCATTGTCAAAGAACCAGTCATCTAGAAAATCAATGTTTTGATCTCCATCATTGTAGCCATTGCGGCAAGTCAAATCATATATCAAAAAAATGCTCCAACTAATGACAGTCAGCCAGATTGAAGATAAATTATTCATGGTTTGATCCATGGGAATGGTCATCCACATCCAAAATATTGTCTATCTTTTACAATCAGATTCACTCACACATATTGGAGCCAACAGTCAAATGAAGATGATACTCTCATGTAGTTGAACGAGAGAGTACACCAGTGAAATACTCCATGTACAGGGGGGGAGTTTAGATATATTTTGGAGAAGATTGTCTCTCCTTTCAGCTGAAGAAGGGGGGAAAATGTTAATGAAATTGACAAGTTGTTGTGAGACTGAAAGTCTAAAAAACATTAGCAAAGCAGCCAGTGGGCATATCCACCAGCGAGTGGGCAATCATCATCAGCGAATACACCAGTGGGTGTTCATCAAATTGTGTCAGTGGACACGTATGTTGTTTTCAAGAAAAGGACAGTTGGATCCTTTTGTGGCTTGGCACATGATGGAGTTGTCAAGCGACATTTAGAGATGAATCCATCATGCAGCTGACTCAACGTCTCTTCATATTGTAGTTTCTTCAACATCCAGCTTTGGCAGTTTTTCAGGCAAATGTTTTTTGAGGATCAACTTGAGAACTTGGAAGATGGTTCCTTGTTCATTTTGGATTTATCATTGAGGGGTGGAATGTTAGCCTCACTCTCTTAAAAATCAATTATAAATCGAATTATTAAATTAAATAAATAAAATCATGAGAATTTCTCAAACTAAGGAGTCTAGTTTGGATGAGAGATTCTCTCCAACTAGCTCTCATAAATTAGTGTTTAAGTTGAGAAATTGTCTCAACCAAGCGAGTCTAAGATACATGCACTATCTTAAGACCACTTACTCATGTATTTAAATGTATTATTAATTTTTTTGAATAATGTGAATTACATGAGCATGAGAGACCACATGATGGTTCTCCGCCTTTTCTGCTAGTTTAATTTTTGTGTGTTAATTTGGTATGCATATGGTTATATGGCTTTGTGATTCTTCTTCAATATTTAATAGTTTCATTATCATTATGCACAAAATTTTGGTATCGAGTGATGTAGTTTCTGAACTTGTTTAAGGAGTGTACAACAACTAAGAGTTATTTTTCAGAGACAATGCAATTCAATTCAGCCTTAGACAAATTTTTAGTAATGAAATAAATGACATAGGGTAACTTATCATATATTTTCCCCAAGGTTTCCCCTACAACTTTGTCTGATGCATCAGTATGGATATGGAAAGGCAGAGCCCAATTGGGACCCCTAAGTGTGGATGTAGTGGTCAATTTCTCTTTTAATATCTCAAGGGCCTCTTGGAAGCTACTTGTCAATAGAATTTTGAGTCCTTGGCCAATAATATAGATAATGGTGAAGCCAATTTACTAAAATTCTTGATAAACCTCCTATAATAAATTCCTAACATCCGTGAACGTTTGAGGGGTAGTGACCCTTTTGATGGTGGAAATCTTTTTCATGAGCACTTGTATCCCTTCCTAAGATATTGAATGGCTAAGGACAGTCCCTACATTCATTAAGAATTCACATTTCTCAGGACTCAATGAGCGGTTCATTTCAATGCATTTTATCAGGACTTTACCCAAATTAGAGAGAGCCTCTAAGAAGTCACACATATAGGGAGTGAAATCATCCATGTAGATCTCCACAGAGTCATGAACAATCTCAACAAAGATGCTCAAAAATTCCCTTTGAAAAGTGGCAGGGGCATTGTATAGAACAAATGGGAGGACTATATAAGAAAAGGTACCACAAAGACATGCAAATATAGTCTTGTCTTGGTCTTTAGGGCTGATATGGATCTGATTATAACCACTAAATCAATCCAATAAAGAGAAGAAATTCCTCCCTGCAAGACCATCTAAAACATGGTCAATAAAAGGCAAAGAGAAATGGTATTTCTTGGTGTCCTTGTTCAGTTCTCTATAATGCACATAGATCCTACACTCCTCTTTCTTCTTTGGGACTAAGACTAGAGGGGACACCCACTCACTATCCAGGATGGGTTATACGAACTCTACATCCAATTTGTTTTGTAAATTCTTCCTTTACTATGCCTTAAGGGATGGGTTCATTCTCCTTTGAGGTTGGAGAACAGGGTTGCATCCCTTTTTCATGTATATGTGATGATTAAAAACTAAGGGATGAACCCCCTTCGTTTATTTATACTTCCAAGCAAAGGCATGTAAGTGTTCTCTCAACGTCTTGGACAATTTCTCTTCCTGTTTGGCCAAGATATAAGGGTTAATATTTAAGGTTCCAGATGGACCAAACTCTACAACTTTGACATATTTAGGACTTGGGTCATCTGATCATAACTCAATCCAAGGACCACTCTCAGATTCTTTCACTAGCTCATCAAGATGAATGGTATTGGGGGCTTGGTTATCAAGGGTATGGTCAATGAGGTCATCTTCATCAGGTTGCCCCCATCCTATAACTAAATCTAGGGTATATATTGTGTAGGATGTCATATGATACACTTGACCTTCTTCCTCCTCTTCTAGCCACAAGGTTAGTTCATGCTCAATGGATGGTTGAGCAAGAGGATATAAGACCAATTTTTTAGACAAATGTCCATTCTTTACGTTCATGTTCCTAGCCCTCCAACTAATGTTAACATCAATAATGGCTAACCATGGCCTTCCCAAGATGATAGGATAGCTAATGAAATTTGTTTTGGGCTAGATAACTAGGAATTCAATAGGATACTCCCAGGAGTCAATGGAGACCATGACATCCTTAAAAACGCCCTCATGATCTATTGTGGATGTATCTGCAAGTTACAAAAACTGTAGTGGCCTTTCTCAATCTCCTTGGAGGTTTAGCTTTACCATGTTTTCTTTAGTCATCACATTGATGGAAGCCCCATGATAAATTAGGGTATGAGGGACAATGATGCCATCAATGTGCATATCCACTACTGGACTTCCAGGGTCTAAGTACTTTGGAAAAATTACTCTCCCCAACATCAAATCAAATAATTTACCAATAACAATTATGGTGGGGGTGTCTCTTTTGCTTATCTTAGGATGCTTGAAACATTTCTCCTTGATAATATGATTATATATGGGAGCATCCTTAATATCTTGGGGAAGGGGTATTTTAATACACAAATTATTCAATTCTCCCATAAGTTCAATTTCTTCTGGGGTGTGCTATCTAAGGTGGATCAATATCTTAGGAAAAGGAGGTGGACTTACTTGTGGGGTACTCTCTTTCTTTTCCTCCTTAATCTCTTTAGTTGGAGATGGTGGATGGTTATCTGGAAGCACTCTTCTAGACCTAAGGTTGATATCGTAGATCTCCATAGTATATACATGGTAAGATGGTCTCTTCATTGTAGACCTACTATGTCTACTTGTTATTCAGGTTTAGATTGGGTTGAGTAGGTATCTGGGGTTGCATTGGTGGAACAGGATGAGTGATTTGTGGTTTAGGTATGGGTGGATTCAGTAAAACATGAGGTTAATTTATTTGAGGCCTCCTCCCTTGTGATGGGTTGTTACATTGAAGGGGCTGGGGAGCATATGGTTGAAATGTTTGATTGACAGATTAAGGATGATATGGAGAAGCATAGGGCTAAGAAGGAGGTGTGTACCATGATGGATAAGTGGATAAGTACTAGGGTGGAAAGGGTGAATTGTATTTGGATGGTAATAAGAGTAATATACACCATGCATGCCATGTTGGTATGGTCGAGGTCCTAGAGGCCTCCTTTGATTTATAAAGCAGAGTTTCTCAACCCCAACTTTTAACCCTTGGTATATAGCTTTTAAACCATGAAAATAAGGGAATTTATCTATGGCATGGTTTTCCTCATAGACTTAGTAGACCTCTATTAATGGTAATTCATTCCTCGGGTTCCTTTTAGTGCATTTACGACATAAAATAACTAGGGTTGTCTCTGCTTCCTCCTGTTTCCTCTTGATCTGCATGGTATCCCTTTTCAAAGTAGATGTATGCAACATTTCACTTGTAAATTCCTCCAATATGTTCCCATTGTCATTGTTGATGGAATTTGTGGAAGGAGAAGAACTGACCAAGCCTTGACTAGCCCTACCCTTCTTTCTAGAAGCCCTAGACTGATTCTTGAACATGATTTTGATGTCATCATAGGATAACTGTTAAATATCTCCTGTAGACAACTTGTTTAGGGTCTCCAACATTTCTTCCCTGATCCCTCAGACAATAACTAGTTTGACATGGATCAAGGGTACACCTAGCCCTCCTATAACTGATTGAAGATCAAGTGTGCACTTGACCCTCCTATTTCGAGTTCAAATCTCTCCTCATACACTTCTAGGGATTAATCAAGTCCAAGAGTCATTCTAAATATTTCTTCCTCAGTTTATTTGGACCTACACTAGTCACTGTACTTTTCATTAAAGGCTTGTTGCATTTGAAGCTAGGTAGTGATGATACCTCAAGGGAGACCCATAAACCAATGCAATATTGCATCCCTAAGGGTAGTGGGGAATAACTTTACCTTCTGGTCATCAGAGATATAGTCATAGGTCCTACAAAAAAAAATTCAGACATGTAGGTTTTTGGGTCCTCATAGGTTAAGCCATGGAAGTTTGGAAGGGAAGTAGGGCTTATATTATTCATTCTAGCCTCTCTGTTAGTTTATTTGATAGAAAAAACCTCATTGTTACCGTTTTCAGCCATAGGTTGAGTAGGTGAAGTGGGTTCTTGTTCTTCCCCAATAGGTTCTTCAAATAATTCAAGTTGCTCACTTAGAGGGTCTTCTAACTCCCTTGTAGTCATAGAGGGAAGTTCAAAGTCACCAAAGAAGAGTGAAGGTTGATTTCTTGAGGGTGTGGGGATTTTTGGTAATAATTTTCCTTGATTATCTCTAGTCCTACGAGGCATGAAATATTTTTTTTTCTCTTTTTCTTTTCTTTTACCTTTTCAAAACTATATGAAAAATAGAAAACATTGCTTAAGCATAAGTAACATATACCTAGACAACTCCCTAACAATGACATTAAAAAGTGGTGAGCCTTGGTATTGCAACAAGAGTGCTACAACTCCTAAGGGCTCCTTAACTCTATTTATCAACCTGAGGTTCGTACAAACTTTGAGATGACAATTCTATATTCACAGGAGATGGGATTCTACACATGCCACCCTCAACTAGCACATCTGATCAATAGTGCTCCAAGACCATTCCTCCTACTTAATTAGAATGGAAGCTAGCTAATAAAGGTACAATTTAGAAGCTACCTCTAACTATGAAAATGAAAATGCTATTAACTTCAACTTGCAAATGCCATAGAAATAATTCATGAAAATGAAAGAGATAAACTACTTGTAGAAAGGAAAATACATTATCTTGAAATAATCCATCGAGTTGTCAGATCTACTTATAGAAAATAAGCTAACCTCTCAAACCATAATTCAAGATTCTATGTACCATCTAACTATCTCATACTTTCATATAAAGAAATGTTCTATTTATGCCAAATCTATGATAAGGAAACTAACACTATTTTGTTTTTGCAGTGAAGGAAAATTAGGGTTTGGAGTGGCATAAGAGCTTCCCTTGATCATGAAGTCACAACTAGGGGTCAACATCCTTATAAAGTAAGTCAAAATTGTGGCAAGGATCAAAACTGGTGAAGAAACAAGCTGTTAAAGGTGCACTACAGGTGCCTTGTACTGCTAGAGGGAGGCCTCTAATGCTATAAGAGCGTTACGGAGAAGGTTTAAGAGGTGGAAATAATGGTTTAAGGGTATGGATAGGTGGATGGATGTTGAGGTAGATGAGTGAATAGTGGCTAAATACCCTAGCCAAGCTCAGAGCCTTTTGAAGTCCTGTTTTGCACTAGAATGGATTCTCTCGGTGATCCTAGGAAAATGACCTCATGAACATAATTTATAGGATAGGATTTGGGGTTGATAAGAGAAGGTGAACAATTGTAATATCGTAGAGGTGAAGGTGCCCTTTATTTTAGATCCAAACAACCTTGAAATCATTACATGCATATACCCATTTATAATTGACAAAATGAAACAACTAGTAGTGGAAACATTGAGTCGAATTTAAATGCTATCTAATCTATGTGAAAAATCTTATCTAATCAATGAAGAAAATCCTAATATAAAACAAGAACATGAAAAATAAGATCAATAACAAAAATATTCTTACAAGAAATCATAAACATAATATTTTGGATTATGGTTTTAAATTCTTCTATTCATGCTCCCATGAGAGAGATTACGTAGAGGATGGAATCACACATTTTGATGGATTATTCTCTACTGAAATGAAAGAAATTAAAAGAAATACAAAGACACAAGAGGGACCTAGGCCACCAAGGTTGGACCCAGACCCAAGAGCCTTAGCCCTCTGGAACTAACTCAGTGATGAATCAATAAGAAACTTTGGATTGCCATTGAATTAATCTCCAATACATCACACAACAGTCAAAATAATAGTACCAAGTTATTGAGCTCAATAACTACCTAACTGAAAACAAAAAACATATCCTAATGAGACCCTCTACATTCTTATTTATAAAATAGGGTAGCTACTAGTAACTCCGTAGAAAATAGGAATATTTTTATCCTACAACTTGAGAATGGTGGATCTTGTTCCTCATTAGTTTCTGTTGCTTAGTTACCAATGACCTCGTTACTTTCACTTTCTTGGCTTCCAATGACCTCGAGATGATGAGAGAGACAGTGTTGTGTTCTTGGGATGATTGAGGGAGTTAAAGAGGTGGACAACCCCCTAGATTCTCTCCTTGATATCTACTCTTAGCCCCTGCATATAAATCATCTCAAACATTTCTCTATTTCCTACAATTAAACCATATTAGGTCACATGACATGACAAACATCTTTCATCCTTCTCACTAAGCATAATATAACAAAAAATGTAAATAAATGTGAGAAAGATATAGTTCTAAAGCTAGACGGTGGCATCATGACCATTATAATGTAACTATTGATTAGCCTCATCAGAAATATTATAAGTGGTTTGGTAAATATGTCTACAAGTTGTTCTTTAGTTGCCACATACTCAAGATGAACAACACTAAAAACAACCTGTTCTCTTAAGAAGTGAAACTTGATAGGAATGTGCTTGGTCTTTGAGTGCAGGACAAGATTCTTAGAGATGATGATGACGCTAGTATTATCACATATTATTGGAATTGGATCATTCAACTCTACCTCAATTTCTTTCAAGGCTTGCTTCATCCAGATAATCTGTGAGCAACAAGTGGTAGCTGTAAAAAACTTTGCTTCAACAATTGGTAAAGAAATGGAGTCTTGTTTCTTGCTGACCAAGGAGACTAAGCAGTTTCCCAAAAATAATTTTGCATGATAGGTGCTCTTCCTATTATCAATGATGCTTTCCCAATCAACATCAGTGTAGACCTTTAATCTAAACTCTCTACTCCTAGCATACCACAACCCATAGTCTACTATGCCTTGCAAATATTTGAATATCCTTTTGATAGTAAGGACATGAATTTCATAGGGGCAAGCTTCAAATCTGGCAACCAGATCCACTTCTTGTATGACATTTGGTCTAGATGTTGTGAGATACAACAAGGTTCATATCTTCAATCTGTAGACAATCTATTTTACCAATGATGTTTCATCTTCTTTGCATAAATTACAACCTATAACAATGGGAGTGCTATCTGGATTGTAATATTCTAGTCCAAATTTCTTTAGTATATTCTTACAAATACATGGAGTGGTAAATGAATACGTCATCCTTTGATTGAGAAATTTGTAGCCCTAATAAAAATTATAGTTCTGATATAATGGATATGTAAAACTCTATCTACATAAAGTTTGCAAATTGATGTCCTAATCATTCCAGATTGTTTCCAAACATTATGTCATCTACATACACTACCACAATCAACAGGTGGCCATCATTAGATTTTATATACATATTTTTATCCATAGTGCCCCTTTTAAATCCTTGTTCATGAAGATATATGTCGATTTTGGCATACCAGGCTCGAGGGGCCTATTTGAGATCATGTAGGGCCTTTTTTGGTTTGCAAACAAAACCTCCCTTTTCTGAGTATGAACCCTTCTAGATGCTTAATGTATACTTCTTCATGAAAATCTCCATTGAGAAAATTTGAGTTCACATCCATATGATATACATTGATGTCTTTATGACTGGAAAAGGCAATAAACATTCTGATAGCTTCGAATCTAGATAGTAGTATGAAGGTTTTCTCAAAATCTATCCACTCTATTTAGGAATACCCTTTGCATACTAGTTCAGCTTCGTTCCTAGTTGCTTGACCTTGCTCATTTAGATTTTTTTGAAGATGCATTTTGTGCATATGAATTTTTTCTCTTTGGGTCTTCGAACAATCTCCCAAGTGTCATTCTTCTTAATTTGGTCAAGTTATTCATTAATAGCTCTCACCCAGGACTTGTCCTCACTTTTTTGAATGAGATTCTTAGGCTCAAATTGAGATATCAGAGCAAGATTTGCCAAACTTGAACTTCCAACAAATTCCTCTTTGTATGAACACAAATTCTTTGATCTCCAGTAATTTGAGTCTCGGGATGTGTTTTATGTACATACCTCGATGGTGTTTTGAGCCTTGGAGTTATGCTTGTCGCTTCATCTTCATTATCTGACTCTGTTTCTTCATGGTTTAAGGACCTCATGGCTGAACTCTATTCTTCATATGAGTTCATGTTTCCTTTGGAGGACTCAGATTGTGGTACTATTTCATCTACTACTATATCAATGTACTCCTCAACTCTCATTTTCCTTTTGTTGCAACATTTGTATCCCTTACTTCAATCAGAGTACCCAATAAATATATCCTCATCAATGAATCAAAGTTTCTAGGATTTTTAGCATTCCTCTTGATAAAACATTTTCTCCCAAATACGTTTTAGTGTTTCACTAATGCAAGTTTCCCTTTCCATAAATCATAGGGAGTCTTATCACTATTAGGCCTAAGTTGTGTTATTTTTGATAGGTATGTTTCTGCTTGTGTTACTTCTCCCCAAAAGGTGTGAGGTACTTCTAATTCATCCATCATATCTCTTGCCATCTCTTAGATTTTTCTATTCCTTCTCTCAGCTACTCCATTTGTTTGTGGAGTTCTCGCCACATAATACTACCTCCTTATGCCATGATTTTCACAGAATTATTCAAACTCTATTGATGTGTATTCTCCTCCTTTGTATGATATTAAGCATTTTATCTTTAAATATTTCTCATTTTATACTTGATCCTTAAATGTCTTAAAATGCTTAAGTTCTTTTGATTTTTCTTTCAAGAGCATTTTCCATGTGGCTCTAGTAAAATCATCAATAAGAAAAATTAAATATCTCTTTCCTCTAGGGATTTTTGTTCTGATTGGGCTGCAGATATCTATGTGAATGAGCTCTAGTGATATAGATAAGGATAATTCTTTTGTCTTAAATTGAGTCTTGGCCTACTTACCAAATTGAAAAGACTTGCATATTGAATTATCAGGGCTTGAAATTCTTGGAAATCCTCTTACTGCTCCTATATTGTTGACTTTTATCAGATTGTCAAAGTTCATAGGACCAATTCCCCTGTGCAACATCCAGGTTTTATTTGTCTTGCTCAAGTATAAACTCACTATGGATTCATCCAACACATATACATTATTGTGAGTTCTGAATGCCTTTCTCACCAACTTTCCATTTTCTTCATCTTGGATCTCACAATCCTTGGATCCAAAGGTCACATTATAGCCATTATCACACATCTAGCTCACACTAAGCAAGTTATGCTTGAGACCCTCTACATACAACAAATTTTGGGCTTTAGTCTTTTCACCAAGGCTGATTATGCCCTTACCCTTAATTCTTGATTGGGAATTGTTGTCGAAAGTGACATTCTCCCCTATATCCTTTACTTTTAGAGATACGAATTTACTTTTATCCCTAATCATATGCTTGGAAAAACCACTCTCCACATTCCATCAATTTTCTTGATCGTGTTTTGAAAAAGAATGTCCACATTCCATGTTTTTTCCATACTTAAATTTCCAGTTCTTGTTATCCTTTTGAAAAGCTGGCTACCAAGATTTTTTGGATTTAGATGAATACTCAAATATGCTTCTACACTAACTTGCCTTGGGCCCAAAATTATTACCAACATCATCTATTAGGGGAGAGAATGGATTTCTATCTCTAGGAGGAGAGTTTTGAGATCTATAATTTTGATACTTATTCTACTTGGAATTTTCATCTCTTTCAACTTTGACCCTTATACAATCAACAAATTTATGTCCAAATATATGACATTTATAACAATTACCATAAAATAAATGATAGTACTTGAAGTTGGAAAGTTCATGAAATTGTGCACGAAGGTACCTATGTTGTCTTGTTGATTGATGCATTCTCCATTGGTATGACTCCTTTGAGAAGTTGGAATTAATATTCTAGTGATGGGATCCTCTCTAAATTACTACCTTTCTATCTTCATTGATTCCTTTTTTATGCACCTTTTCATAGCTCCGAGTTTCCTCAAATCCCACAAACTTGAAGTTCATCTTCCCCATACAATATTCTCATGATCTAGAGCATACCAGGTCTATTTTTTTTCCTGGAGACCTTTTATTATTCAAAATTTGTTCTAGCTTTCTTGTTCCTTCTGCAAAATTTTCATTTATAGCCTTTTTGGTCACCAGTCTCTGAAGGTTTATTCTCGTAGAGACAACTTGTCCCTCTAAACTCTAATAGTTTTCTTCACATTCATGGATCAAATCATTAAGAGCTTATTATTTTCATTTAGCTTCTTCTAATTTTAGTTTTAGGAACAAAATTTCATCTTTATATGTTTTTGAAATCATTTCCTTCTTTACTTTGAACAACTCCTCCTTTATATGATCGTTCTCTTCTTCTAGTTTCTCACATGTTCCTTCTTTCTCTGCTAGTATAAGACCTAGACTATATTTACTTTTAATGGATTCAAGTTTTTCATTTTCAAAATAAAAATCCTCATTGTCTGAGTTGTACATACCGTCTTAAGCACAATGTAGTTGTTCTTTTAGTTGTATGTTCTTTCTCCAAGCCTTATTTAACTCATTAAGAGCATTGATGAGCTCCCCTTTAATCTCCACTACTCATACTTCTTCTTCTTCCTCTTCAGAGTCTCTAATAATTTTTCTCTTGGAGTTTACTCCAAATGCCATGAGTAAACATTCATTTGACTCATTATCTGACGATTTTTCATTGTCTGAGTCTGGTGCTGAGCTATCCTCTTTGGAGTAGAGCCCCTTTTTCTTAGAGAGCTTCTTCTTTTGATGTTTTCGAGATTTGCCTCTAAATTTATGATCATATTCCTTTTCTGCCCTTTCTTTATAGGGGAAGTTGAATGGAAAATTTCCAACTCTTCCACACTCAAAGAATTTGAAGGAAACTTCCTTTTTTACTTAATTGATCCACGCTTTAGTTTCCTGGAAAAATGATCCAACTCCTAATTAGATTCACAGTTGGATCAATATTGATGATCATTGTGCTCCTCAGCCTTCTTGGACACCTTGAAAGTTTCCTCTGTTTCATACCTCTCTTTTCCTACTATCATCTCATAGGTGTGAGATTACCAAGAAACTAGTCCATCATGATATTCTTTAGATCATACATCTATTTAATGGAAAATATTTTGGCATTAAATCTCAGAGGTAGAGATCTTAATAAATTTTGAACAATTATATCTTCTTTGATAGATTTACCGAGTCCTCTAATTGTATTGGTTACTTCAACAAATCTGATGAAGTATTTTGCAATGCTTTCTTATTCACTAATTTTTATGCTTTCAAACCTCAATTTGAAGGTTTGAAGTTTTTTCTGCTTGACTTTATCATCTCTTTCATGACTCTGATTGATCTTGACCCCTACTTCCTTAGTAGACTTACAGTGCATAACTTTTAGAAGTTCAGATTGAATAAGGGAAAAGAGAATGGCATTCTTGGCTTTAGCATTATTTCCATACACATTTTTACCACATAAATAAATGGGAAGGACATCATAGAACAATTAATCTACTATATAGAGCGCTAAACATCTAATCCTAGGGACATAAGATAGGCTTCCATCCTAACTTTCGAAAAGGCATAATTTCTCCCATCAAATATTGATATATTGCTTGAGTAAGCATCCTGAATCTCTTGCCTAGACATAATCCCTTATGGATCGACCTTCTAGTGGTTAAGATATTCTTAAAGGAACTTGGATTTGATATCAAATGTTGGAATAAGGAATTACTAGGAGGGGTGGGGTGAGTTAGTAATAGAGAGATTCTTAGATCTTTAAGGACAAATATTTTTTTATCTTCACTATTGTCAATTACTTGTGAGGAAATTCATACTACATTATAAAAAACCCGAAAGATAAACCATTCAGATGAACAATACACAATCCATCAAATGAGAAGCACACAAATATTGACACATGCTTCATTTTATATGGAAACCCAAATGGAGAAAACCACCAACCTATTTGTTATTGTGATGTAAATTAAGAACTTACTTAATTACATCAATTTTTTTGTGAGAACCCACTAACAAGAAGCCCAAACCCCCTTCAAATAGCAAGCCACAAATTTCGAAGAGGCACCAACCTCTTATTCATCCAGACACCTACCTTCCCTAGCCGTTGTTCTAGTTTTCATACAATATTCAAACTAAAAATATAGGCTAATACATATACACAGAGAAATAAATATGATCTACTACAATACCAACTCTTCTCCTTCAGCTCTGTTGTTCTCCTTTGAAATTCACTCTCTACTACTCAAGATTCTCGGTATCAACCCTCTCCTAAACTATATCTCATTTAACACTCTTCACAGTCACAATTTCGTTTACACACTCACAACACTACAAAGTTCATCTCACAAAAATTATTCATTTATCCACTTTGCTTAATTGCATTCCACATTATTTTCCTTTGCTACATTAAGAACGATGTTGTACTTACTGTCTCTACACTTGATAGTGTGCTACAACATGCAATGGCCTGATGTTGTTCCATCAGTTTTCCTACATTCTACAACCATATTCAGTTGCAGAGATGGGCTTAGTTCACTCAAGCATCACAATCGTATTGAATTGTTGACTAGTTATATGGGTGTCTCCCATACTGAGAATGAGATTTTAGTCATCTTGCACACTCCAACAAGGCTCCCCATTCATCATAAATGCTTCTGAGAGGCCTGAGTGTGCTGAAGGAATGGCTCTCCTTCCTGTAGTAGTTGCACTACTCTGTTAGAGCCCATAGATTTAATGATATGGTGTCCCTGATACATTCTCTTCATTTATCTCCATGTGGCATACAATTAATTATTAGAGGAGGATTTCTTAAGCTTGGTATAGACTTTACAATCGCCATCAATCAAATGGCACAAAAATATCTGTGAGCATTTACTATTAGCTACCAACTCATTTATCCTCTGTAAACTATGCATTAGATATGCTAACTCACCCATGGCGGTAACATGGAGAGCTTACAATTCAAAAATCCTTTAAACATATGCCAAACACTTTCCCATAGTGTCCCTTCTTTTTCAGTGTATAAATACATCAATGCATATTTCGCCACTGAGTTGAAATCCCTGATCCTTGTAACATTGTAACATTTATAAATAGTTTTCCTCAAGATATTATGAGACAATGGGGTTCTAGGGTTGGACTACCTAGCCTTAGAACCTTTCTTTGGCACCTTTACTTTGATTTTGGCTCGAACTCCATGAATTTATTACATGTAGTGTTTTAGCCTTATTCCCAGCTCAACAAACCTTTGTCACTTTAACTCATGAAAACTTCAAAAAACACATGTGACCACCACAAAACCTTGACCTAAGTGCACGTTTTGTAGTTTGACAGAAATCACAAATTCCAGCAAAATTTCCATCTACCAGAATTGTTTACTTGACACACCAATGAAATCACTTCTAGGTTTTCAACTTTTGAGAAATTTATGTTATGGGTTTTGTTAATGGATGAACCGTCAAAGTCTATTTTTCCCTATTGGCCAGACTCCTTACCATTCTCATCCACCTTGTAAACAAACCTCTAGGGTTCCATGCCTCCTTCCGTTCTAGGGTTCTGGGATTCTTTCTATCCTGGCACAATGCAATCTCATAACACTTTTCTAAATAATCCTCTACGGTTCCAAGCCTTCCGGGGTTTTGGGTCTTTGAGCTTTTCAATACCTCATCTCTTTGCAATCTTGTAAAAGATTTATAAATAAACCTCAGGGGTTTTGGGGTTCCATGTCATGTTACTAAGGGCTTCAAAGTCCCTAATTTGTTTGATCATAAATTTTTATCCATAGGTCCATTAGGAGGATTCCTCATACCATTGGAAATATCTTTCTAGACACTTTCCAACTATGGGACTTTCAAGAGGAATTGAGCTAATATCTTAAGACATAATCTTCTCCAAAGTCTAGGACTCCCCATCTAGCATAGTCATCTTTTTAAGGCTTCTCCACTAAACCTTCTACTATGGTGATTCTCTACATAATACTACAACAACCATGGGAGTTCCCTTGAACAACATGCTCATCAATTCTAACATCTTCTACTTATATCCTTAATGCTAGTTTAGTTGACATAAATTATAACAAACCCCAAGTGCCACAAACCATTCAAACAAGGAAGGGGAGCCCAAAGACACAAGACCGAGAAGACTGAGCCCAAAGATCTAAAGGAAGGGGAGCGTCTCTTCCACTCATAGATCTGTGTGAAGGATTCTCTACTAGAATTCATTGTCGACAATAGGAGCCAAAATAAACTCATTTCATCAGAGATCTTGAAGTTGTTAAGCCTACTAACCACACCACACCTGCAACCATACATCATTAGGTGGATTCACTAAGGACAAGATATCCACGTCAGCCATTAGTTTCGCCTTCCCTAAAACATCATGCCCTTCACAAATGGGGTATTGTGTGATGTTGCTCCTCTTGAAGTTTGTGATATATTATTATTCCAACCATACTTGTGGAAGCATGATGGTGTGTATGATTCTAGTACTCATATTCTTATTATTACTTTGGGAAATAAGTTATACATGATACTAGAGGTAGCCCCACCTACTACCATCTCTTTAATCTTTGCTAAGCAATGTAGTAAGATCATCTCCTAGATTATAATTTTTTTTCTCTTTGATTTAATCTCAAAGTAAGGGGATGATCATGGCCACATCCCTGGTTCTTGCTAAGAATTCCTCCATGCAACAAAGGCGGGTGGATAAGGTTGTGGAAGAAAATAAGGAAACCTTCTTCTCGCCCACAGGGGTACACTTGCAATATGATGTCAAGAATTCGATCAATCTAACCACTGGAGCACCCCTACCAAATGGGTTGATATATTTTTTCTTCATTATGGAAAATGAAGAGACGAAGCCGAAAATCCCTAAGTTGTTGCAAAAGGGAAAATTTGACCAAGTTCCTCACCTTCTTGTATAACATCCTGTAGATTCACAAGCTCATGCAATGTACTAAAGCAAGAGACAAAAAACTACTTCTACTATCAACTAGTAGAAGCCAATAGATCGATGAAAATAATAAATGACAAGAGAAATATAATCAAATACACATAAAACAATAATTATATAGGGAAAGCCAGAGTTCAAAACCCCACTATCTATATTTCATATATTAGAAATCCAAGATCATAATACAATGCTTTTTCTTTCAATAACAATCCCAACACTCAGTAAAATCAATCTCCAACTCACAAGCAAACTATTGGCCAGCACATAGATAATTATGTAGCTCTCGAAGTCCCTATTTACTTGCACAATTCATATGTCTGATAAACCCATATTAATGGGAGGCTACTACATCCAAAACTATAAAATCCCTTTATGGTCCAATTCCTAATTGCATGCATGATCTATAAACTCAATAATTCATACAAGTGATAATACATTTTCCCTGCACTCTAGTCTCAACTAGGTATTTCTTAGAATCGACATGCATGGGTTTTTGATGAGGGAATCTTTAGTTAACTGGAGTAGCACTAGTTAATTCATTAGTGCACCAACTGATTATTAACTTACAATTAGTTCGTCAAACAGTTTGGAACCAGTTTAACTTAACTTAACTCAATAAATTGAGATAAATAATTACAACTCATACTTAACACATCTTGTACCCCTATAATGTAGGGATAACATATACATGACTTTAGAAAGACTTCCAACTCGAAATTCATAAGATAAGTAAGTTATTTAAACTTAATTAACTATTTACGAGTTGCTATCAGAATAGAATTCCATTTTAATTCTCAATTTAATTCGAGGACAAATAAAACTAGAATTTCTTGTTGCCATTTCTCAACACTCCCTCTCAACAAGAAAGGTATTATCAGCTACCCCAATCCTATCTCTGTGAAACTCAAATTTACATCTTGAAAATGCCTTTGTCAAAATGTTAGCATATTTCTCCTCCGTGGGAATGTACTCTAACAACATAATCCGCCTCAATACGCAATGTCTAAGATGATGATATCGGATATCAATATGCTTGGACCTAATATCATGAAAAACTGGATTTCCACAGAGTTTGATACAACTCTAACTATAGTGGTAAATCACAGTTGGGTCCATTTGCTGACCAAACAAACCAACCAGGATCTTCGTCATCCAAATGACCTCACATGTTTCTTGACTACTAGCCATGTACTCTGCCTCTATCGAACTAAGTGCAACCGATCTTTGTTTCATGTTGTACCAAGAAACTGCCACTGATCCAACGCTGGAGATCCCTCCTAATGTGCTCTTCCTGTCAAATGGACTCCTTGGCCAATCTGCATTGGTGAGGACTTGAAGCTTCACTCCCTATATCTATCTGTACCATAATCCATACTAAGAAGTACCCTTGGGGTATCTCAACACATGCTTTGCCGACTTCCAATACAACTTGGTAGGCCTAACCATCGCTTGATTAAGTTGGTTAACTACATAGCACATATCTTGTCATGTGTTCACCAAGTACATGAGTGAACCCACAAGCTACCTATAAATAGTAGATTCTACTACTTACCCTGAAGTAGCATCCTCCTTCCTCCAATTACCAGCTATAGGATTCTCCATGGGTTTTCTTCTATCCATGCGGAATCTCCTGAGTAACCCGTTGGCATACTTTCCCTGAGACACAAACAATTTGGCATCTCCCTACCATAACTCCATGCAAAGAAAGTAATGTATGAGCCCCATGTCCTTCATCTCAAACTCTCTTACACAATCCTCCTTGCAAGATTTGATTCGTTGATCATCACTTGCGACTATGAGATCATCAACATAAAGTAAAATGATTAACAATTTACCTTCCACCACTATGTGGTACAAGTTTGCATCCGCTTCACTCTCCATTAAGCCCAACCCAGTGAAGTAGATATCTATCCTAGTGTACCAAGCACATGGTGCTTGCTTCAGCCCATACGATGCTCTCTTGAGCCGACACACATGTGTATCATGGTCAAAGGTTTCAAAACCATCATGATGCTCTATGTACACTTCTTCCTCAATAATGACATTAAGGAAGGTTGTCTTCACATCCATCTAATGGATCTTCCAACCCATCTATGCTGATAGTGCCAATATATATCTAATTGATGAGTACCTTGCAACAGAAGCGAAGGTATCATCATAGTCAGTTCCCTCTACCTGTGAAAAGTCAAGGTCCAAAAATCTAGCCTTATGCTTCTCCACACTACCATATGCAACTTGCTTTAATTTGTAAAGCCAATGGGAGCTTACCACTTATTTGTCTACTAGCCTCGTGACCACATCACAAATACTATTACGAACTATGGAGTCACACTCCTCCACCATGGAATCAACCCAAACAGGCTGTTGCACTGACCTCTTAAAGGAAGATGACTCTATCACAACACATTTGCCCATAAGAGCCATGTATCCGGTGTACCTCTCAGGCGATCTCCGCTATCTGCGCTGAGAATTGGGTGCTCCGACATTCTCCTCTACATTATCCAACACTATGTCATCCTCTCTAGTGTGCTTTCTCCCCTTTCTGGAAGACTCTGTTTGAGTGGATGTCTCCACTCTTCGTTCCTCTTCATGTGTCTGCTCCACATCAATCTGAGGCTCCTTAACCATAGCAGCTAAAATCTACTCATCCGCATGTAGCTCAAGCTCCCTCTCAAGGGAAACTCACATGGTCTTTTCCTCATCAAATTTTTCATCCCTACGAACCACTATCATCCGACACATCGACATGTACACCCAGTAGTTGTGAGGTGTATCAGTATACCCCACAAATATCCCCAACTTTGTTGTTGCCTAAAGGTTCTTCCATGCATCTTAGGTCACATGGAAATATATCGATGACCCGAAAATCCTAAAGTGACCAACATCTCATCTCTTACAAGAATAAGCCTCCTCTGTCATATTCATCTCAAGTATCTGAATGTGGGCTACAGTTTTGAACATAAACTCATGTGTTGCATGCCTTAGCCCATAAGTCTAGTGGGAGGCCTTGATCATGCAACATTTCCCTCGCTTCCTCTATCATGCTTCTGTTCTTCCTCTCGGCCACCCCATTATTCTAAGGGTTATGGGGTCCCATCAACTCCCGTTTAATCCCTTCCACTACACAGAATTTCTTAAACTCATTTGAGACATACTCACCACCGTTATCACTCCATAGAGCTTTAACCTTCTTGCCCAATTCTTTCTCAACCATTTCTTTAAACTCACGAAACTTTGTGAAAGTTTGATCTTTTTTCTGCATGAAAAATATCCATCATTTACGAGAATAGTCATCAACAAATATAACATAATACCCCGTGTTTGGTTGTGGATGTTGTTGAGAATGGTCGACAAAAATCTGAATGGAATCTCTCTAGAATAGACTCTTCTTGATTGTCTCTGTTGTGAAAGAAAGGCTTGGTGTATTTTCCCAAATTACATCCCTTGCATGTATCAACATTCTTAAGCATACCTTTAGGAAGACCGGTAGAGATCTACTACAATATCCTCAAATCTCCATGATGCAAGTGGCCCAATCACCTATGCCAAAACTCGTTGATGTCTCATCTTTGCACCCTTTATGCTTTTGAGCTCAAATAAACACACTCCTCTACCTCCAACTTATAGAGATTCTTCACCCAAATCCCTATCTTCTTTACTTGACCTGTAGCTATGTGTCAAAGGAAAGCCTTTCCTTTCAAGAAGATCACATGATAGCCTCTATCCTCAAGCATGGAAATGGATACCAAGTTCTTCTTCAACCAAGTCACACACATAACACTCTTCAAGGTGAGAGGAGTCTCATGCTCCCTCTGAAAAGTAACCATTCTCAATCCCATAACACTATACTTCCTTTCGTCACCCATCTCGATATGCATCTGTCTAAGTACCATACACTTCTTATCATTGATGACACCATGCATGCACTGAGGGAAAAGTCCAATTCGAATTGATAGGTCAAAGCCTCACCCACCACCCGTCCTAAGGACTTCTTCTTGGACTTTTGATTGAACAATTTGTTGCAAAATGGCCTAGCTTATGACAATGAAAACACTTCACTTTTTTCATGTCTTTCTTCTTAACTCCATGATAAGAATCAGATTTCGAATGGGAATCTTTCACTTTCACCTCCTTTGTCTTAATTTCTAAGGCATAGTTCTCTTCATCATTAACCTTTGATGAAGATCCATCCCTGGTGCTCCTCCTAATCTCCTCTTGCATCAAATCCAACCACAGTCATTCCCAATCTGGTAGCTTCTTCCAACCATTGATAGAGTCTTGATAACTATGCTAACTTTTTGGGAGTCCTAGAAGAGAAAGACCCTATATTTTCCTTGATGACCATGATTCCAACACTTCCAAGTTCATCATGACATTGATTAAACTTGGTCAAGTATTTGGAAATAGTCTTGCCTTTCTCCATTTTTATTTTTTGAAGTTTGTCCTTCAGTGCCAATTTCCTTTGGTCACTATTGTTCTCATACAAATTTGTCAGTGTTTTCCACATAGCATGTGAAATTTCCTTGCCTAGAGACTCAAGACATTGTGGTCTCAAACTCCCTTAAGGATTATCTACCTTGCCTTCGCCACACACTTCTTCCATTCGGCCAAATTCTGTGCATCTGATACTACTGTCTTGGGGACTTCTTCATCAATGAATTCCTTCAATCCATTATCTTCTAGCACAACGTCCATCATGTCCCTCTAGGCTGTAAAATTTTGGCTGCCTTTCGAGGCATACTCGAGCGAGAAACCGTAGAATGCCATCTTCCAATCCCAAAGTATGAAATGAAAATTCGAATTTCACCTGTAACCCTAAACACAAAACTTTGAAATCTTCTCTAGTATATTGTTCTCTGCTCTGATACCATGTAGAAAATCCTATAGGTTCACAATCTCATGCAATGTACTAAAGGAAGACAGAAGAAACCACTTCTACTATCAACCAGCGGAAGCCAATAGATCGTTGAAAACAATACTCAACAAGGGAAAGATAACCAAATACACATAACACAATAAGTATTCAGGAAAAGCCACAACTCAAAACCTCACTATTTGTATTGCATATATCAGAAATCCAATATGATAAGACAATTCTTGTTCTCTCAATAACAATCCCAACACTCAGTAAAATCAATCTCCAACTCATAAGCAAACTTTTGGCCAACACTTAGCTAATTTTGAAGCTCTCCAAATCCCTATTTCCTTGCAAAATTCCTATGGCTGATCAACCCATATTAATGGGAGGCTAGTGCATCTAAAACTACACAATCGCTTCAAGGTTTAGTACCTAATTACATGCATAATCTATACAAATCAGTAAATCATATAAGTGATAATACAATGTCCCTGCACTCTAGTCTCAATTAGGTGTTTCTCAGAATTGGCATGCATGATTTTCTGATGAGGGAATCTTCAATTAACTGGAGCAGCACTAGTTAATGAATTAGTGCACCAACTGATTGTTAACTCTGTTATGAAACCAGCTCAAGAAAAGATAGAAAATATAGATCAACGCCTTATAATTCAGCCTCTTTGAGGGGGTAACCTCCTTTACATTACATAAATGAACAATTCTTGGATGATACAAATGATAAAACCTCCTTTCTATATATAGGAGTGTAAGGAGTCACAATATAATCCAACCGACCTAACAATAATAATATAAAGCCACAAAAATAACAATAGAGGGATTCTATGGGGCACAAAAATAACAACATGGGGGTAATAGGGGCACAACAATATAAATAAAGGGTATAACTACAATAGTAATGGGGTAATCACTAGTATTATAGGGACCCAACATGCCCCCGTCCTTCAGAAAAGTGTTGTCCTCAACGCTTGAGTAGTTCTGGATACTTCTGCATAAAATTCTCATCCTCCCATGTGGAATCTTCAGCAGATAAGTTCTTCCACTTGATAAGATACTCTGAAATTGATTGATTTCGTAGCTGTCGAGTTCTTGTTTCTATGACTGCTTCCGGTTCCAATATAATTTTTCCTTCCTCATCAAGTTCTGGCAATATTGTTTGAATTGGGAGCTTGTCGCCTATAACCTTCTTTAAACATGAAACATGGAAAACTGGGTGTAATCGAGAAGCTGCAGGAAGCTCCAATTTGTATGCCATAGTACCAATCTTTTGCAACACCTTGTACAGACCATAATACTTTGGTGATAATTTATTATCCTTCTTAGCTTGCTTTAGGGACATTTTCTTATATGGTTGTAGCCGTAGGAATATCCAATCACCTACATCAAAACTTATTTCACTGCGATGTTGACCTGCCTGTTGATTCATTCTATTTTGTGCCAACACGAGGTTATCCTTTAAGAGTTGGAGGACTTGTTGTTGATGTTCGATGTGATGTTCCACTACCTGAACTTTAGAAATTTCTCTTAAATATGATGTGATGGATGGTGGTTGATACCCATAAAGTGCCATAAATGGGGTCATTTTTGTTGCTGTATGGAAGGAAGTGTTATACCACCATTCAGCCAGAGGCAACCATTTGACCCATTGTGTCTATTTATCAGATACAAAGAAACGAAGATATCCTTCCAAAAATTTGTTTACTATCTCAGTTTACCCATCAGATTGAGGATGATAAGATGAGCTATGAGCTAACTGAGTACCAAGACAAGAAAATAATTATGTCCAAAAATTTCCAGTGAAAATGGGATCTCTGTCACTTACAATAATCTTTGGGTTTCCATGTAGCTTTTGAATTGTTTCCATAAATGTAGTAGAAACTGTACTGGCTTTAAATGGATGTGATAATGCACAAAAGTGTGCATACTTGGTAAGTCTGTCAACTACCACCATGATGACACTCTTTCCCTCAGACTTGGGTAAACCTGTGATAAAATCCATTGAAACCTCCTCCCAACGTTGGCTTGGAATGGATAAAGGTTGTAATAGATCCGGTGTCTTAATTGTTTCAACTTTATTTTGTTGGCAAACCAAACATTCCACCACAAAATTTTGAATATCTGATTTAAGGCCATCCCAAAAAAATTCCTTCTTAACCCTGTGGTAAGTTTTTAAAAATCCTGAGTGCCCTCCTAAGGGAGAAGTGTGCAATTCCATAAGAATCTTTTGTTTTAGCTGGGAATTCTTACAGAGGTATAAGCGATCTTTGTACCATAATGAATCATTTTGCCAGCTAAATGTATCAGACGTACTGGAATCTTGTTGTAGCTTTCGAATAAGTGCCCACACTTCTTCATCATTCTTCCATTCCTCCCTTGCTTCTTTTATCCAATCTGGTTGGATAATAGAAATGGCGCACAACAATGCTTCCACATCCTCATCCTTTCTTGAGAGTGCATCTGCCACCACATTTTGCTTCCCTTTTTTGTAGATGATTTCAAAGTCATAACCCAACATCTTTGTGACCCACTTTTGTTGCTCTTCAGAGGATAAAATTTGTTCTAAAAAGTATTTAAGGCTATCATGATCCGTTTTTACCTTGAAGTGTCTTCCCATTAGGTAGGGTCGCCATTTCTTAAGTGCATGGAGTATTGCCAACATTTCCTTCTCATAAATAGCTTTGCTTAAAAACTTTCCCTTGATTGGACGACTTTCAAAAGCAATGGGTCTTTCATCTTGCATTAGAACAACACCAATTCCATTTCCTGAAGCATCACATTCCACAAAGTTTTTTGTGAAGTCCGGTGTAGCTAAGACCGGTGCTTGGCACATTGCCTCTTTAAGATGTTCAAAGGCCTTTGTTGCTTCCAGAGTCCATGAAAATGCATCTTTCTTCAATAATGTTGTTAGAGGTGCTATTATTCTCCCATAATTCTTAACAAACTTGCGATAATACCCTGTCAACCCAAGAAATCCTCGCAGATGCTTTATGGATGTGGGGATTTTCCATTCCTTAATGGCTTTAATTTTGCTAGGGTCTACCTTAACTCCTTCATGAGATACAATATGACCCAAATATTCCACCTCCTGGACTCCAAAGAAACATTTGGATCTTTTTGCATATAATTGTTTCTCCTCCAATAGTTGTAGCACCCTGTCAACATGTTCAACATGATCCTTCCAAGACTTGCTGTAGATTAGTATATCATCAAAAAATACTAACAAAATTTTTCTAAGGAATGGTTTGAAAATTGAATTCATCAAACCTTGAAATGTTGAAGGTGCATTGGTAAGGCCAAAAGGCATGACCAAAAATTCATAATGACCCTCATGAGTTCTAAATGTCGTTTTCAGAATGTCTTCAATCTTCATTCTGATTTGATGATATCTCGAACGAAGATCCAACTTGGTGAAGTAAATTGATCCATGCAATTCATCCAGTAATTCATCAATGACAGGAATGGGGAACTTATCTTTAATAGTGAGCTTGTTGAGCTCCCTATAATCCGGACACATGCGCCATGATCCATCCTTCTTGTGCACCAATACTACTGGAGCAGAGAAAGAACTTTGACTTGGTTGAATTATACCAGCCTCTAGCATTTCTGCAACCATACGTTCAATTTCACTTTTTTGGACATAGGGATATCTGTACGGCCTGATGTTTGGAGGAACACTTCCTGGAATCAGATGAATAGCATGATCATGATCACGCATAGGTGGGAGACCTTTGGGAGTCTCAAATACCTTGGAATGATTGTCCAGGACTTTTTGGAGATCTGGAGAAATAGATGATTCCGATGTGGAAACATCTAGCGAACATAATTGTGCAATTACACCTCTTTGCTCCTTTTTTAGAAGCTTTGTCATACCATTAGAGCTGATTATCTTTCCTGGTTTCCCTGCAATACCCCTTAATTCAACTTCCTTTCCTTCCATAGAAAATTTGATGAAAAGTTCTTGAAAATTAAAAGCTATTGTACCCAAGGATTGTAGCCATTGGACTCCTAGTACAACATCAGCACCTCCCATTGGAATGGAAAGCATTGGGCTAGTCAATACATATTCTCCCATGGATAGCTTGATATTATGGCACCTTCCAGAGCAATTTATTGTTCCTCCATTTGCAATCATCACTTGACACTCTGGTGCTGGATATAGGAAGCAATTCAATTCTTTTGCTACCCTACAATGAATAAAATTGTGGGTGCTTCCTGAATCAATCAACACTATTACCTTTTTCTTCTTGATTTGTCCTTCTATCTTGATGGTTTGAGGAGTGGTAATTCCCGCCAATGCATTACAAGATATGGTCGGATTTTTTTTTTTTTCATCTAGGCTTTGTTCCTGGAGTATATCTTCTTCTTTTGACCTTTCTTGCTCCTTTTCTTCTTCCTCTTCACAATCTATGTAGAATAATTTCTTCTCAGCACACTTATGACCTTTAGTGTATTTGCTATCACAACTGTAACAAAGCCCTTTTGCTCTTTTTTCTTCCAATTGTTGTGGTGTCAACCTTATAGGTTGTGGAAGACTAGGGGCAACAACACTTCCGTCTTTATAGTTGTGAGTGGTATGCTTCCTAGTTGCCATAATTTTGCTTTCCATTTTTCTTGCTAACCTGAATGCCTTCTCTAATGAATTAGGTTCCCAAAGGCGAACATCATGTTGGATATTATCCTTTAAAGACCCTATGAACACATCAATCCTATGCTCCTCTGGAATATCTTTTACCCTTATGTTCAATTTTTGGAACTCCTCAATGTGCTCCATTACTGAACCCTTTTGTTTGAGACTTATCAATTGGCTAAAAAAAGTGTTGCTTTTTGTATCTTCATAATGTGCTATCAATTCTTCCATAAAAATTGCCCAAGTGATAAATTGTTTACGAGAGCAAAGCCATTGATACCATACAAACTGATTTGGTTCCAAATATACAGTTGCCATACATACCTTTTGTGTGTTTTGCACATTATTGAGATCGAAGAACTGCTCCATCTGTAATATCCATGTGGCGAGATCCTTGCCATCAAACTTTCTCATATCGATTTTTTGAGTATGGTGGGTCTTCGATCCAACATTAGACTCTATGGAATCATGATTAACATTACTTTTGTTCACATCATGAGTTTCCTTTACAACCTTTTCACCATTAATAAGTATTTCTTGTAGAAAATTTGTCAAATCTATCTTCAAATCTGCCATGTCTGTCATCAAATCTACCATCGCTCTCTTCAAATCTGTCTTCGAATCATCCATCTTAGCTTCCATGCCCTTTATCTTAGATTCCATGCCATTTATCTTAACTTCTGTTAGCTTTTGTGAGCGTGACATTTGTTGCACTTGTTCTTGTAATTTTGATATATCATGTAGCATTTCTTCCTCTTCTTCATGAGTCATGCTAGAGCTTTCAGGTTCCTTACTAGGTGTTTGCATTTTCGTTCCTTGGGGAATCAGTTACCGATAATAATGCTTTACTATGCCCTTTGAATTCCGTTAAACCAAGCTTACACAAAAATAAAAAAAAAACTACACACATTTTTTACTTTATAGAAGCCTGATATTGAATCTGATGTATCTCTATAATTTTGGATCATCCAGTTCTGAAATTATGACCTATAGTAGCCTTCTACCTCCTCTTTCCAATGCCACAAGTCTGACCCAAATTGGATTCTCTAAAGAAGAGTTATGTGAAATCTCCCACAGTGACTTGCTTTTAGACTAGTTCAGTAGAGCGAACTTGTACGATGTGCCACGAGTCATTGTTTCAACCTTTGGATCTGAAAAATGCATACAAAAAGCTACAGTCCATCCTATTTCTGTACCTTCTTATGAAATTTCAATCCAATCCCCAGAGGGAAAGTTATGACGATTTTACCCAGGTCACCTGTTTTGAATGTAATTCAGGAGTCTGCAAAAAGACCAACTTCCGCAGATCATATCTCCGCAAATATCGCTTGAAAAGCTCTAAAATTAAAACCCAAGATTCAGCACGATTTCTTCTCAAATGGGTTTTTTTTGCGACTTCTGAAACGTCACATAAAAATGTTATAGTGAAAATGCCACAATGACCTATTTGGAGTAGTGAAACCCTAGAATCCAAAGCTCTCATACCAAATGTTATGAAACGAGCTCAAGAAAAGATAGAAAAGATAGATCAATGCCTTAGAATTCAGCCTCTTGGAGGGGGAAACCTCCTTTACATTACATAAATGAACAATTCTTGGATGATACAAATGACAAAACCTCCTTTCTATATATAGGAGTGTAAGGAGTCACAATATAATCCAACCGACCTAACAATAATAATATAAAGCCACAAAATTAACAATAGAGGGATTCTATGGGACACAGAAATAACAACATGGGGGTAATAGGGGCACAACAATATAAATAAGGGGTATAACTACAATAGTAATGGGGTAATCACTAGTATTATAGGGACCCAACAAAATCATTATTAGTTCTTCAAACAATTTGGAACTAATTTAACTGGACTTAACTTAGTAAATTGTGTTAACTAATTTTAACTCATACTTAACTCATCTTGTACCTCTATAATATAGGGAGAATATATACATGACTTCAAAAAGACTGACAACTTGAAATTCCTAAGTTAATTAAGTTGATTAAACTTAATTAACTATTTACAAGTTGCTGTGAGAATAGAATTAAATTTTAATTCTGAGTTTAATTCAAGGCCAAATTAAACTGGAATTTCTTGTTGCCATTTCTCAACACCTATGGAAGATCGATCGTACTTGTAGAGAATAAGGATTGGACTATGTGGCTATACATTGATTATTAGGAACTAAATGAAATCACTTTCACAAACAAGGATCCAATCCCATAGATTCATGACCTTCTAGACGAGCACAAGGGAGCAAAGTAGACAATGTAAGAAATTAATTTGAGTCTTCGAGATGTGGTAGTGAGGTTATTGATAGTTGTGGAGCATAAAAGATGATAGAAAGAGGAAACCATGAAGCTAATGACACAAATTGTTTCCTTTTAAAAGGTATATATACACATAACCTTTATGTCCATAAAAACTAATTTCAATTGGGTGGCCTCCATCCATGTGATGTCAAATCAAGAAAACATTCAATGATGGAATAGCTACATCCATATGCTCGGTCCACACTTTATTTAATAATATCTCTAACTTATTTTCCTTTTTTCCACTATTCCTTGTATGTATTTGGATTACATGTACTTTCCAATCACCTTGTGCATTTGGCTTTCATATTTTATATTATGAAACCACGTTGTTTCATATTTTATATTATGGATGCATGGTCATTTGGTTACTTGCTTTTGAATAGTGATTTTTTCGTTTAATGAAGGATATATATAATTTAATTTTATTTATGTACCTATAAACAAATAATTATGTTTTACTAACTAGATCCGCTACAAAAGAGTGTGCGAACATAAATTTTGTAACATATGATATTTTAATTTATGGTCAAATTAAATGCAAGTAAAGCATCCCAGCTCACTAAGTAGTAATTTTGGTGTAGTTCAAGTTGACTTTGTGAAAAATTTTAGAAATCCATAGATATACCACTATTGTGGCTAATCCATTTATGGGACAGGTGGATGTCTTGATCTGCGAGATATGAAGAAATATCGGTCATGGTCCCTTCCTCTAACTACATATATACAGTAGCACTACAATGGTTGTGCATTGTGACTTATTTAGGGTAAACACTCACCGTGTGGAGGACTGCCATGCATTATCCACATTAGCATAGAAATTTGCAAAAAAATATGTTCATTTTCAAGTCTATGGGGGCCAGAAGTAGAGGTTAGGATCATAATCAAGATAATAGAGCTCCATGGAAGAATTTCAACTATCCTCTACCACAATTTTACAACTATAATGAAGTGGGTCACATCACATGAAACTATCCAACCTCATTAGCCTCACTCTAGGAAAGACTAAAAGATAAAATACAGAGGACTACCTGGAGATGATTGAGAAATGGAAGGTGAAATATGGAAGGAAGCACGTTTCAAACATGGTGAATTATAAGCCAAGGATCCTTATGACCTATTCATTAATGTTTTCCCAGTGAGTATAACTAGTTTCTGGTCTTTGTAGTTTATCTCCAGCCATCTTTTTGGTGTGGTGTGTGGTGATAGGCTAGTTGTCTAATCTCAATCCCAATCCCAATAATTTGGTGTAATATCCCTACCAAAACTCATATAATATGAAATATTTCTCTTTAACTTGTTGACATCCGTAACTAGGATGAAATGAATTACAACTACCATATGGTTTGTTCCGAGAAAAAGGAGTCGAAGGAGGGGTTTGAGGTGGTCATTTCTAACTGTTTCTTTGGTGTTGATACCCCCATTGATTTATGGGCCTGTATTCACATTCATATTGGTTCCACCCTATTACTTTAAAGATTACTTTAAAAATCCATTTTTAATCATTTAAATGATTTTATGTGTGTTCCACGTACTATAATTGTTACACCATTCTACTTCCATGGTTTTCACACAACGCAGGCAGTACATGTGCCATGGATGAGTTCATCACCAGCTGTAAGGGAGGGGATACGATTTGATCTATGTAAACTGCCATTGAATGGAGACATATAATGTCGACTGTGTCAGTAACCAACCTCAACATCATGAGGGAGAGGTGCCTTTTTTTAGCAGGAACACTGGGAGCACATAAAAAACTCGTAGTGTAACGACATTCAGATTTCTTGTATAACATTTATTGGAAAGGAGAGTCCATATTGGATGAGGGCTCGTCAGCTATAACGGTTGTAAGCAGAATTTTCCCGAAAATCGCATGAGCAAGAACTTTTGTGAATGGTAGACTTTACCCTTTTGGAACCAACCAATGTGGTTTATAGCCACTACAAGTTGAAGAAAAAGATCCAACTTACCATGTTAAATGGTCTGACCATAGACTCCAACAATTAAATAGACCAACGGCTAATTTTGACCTATGGACCCATGTCAAATTACTATTCATTAATTTAATATTATTATTATTCTTAATACATAAAATATTTTTAATGGTTAAAAATTAATTAATTAATTTATGTTAAAAATTAATTAATTAATTTATATATATATATATATGATAATAGGTTATTAATAAAAGTTAGGATTCAAAATAAATAAAATACTATTAGTGGTTAGTTTAAGAAGATAATACACTTATTTATTTAAATTATTCACTAATTATTGTTAATATATATATATATATATATATATATATATATATATATATATATATATTTCAATTAAAATCATACGATTAAGGTTTAAAATATTAATAAATAAAATAATTTAATTTAAATGGTTAGTTAGGAAAGGTAATTTATTTAATTAAATAATATAAGTAATTTCTTGTTTAATTAAGTTATTTATTAAATATAATTAATATTATATTAGTAAAATAGTCTTGATATTAATATATTGTTAATATTAGTAGTCAAAATATTATTATTAATTTAATATTATAAATATTAATATTATTATTATTTATGGAAATAAGTTAAATTAGGTAAGATATATAGATAAATAAAATAATTTTAAGGGTTAGTTAAAAAAAAAACTTTAATATAGTTTATTTATCTAAATTATTTATTAATAATTATATATATATATATATATATATATATATATATATATATATATATATATATTAAAGTAATAATCTTCACTTATTTAGATAAAAGTTAGGTAAAATACAATTGAAAAAAAATTTAACTAAAAAATAATAAATAAATAAATAAATAATAATAATAATAATAAATACATGTAAATATAGGGTATATAAATAAATAAAATAGAGAGAACAACAAAAAAGGGGAGGGACACGAAAAAGACCAAAAGCAACTACAGAGCAAAACAGATCAACCCGAGGAGGAAGTAAGGCTCTAGGGGGAACACAAAAAACTAAGACGACAGGGCAAGGATCCAATAGCTACTGATTTTCCAGCCGTCATCTCTACTGAGATTGTTACGCCTTTTTTCAATCTCAATAGCTTCCATGAATTTACGATGATGGAAATGAGCAATCTTAGCAACAACCTTGGCCTCCTCAATACAAACCTAATGCTTGGTCTTTTCCACATGCTTTGCTAATGTTGAAGACTTAGTTCTCCCATGTCTTAGGTTAGCTGCATGTTCTCTTATCATCTGATGGATGGAGCGTCCTGTTTCCTCGATATAGGGGGTTCCACAAGAACAAGGGATCAAGTAGACACCCTTCATGTCCATAGGGTCAACAGGATCTTTCACCGATCGGAGGGACTTACGAATGGTGTTGAGGGGCCTAAAGGTAGAGGGGATATCATACCTCTTAAGGATCCGAGCAATTTTGTGTGTGGTTCCTTGAACATAGGGAAGATGGACTCCTAGTCGGTGCTCCTTCGGTTCTTTATTAATCATCGCATTTTTAGAGGCTTTAAGGAAATCCTTCTGACCAAGGCAACTACTGTAGCCATTCTCCACAAAGACATTAAGGAGATGGGATCTCTCCTTATCGAAGCTCTTATTATCAGAAATCCTCAGGGCACGAGTAGCAAGGGTGTTAAGAACACCCATCTTTTGAGCAGGGAAATGATGGGAATCGGCATGAAGATACTGCTCAGTATGCGTTTTCTTACGGAATACTGAGTGGGAGAGAGAGTCATCCATATTCTTAGAAATAAGAATATCCAGGAAAGGGAGGCAACCATTGACCTCTTTTTCCATGGTGAACTTAATGGCAGAGGACTGACAGTTGAGGTGATTGAAGAAGCGAATGAGCTCCTCATGGCCATGGGACTAGATGACATTAGTGTCATCTACATACCTCCTCCAAAGCTTAGGAAGGAGACGAGCCGAGGCTAGAGCTTTGGCTTCGAAATCTTCCATAAAGAGATTGACGACAATAGGGGACAGGGGGGAGCCCATGGCAACACCACAAGTCTGTTCAAAGAACTCACCCTCGAAATAGAAGAAAGTGGAAGTGAGACAGATCTCCACCAAATGCACGGTATCGGGATCCGTTAGGCGATAGATCACTTCCAAGGCCTCCTTTATAGGGATGTAGGTATAAATGGAGACCACATCAAAGCTGATGAGGATGTCCTCATGGAAGACATTGAGATTGAAAGAAGGCCTAAAAATCTCAATAGAGATGACGGCTGGAAAATCAATAGATGTTGGATCCCTGCCCTGTCGTCTTAGTTTTTTGTGTTCCCCCTAGAGCCTTCCTTCCTCGTGGGGTTGATCTGTTTTGCTCTGTGGTTACTTTTGGTCTTTTTCGTGTTCCTCCCCTTTTTTGTTGTTCTCTCTATTTTATTTGTTTATTTTTTTATATACCCTATATTTACATGTATTTATTGTTATTATTATTATTATTTATTTATTTATTTTTATTTAATTTTAATTTTATTTATTTATTTATTATTTTTTTAATTAATTAATTAATTAATTTGTTAATTAATTAATTAATTTATTTATTTATCTTTTTTTTTTTTCAAGTGTCTTTTACCTAACTTTTATCTAAATAACCGAAGATTATTACTTATATATATATATATATATATATATATATATATATATATATATATATATATATATATATATATATATATATATATATATATATATAATTATTAATAAATAATTTAGATAAATAAACTATATTAAAGTTTCTTTTTTTTAAACTAACCCTTAAAAGTATTTTATTTATCTATATATCTTACCTAATTTAACGTATTTCCATAAATAATAATAATATTAATATTAATAATATTAAATTAATAATAATATTTTGACTACTAATATTAATAATATATTAATATCAAGATTATTTTACTAATATAAAATTAATTATATTTAATAAATAACTTAATTAAACAAAAAATTACTTATATTATTTAATTCAATAAATTACCTTTTCTAACTAACCATTTAAATTAAATTATTTTATTTATTGATATTTTTAACCTTAACTGTATGATTTTAATTGAAATATATATATATATATATATATATATATATATATATATATATATATATATATATATATATATTAACAATAATTAGTAAATAATTTAAATAAATAAGTGTATTATCTTCTTAAACTAACCACTAATAGTATTTTATTTATTTTGAATCCTAACTTTTATTAATAACCTATTATTATAAGTTTAATATATATATATATATATATATATATATATATATATTAATTAATTAATTTTTAAAACTAACCATTAAAAATATTTTATGTATTAAAAATAATAATAATATTAAATTAATGAATAGTAATTTGACATGGGTCCGTAAGTCAAAATTAGCCGTTGGTCGATTTAGCCGTTGGAGTCTCTGCTCAAACTATTTAACATGCTAAGCTGAATCTGTTTCTTCAACTTGTCCTGGCGATGAACCACACTCGTTGGTTCGAAACGCGTCGACAAAGGTCTTTCCTCATCTGATTTTCGCCGAAGTTCTGCTTACAACTATTATGGATCACAGAAGCCTCAATTCAATAGCTATAATGGTTGTCACTTTGAAGTAATGATGTGGTGTTCTCTATTCATTAAGTGAAAATCCTTTATCCGAAAGGTCTATGGCCACAATGTAGAAACAAGAGCAAGGGAAAAATGAAAGGTTCGGTTATCAATACAGAGATAAGTATTCATGCCAGAAAAATTGCATATAAATCTATTTAAGAAATATTATGTCAACATTCTTTTGGAAAGAATATACATTTGCATGCAATAATAGTAGCTATTACATTGGTTTCTTTTGGAAATTTTTATATGTTTTCATGCATTAATAAAAATAGCTATTATGCACTTGAGTTCTTGAAAATAAGTATATGTTATGCATGCAATAAAAATAGTTATTATACTTTTGATTTATTGAAAGAAATGCACGCTTGTATGCATGAAAAAGTAGCTACCGGGCATTTAGTTTCTTGAAAATAATTGCGTGTCTTTGCATGCATGAAAATAGTAACTATTATGATTTCATTTGGGAAAAAATACATGTAGAGATGCACATACTAATAGTGTAACACCCTCCTCCAAAATTTACCAAATTTAACTGGCCCATTGGGGTAAACATGTGACAAGACGATACTAGAATCTGATTCAACTCCTCATGTACAATTAAGGAAGTGGAGCCAATACAACACAAACATTCTGACCTTCTGCACATACCACATAACCTACATGAGCCAACCAACCCTTCCAGGTGATCAACCCCTGCAACAACATGGAACATCATTTCCCTAGAGCCTCAGTCACTCCCATGGCATGGGAATGCATGTAAATGGGGTCCTCTAGTCACTCTCATAGTATGGGCATGTAAGAAACTAGGGTCTCTTTCAACTAGTTCTGAGCTTGCGACCCAAGATTATGTTCCACTTTTTCAGGGCCGGGACTCAAGCCACTAACCATAACTCCATGAAAATTTTGGGAATGAAAAGTAACATAAAAATGATACAATTGAAAATATTTGAATAAATAATTGGTTTAATACCTTCTAGCCATGATAGGCATTTCATCAAACATGTCACAAGCATGCATTCTACAAGTCATAACAATAGATCTCAGCATAGGGGTCTCCACTTATCTGAGAATCACTAAGAAGCATTGATGCCTTATCAAATTGGCTTCATTGTCATATATTAGGTCATATATTCATTATACATTCATTTAGAAATCAAAACATGATGAGAGCCATACATCATCACTGTCATAAAAAATGCTCATAACCAAAATATAACCAACAGAAATAACAAGGATACATCAACCATAAATGCCTCATATGAACCAACAAATTTTCTCATAAAATAACAAGGAAAAATAGTTCTTATTAATGAATGATTAAGCCCATCAGGTTTGGGACTTCCACGTGCCACCCAATGATAGATTGATTAGACCGAATATTTCTTTCAGCCAATCACCCCAGTGCCATATTACAAGCATGAACGTGGGAATTATAACCAAAATCAACCAGGGCTTCCCGAGACTACACCACATCACCCTCAATAATAGAACCAAGCTTTACCGTAATCCCCACTGAATCACTAGGCCATAATAAAAATATAATACCAAGATTTACCACAATCCTCACTGGATCACTAGGCCAAAAACCAAGCATGGATGCCACCAGATCTCTCCACCTACACTGTGAGGATTTTTTCTGTCTCAACCTATAAACTTTACCGTGTATCTTACCTTTACTAATCAAGGAATTCCTAGGCCTACGAGGTCTCCACCCTCCGGGATTTACCATGTATCCCATCCGGGATTCCTAGACCAAATAAAGGGTACTCACCACTGAGCTTTACTATGTATCCCTCCATTCACTGGTCAAAGGATTCATACACTCAATCATGGTGTTGACATCTAGGCTTTACAGTGTATCCAATCCCAAGATTCCTAGGCCTTGTGAATAATCTTGGGATCACCCCACTTAGCTTCAAGTCCATCTGATAATCTAGCTCAACCACATATAAAAGAACCCAACACACTATGGCTATCCAGAAATGGAAAGGCTAGGTTAAAAAAAGCTGGCATACATGGAAAAACTCATGCCCATGACATCAAGAGAACCAAGAACACAAACGCATAGCCATGCATGCTAAATCTAGCAAGGAAATCATACATGAAAATGATACCTACAAATAATTCCAATATAGCTGCTAGATCTCACTATTCCTTTATTGATCTTTTCTTCCTCTTGCCTTCTTTTACTTTCTTGATCCAATGCTAAAGGGCTATAAGAAAACTCTAAGTCTCCAAGAGTGTGTGAGAGAGAGAGAATAGAGAGAGAAATCTAAAACTGAATCGATAAAAAGCCATAAACTGATCCTCATAAGACTTTTCATAAATGAGGCCTCTATTTTCTTCATTTTCCATTATTTTCCTTCATTTTCCTCCTCACATGCAACCTATGAAATTTCACCATCCTTTTCACCTAATTTCCTTTATTTTCATGAATAAAATGCCAACTAATTCCATTTTGCCTTTCCAAATCCTTTTCCATTGACTTTGCCAATTTCCTTAGCCATAATAAACCAAACGAACACCCAGACTAAGATATATTGCCAAACATTCAACTTGGATTAAGTGTCCCATAACCGTGATTATTATTTTTCCTTTATTAAGTTTTATTACATGGAATTTTCACTAGGGTTGTTACAAATAACCATGATGTTAGAGCTCTGGAAGAGACTAGGCATTTATGTACATAAAATATCAACTAATGTGTTAGTGTTCTTGGAAAAAAACATGTTGTTTTGTGCTTAGCTATATATGTTGTTCTTGCTTGAAAATAATAAGCCATTATGCTAGATTTTGGAAATAAAGATATACATATTTGCATGCACAAAAGAATATAATTATTGTGTTGGAAATTTTGAAGAGAACCATGAATTTTCATGCAGAAAAGAATAAATATTTTTTTAGATGTTGGAAAAGAAACATGTGTTTGCATGTTCCAATTGTTGTAAAATCCTTGGAAAACTTCCCTCGTTCTTGTGTGCATGAGCATAGGTTAAATATGTTTATTTTCTTGAAAATGTTTGTTGTGAATTTCTTGGAAAGTTTCCATGTCTTTTGTGTGGAAGATAATTAATTTATCTATGTCATTTTCCTTGAAAAGGGTTACATGTGAACCTTTCACAACAAAATAATAATTATTTTTCTAGATCTCTCGAAAAATAAAATGTGTATTTACATGTACAAAATATTAGTTGATTATGGTAAATCTGTTTATGCATCGAAAACTATAGATATTGTGAAAAAAATAAGGATCTTTATTTATAGAAGCAATCATTGTTATGTTAATCTCCTTTTGGAAAAAGAAATATATATTTGTTTACATAAAAAGAATGGCTCATTGTGGTATAATTCTAGAGAAAGAAATATGTTTGCATGCATGCAAATAATGATTTATTGAGATAGATTTTTTGGAAAGAAATGAAATTTACATGCATGAAAGGAAAAGATATTCGGATAGATTTCTTGGAAAGAAATGTAATTTACGTGCATAGAAAGAATAACTATTCAGACCGATTTTTTTTGGAAGAATCATGTGTTTGCATGTAGGAAATAATGTGTTTATTTTGTTGTTTTTTAAAAAGGAACATGTGTTTCCATGCATGAAATAATGTGCTCATTTTGTTAGACTTATCGGAAAAGAAATACATATTGTATGCAGAAAAATATTAGTTAATGTGTTATATTTATTTTGAAAAAAAAAGAAGAAGATATGTAGTTGAATGCATGAAGAATAACTATTACGATAGCTTTCCTTTTGGGAAAATATTAAACTTTGCATGCAAAAATATTAGTTATTATGCTAATTTATTTTGGAAAATATTATTTTTTGCATGCAAGAAGAATTGTTATTATGTTAGTCACTTGGAAGGGAATTTTATAACATAAACAATAACTATTTTTTTTTTTTCCCATTAGGAAAAAGTCGTAATTTCTATTATAAGGGAGAAATTACATTTTGCAGATGCATGTTGCATATTCATATGTGGCCATTGGCCGGCCAGAGTTCATCAAAATATACCTGAGTGTTCCAGATCTCCTCGCAGGGAGTCTATATGATGTATATACAAAATTTTAAATATCAAAATAACTTGCTCCACGCAGGGAGCACTGTAACAGTCATGATAAACAGTAGCATATGTAACCATATTTCAAAAAAAGATAACCAAAATCATGTCAATTGTTATGAATGGGTTGGTGACCCATTCATGTTATGATCTATATAGGGCCGGTGGTAATATTGATGGATGGATCCATCGATCTGTTCCTGTATCTGCCATTGTTCTAGATGGTTGTTCGCTGCTTCTTTTGACAGTTTGTCCGCTTCTTCGTTCTGCTCCCTGTAGATGTGACGACAGTCAAAAGATTCAAATGAAGTGATCAGTCTTTTGGCTTCGTCAAGGATATTTCTCAAAGAAAAAGTATAACAATGAGCTGTAGAATTTATCCAATTGCAAACAATCTGAGAGTCGCCAAATAGTTGGAGATGTCTGCACTGTTTTTGTATTGCAAAATATATAATATGTTTGGCTGTGCTGAGTTCAGAGAAGTTATTTGTGCCGATTTGGTATTTGATCTGAATCTTATAGCAATGGGATTCATTCAAATATATGATAGCACCCCCACCACAGCCATTGCTCTGGGCAGAGCCATCGAAGAAAGCCCAAGGCTTTGATCGATCGATGATGGGGGGAGCAATAGCTCGGGTAGGTCTGTGCTTCTCCGTCGAAGGTAGTAAATTGAAATCGGCAATAGTGTGGCTCAGGATGGATGGCCAGTTTGGGGGTCTATTATCGAAGATGATGCGGTTACGTGCGATCCAAATGGCCCAGCAGACGAGAAGGGGTAAGTTTGTGAGTTTGCCCGCGTGGTCTCTGGTCCAGGTGCTCCAGGCTTCCTTGCAGGTGGATCCATTCCAATCCTTGTGGTCGGGTATATGAGCAGATATGTTGTGCCAGAACGATTGTGTGACTGTGCAGCGGATGAAGAGATGATCAGTGCTCTCTTCTTCACAGCAGCATAGGTGGCATCTGAAAGGGCCGTGATAAGATCGCTTCAAGAGGTTTGATCCCGTGGGGATTTTGTCATATATGATATTCCACATTAGTAAGCGGCATCGGGGCGCAGCCTGAAGCTTCCAGATCAGGTTCCCGTAAGGGAGGATGTCCGGGGGCTTATACGGTTCCATAAGCTTCAGATATCCCTCTTTAGGAGCATAGTGTCCGTGCTTAGCGATGGCCCATATGAGTTCGTCTGGCCCTTCAGATAATCTGATGTTGGCCTGAGTGAGGGCCTCGGTAAATGCTTTCCATTCAGGTTGCCACTGTACCGGAATGTCCAAGGCCGCTGGTGAGTGCCAGGCCTGATATAGAAAGACAGTATTAGCATTGTCCCCTATATGGTTAATGTGAGTTATGCCCCTGCCATGAAGGTGTCTGATAAGATCATCAGAGAGTCTGTGTTGGTTGCCGCATCCTACCCAGGGATCAATTCCAATTCTCACGTCCTGTCCACTCTTGATGCGCCAAGTGATACCTTCCCTGAGAAGCGGCAGAGAGAGTAAAACGGCCTTCCATATGTTTGAGGTGTTGGGGCCAGGGCTGTGATGTTGACGGAACCAATCCATGAGATGGAGGGGTCTGATATACTTGGCTTGTGCCACCCGTGACCAGAGGCTATCTGAAGTGAGGAGTAGCCAGCCTAGTTTTGCAGCAAGGGCTTTTGCAAATAAATCGAGGCGCTTGATACCCCAACCACCCCATCGCTTAGGTCTGGAAATGGTGTCCCATTTCACCCAGGCGAAGATTCTCCCAAGTTGCTGATCATTCCATAAGAATCTGGTGCATATGCTCTGTAGTATTTTAAGTACACCTCAGGGTATCCAAGCCAGCGTCATCCAGTAAACTAGAGTGGCTTCGATGACAGCTTTAATGAGAGTGAGGCGTCCAGCTCTAGAGAGGTATTTATGATACCAGATATGGAGTCTCTTTTCCACCTTTGCAAGAAGCCAAGTCCAATCTGCAATCTTGTATCCAAGGGGTTTGAGCCTCTACCCCAAGTACTTGATGCCCTCAGCAAGCCTAGATGAGGTGAAGGGGAATCGTTGGGAAGCAAAAGTAGCTTCTTGGAGAGTACAGCCCACAGCCGTAATAGTGGATTTGCCTTCATTGACCAACATACCCATAGCAAGCTGAAATAGTAGAAAAATATTGTGAAGCGCAGTGGTGTCACTCAGACCACTATTGAGGAAAATGAGAATGTCATCTACAAACAAAAGGTGTGTGAGATGAAAGTTATTGGATATGCATATACCCGAGAGATGTAGTATATCTTTGGCAGATAAGATCAGTCGACTCAAGCCTTCCATTATCAGGAGGAAAAGAAGAGGGGAGAGGGGGCAACCCTGTCTGAGCCCTCTTTCCGAAGTAAAGAAGGGAGTGGCCTCTCCATTTAGAAGAACACTGTAGGCAACCTCAGTAATGCAGCACATGACCCATTTAATGAAGAGGAAAGGAAAACCAAGGTGTGTCAAGAATAATCAAATATATAACCAGTTTAATCTATCGAATGCTTTAGTGAGGTCGACTTTGAGGATCAATCCTTTGAGCTTTTTAGTGTGGAGGGAGTGAAGGAGTTCCTGAGCAGTGGCAATAGCTTCGTGAATTTGACGGTGGTCAAGGAAGGCAAATTGTTCAGATGAGATGTGTCGGGATAATATAGGCTTCAGACGGTTGGCTATAATTTTTGCAATAATCTTATAGAGACAATTGTAGAGAGAGATGGGATGAAAGTCATTGAAGGTAGCAGGCTGGTCAGTTTTTGGGATAAGGGCAATGAAGGTGGATTTGACGGCTGTGGAGATCTTGCCCGCTTATCTGCTCAGTTCAATGACTTTTAATAGGTCATCGGCCAGTATGTCGAAGAAGGCAATGTAGAATTCAATGGTCCAACCATCAGGGCCTGGAATTTTATCCTTTTTGAACCATTTGATAGTTTCTTCTAGCTCAGCCAATGTCACCGCCTTTGTGAGTTCATCATGTTCCTCCGAATTGACAAATCTGGGGAATTTCTCAGCCACTCTCATAATTTCAAGTATGTTTGTTTCCCGGGGAGCTTTATATATGTTCCTGAAGTGGTCAGTGGTGAGCTTAGATAGATGCCTTTGGGTGGTGACCACTCGATCCTGATCGTCTTTGAGTTCCCATATAGTGTTCATAGCCTTTCTCCCATTGGCGAATCTGTGATAGAAATGGGTGTTTTCGTCTCCTTCAGCAAGCTAGATGGCTCGGCTGTGGAGTCGCCAGCTTTCCTCTCTGTCCTTCAGGATCTGGGATCTTTTAAGAATGTGTGACATATATAAGGCTTTTCTATCCTGGGTGGGAAAAATGCCACCATCCTCTTCTTCATGAGCAGCAATGAAGTCCTCGGCCTCCCGCAAGGCTTGATCGTCAAAGAGTCTTTTTTGGTGTGCCCAGACCTTAGAGATCCTTTTGAGCTCCGATAATTTCCTGATGAAACCCTCAGTGAAGTGTTCCTCCTCCTCGATGCGGTGGCTCTGCCAGTAATCTCTGATCATCTGTATATAGGATGGGTCTTTCAACCAGGAGGAGTTAAACTTGAATGGGCTTTTGATCTTGTTATGAATGTCTAAGAATTCCAAATATATTGGTCTGTGGTCAGATATGCCCCCAGATCCCACCCATTGCCTTATACGAGCAATCCTGTTGTGGAGGGATTCTTTAATAAGGAATCTATCGAGTCTTTTGGCCAGGCTCTGATCACCACTTCTGTTGTTGGACCATGTGTATTGCAATTTTGTCATGGGGGTATCGATCCAGTGGTGTTCCTCCAGTAGGGTGGATATGGGATCCGAAAATGGGTCAATCCTGGCAGCATGCCCCCATGTTTCACATAAGCCCATAGTGAAGTTCAAGTCCCCTCCCAGGATAATGTTATCCTGTTGTAGGAGAGCAGAGTTCAAGAGAGAGTGCCAGTAGGTCGCTCTCTCAGAGCAAGGGCCATATACGTTAATGAGTCTTAGCACTGTGTCCATAGACTGTACATAGGAATCGATGCCTATGAATCCTCTGCCACCCCAGGTGTTTATAACTTTCAGCGCTATGTTATTGATTCCAATAGCCAGACCCCCAGATCTCCTGGATGCATCGATGGCATGGAAGGTCTAGTTGGATAACCAGGCCTCGAGGGATGGTATGAGGGAGTCTGCATTACAGAGCGTTTCTTGCAAAAAGATGATGTCTGAAAGAGAAAGGGAGAGAAGTCTCCGAAGGGCTAGTTTTTTGGGTGTACTAGCGAACCCTCTGCAATTGTAGGATAGGATCTTCATGTCGGATGTGATACAGGGCTTTTTTCTCTAAGGGTCCTGAAGATGGTCTGTTGACGACCAAGAGCGACTTCTGTATTGGCCGCATGTCTGGCTTTAATAAGGCGCGAAGGTCGACCTCGCAAGAGCTTCTGTAGAGAGGGGGAAGGATCGATGCCTAGCCCGATAGCATCAGTACCAATTGCTTTAGTCTGGGGACGGAGGGGGTACCGAGGGGGAATCGGGAAGACGGCCCTTGGATCGGTCGCCATCGGGGGGAGAGATGGTGGACAAGGTGATACGCAGGGAGAGGGGGAGGGGATGGGGCAATGTAGTGAGGAGGGCAGACAGGGGGGGGAAGAGGTTACATATGCGGGAGAAGTAGTAATAACAGCCCGATGCAGAGTCTCAGATGTATCCAGATCATGCAAAGAAGAGAGCATAGAAGGGGATGAGATAGCTGACATACCCGGTGTATCGTCGACCGCCGGAACAGGAGCATCTGGGACAGGATCAGGCGATGCACGGGTAGGTTCCTTTGCCAGTGTTCCAGTCTGAATGGAAGGAGCATCTTCTTCATGTATCTGGGGCTCCGCAGGGACCGCAGTCTGTGCTTGATTAGGAGGTGGGGAGGGGCGTTCTTGTGCTGCACCCTGAGCTGGAACCAGCCCTTTTCTCAATAGTGGATAGTCACGGTAGAGGTGTTCAACCTTGTGACAACGGCGACATCTGTAAGGGATACCCTCATAGTCAATGATTTGCTTCCTGGAGAAGTCCCTCCATTGGATAGTAAGATATTCCAGAAGCCCTCCCCTGGTATCCAGATTGATGAGGATCTGCGCATATGCCATCATTCCTGTGTGTAGATATGACTTATCATAATCCATGTACCTCCCAATTGCATTTCCAATTCTTCGGAAAATGTCTTCGGACCAATATTGCAGAGGTAGGCCTGGTAGTCTGATCCATACGGGGCCAATTCCGATCTATTCCGTAGCCGGATCGAACATGGGAGTCCAGCGTTTCAGAAGTACCAGAGCATGTTCAAAGTGCCAGTAAGAGGAGAGTACCCAGTTTGTGTGATCAGCGCGTGCGAAACGTAATGCAAACCATCCCCTCACAAAGGTTTGCACGAAGGGAATGTCAACAAAGTGTTGTCCCCAAACTTCTGTGGCCCAGGCCTTTAAATGTGCAGCCGAGTAAATTTGGCCTCTGATGCGACCCACCAGAACCTTGTCAGCAAATTCTATGATATCGCTCCACTGTGTGTCCTCTTCGAGCTAGAGGAAGGTGTCCTCCTCTCTGGATTTGAAACAGCGGGGTTTTTTGCTCGGACCGGATCTCCACGGAGGAGGCAAGGGGGGGGGGGGGAAGGAGCAGGGGGGGAGGCAAGACCGAGGGGGGGACCAGCAATGGACGCGGGGGGAGGGGGGAGAGGCCCAGAGATGGGGAGGGGATCCGATAGCGGTGAAACTACCTGAAAGAGCACCGGAGAGGGGGACGGGATTCGATGATGGAGCAGGATCAGGGAAGGGCCATTGATACGCTGCAGTATGAGAGGAACTAGGGTTAGGGTTTAGGCAACCCGCGACAAACCCTAGGGAGGCCGGCGAGAGGGGGGGAGTAGATAATGCAGGCCAAGTGGGGGGAATATCTGGGAGAATAACGGGAGGTTGCGGGGAGCCTCCGGCAGAGAAAACAGCAAAATCATCCGAGGGTGCCGGGAGATACATACCTTGTGAGCTGGAAGATGGGGTGTGCCAAATGGAGACCCCGCTAAGAAGATCTTCGCAGTAATCGACAACCTCTAGGTCCTCCATAGTGCCAGCTAGCGGATCCCTCGAAACGGTGTAAACCTTGGAGCACAGGTAACCCGGGTGAGATGCGGTTATCGGCAGTGAATCGTAATGGCAGGGAGGGCATCGAACGGTGTGTTAATAGGCCACAGCAGAGACAGCAACTGCAGAAAGGCGGACGGAGTTAGAGTCGAAGACGTGGCGGGGAAATAGGAGCGGGTACCGGGAGAGTTTAACCGGGTACGGGCGCGGTGAGCTACAGGCGCGAGACTGGAACCCTAACCATAACCGTCGCGAGCCGCAGACTCCATCCTCCCTCTTAAGTTCATAATTATATAAATAATGTTATAATCATAATTCCTTTCAAAACATAAACAATAACTATTGTATTAGTTCTTAGAGAAATTACCCCTATATATATATATATATATATATATATATATATATATATAGATATATATATATATATATATATATATATATATATCTATATATATATCTATATATATAGAATGCAAGTGTAATAGTTATTATGTTAACCTTATTTTTGAAAGTTTATGCATTTACATGCAACAATAGTAGTTGTTATGTTATCCCTCTTTGAAAAATATCCTATTCGGAAACAAGATGAATTTACATGCACAAAGATCATGGTTAATGCCCTAGTTTCTCTTAAAAGTATGGTAATTGCAATGGTTGTTATTTTCAAAAGAATGTGTCTTGTGCAAGAAATGATAGTTATTGCGGTGTTTGACATTGAAAAAACTTCCATCTTCTTGTGTCAAGAAATGGTGATAACCATGGAGGTTCCTTTAATTATCACGATTTTCTTATAATCAGATGTAGAGGTTAACTAAATCATTTTATCATGACACTTGTGGAGTAGGGATAGGTGAGGATTAGTAATCTTTATGTCTTTTTATGCATGTGAGTAAAGTATGGACCGACATGTGTCATAAGCATACACGTGTAAAGATAAATAGGCAGGCTTTGGTAATTGAGTGCTTCTAATTAAGGTATGTGTTGTATTGTTAATAAGCCATGCCATGATATTTTGTTTAAGTTTTATGTATGCACGTGAATATATGTTGAAGCATCACTAGTGAATATTTGGTATTGGTCTGGTTACTATTTGATCTAATCATGATATCAGAGTTTGTTCATAGTATCAGTTGCAGGAAAAAGATTGTGACATATGTTAAAGATAAATTGTGTTCAACATTATGGAGGGAAATGAGATGGTGGCCCATGCAGTTTCAAGGCATGTCAACTACAAGATAATCCATTAATGGAAACAATCTGGTCGCAAAGACATATTATTCAAGGATTTGTGGGTAAATTATATCATGATTATTGTTATAGATTTTAACAAGTTATGTTGTATGTATGATGATATTTCATTGTAAGACTTTATGAAAATGGTCAAGGGATAGAATCCCTTACAACCATTGACCGAGGGGTGAACACCCTCATGAAAACTTAATAAAAAAGAAACATTTGTTGCTTCTCACCCTACAGAGTTTCTAGGATATATCAATGTTCAATGATGTGATTTTATATTGAGTCAAACTTATGATGTTAATTCATTGCATGATGTGACATTAATGCTATCAAGTATGCTATTAAATAACCGAGTCAAAAGAATCATGGAATTGATGTAAGGTTACAACATAGAGTCTATGTTGATGTGCTAATAGTGGAAGTTACTCTATGTAACTTACTATTCATTTACTAAAGTGACTGTATGTAATAATGAAGGTTTTATCTAAATGATCAATGAAGGAATATGGAATAGTAATTCAGAAAGTTACATGTTGGTAATTTTTTTCTCTCTATTCATTTTCACACGAGGTTACCAGGGAATGTTATAAGTGGTATCAGAGAAAATAGTTGCATCACTTGCACCTTTTGGGAATCGGTAAGAAGAAAGGAAGTAGAGGTATGATGCTAGTGGGCATTAAATAAATTATGAATCTAACAAAACTAGACAACGATACATGCAATAGACTACTTTTGACATGAGATGCATGATACATGCTAATAACTTCATTGAAGAATAGTAAGTGATAATATCTGATTTAAAATTATTTTCATAACATTTCGATATTAATGTGAATAAGGACAATACAACCTCTATTTCAAGAATGAAAAATCCTTACCACTCACTAATCATAGTGAGGAATAACTACCAACCTTTACTTACATACTTAATGATGCATTTAAATGACATGGCTAAAGTTACATTGCACTAGTCATAAAAAATCAATGCATGTATTGATCTATTTGATAAGGAATGGTTGTAGAGGGTAGGGGTTATCCTTGAAAAAGACAATAGAATGTTCTAAAATATATTGAAATAACCCTTTGGATTTAAAATGAACAATGCCTCAACCGGGAAACTTGAATGTAATGGCTAATTGATAATGAAGCCTTGTTAGGGTTGAAATTGAGACGATTGGTAGCATTGATTAGTTAGCATTGTATGACTAATCATAAAACTTATATCCATGAATACATTATGATTAAATATTATTTCAAGTTGTAGATTAGTTATTGTGGAAGTTTACTTCATGTTGTTGATCTATTGGTAACAAGAAAATATTGAAATTGGGTTTGTTACCTGTTGACGGTGTTGGAAATTCGTCAACCAAGTGGGTCTCCCCAATGTGAAGTCTAACTTTTACCTCACACTATTTGGAATAGGGACCCCATCTAGAGTATCAACTTGGTTTCCATGTATTCTTCTATATTTTCCTTGGCGTTAGCATTCGAAAAGAGAAAGAAGCATGCATGTGCCTTTGCGAAAAGAAAGTGTGTCCGGTGAATGCTTGGTTGTAGGTGTATCAAGGTTCTTCTAATGTCGAGGGAGCAATGTTGAGCCTCTATGAGAAAGGTAATAGTACCACCCTAGTAGAGGCACACACAAGAAAAATTATAATCGCATAACATCAAGTAGAATTGTCCACATAGGTGCGACGATTGTTACAACCATTACAACAAAATTTCAATTAGATAAGAACTAAAATAACCAAAATAATTCAACTAATTTAGTACAGGTGAAAGAAAACAAGAATAATAAATATTCATAGAACAGTCTTACAAATATTCACAATCCACGCATGAAAACATGTTGGCCAGCAAAATTTAAGTATAAGTAAAAGTCCAAAGGTACATGAATACAATGAGCATCACTAACTCCAATATTGGAGCATTGAAGCCATGATTTGCCCCCAAAAAGTACTAACTCTGTCTCTTTCATTCCTTATGGGAGAAGCCAAGGTGAAAATTCCTTTGCCTATACAATGAGGGTGTAAATATAACAAATGAGGTGACCTTTCACCTCCCTTGTGACTCTTGGACTACCCTCATGGTTTTTTTACTTCTCCATGACTCTTTAACTTCCTACATGACTTTTCACATTCCATGGATGACTCTCAGACTCCCACGTTTACACATTTTCCCACGTCAAATTACATATTCCATAAAATGATGTGGTAGATGATGACTAATGACATGACATGACATGACACTAGTGACATGGATTTCTTAATGACATGTCAGTGTCAAGTCACTATTTTCTGTTGTTTTGTCTTCAATAAGAGATGAAAAATGCTACATCATCATGAGAGATGTGCTTTCTTCATCATATCCACCCTCCAAAGGATTATGAATCAGATGTATTCTTCATGTTGTCCTGATATTTGATCTTTGGTTGTAATCTAGTGTTTCTTTGTCTTCTCACCTGATGATCATCTCATCCCTTCAACTTCATATGTGTCGTATAGCATGGTCCCCTTCTCCTTTTCCTCCATCATCATCCTTCCATGATAATATAGTGTACCTTCAAGTGAAAACCATTCATGACAAGCTGAAATCATTTTGAAAACCCCTAAAGTAACATATTTCATGAAATCACATGTTAGCGATGGAACTGGTGACTAGATGAGTTACTAGCTAAGGGATTGCATAGTTTGAGGGACTAAGGTTTGATATTGAGGATTAAGAATATGCAACGCATAGTTAGGATGCTCAGGTTCAAGAGATTGTGTATTTGAAGGACTTAAGAGTTAAAGGATAGGGATTGAGGCTTGAAGATACTCACTGCACAGTTATGGGAGGACAGAGGCCAAGGCATTACATAGTTGAGGGAATCAAGGACTCAATATGGATGCTTGCATGTTGAGACTATGCAGTGAGTTGTTATGGAGGCCTGGGCAGAGGAATTGTGTACTTGATGGATTTAAGGACTCAGGCTGAAAGCTTAAGCATTCATTTTTCCGACTGCGTAGTTATGGGAGGCAGGGAGGCTACGTGATTTTACAATTGCACAATTTATAAGCTCAAGGTTAAGGTTTGAGGACTAAGACTATGTAATGCATAGTTATGGCTTGGCTGGAGGGCATGATTGGACAGTTTTAGAGGTAAAGGGCTAGGCTTGAGCACTGAGACTACATAGTGCACAATCATGGGAGGAAAGAAGTACACATTGCGTAGTGTCAAGAGGCAGGGTTGCAGCTTGAGGGCTGATACTGCATGATGCACAATTTAGGAGGGTTAGATGATGTTAAGTTGCTGATTCAGAAAAACTTCTGAATTTGGCTAAGTGTGGGATCGATGAATTTGATGTGAACAGTGATATGAATTAATTATGATCACATACTTAGAACACTTGAATACACAACATAGATCATCTAGTACAAATGAACAACAAACTTCCCTCAGTGCGACAACTTTGCGATGATGAGTGCGACACCACATATAGACTTTGTGATGACTGTGATGAAACTTATGCAACAACGCCTAAAACTTTGGAAATTAGTATGATACATGTTTACATGGTAACTAAAATTCATTAACGCAAATATTACCCCTTGAAACACATGAAAACTAGCTTTCGTGGCTTCTGCAACACTCTACATGCCAAAAGATGACATTTACTATATGAAGAGAAAAGGGGCAATGACACTTGCGATACATGAACGACAATGAAAGCAACACATGCGATAGTGAAGATAACATGAAAGTGACAATAATTAAAGTTATCGAAATAAATATCGATGGTTTAAATCATGGAAATGACACTCGCAAAAGAAAATATTCCTAAAAGTGATAGTTTGGAAAACTCACCAAAATAGAAGTACAAATACAACCAAAAGTGAGGGACTGTTAATAGTAGTGCACACTGATTGTTGACATGGGTTGAACATTGCACAAACATTTTCTTGATGGACTGTGCTTTGCTTGTTTAATCTTACATAAAATAATGCGTTCATGAACTTGTAGCAAATTGAACATGTGTGAGCAAGTGACATCGACCTATCAAGACGTCAGTATGGAACGATCGATCACAAGATCCACAGTAGGCTCCAAAATTCAAGTATTGGAAAACTTTTGGAGGGTATTTTTTGCAGTGACAACATTACCATAATTGTTATCTATACTTACACATTAATGATAAATCCATGTTTTGTATGAATAAGATTTCAATATGATTTTATGCATAACAATATTGTATGCAAGAAACCACCATAATTTCAAAAGTGGATACTTGTTAGAAATGTAAAATTATGACTTCCAATTCTTGAAGGTGATGAAAAAATTGGATTAAGTGATTTATTTAATGGTTCTATCAACTTAATAATAGAACTAGCTGTAATAAAATGATCTTGATTAACTTTTTCAACTAGATGATTTTACAAATTAACGACTCGTGATGACGTTAGCTAGTATGCATCTTATATTTGACAAATAGGTTAATTTTATCTTTTGTAAATCCATCGAGTGCATGTGAATATCACAACAATAATACATAATAAATCTAGTTAAATAAGTCCATCATTTTTTGGGAGAAAGGTGTTTTCATTAGCATCACTAAACAAAAATTTGGATGGCATTTTGAACCTAAAAGCATTACTGATATGTTTAAGAAAAGTATGTGCGATTGACTTGAATTTGGTAATGTTTCATAATCATTATTGATTAGATGCATATGTGTAAATGAAATGACATGTTGCATGAGTTAGAACTATGGCATTATCAATGATTAGAATTCTATTGCCTTCACTGTTGTTTTGAAAAACAACTTTATGGAAACTTGATTTTAAAGTTTCTTGGATGTAAAATCTAGAAGATGTATCCCTGTTATGTTTTCCTTTAATGTATGAAAGTGGCTTATGAAAATATTGGGACCAATACCTTACTACATTGTTAAAATATTGTAAACATAGATGCATCTGGAAGCGAAATTCATATTGAATGTATTTAACAAATTTTTTGTGCACAATAGTATTTTGTAGAAGTTATGGGTTTTTTAAAAATAGCTATGACTATTTTTGTTGACTTGATTAAGCAAACGTATCTTAATGGTAGCATAAGAACCTTTGAAAGGTAAAAACATTGCAATGTGTTTTGCGATTGCGAATGAAAATGTATAATGTCATGGTATGCAAGATTGGTATTGTTCTCTAAAATTCTATCCTAATAATTATGTGGGAAATTTGAAACAAATACCAGTTATACGAAATGTGAATGAATTCCTATCGAATTTACTTTTACAGATTTTTTGACCCATGCTAAGGGTCAAGTGTAATGGCATGAGGTACACAAATGTGTCTTTTTCTTAAATGGTCATGTGCGTATGGTGAGTTATGTAAATTATAGTGGGAAAAATATGCTAAAAGAGAATATCACATGTCAGATAGTGAATTGAAAATGGTTGGATATAAATGCCATAAGACCAAAGATAAATGGTTGGAGATAAATGCCATGAATCTGGTTTTGATTAGCATAATTGTGGGAGAGAAATATAATAGTTTCCAAACTACACCAGTGGGAGAGAAACTCTGGTGGAGCCTTGTGAGATGTTGAGCTCTAAATTCCTCAAGACAGGACATTGTTGGAGGAATAGGTAGAACACTGCTAAGAGGAATCCTATGTTGGACCCCATGTGATCACTATTAGAGAACTATCCTAGATGTTAAAATGGATCAATCTAGTTGTGGAAACTATTTTCCTTTAGTTGGGAGGATCATTATTTTTGCACTGTGGTTATCGTAGAAGAAAAAATTAACTAATCAATTATGTGTTGTGTTAAAAATGAATTTTCTGTATGATTATGTAAGAATTTTAGGTACATATTGACAAGAAAGGAGCCTAGTTCTCAGAAAGGAATTATTGGAAGTGTAAGTTCATTTATTGTATTAAACATGTTGTGGATGTATTTAACAGGGGGGAACTGGGCTAAGGAAATATGCACTCTGTGTAGTTATGGATCATTTTGATGATTAGAGAGCTAGGTGCTCTCTGAGTACTAATAGAAGTACCGTGATTAAAATATCACTTAACATTGCATATATAATTAATGATTGAAATTGTTGTTATTATTATGATTATATTGAATTTGTTGATCATACATTATAGGGTGCTTTCCATGGAGGCTATGAAACCACCCTAGGTGCTTGTCATCGAGCTAATACACTACTCTTGGAGTGCTCACCACAGTTGATAACTCTATTTAAAATTATTGCATAAAGCAACCATGATTTTCAGGAATAAATGGTAAGAAACAATAAGTTTGTATTGGGACATTGTGTTGTTTCTATGATATTTAATAGTCACTAAGTGATTAATTACAAATTAAATATTTTGAAGCTGTAAATGTTTATAACTACATTTTTTTTATGCTTGTGAGTATTTCTTGGAAATAAAATCTCTCATTTTGAAAGTGAAGGATTCCCTTTTTGGGTTGTTTAAATTGTTATATCATGAGTAAAAGTTGAAATTCCAATGAAAGATGAACATAGAGGATGATGTTCTCTTCAAGGGGGGAGTATGTGATATCCCTAGCAAGACTCATATAATCATAAATATGCAAATATTATTCTTTAACTTGGCAAGGTCCATAACAAGGAAATCATTATGAAATGAACTACAACTACCATATGATAACCATATGGTTTGTTCCAAGGAAAGGGAGTCAAAGGATGGGGGCACGGTGGTTATTTTTAACTGTTTCTTTGCTGTCAATACTCGATCAATATGCGGGCTTGTATTTAAATTAATATTGGATCCTCCTTATTACTTTTAAAATTACTTTTTGAATCTGTTGTTAAGCACGCTATTGTAGCGACTGCAACGCCTTGCAAAATTTTGGCTTGCATCCAATTTCAGAGCCTCCCTTGGGTTTTTACTTGTTGTTTGCAAGCACTCAGGCTGACCTCATTATATTTTGTTGAGTCTTTACACCCTGCTCGCTTGACCGTTCAATGAACATCCTTTTTGATGTTGGTCACAATGTCACACTTGCAGCCATGTTCTAGTCATGAAAAGGTCCCACTACATGTGTACAAGTTTTGCTCACTATGTAAACATTCATCACACTCACACATGAATTTGTATGCATAGTCACGAAAATGTCATCGCGGTTTTTCAAAAATCTATCATAACCGTCAGGCTTGTTGCTTGCACCGTCGGTCAGTCACACTGAGTATATTTTGTCTTGATGGTTTGAGGTGTCTTGTCATCTAGTCATATTGAGTGTGTGTCCATAAGATCACATATGTACAAGTTCACTCACTCACACACTTATTCATTTTGCTGAAGTTCTGATGACCAGATCACCCTCCAAAAACGAGGCCCTTGCTGAGCTACATTGCGTAGTGTAAGCACTCAGTGAACATGTATTGTTGCATAGAATTGCACATATCTTGAGGTTGTCTCCTAGGCAACCTACACTGTGTAATCCTAGAATTGACCGAACTAACTGTCACTTAGAACAACATAGAAGTTTCTTAGAAATCCATCTCAATCTACATTGCCTGCAAGCGAATCAACTAACACTCCAGTTGGTCAACCAGAGAGTTTGACTGGGCAGTGGCCTCAAGACTTACTCCCCCACAAATTTGCAGAAAAGTTGTAGACCTTGCCCGCTCTGCTAACTAAAGAAACTCTACTGACATGTCGGACAAACGCCTTGTGTCTGTCTTTGTATCCCTCAAAAAATTGTGCAGTTGTTCTAGCTAGTCACCCGGACATCCGATCTGCTACTCGCATGGAAAACTGCGCAATTTTCATGAATTGTCACCTAGCTACCCATCATCCCACTCAGCTCAAAAAATGTGATGGGATGTCCAGTAGCTGAGCATCCTGCTCAGCTGAAAAAGTGCAATGGGATGTCTAGGAGCCCAACATCCCACTCAGCTCAAAAAGTGTGATTGGATGTCCAGTAGCCCAACATCTTGCTCAGCTCAAAAAATATGATAGGATGTCAAATAGGTCACCCTCACAACATTTGCACAGTTTTCACAAGCAACACTCCTGCATCCCACTGCCATCCCCTTGAAAAAATGCACATCCTTTCCTGGAAAGCCTCCTACAACCTACTGCTAGCTCCCAAGAGGAATTTCATAGTTTTCTGCCAAGCCCCTCTGCTACTTGCAATACTTCCTCCAAAAAATTCTATATATCTTCATGCAAGTTGAGCCAAATCCCGTGGACAGTCATGGTTGGTCTAGATTGTCCATCTTAGTCTCCTAGTGACTTCCACACAATTATCAATGGTAGTGCCTGAAGCTCGCATCCCAACTTGAAATCTTCCTTGCGTAGTTTCATAGCCTTGTCCTCTCTCCCGATCACCTGCATCCAAAAGCGAATGACAATGCGTGATGGTAGACTAGGGTGTTTGTGGATTTGATGTTGTCTCATCATGAGTGATTGTAGATATAGGTACATGGATAATACATGACACGACGATGGATGGGATGAAAAAGGAGAGCACATGCAAGGCAATTTCTTCACGAACGGATGAACGAAAAATGCATGCGATGAGATTTTATCGTTAACAGACGATGCATCGGAGCAAGTTTTCTCCTGAATGGATGATGCATGCTATGAGATTTTTTCACAAACAGAAGATGTGTGTGAGGATAATTTTTCATGAGTAGATGAACATGTGAAGCATGCCAAAGCACAAGAAAAGGAGCAATGTGCACATGCAACATCAAGTGACCACCAATACGATCGAAGATTCCACACACCTTGCAATGCGGAGGTGAAGCTATGGTAAACCAAGAGAACAGCATTAGTCAATAGCACTACAAATTGACATGGACACCACCAAGAGCATGAACATACCACCACTGTCGTGTCAAGTCGTGTTATGAGTTATGTTGGCCACATCACTATTGTAGGCCATACTATTTTAGATCAATGTAATGTAACGTGGAAGTCCAAGAGACCCACATGTAATATGAAATTCATGAAATTAAAATAGTCACGAGGGAAGTCGAAGAGTGATAAGGGCCAATTTTAACCTTGGCTATAAATACCCCTCATTTGTACATGCAAAAGACTTTTCACCTTGGCTCCTTCGACATAGCCTTGAGAGTTTGTAGTCTTTTCTTTGGGGAGAGAGCAGTGGCTCCAATGCCCCTTTGATGACGTTAATGATGTATGGTGTACCAATGTACCTTGGAACGTTCACTTAATTCAGAAGCCCGATAACATGCCAACATGAGACTAATCTTGAACACTTGCAATGCATGTCACTTTAACCTATGTTAAACAATTGAACTCTTTTGGCTGTTCTAATACATATATTTATGAAAATGTGTTGTATGAGTGTTAGCGATGTCCTACCCACGTGGTTTTCCTCACCGGACATTAGATAGAAACTTTCCCATAAACTTGTTATAATGATCGTTGCACTCGCGCAGACTACTCCACTGTGTGTTGTACGTGTTACCTTCTCTTTTGTGTTGTGACTACCGCATCCGTTTATAGTTATCCTCCGGAAGTTGTGCATGTCTTGTTGCATTGTGTTTCTCTGACAGAGATGGGACTTTTCCCCTTTCAACTCGAGACTCACTTCCATCATCTTTCTCCATGGTGAAAGGACCGTAACATGAGTAACACTAGCACTCACCAAGCATGCAAACCTCCCTATTCAAAGATGAAGAAGACAACTCTCACGTGCTGCCAAGAAAGAGCTAAGGAATATATTTAGGATAACGGAAACTAGGCCATCGTAGTAGATGGGACTCCTACACCAAATGGTTTGAGGTAAAGTTGGGACTTCATATTGGGGAGATCCCATGAATGTTGGTGGGTCTAGCACTGTAACCATTTTAGCACTCAAAGGAGTGCTAGATGACAAGATGAGTCCTCACAATCTGTGTTGAATCTTTCCACATCTATGATGGAGTTTGTTATAGTTCACCCTCTGAAATGTCTATCCAACGGACATATATTTCACGTCGAGAGGGATTTTTTGGATGACTTTTCACAAATCACATGTGATGGTGAAGGTGAAGTGGCTTTGCCTAAGCACTTAGATGGCTTCCATGCACTCATGGAGAACATGGAAGGTTTTAATGAAATAGAGGTATGCTCGCTGCTGGCACACACTTCACGACCAACCATTGGGATGGTGTAGCATGCTGCCTCATAACTCTGTGTACTCATTCAAGCAGTTCATTGATCCAATTGAATATGTTTTTCACCATTTTTATCCTGAAGCACTTGGTAAAAAGTTGTTAAACAATAGACGGCCCTGCATGAATCGCCTATGAATTTTTTGCATCGCTTCTTTCTATTCATGTTTGAAGCTCTGAAAATTAGATGAAATTCCAATATTGCATGGAAATATTTGAATATTGCCTTACCAAATCACTCTGTCTAAAGATGAAGTTGAAGTTCAAACCCCACTCGACATGCTTCGGTGATGGATCTACGCAATCACGAGTGGACACAGTGACTGTCACAAGTGACTATCTGCCTTCCCATCATCAAACAACTCCACCACCACAGAGTGATGTGGGAGAGCATGCGCACACATCTATTCAACTATCACATACTTCCAACCTCACTACTCAAAATATGTACGTAGATTTTCTTGGGAAGTCCATGGGATGTCATACAAATTTGTTACCTCAACCTCCGTCTTTGTGTTCTGCTGATCCTCTGAATTTCACTATCTTTTGTTCCTGCATTCAGGAGTCTACAACTGTTGTCAATGAGGATAAAGCCATCAATAAAGTTGATGTTGCATAGCCAACCTGTGGTGTCATTCATGAAGAGTATGACCAAGCATCTCAGCATGAACCCGTAGTGAAGGATGACCTCCTTGTGTCAACGCCTCCTCTACTTTTCCCTAACATTGATGGTGATTATGTTATCCCTAATTGTCTTTGTGTTAATCCATCATTGGATGCATCTGCTTCTGATCATTCACATAACACACCTGATGTTAGTCCATCATTGATAATGGAGAGGAAAAATTGTTCATTAAAAATCCACTTGAGCTTTCATTTGCTTTTTCTAGAAACACAAAGGGTGAATAGTCTTTCTTCTCATATACCCCTCTGTATGATTCATCAAATCATGAGGATGGTGACAAACATCCTGAATTTTTTGATCATGGTTGTCATCATCTTTGTACTTCTTCATATGATCATGATGTTGATTTACTCATTGTTAATGTGTCTAGGCCACTGACCTATGATGATTAATCTATTGACACAGTGGAAACGATGTAGGCTATCAAGGCACTTCAGCCTGAGCGCATGGTTATGTGAGGCCCTTGCTGTCCTGAGGTTAGTTACACTTCACATAACACACCTGATGTTGGTCCATCACTGATAACAGAGAGGAAAAATCGTTCATTAAAAATCCACTTGAGCTTTCATCTGCTTTGTCTAGAAACACAAAGGGTGAATAGTCTTGCTCCTCATCTACCGCTCTGTATGATTCATCAAAACATGAGGATGGCGGAAAACATACTGAATTTTCTGATCATGGTTGTCATCATCTTTGTACTTCCTCATATGATCATGATGTTGATTTACTCATTGTTAATGTGTCTAAGCCACTAACCTATGATGATTTATCTATTGACGAAGTGGAAACCCTATAGGCTATCAAGGCACTTGAGCTTGAGCGGATGGTTATGTCAGGCCCTTGTTGTCCTGAGGTTAGTTACACTCCTAATCAGAAAATTTTTGAAACACCTAGGGCTCTTCATCCCTCATCTATATGCATTGAAGATCAATCCACCACACAAACTTCACTTCCTCTACCAGAATCACATAATCCCATTGCCTGCACACTTGCAAGGCATAAGTTGTCTCTTTTTCTCATGTTTTCTTGTCTTCCACAGTCAAGAGAGTGCATATGTTTATCATCTATATGTAGTGTGTCACAACACCATGGAAAGTCAAAAGAGAGTTTGTCTTGCAATTTCAATCTTTTCTTTTCTATGGACGTGTTTAAACTCGAAGTGTGTTGGTATTCATTGTTATATCTTTTATGTTTGCTAGTTTTCTTAACTGTGCTTCTCACGAACCATGCCTTCACCAACATGGGCCAGCCAATGCACCGGTGGCTGCATTGGAAATATCACTTCACGTGAGTAGAACCATGCATTGTTAGCATAGTAGGAGTAGTGTTTGTTTTATTGCTTATGCTTATTGTCTGGCTTGCATGTTTGTTTGCTTGCTGACTTGGTTTGGTTTGTTTTCTTGCTCACTTTGCTTGCTTGTTCTTTTTTTTTATTTGCTTACTATTTTTGTTTCTTTTTGTTTTGTTTTCCTACTATCATGCTATTTTTAGTTTTGTAAATAAGTGTTTCCCTCTATTGAGTTTTATCTTTCGAATGAGTATGTAGTTGACATCTAAAGAGTCATGTGATGCTGCAACACTTGGCCAGTTCTGTGTCCATCTTCTTTGTGCTTGGGTAGAACCATCGGTCGATGAAGTCTTGATGGGAAATATGAGTCGACTGAAAGGGAAGGTTGGTTCCAACCATGAACCTATGTCCACACTAGGAAACACCATGCCTGTACTTAGCCTTCTACTCTGTGTGTTCAAGCTCATCCAATTAGTAGAAAGGAAGAATGCGAGAATCTAAATGAGAAAACCTATGTCAGAGGTGTTAGATGCTTCTCTGAAGGAACAACCTCTTCTACTCTTAATAAGTTGGGATCCCTCTTCGACCCTAAAAATAAATAAGTGCCTATGTAGAGTCCTCTTTTAAAAATTACAAAGGCAAAAGAAGAGAAAGGATTCCTGCACAAAGAGGTGAAGCATGCAACTCCACTGGGTACCAACCAAGCTCGTTAGTAGCGGAGCAATGCATGTGTTCCTGTGTGACTCCACCAGGGTAATGGCTAGGCCTACTGGCAGTAAAGCAACACTAGAGATGAAAAATCATACTCTAAATTTTTTTAACTCGTAAGCCAAACTACCCTTCTCAATTTCGAAACATTGTGATAAGCTGAAAATTGTTGTTATGTTTGACTGAGTTAGAGAAATGTGAACCATCTCTTTCCTTGGGGTAAATAGGGAGGCCAAAGTAACTTTCACAATGATTCAATACTCCCTGAAAGACCAAGGGCTTGCACCATCAATGGACCCAAACAGAGAAGATGGAGTTTAGCCAGTGTGTCGGCAAGTGTTGTAGCTGCTGCAAAACCCTCCAAAATTTTGGCCTGCATCCAATTTCGATGTCTCCCTTGGGTTTTTAGTTGATGTTTGCAAGATCTCGGGTTCACCGTATGAGATCATGTTGAGTCTTTGCACCCTCCTTGCTTGACCGTTCAATGAACATCCTTTTTCATGTTGGTCACAATGCCACACTTGCAGCCATGTTTTTGTCATGCAGAAGGTCCCACTTCGTATGTACACATTATATTCATTATGTAAACATCCATCTCACTCACACACAAATTTGTATGCACTATCATGCAAGCATCGTCACGATCGTTATCATCTATCATAAGCGTCGCGCTTGTTGCTCACATTGTCAGTTAGTCACACTGAGTCTATGTTGTCTTGATGGTTTGAGGAGTCTTGTCATCGAGTCATGTTGAGTGTGTTTTCATAAGATCATGTATGCACATGTTCAGTCACTCACACACTTAGTAATTTTGTTGAATTTCATATGATAGGATCACCCTCCAATAGCCGGACCTTTGCTGAGCTACATTACGTAGTGTCGGCTTTCAGTGAACATGTACTACTACCCATAATTGCGCAAAGCTTGAGGTTATCTCCCAGATAGGCTGCACTACGCAATCCTATAATCAACTGAACCAACTGTCACTAAGAATATCATAGAAGTTTCTCAGCAAGAGATCTCATTTGGTGCTTCCTGTAAGCGAATCAACCAATCCTCTAGCTGGTCAACAGGAGTGTTTGATTGGGTAGTGACCTCAAGACTCACTCCCCCAGAAATTTGTGCAAAAGTACAAACCTTGCTAGCTCCATTGACTGAAGAATTTGTGTTAAAATGTGGGATAGACACATTGTGTCCATCCCTGTATTCCTCAAAATATTATGTACTTTTTCCAGCCAGGCACCCACACAGTCGGCTTGCTGCTCGCACAAAAAACTGCGTAGTTTTGATGAGCAGTCAACCAACTACCCGGCATCCTGCTCATCTCAAAAACTACAATGGGATGTCCAATAGTCCAACATCCCTCTCAACTAAAAAACTGTGATGGGATGTCCAATAGCCCAACATCCTGCTTAGCTAAAAATATTTGATGGGATGTCCAACAGCCTAGCATATCGCTGAACTCAAAAACTGATTTGGGATGTCCAGCAGGTAAGCCTCCCAACATTTGCATAGTTTTCACTAGAAGTACACTTGTGGCCCACTACCAGACCCTAAAAAAGATGCGCATTTTTCTCAGCAAGCCTCCTGCAGCCCACTCCCAGCTCCTCAGAGGAATTGTGCATTTTTTGCTGCCAAGCCCCTCTGCTACCTGCATTGCTTCCTCCAAAAAAATCTGTAGATCTTCCCGCTAGTTGAGCCAAATCTCATGGATAGTCATGGCTGATCCAGATTATCCATCTCAATCTCCTAGTGCTTTCTCTGCAATTTTCAGTGGCACTACCCGGAGCCCGCATCCCAAGTTGAAATTTTCCTTGCATAGGTTCATAGCCTTCTCCTCTGTCATGGTCACCTACATCCAAAACATAACAACAATGCATCGTGGTATACTAGGAGGTTTATGGATTTAATGTCATCTCATCATGAGTTATTGCAAATACAGGTACATGGATAAGACATGACGCAACGATGAATGAGATGAACAAGGAGAGCACATGGAAGGACATTTTTTTTGTGAATGGACAATGAATGCAAGGATATTTTTTTGTGAACGAATGATGCATGCGAGGATATTTTCTCATGAACGAATTATGCATTTGAGGATAGTTTCTCGAGAAAGCACAATGCATGGGAGGATATCTTTTTGTAAATAGATGATGTATGCAAGGATATATTTTCATGGATGAATGAACATGTGCAGGATGCCAAAGCATGAGAAAAGGAGCGACGTGCACATGCAACATCAAAAGAACACCAATACCATTGAATATTTTTCACACCTTTCCATGCAGAGGTGAAGCTATGATACACCAAGACGACATCCATCACTCAGCAACACTGCAGCTTGACATGGAAACCACCAACAACATGAACATACCCTCACTGTCATGTCAAGTCGTGTCATGAAACATCTTGGCCACATCACTACTATGGGCCATACTATTGTAAATCAATGTAATGTAACGTGGAAGTCCAAGAGACCAACATGTAATCTGAAGAGTCATGTAATATGAAAGTCATGAAAGTCAAATAGTCATGAGGGACGTTGAACAGTCACAACGGCTAGTTTTACCCTTGGCTATAAATACCCCTCATTTTTATATGCAAAAGAATTTTCACCTTGGCTCCTCCAACATAGCCTTGAGAGTCTGTAGTATTTTCTTTGACTAGCAAGCAGTGCCTCTAATGCCCCTTTCACAGGGTTAGTGAAGTATGGTGTACCAATGTGTCTTGGAACTTTCACTTAATTCAGAAGCCTAATAACAGGCCAACACATTTTCGCTCAAGTATTGTAACTATTTGTGAGACTAATCTTGAACACTTGTAATGCATGTCACTTTAACCTATGTTAAACAATTGAAATTTTTCAGTTGCTCTAATATATATATATTTACAAAAATGTGTTGTATAAGTGTTAACGTTGTCCTACCCACATGGGTTTCCTTACTGGAAATCAGACATAAACTTTCCCATAAACTTGTTATAACCACCACCACACTCACGCGGATAGCTCCACTAGGTGTTGTACATGTTATCTTCTCTTATGTGTTGTCACTACCACTGCCCTGTAGACTGCTCCTTTGGAATTGTGCATTTCCTTTTGTGTTGGGTGTCTCTAACAGAGTTGGGACTTTTTCACTTTTGACTAGAGACTCACTTCCACCCTTTATCTCTGTGGTGAAAGGACCTTGACACAAGTAACACTGGCACTCACCAAGCATGCAGACCAAACTGTTCAAAGATGAAACAGACCATTCACATGTGGTGACAAGTAAGAGATAGGGCATATCTTTAAGATAAAGGCAACTGGGCCATCATACCAGATGGAACTCCTACCCCAAACGATGTGAGGTCTAGTTAGGACTTCATACCGGGGTGATCCCCTAAATGTTTGTGGGTCCAGCACCATCAACATTTTGGTGCTAGAAGGAGGGCCATATTTCAAGCTGAGTCCTCACAATCTGTGTTGAATCTTCGCAAATATGTGATGGAGTTTGTTATAGTTAACCCTCCAAAATGTCTATCCAACAGACATTTCTTTAACGTCGAGAGGGAGTTCTAGGATGACTTGTCATAAATCACGTATGATGGTGAAGGCGAAGTGGTTTGGCCTGAGGACTTAGATGACTTCCACGCACTCATGGAGAATGTGGAATATTTTAATGAAACATAGTTCTGTTCACTACTCACACACACACTTCGTGCCCACCCATTGCGATGGTGTAGCATACTGCCTCATAACTTTGTGCACTCATTCAAGTAGTTCAATGGTCTAATTGAATATGTTTTTCACCATTTTGATCCTGAAGCACTTGATAAAAATTGGTAAAACAATGGAAGGAACCACATGAATCTCCTATAGATTTTTCGGAGCGCTTCCATCTATTCATGTTTGAAGCTCTAAAAAATCAGATGAAATTCCAATATCTCATGGGTAGATTTGAATATTGCCTTACCAAATCATGTTGTCCCAAGATGAAGTTGAAGTTCAAAACCTGCTCGGCACACTTCGGTGATGGAGCTACACAATCACAAGCGGACACAGTGACTGGCACAAGTGACTGACTGCCTTGCCCTCATCAAACAGCTCCGCCACTACAAAGTGATGTGGGAGAGCATGCGCACATGTCTGTTCAACTGTCACATCTTCCCACCCTCACTACTCTTAATATTTGCACATATTTGGTTGGGAAGCCCATGGGTTACCATACACACTTGATACTTCAACCTTCATCTCTGCATTCTACTGATCCTTCAGATTACACTATCTTGTGTTCTTCCATTCTAGACTCTACACCAGTTGTGAACGAGGATCAAGCCATCAACAGAGTTGATGTTGCACAACCAACCTACGTCGTCATTCACGAAGAGTATGACAGAACATCTAAGAATGAATCCATGGTGAAGGATGACCTCCTTCTGTCTGCACCTCCTCCTCTTTTCCCTGACATCGTTGGTGATTTTGTTATCCCTGATTGTCTTTGTATTAATCCATCCATGGATGCATCTGCTTCCAATCATTCACAGAATATACCTGATTTCATTCCATCATTTGATAATGGAGAGGAAAAATCATTCATTAAAATTACACTTTATCTTTCATCTTCATTTTTCTGGAAACAAAGAGGGTGAACATTCTTGCTTCGCATCTACCCTTCTGTATGATTCATCAAATCACGAGGACGCCGACAAAAATATTGAATTTTTTGAACATGGTTTTCATGATCTTTGTACTTCTTCATCTGATCACGATGTTGATTCACTCATTGTTAATATGTCCATGCCACTGGTCTTTGATGATTTATCTATTGACAAAGTCAAAACCCCGTAGCCTATTGAGGCACTTCAGCCTAAGCTGATGGTTATTCCATGCCCTTGCTATCTTGAGGTTAGTTCCACTTCTGATTAGAAAATTTTTTAAACACCCGAGGCTCCTCATCCCTCATCCGTATGCACCAAATATCAATCCAACACACAAATTTCACTTCCTCTGCTAGTGTCACATGATCTCATCACCTGCACATTGGGGGAATCATTCGCAACAAGAACACTTGCAAGGCATAACTTGTCTCTTTTTCTCATGTTTTCTTGTCTTTCACAGTCAAGAGAGTGCATATGTTTATCATCTATATGGAGTGTATCACAATACCATGGCAAGTTCAAAAATGGTTTGCCTTGCACTTTCACTCTTTTCTTTTCTGTGGACACATTTAAACTTGAAGTGTGTTGGTCTTCATTGTTATATATTTTGTGTTTGCTAGTTCTCTTGACTATGCTTCTCACGAACCATGCCTTCACCAACATGGGCCAGCTAATGCATTGGTGTCTACATTGGAAATATCACTTCACATGAGTGGTCCTATGCACTATTAGCATAGGAGTAGGAATAATGTTTGTTCTCCTACTTATCCTTATTTTCTACTTTGCATGTTTGTTTGCTTGCTGACTTGGTTTGGTTTGTTTGCTTGCTCGCCTTACTTTCTTGTTGTATTTTTAACTTTGCTTACTATTTTTGTTTTTTTTTGTTGTTTTTTCTTACTATCATGCTATTTTTAGTTTTTTAAATAAGTGCTACCCTCTACTGAGTTCTGGCTTTTGAATGAGTATGTGGCTAAGATCTAAAGAGTCTTGTGACACTACAACACTTAGCCATTCCTGTGTCCATCTTCTCTATGCTTGTGTAGAACATTCTGAAAATGAAGTCTTGATGGGAAACACAAGCCGAATGGAAGGGAATCTTGGGTACGAACATGAACCTATGTCCACACTAGGAAACCCCATGCCCTAGTCAACTGTCTGCTCTATGTGTTCAAGCTCATCCAACTAGTTGAAATGGAGAAGGGGAAATATAAATGATCAAACCTATGTCCAGGGTATTACATGCTTCTCTAAAGGAACAACCTCTTCTACTCTCAATAAGTTGAGATCCCTCTTCTGTCCGAAAAATAAATAAGTTCCTATGCACAGACCTCTTAAAAAAAAACAAAGGCGAAAGAAGAGAAAGGCTTCCCGCGCAGAGAGAGGAAGCATGTAAGTCCACTGGGGTATTGAACAATCTCGTCGGCAGTGGAGCAATGCTTGAGTTCCTGCATGAATTCACCGGGGTACTTTCCAAGCCTGTTGGTAGTGGAGAAACACCAGAGATGAAAACTTATACTCTGAAATTTTTTAACTCACGAGCCAAACTACCCTTCCTGATTTCGAAATGATGTAATCAAGCTGAACCTTGTTGTTGTGTTTAACTAAGTTGGCAAAAGGTGAACCATGTCTATCTATGGGGTAAATGGGGGGGCTCAATTAACTTGCACAATGATTCAATACTCCCTAAAAGGCCAATGCCCTGTGTTGTCAATGGACCAAAATAGAGAAGCTGGAGCTCAACCAGTGTGTCGCCAACTGTTGTAGTGACTACAACACCCTCCAAAATTTTGGCCTACATCCAATTTCAGAGACTCCCTTGGGTTTTTACTTGAGGTTTGTAAGCACTCGGGCTCACCTCGTGAGCTCGTGTTTAGTCATTTCACCCTTCTCACTTGGCCATTCAATGAACATCCTTTTTCATGTTGGTCACAATGTCATGCTTGCAGCCATATTCTACTCATGCACAAGGTCTTGCTTTGTGTGTAAAAGTTTTATTCGCTATGTAAACATCTGTCGCACTCACATACAAAGTTTTATACACTCTCGTGCAAGCGTCGTCGCGGTCATTCAATGATATATCACAAGTGTCGCACTTGTCACTCTCACCATTGGTTAGTCACAGTCAGTATATCTTGTCTTGATGGTTTGAGGTGTCTTATCATCGATTCATGTTGAGTGTGTGTTCACACAATCACGTATGAACATGTTCACTCACTCACATACTTAGTCATTTTATTGAATTTCTGACGACCAGATCACCCTTGAACAGTGGGACCCTCGTTGAGCTGCATTGTGCAGTTTCAGCACTCAATGAACATGTCTTGATGCCCAGAATTTCACAAAGCTTGAGGTTGTATCCCAGACATCCTGCACTGCACAATCCTAGAATTGACCAAAATGACTATCATACAAAATAATGCAGAAGTTTCTCAGTAAGCCATCTTAATCTGTGTTTCCTACAAGAGAATCAACCAAACATCAAGCTAGTCAACTGGAGGGTTTGACCAAGCAGCGACCCCTGGACTCACTCTCCCAGAAATTTGTGAAAAATCTTCAGACCTTGCCCTCTCCACTCACTCAAGAAATTGCACTGACATGTTGGGTAGACACCTTGTGTCTGTCCCTATCTCCCTCAAAAATTGTGAAAATTTTCAAGCCAATAACCTAGACAGTCGACCTACCACTCACCTGGAAAACTGTGCAATTTTCATGAGTAGTCACCCAACTACTCGGCATCCTGCTTAGCTCAAAAACTGCGATGGGATGTCTAGCAGTGTAGCATCACACTTTTTTCAAAAAATGGGATATGATGCCCAGTAGCCCAACATCCCGCTGAGCTTAAAGGCTACAATGGGATGTCTAACAACCCAACATCTCGTTCAACTCAAAAAATTTGATGGATGTCTAGCGGGATAGCCTCCCATCATTTGTGAAAATTTCACAAACAACACTCTTACAGCTCACTGCCAGGCTTGTAAAAAAAATGCACATTTTTTCCTGGCAAGATTCCTATAGCTCGCGCTTACTTCGTGGAGGAATTACACATTTTTTGCTACCAAGCCCCTCTGCTACCTACACTTCTTCCTCCAAAAAAATTTCCCGGATCTTCCCACTAGTCGAGCCAGATCCCGTGGATAGTCATGGATGATTCGGATTGTCCATCTCATTCTCCCAGTGACTTCTCTGCAATTCTCACTACTAGTGTCGAGAGCCCACATCCCAGATTGAATTTTTCCTTGCGCAGTTCTGTAGCCTTATCCTCTCGCACAATCACCTGCATCCAAAAGAGAATGACAATGCATCATGGTAGACTAAGAGGTTTATGGATTTGATGTCGTATTGTAATGAGTGATTGCAGATACATGTACATGGATAAGACATGACGGGATGACGAACGAGATGAAGAAGGAGAGCACATGAAGGGAGATTTATTTGCCAACGGATGAATGAATGATGCATGCAAGGACATTTTCTCGCGAATGGATGATGCATGCAAGGCTAGTTTTTCGCAAATGAATGACGCATGCGAGGATATTTTCTTGTAAATGAATGGTGCATGTGAGAATATTTTCTTGCGAACGAATGATGCATGCGACGATATTTTTTTGCAAACAAACGATGCATGCGAGGTGATTTTTTCATGAACGAACGAACATGTGAAGCATGCCAAAGCACAAGAAAACTAGCGACATGCACATGCAACATCAAGAGAACACCAATACCATTGAAGACTCTACACACCTTGCGAGGCAGAGCTAAATCTATGATACACCAAGAGGACATACATCACTCAGTAGCATTGTAGCTCATCATGAACATCACCACTAGCATGAAAATACCAGCAATGTTGTGTCGAGTTGTGTCATGAGTCAAGTGGGCCACATAACTACTATGGATCATACTGTTGTAAATCAATGTAATCTAATGTGGAAGTCCAAGAGACAGACATGTAATCTGAATATTCATGTAATTTGAAAAATCATGAAAGTTAAACAGTCATGAGGGAAGTCGAATAGTCACAAGGGCCAGTTTTACCCTTGGCTATAAATACCCCTCATTTATACATGCAAAAGACTTTTCACCTTGGCTACTCCCATATAGCCTTGAGAGTTTGTAGTATTTTCTTTGAGGAGCAAGAAATGGCTCCAATGCCCCTTTCATGGGGTTAGTGATGTATGGTATACCAATGTGTCTTGGAACTTTTGCTTAATTCAGAAGCATGATAACAGGCCAACATGTTTTCACACATGTATTGTAACTATTTATGAGACTAACCTTCAACACTTGTAATGTGTGTCACTTTAACCTGTGTTAAATAATTGAATTCTTTTGGTTGTTCTATTAAATATATTTACGAAAATATGTTATATGAGTGTTAACACTATCCTACCCATATTGGTTTTCTCACCGGACATCAGACATAAAATTCCCATAAACTTGTTATAACGACCATCGCATTCGCATAGACTGCTTTGTTGTGTATTGTACGCGTTATATTATCTTTTGTTTTCTGACTTTCACATTCGTGTTGACTGCTCCTCAGAAAGCTGTGCATGTCTTGTTGTGTTGTGTGTCGCTGACCTTGACACAAGTAACACTGGCACTCACCAAGCATACGAACCTCATTGTTCAAAGAGGAAGCATACCACTTAAGATAATGGAAACCATGCCATCGTACCGGATGGGACTCCTACACCAAACCATGTGAGGTCTAGTTGGGAATTCATACCAGTGATATCCTCTGAATTTTGGTAGGTCCAACACCATAAACACACGTAAATGATGTTATGTGTGTTCCTTGTACTGTAATTGTCACACATTTCTACTTTCATGGTTTATGTGCTAGGCAGGAAGTAAATGTGCCATGGACGAGTTCATCACCGACTATCAGGGAGGGAATACAATTTTTTCTATCCAAAGCTTCCTTGATGAGAGGAAAGCAATAATTAAAACCAACTGATGGATACATACAATTTCAACCATTTTGGGAACTAACCCCAATGTCATCAGTGCAAAGTGCATTTTTCAGGAGGAACACTAGGAGCCCCTGAGAAACTTGTAGTGCGACCACATTCAACTTTCTTGTATAACATTTCATGTAAAGGAAAATCAATATTGGATGGCGGCTTGCTGGCTAAAATGTTTATCACTTTTAAGCAATGATGAGGTGTTCTCTTTTTATTAAGTGAAAATATTTTATACGAAAGATGTATGGGAATGATGCAAAAATAAGAGGAAGGGAAAGGGAAATGTTTAGTCATCAATATAGAGATAAGAATTAATGCCAGAAATATTGCATATGGATCTATTTCATAAACATTGTGTCAGCCTTCTTTTGGAAAGAATATACATTTGCATGCAATAATAGTAGTTATTACATTGGTTTCTTTTGGAAAAATTTATATGTTTCCATTCATTAAGAAAATTATCTACTATGCACTTGAGTTCTTGAACACAAACATAGTTTTTGCATATAATAAAAATAGATATTATACTGTTGATTTATTGGAATTAAATACATGCTTGCGTGCATGAAAGAGTAGCTATCATAGATTTAGTTTCTTGAAAACAAATACGTGTTCTTGCATGCACGGAAAGAATAACTATTAGGATTTCTCTTGGAAAATAATACTTGTAGAGGTGCACAAAATAATAACCATGATATTAGATATCTAGAAGTGAATAGGTGTTTCTGGACATAAAAATATCAATTGATGTGTTAGTGTTCCTGGAAATGGTGTTTTGTGCTTAGTTATATATGTGTTTCTTGGATGGAAAGAATAAGTCATTATGATAGATTTTTTAGAAAGAAATATGCACATATATACATGTAGAAAAAACATAATTATTGTGTTATACGTTTTGAAGAGAAACATGAATTGGCATGTAGAAAATAATAATTATTTTGTTAGATGTCAAAAAAGAAACATGTGTTTGCATGTTTTAGTGGTAGTAAAGTCCTTGGAAAACTTCCATGGTTATTGTGTGCATGAGCATATGTTAAATATGATTATTTTCTTGAAAAAAAAGGTTATTCATTTCTTAGAAATTTTCCATGTGTTGAGTGATAAAAGGTGCCATTTCAACTCCTAATTATCTTCACATTAATTACCAATCTAGGCAGGTCTTTCTATTTCAGGAGTGTACATAGTATGTGGTGGTTGTTTAACTGAGAGGGTAATGCTTCTAAATTGCAATATAGATCTTTTAAATACAAGAGTAAACGGATGCAGAAAGTAAATTCTAATTGAAATTAAAATAAAACTCAATCCTTTAATGAAATCAAATCCTACTACAATTCAGGTAACAATAATAGGCAATTCAAGTAACAACAATATCAGTTAAGAGTACAACAATGATAACTTTTCTCTTAGAGACTGATTGAATTTAAATCAAATGCATCACTCTGTAAAACAACGATGACATAAATATAAGAGTATAATAGCAATAGTTAATTCTCATTATAGTTGATTTCATCGAGCAGGATATTCATCTAAGAAACTCAATCCAAATTGAAAGAAAACTAATTAAACAGTAATGTTGTAAATTATATAAAACAAAGCTATTCTGTCAACGCAAAGAAATAAGGAAGAGAAATGAAATAAAATAGCAGAAAGAAATAATCCTATCAACTGTCACACTTGCGATAATTGAAAATATATGACATAGATGAATCAGTGTATTCCTCTAGAAGTCTGGCCCTAGCCGCTAGCATACACCGTTGGTTACTTAAGGTAAATGAAAAGGAATAGCAACTCCTCTTATGTATTAATCATGAAGAGTATTACAACGTATCTGCATTCTTCACTACATCAAAAGTTTGTAATTGATAATTACAATAATAATAACAAAAATTCTCCTCCTTTCTTCTTACAATCATTTCCTTTTATAATGAGAAAGGGGTAAAAGGATAAATAGTAAAAGTGATCCCTTAGGATCTCTCAATCTTGAGGGATTCGCACAATTTTCTAACTTCATACATCTTTCCCTTCTCGCAATGAACCTGTTGATTTTCTTTTGGATGTATCTGCAACTGCCGTGTTCCTTCCTTGGCTTGCTTCTTTTCACTGTCCCTTAGTTAGGGAACAACAGTTGTCCCTTTTCGTCCTTTCCTTCATAAAGAAGGATAATAATTAGCCAAAGAATAATTGTAAATAATTTCTATATTTCTTACCGTAATTATTTAATAGATTAGCGCATTGAGATATATAAAGGATGAGAATAATGGAAAAGGATAATAAGTTAATAGTGAATGCATACCTTTTCCATGACATAAGGTACTCTCCTGCTTACCCTTTTTCATGTCCTCATGAAAACCATATAGTTCATATGCAGAGCAATCAAGGAATAAGCTAAAGAAGGAATGTTATAAAGTGGTTTGAACCCATGATTCTTGGCCAAGATTTCATAGATGTGCCTTTTCTTTCCTTCAGGTAGTTCATATATATCCTTGTACCCCTCATTAGGATAACAAATAATAGGGTTGCAGAACTTATAGCCGAGCCAAAAAGGACCTTCCCTTAGGATGAGATTACTATAAATGACAAAGTGTTCTACAGCCAATTTAAAATTTTTGTAATTAAATTGTTCTCTATCCTGTACATTGTTATTGGAAACTATCCATCTAAACTTGGTTGTGGCCAACGAGCTTTCCTGAATGGAGAGAAAATACTCTACTCCTTTTTGGACAATTTCTTTCTGAATATGCCCCAGAGTTTTTATTACTCCTTCCCTCTTCATCAAACTTTTGTGATTGGCCAACATTTGTAACAGATGTTTTGGTTCACCTCTAACCCAAAGGTGCAGTCCATTTTCCTGCCTCTGGAACACGTTGTGAGCCTTGAACCATTTCAGTTGGTTAACATCGAATGAAATAAAAGCTTGAAATTGTACATCCCCTACAAAAGGATTGGTATTCTTTTCAGTTTCTTCTTTTAATACAAAATTGTGTAAGTAAAATTCACACAACAACCTCTATACTTTTACCCCATGATGTTTGCAACAGTTTATAAAATCCTCAATTGTTTTCAACTCTATTGGTTTTCCAGTTTTGACAACTTTGATCTTCAATTGTAAGTATCTTTCCATGAAAAATAGGGCATAATTATTGGCAGAAGATCTGCATGCCAATATGTCAGTATATAAGGAGAAAATAGTATCCATTTGACTCCCGGCCTTTTCCAATCTGAGTTTTATTTTCTCAGTCCTTTCTTCTACCGTTCAGTATTTATAAAATTCCTCACTTCCTAAGATCTTCATGTCCTGAAGCTATTTTTGTAATTCCTGGTATTTCTTCTAGGGGACTGTTTCTAGCTCAAGGCATTTTATGGTAAGCCGAGCCTGGGACAAATTTTCTTGACGGTTCGCTATGCTAGGGTCATTTCTCATCATGATATCTTTGGCTTGGGTATTTGTCTGTGTACTCCTGCTATGATAATGGATGTTGATTGTCCATATTTCTTTGTTATAAGAGGCCAAACCTCTGTTTGGGTAGATGTTCTATAGGAGGGTGCCATCTTTGTCTGAATGGCTAAGTCCTAAGAAAGTATGGCCTCTGTTTGGGTAGTTGTTTCTACAAAATTTGTCTACTGTTCCCTAACAGGTTCTGTGGGTATGGGATTAGTTTGAGTCCCCGTAGCTTTTTTTTCCTGCAATTCAGTTTGGATGGCCGCGTTTATTGTCTCTGGGGTTTTGTTTGGGACTTTCCCTGTTGATAACTCGCTTATTTTTCGTTTGAGCCTTTTCACTCATTTTCGCAAACTCTGTTGTTCCTCCCTGAGCTTTTTAATTGTGGCTCTTTTCTTTTTAGGGGGAGCGAGTGTTTTGTTGGTCGTTTCTACTCCTAATAGGCCTGGTTTCTCATCTTGAATCTTCTCTAAAAGAACTGCATTCCTATATTGATTATCATCTTCTTGGTTTATCTCCATGTCCTCTGTTTGGTCTATATTTTCTATATTTAGGTCTACTTGGTTGGGTTCTTCTGGAGGTATATCGCTAGGTTGGTCCGTCTCTTCCTGAGTACCTTCTATTCTTGTTTCTACTTCATAGATTACATTTTTTGGTATTATCCTATTATTGGTAGAGTTTCCCTCCGACTGGGTTACTCCAATGTTAAAGTTGAGTGAGCTTTCAGGTTGTATAAATTCATTCATATTAGCCAAAATCTGGTCCAATTCAATATCATGCAGTAAGTCTCATGGGGGACTTGTATTTGACATTGAGGGAAGTTATGTTTCATTTGTTTCCTCTTCACTAGAGTGGTTTGTTTCCTCCTTGTTATAGACAATTTTGTGCCTTACAGCAACAAGCATGAATTGTCAATAATCCAAGGGATCCAAAGTTCCCTAAACATGATGTTCCTACCCCTAGAGGAACAAGGTCAGCAAACCAACAGCTCTCAGATCAGTTCTCCACCTGAAAACACTCAAAAACAAGCAATCCTGAAATCAAAGCAGGTGCTCCACTAGGTTTCTGCGCTGAAACACAACTGCTCCATGGTGTACCTGCGTTGCAAAGCAGGTAGAACAAAGCCCACCTGCGTCGGGCGAGTTTGGACATGTGGCACAGTGTGTCATTGCTTTGGAATCTTCCAAAAATGACACTTGGATCAGGTATTTCGCCTTGTGATGAGTCAGAGGCTTTGTTTCTCCAAGTGGAAGCAAGGTTCACCAAGTGGATTCAAGAACTGAAGATCAACTAAAGATTAACTGAAGAGAGAGAGGACACAAGGCAGCTACACATCACTTGCAAGCTGACTCATCCTTTCTCAATTCATCTATATATTGAGCTCTCTCCTATGAGCTCAAGGAGGCCGGAATTTTGTGCAAAGTAATGATATGCTGTTGGTTTCATCATTGAGCTATTGGGTGATTGTTTGAGAGAGGTGAAGAAGAGCAATTCTTTCTGCTGGGAGGTGTTGCTAGGTTGGAGCCTGCAATGGTTGTAATCCTCTCAGAACCTTTATTTCTTCATTAATAAAAGCTATTGAGGTTCTTCTATGTGCTCTTGTTTCAATTATGTATTGTGATGATTGTATGTTTGGTTTACACTAATCCATGAACCAGTTATGATTGCATGCCTCTTGTAGTTTCCTTCTTTGTCATTGTGCAGGATCTCATTGCAGCTGGGCGAGCAGAAGGACAAAGAGTTAGGAGCAAGCGGCCAAAGAGAAGAGTTTGGATTCGACATTAAGTGCAAGGCAACGGTTAGTGCTCTCTCCATCCTCTTTTGCTTTCATAAAGAAGTAAATCTTCAGTAGTTTGTTTTACAGTTGTTGCTAAGGAACTGTCACCCTTAGAGTGGGTTAGGGTCATCCGAGTCGGATACTTTTCCCTACAACAAACTGGCGACTCCGCTGGGGATCGTATCCATTTGATTGTGTTTGTAGTATTTTGCTATTCATTTCCTGAACAAAAGAGTACCAAATCGAAAATCTTTTGACTATATCAAAAGCGAAGTAGAGGGGCTGCTACTCTTGCTCATTGTCTGAGCAGATTCATGATTTGAAGAGCTGATCTACAAAGATCCTTGTAAGCTCTTAGTGATAGCTTTGCACCTTCTAAATCATCCCTTTGATTGTGCTTGACTGAATGCTTCTGATTTGAGCAAAAACCGTGCATTTTTTAGAAAATTATGACCCAGAAACTGTGAAAACGCAACTCTCGTTTTCCAAAGCAGGTAGTACACAGGCTACCTGCTTTGCAACGCAGGTCCCGAACTAGCTACCTGCGCTGAGAGCCAGTTTGACTGTGCAGAGCCTGCGTTGACCCAAATTTTCTTAGTGCATTTGGGGTTTCCTCCTTTCTCTTGCCTGTTTTCACTTAGTTTTGCTGCCAGGTGTCAGTCTTGTGCCTGTTTTGAAACCAATATTACTTGCCATCATTCTGCCTCTGTTATATAAAGAAATTGTACTTGTTCTTTGTATTTCTTTCTCATTTACAATTTCCCGTAACGAAAAGTAAACTAGTCATGCTTTTGGCCTCTTAGATCTGAACCTGTGTTAGGCGTTTTGCTGGTCTAAAGAGTTAGCTTGTTTGCTGTCCATAGCTGATTAGTCATTTTACTTTCGTTAGTATGGTTTGATTTCATGTATTTCCAGTGATTAAGCAAGTGAATCTTAAGGTGTCTTTTGATTTTGGACAAGCTTGTTTACTTTCGCTTTAAATCGAAATCAAAGTTATATAACCACTTTCTTTTTGTATCCATCCACATTAAGAAAGGGAAAAGAAAATACATGCATTGTGCATTTCGCATTTGACTGTGTGCTTGACGATTTAGGAAAATTTTCATTTTAGTGTGTGCTCTATGATCTGTGTGAAAAGATTTGCCTTTCTTTTCCCTCAGTAGTTAAGGTTTTCAAAGTTGAAAGATTGAAAAGTTTGCTTCTCATCTTAGACTGCATTCAGGAATTTGTTACATACATCTCGTGGTGATCCTTAAAGGCAAACTGATAAGCAAGATCAACATTAAAATAAATCCAGTTTACATAACAACGCTTTGTAACATAACGCAAACACATAGAGGTCTAGGTAGAGACGTGTTCCGGCGTCGTTAAACATAGTGAATGTCGATCTCTACGAAGGTGGGTGATTCCTCCTGAGAGTCGGTGGCACTAATACGGACTTGTGCTCCCACGTACCGTCGCGTATATATTGGGAGACCCCTATAGGAAATTACCCTTTATCCATAGGAAGTCGTGTCGACCGCCCTACTGATCACGATGCAGTGAACACAGCATTCACGAAGATCGACCACCCGTACCGTAAAACGTATTCTGTGGTTTCGTGAAAAGTTTGGCACACCCTCTGCCTAGAACTCTACAGCAGTTTCTTTTGGCCTTTTTCAAACTCTATAACTGAAAAAGTCCATCCGAGCATTTGTCACTTCAGGCTCGTTAAAACATCGAAGGCGACTAGAGTCATCTTTAGCTTTTTCTCGACTCTTAAAACATGAAAAAGCAAGTTTGTGTCTAAAAGCGTCGTTAATAAAATTTATTTTAAGCGGAACAAAATCACCTGTTATTCCCACGTTGATCTTTCAGTTGAAGAGTATGGAGCCCACCAACCAAGGAGGCAACCAAGGAGGCAACCTTGGCGGAAGTCCAAATCCCTTCTCCTCTTGGGGAGATGTTGGTGCGCCTCATATGGCAACATTGTCACTTCCAGGATTGACAATCGGCCTACCTGTATGGTTCTTTTCAACTAATGTAGTCCAGATCGCCACTAATCCTGAGCAGTCGAATCAACAGTCAGACCAGTCTAGAACTACCCACCAGCCTTCCACTTCTTACAATACTTCCTCTGATCCTTCATCTTCGCGAGGTAGAGCTGGCAAAAGTCAGCCTCCCATGGAGAAGAAGGAAAAGAAGAAGAAAGAAAAGAAGCAGAAGGGGCCTATGGCGAAGGCGACTGGGGGCAAGCAAAAGACAGCTGACAAAAACCCACACACTGCACCGACCGGGCCTAAATCGCCATGTGTCATTTGCGAAGGGACCCACTTCCATCGTGATTGTCCTTGTATTCCCCGGATACTAAGGGACTGGTCCCCAAGATTGCACAATCCGGTAGCATCAACCTCTGGCAGTCATGTTGATTGCAGTCCGTCAACTAGCGAGAGTGAAGGACGAAGAGGGAGACCAAGATCACCCTGTATATTGTGTGAAGGTGAGCATGCCATCCACAGATGTCCATTCTTAGATGAGGCAAAGAGAGTTTTAGAAGATCGTCCGGTTTCACCGTTACGACTTCCTCCTGGATACCAAAAACTCGCGCCTAATCCCTCGATAGTTGAAAATCCAGCTGACCCGCCCAAGTGGTCAGCTGAAGTGTCGGTCATTGAGAATGAACCTACTGAATCTAGACCAGACGAAAGTCTAAAGGTCGAAACGGCAGTTGACCCGGTTTTTCCTTCAGAGGTTTCATCGTCCAATGACTCCGTCATTGAAGATCCATCTTCAAATGACACCCTCACTGAAGAGGATAAGGATGACACCGTCCATATTCTTTTCATCAACACAGACTCTGATGAGCATCAGGGAAATGCGCCCATTCCTTTATCGCAGGAAGGAACATCGTCAGGGTCGTATCCGGCCGTATATTAGGTCCCACCACTAAGCAACCTAGTTGTATCCTTTGATTGGAATCAACTAGGCAGACCCCGGTTACCAGCCAGTATCCCATTCAGAATCATAGTCCAAATCTACAGAATGGTGATGGCTGGAACTATCATTGATGAAGGGGCATCTGTGAGTATCCTTTCCTCTGTTGCTTGGAAAGCACTGGGTTGCCCGGCGCTTTTACCTGAGATGAGAAATCTATCAGGTTTTGATAAAGGAACCAGTCACCCGTTAGGGATTCTCCCCAATGTTCCGGTTACATTGAAAGGGAAGTCAGTTCGCATGAACATCATGGTCGTCCAGGGACCCTTGGCATATAACTTACTCCTTGGACGAGACTATATATATTGCATGGAGGCAATAGTGTCCTCGCTCTTTAGAGTCATGTGTTTTCCGCACGAAGGAAGAATGGTCCAGCTAGTAGACCAACTTTCATTTCCAGGATCACACATTGGAAATAGTGAAATACCATCCCTTAACGGTTTATTCACTCAAGGAATGCCACCGCCCCCGGTTCTACTTCCCGATGAATGCGAGTAATTCGGAAAGAAAGAACTGGGACCCAGGGGGCATGCACCCTGGCCTGCCTTGGGCAGAGAAAACCTTAGGTATAAAGTTAATTTCCGTAGAAGAATGGACTAGTCTGTACCCCGTCCGGCAGTGGAAGGGAGGGTTGTTCTAGGATAAATTTTTTTTGTCAAAGTTATGTTGAAGCGAAGCGATCGCTCCCTTTGTCTAAAGAAGTGGGCTCTCCTAAGGAGGGGATCTATTTGTGGCAGCAATTAGCCACCATCTTTGAATGTCAAGCCTCACCCATTAAAACAAGCTGTTTTGAAGGATAAGTAGGGGCAGTCTTCAAAGATAGAGATGAAATTGCTGCAACAAGTAGTCACCATCCTTAGCAACCTAATGATAGACATCGCCGAAAAGAGAGTTTAGTTTGCGGCAGCAAACAAAACCATTTTTCGGATAATAAGTAAGAGATGGCAGAATCTCGAAATTATACTTTATACCTGGGGGCATGCAAACCTTTTGGAATGCAAGCATGGGACGACTATTTATTTTTTTAAATTTTTAGGTCCTCTAACCCGTTAAACTCGTAGGATTAGCCGTTTCCAGCCTGCATAAAGAAAGGATGAAGGGAAAAAGTTAAAACCTGCCAATTTGGACTAATTAGTGAGGTATCGCTCCTTAAATAAGATTACCTCACCTAAAAGCATTCCTTGTATTAAGACTGGTATAATCGAGCAGTTTTAGCAATGTTCATGCTCGTTAAAAAATAAACGCAATCATCGAGCAGTTTTTGTGCAGAAGTTCATGCTCGTTAAAAAATAAACGTAAATTGTGAGCAATCTTTCCCTAGCAGTTCAAGCTCATCCAGAAAAAATGAACCGGTAAACAACCTCGAGAAATGTAACCTTTGAAAGCCATATTAAAAGCCCTTGGTCGTGTTTATATGCCATCACCTCCATCTGTTCATTTGGCCAATCGTTCACCTCCATATGTTTGTTTACCCATTTTGAGGAACAGCTGCGAAGAGTGATTTCACTTAGCCATCCTTGTGACACTGCCGTGATTGGAGAATTCCAACCTGTACCTGGAATCTGCTGCTATCCCTGTTCATCACTCGTTCCTCAAAAGACGAGTCTTCTTTGAGCTCTTTTCACTGACTCGTAAAATATGAAAAGTTTGCCGAGTTTTGGCCTTCCAGCTCGTTAAAGCGACCGGAAAGCTATCCCTCCTCTAGATTTTAATCTTTTTGGACCTGAGGGATTATTGCACAAAAATATCGAGCGCTTGTTTGTTCGGCTCGTTAAAGCAACCAAAAATTCATCCCTTCTGTATTGTTTTAAACTTTTTCGGACTTAAGGGATTAGATGACGAAAAATGAATCTTGGAGTTAACTTTTCGTACCTTTTCAGACTCTCTAAAAATGAAAAGGACCGAGTTTTCCTTGTCGTTAGACTCGTTAAAATGATTAAATAGCGACAAACTTGTCTTTAGACGAGAACGAGTTTCCCTATCGCTAGGCTCGTTAAAACATAGCGATGGGCTTGCCCGAAGGGCAGGTTATAGAACAAGCATATGTTATCCTCCTCAAGCTTGACAAAAATAAAGAGGTACTGGTCAGCAATGACTGGGGAAAAATTGGGAGAACCTCACAGCATTAATGGTAGCAAGTCGCTCTTGAACATGACACTTTGTCCTCCGTCCGCATCGGGTTGGGTTGTTTCATTCACAGGTCGCAGAATCATGGTCCTCGCCACACCATCCACAATTGGGGTAATGCTACCAATCCATCACATCAATGTCGTTATATGTTCAAGAGATGTGGTTCTGTAAAGAGTCAACCCTGTTCCACCCACTGCCATACATTATCCTTCATCCACTTCATGACCGCCACCCTGAATCATACATCACAGTTTGTTTTCACCTCATCATAATCACTAGCTCCGTTCCGTGTCACTGATGTGGGATTCATTAAGGCCCTCCTTTGACGGATCGCTCCTTGTCGACATCAGCTCATTATCCAAGGAGTTGATCTAGGAACACCCCCCTCAGTACTTTGAAGCTTGCATGCCTCAATGGCAAGTTTCTCACTTCCGGCGACAGGTATACATCAATGACCTTCGACCAGAAGATTTTGCATGGTGGTCGACGCCAAGTCCTTTATTCCTGCCATGTAGATTGTACTGTCGTACCTTGAGGGTCATCATCCTTATCGGTGATTCCTCTCGCGCTTGTTAACGGTTTACATTATTGACCGGTAATCAAGCGATGTCTTTCCATGTTCGACTTCAAGAAATTCTCACATGGATCGACTTGTACATCGAGTGAAGATCGGAAGAAATTGAAGACCCCGGATCTAGTTTCATCCATCCGGGCTACGATATATATTCAGGACATAAAGACGTTTGATATGTACATCATTGCAGCAGATGATCATCCTTTTCAAAGGATGGTAAATTCGGCAGAGAATTATTAGTCTAGCATCAGACGATCATCTGTTCTATGTACCAAAATGTATTTATAAAGCTAAGCATGGGAATGCCCGCCTCATCTAGATCATGAAAGCAGTATGAAAAATAATGTATTGTATTGTATCTTATTACAGGACACTTCTCAGCAGATCGAATGAACTTCGGATCCTCTCAATAAAGCATTTCACCCGATAAACGACCTCATACTTTAGGGGGCATCTGTTATAGACAATATTGTGCCTTACAGCAACAAGCATGAATTGTCAATAATCCAAGGGATCCAAAGTTCCCTAAACATGATGTTCCTACCCCTAGAGGAACAAGGTCAGCAAACCAACAACTCTCAGATCAGTTCTCCACCTGAAAACACTCAAAAACAAGCAATCCTGAAATCAAAGCAGGTGCTCCACTGGGTTTCTGCGCTGAAACACAACTGCTCCATGGTGTACCTGCGTTGCAAAGCAGGTAGAACAAAGCCCACCTGCGTTGGGCGAGTTTGGACATGTGGCACAGTCTGTCATTGCTTTGGAATCTTCCAAAAATGACACTTGGATCAGGTATTTCGCCTTGTGATGAGTCAGAGGCTTTGTTTCTCCAAGTGGAAGCAAGGTTCACCAAGTGGATTCAAGAACTGAAGATCAACTAAAGATTAACTGAAGAGAGAGAGGACACAAGGCAGCTACACATCACTTGCAAGCTGACTCATCCTTTCTCAATTCATCTATATATTGAGCTCTCTCCTATGAGCTCAAGGAGGCTGGAATTTTGTGCAAAGTAATGATATGCTGTTGGTTTCATCATTGAGCTATTGGGTGATTGTTTGAGAGAGGTGAAAAAGAGAAATTCTTCATGCTGGGAGGTGTTGCTGGGTTGGAGCCTGCAATGGTTGTAATCCTCTCAGAACCTTTATTTCTTCATTAATAAAAGCTATTGAGGTTCTTCTATGTGCTCTTGTTTCAATTATGTATTGTGATGATTGTATGTTTGGTTTACACTAATCCATGAACCAGTTATGATTGCATGCCTCTTGTAGTTTCCTTCTTTGTCATTGTGCAGGATCTCATTGCAGTTGGGCGAGCAGAAGGACAAAGAGCTAGGAGCAAGCGGCCAAAGAGAAGAGTTTGGATTCGACATTAAGCGCAAGGCAACGGTTAGTGCTCTCTCCATCCTCTTTTGCTTTCATAAAGAAGCAAATCTTCAGTAGTTTGTTTTATAGTTGTTGCTAAGGAACTGTCACCCTTAGAGTGGGTTAGGGTCATCCGAGTCGGATACTTTTCCCTACAACACTCCTCAAGTTCTGACTCTAGGTCATCCCATCCTTCCAACTGTAAATATTGCTCATTTTTTGGACTAGCTAGTTCTTTGGGCTGGCTGCTGCTACCCTGGGGATTTTTAGCTGTTCCTAATCTTGTCCTTATTTTGGCAGAGTTTCTGTGTTTTTGTGGAATGTTTGTTGTGCGGGTAGTCCCTTTCCTTTTTGGGTCATGATTAGGAGGAGGTAAATCTAAACCCCCTTCTATAGAAAATATTAATTCTTCCCAACTTGTTTGCTGCTCGGCGAGGTTGTAGCTAACAATCAGCCTAATTAAACAATGATGACTTACGACTATTTCTATGTGCCAAGATTTTCTTATTCTTTCAGCAGAATCATGTGGTAAGAAATTCAAATATGCAGGTAGATTTACTGAACATTTTTGTTTCAATACTGCTAATAATTTAAGTTGATGCAACCTTACCACGTCTTTTCGCCCATCACATGTAATGAAATTCTGAATGACTCTAGCTAGTTCTCCCCACGGTTCTCCAAGGGATGGTGGTAAAACTCCTTTTATTTTGATGATCATATCTTGCCCTTCGTCTTTAAAGATTTCCATGGCATCCTGCAGCTTCAGTCATTTATTCATCCACATGAGTCCTTCAGCTGGTAATCTAGAAACTTCTGCAATCACAGCATCTGAGACTGTGATTTTTCTACCCCTCACCATAGACTGGCCGTTCTGTAAATTCTGCAGGAATTTTATGGCGATTATTTCATTGGGTTGCTGAAATCATGTGAAATATGCTACCCAACTAGCTCGGACTTGAATTTCTCTGGCGACCTCAGAAACAGCCAGTATCAGTGGCTCCCTACGCACTATTCTTCCTCCCATATTGCCTGAATTCTACACACTACGAGTTAGCAAAGGTAACACAACAATAGACAGAGCCAACGATGGAACAACAAGTTGTTATGATCGTTATATCGCATGATATTTTCAGCATAAATATTGTTAAAGACTTGCTATTATGGAATGTCATATAGTTCGGAATAACCAAATAAGGGACTGACACGCAAGCATAAGTACTTTGGGAGTCACCCTCGCACCTCTTTCAAATGATAGGTCGCCTTCGACCGAATAAATGAAGGAAAATCATGTTGGTGGTGACGTATAGGGATGGTGGAAGTGGTAAGGTACGCAAGAGATATCGGAGTGCTGAAATCAATTCATATACGATAATTATCAATTAGTGAGGAGTAGGACATGCTATGAGGTGATTTCGAAAATGGAAAAAGAACATCTGACAGAAAAAAGATGGTTTATTGTCATCATTCCACTTAAAGCTTAGATTGAATTTTTTTTTAGAATATATCCATGCATAAAGGTTCAACATAAGTTAGGAACATAATCGCTCTATAGTAAAGATACCAAATAAGGAAAGGGACTTATAATAGCTATTGATGTTGGAAATATGACATCAATACCATCAACAGAGCTTCTGTTGCCTGCAGACATCTATAGCCTCGACAAAGTTTCTTTCTAACCCTTTGGAACCATGGTCCTTTATGTAAAAAAGGGAAAGTGCATTATTCTATCAGAATAAAGGCCAATGTGCTGGCTTGGTGACCAGATGAACACATTGCCATTAACTAGGAAGGAGGAAAAGGTGGGCAGGCCAGCTCGTGATGGGACCTCCTATTCCAAGGAATTTTTATTTATTGATTCATCCATTGGATCATATCCCTAGTGTGGTGGACATAGGGGGAATGCCACTTTGTTGCTTCCTTATGATCATGATAGGTTGGCTCGTGATGAGACCCCCTATCCTCCATCAGTAACAAAATCATACAATTGTTAGTAAACATATGTATGTATATATATATATATATATATATATATATATTAGAACATCAATTCCTATTTATACATAAAGGGTGGCTCAACAGTCCTTAGGAGTAGGAATGGCAGAAGAAGTCTAAACATATCAAATACAAGAAAGTATGCCCTTAACCATTTTTTATGATAATGAATAGAGAGAGTTATAGGGTTTAGGGAAGAACCAACATGGTACAAATAATCAATCACTTTGATTTATAATGGAAATGAGGACAGTGAAGTGATATAGATGGTTGTGTCCTTTCTTTTTCAATCACTGCAAAGCAATCTTATTTAAAGATGATAATATTCAATACTTGCTTGTTTCAGTAATCCTCAGATTTGTATCCTCTCATATATATTTGTACCCTTGTGTCTAATAGAGGGTCATGAAAGGTGAAATAATATTCACAAACTGCTTATTTCTTAAAGAAAACCTCACACAAAGAGTGTTCTTCCTTGTAGGGAACAATAAGAAAAGATACACAAAAAGGTGTTGTTCTTTAAAGGGAACAATAGTTGTTCCTTGTAAGAAAATGAAAAATACACGTGGATGGTGTTGTTCCATGTCGGGAATAGCAAAATGATAAATACATGATGGTGTTGTTCCTTATAGGGAACATCAGGAAGAAAATTTTCACACCAAAAGTGTCGTTCTTTCGAGGGAACAACAATTGTTCCTTGGAGGGAATAACAACTGTTCCTTATAAGGAATAGTGAAAATAAAAATAATTGGACGTGAAACTATTGTTCCTTAGAGCAAACAACAGTTGTTCCTTAGATGGAATAGCAAAAAAACAGATGCAAACAAAATTGGTGTTCCTTAGGGGGAACAAAAATTGTTCCCTATAGGGAATAGCAAATGTTCCTTAAAGGGAACATCACCTATTCCTTAAAGGGAACAACGAGAAAAAAAATCCATACAAGATTGTTGTTCCTTAGAGGGAACAACAACTGTTCCATAAAGGTAACAACAAAAAGAAAATACACGTGAAATTGTTGTTCCTTAGAGGGAACAATAGTTTTTCCTTGAAGGGAACAACAGTTGTTCCTTAGATGGAATAGCGGAAAAACAGATTGGAACAAAACTGTTGTTCCTTAGAGGGAACAACAAATGTTCCTTATAAGGAACAATAAATGTTCCTTAAAGGGAAAAGCAATTGTTCCTTAAAAGGAACAATGAGAAAACAAATCCATACAAAACTATTGTTCCTTAGAGGGAACAATAGGTATTCCTTAAAGGGAACAACAAAAAGAAAATACACGTGAAACTGTTGTTCCTTATAGGGAACAATAGATGTTCCTTAGAGGGAAACACAACTGTTCCTTAAAGGGAACAACAAAAAGCAAATAGACATGAAACTGTTGTTCCTTGAAGGGAACATTAGCTATTCCTTAGAGGGAACAACAATTGTTCCTTAAAGGGAACATCACGAAAATTTGTACACAAAATTGTTGTTCCTTAGAGGGAACAACAACTGTTCTTTGGAGGGAACAACTGTTGTTCCTTAGAGGTAACATCAAAGGAAAAGTAGAATAAAAGAGAATTTATATACAATTTATACAAGCAAATTCAATAAAGATAGAAAGAAAAAATTATGTACAAATTTCAAAAATAGATGAATTATGCACTGGGTCGATGCTAAGGACGCGTTTCCCTCCTCAACAAGAATTTGTATGGTGGAATCTTCCCATAATTGTTGGAAAAAGGACTCCCTAGTAAGCGGTTTGTGGTATAGTTATACTCGATGTCCATTCGCTTCAAAAGAGTAGCTAGACCCATCGATGGTGGTTAATGTGAGGGTGCCATTATCATGCACCTTTTGTATCTCATAAGGTCCTAACCATCTGTTCTAGAGCTTTCCCGGAAAATCCTGGAGCCTAGAATTGTATAGGAGTGCCCAATCTCCTTCGTGGAAAATCTTCTTTTTGATAAGGGCATTATTCCATTTCGTTCTTTTTTGCTAGATCAGTGCAGTGTGCTAAAAGCTAATAGTCAGATTTCATCCAGTTCATTGATTTGATATAGCCTACTAATCTATGTTTCATTTAAGTCCATGCCTACCTCCTAAGCTATGCTCAATGTCCGGCTTTCAAATTCAATTGGGAAGATAGGTTCTTTGCCAAAGAATAGTTGATATGGGTAATTACTATGGTATTTCTGCATGTTGTGCGGTATGCCCACAGGGCTTTTGGAAATCGAGTAGCCCAGTCATATCTATGTGATGCAACTGTCTTTGTGAGTATTTCCTCGATTACCTTATTGGTGCTTTCTACCTGGCCATTTGCATGCGGGTGGTATGGAGTCCTGATTCTGTGCATGATATGATGGTTCTTTAATGTTGTAGCAATTTTATGGCCTATGAATTGTGGTCGTCCATCGGTAATTAGCTCTCTAGGAAAGCCATATCACACGAATAGTTGGAAAATAAAGTGGATTACTGAGTCCTCTGTTGCCCTTGGTGGTGCCTCTGCCTCCACCCATTTAGTCACATACTCTGTTGCAACTAATATATATGTCCTTTTGTTAGATGATGGGTTTATCGGACCGATGAAATCTAACACCCATTGCTCAAAAGGTTCAATGACTATCTGTGGGTGCAGGGGCATCTCATCATACTGCCCAAGTTGGCAACTATCACATGCTTGGACAAAATTCTTAGCATCTTTAAAAATGGTGGGCTAATAATAACCCATTTGTAATACCTTGTGACTAGTCCGACGATCTATAAAATGTCTGCTACAAGACCCATCATGGCAAGATTTCAGGATGTCGAAGATCTCATCTTCCCTGATGCATATTCTAATGTGCATATTGGCCCCTATATGAAATAAATAGACTCTGATCCAAGAGAATTGTGTGTTGCACTGTACTATTTGTTTTCTTTCATTAGGCGTTAGGTGCTTAGGTAACTTGCCTACAACCAAGTAATTTGCGACATCTGCGTACCGTTGTGTTTTCATGGTTACAAAAAATAAATGTTCATCAGGAAACTGGTCTTCTACTGCTGTCGAGTCATCTGTCTTTGGCATTTGTGAAAGGAAGTCTACTACTGGATTTTCTTTTCCTAGTCGATATTTGATAGTGATATCGAATTCCTGCAAAAGAATCAACCATCTTGTCACTCTTCCATTTATAACAAGTTTATTAGCTAGATATCTAATAGCAGAGTGATCCGTGTATAAAACCACAAGGTATCCTCTTATATAATGTCTTAATTTATTGATAGCATAGATTACAACCAAAAATTCTTTTTCAGTAACAATATAAGTTAATTCAGCAGGAGATAGATTTTTACTGATATAGTATATTTCATACGGCTTTTTATCTTCCTCCTGGCCGAGAACTGCTCCAATGGCTGTGTCTAAAGTGTTGGATGAAATTTGGAATGGAAAATCCTAGTTTGGGCCCCTTAATATTGGGGCTGTTGATACAAGCCGTTTTAAAACTTCAAAAGCACTGTCACATTTATCAGTCCAAACGAAATCAATATTTCCTGTTAATGCATATAGTGGTGCAGCAATTTGAGAAAACATCTTTATAAATCTTCTATAATAGCCAGAAAATACCAAGAAACTACGTACCTCAATTTGTGTGGAAGGGGTAGGTATTAAAAGAATTATCTGAATTTTTACTGGATCTACCTAGATTCCAGCTGGTAAGATATAGTGACCCAAGATGAGGCCTTTGGTCATCATCATGTGGCATTTTTCATTCCTTAAACAGAGTCTGGTGGCAATTCATCTTTGCATAAATTTCTCTAATGTTTGTAACACTGGATCGAAGGCATATCTGTAAGGTGTAAAATCATCCATGTACACCTCGAGCCCTTCATTTATCAGATCTGAAAAAATGTTGAGTATAGCCCTCTAAAATGTGCCAGGTGCATTACACAGCCCAAAAGGTAAGACCCTGTAAGCAAATGCTCCCCAAGGGTTGGTAAAGGTAGTCTTATCCTGATCTTCAGGGGCAATCTGAATTTGATTGTATTCGCTAAAGCCATCTAGGAAAGAAAATAATCTTTTTCCTGCAAATGTGTCCAAGACCTCGTCAATCAACGGAAGGGGAAAATGGTTTTTTTGGGTTTCTTTATTAAGCTCTCTATAGTCAACACATATACGCCACTTTCCATTCTTTTTCAGCACCGCTACTAATGGAGAGACCCATTTGTTGTCAGATATGGTGTAGATGAAGTTTACATATAATACTTTTTGTAGTTCAGCATTAACAATATCTTTAAGATGAGGATTTAACCTCCGTTGAGGTTGTCGAATGGGCTTGGCATCTTTCTCTATATAAATGTGGTGCATGCATAATTGAGGATCAATCCCTTTCATGTCCGGGTAATCCCATGCAAAGGCCTCTTTATATTTTCTCAGGAGTTGAAAAAGCTTATGCTCTTAGTTAGCAGTCATATTTTTGTTAATATTCAAAGATTTTCATGGCTCAATTACTATGGTTTTGCTGTTATAAATAGAAGTTGTTGGTATTGATTGACCGTTAATATCTTTTAAGGGATCTTCTTCTATTTCGTTATCGAGGGTTGCTTCGATCATGTGACATTTTAGATGGGATACAACATCTGGTTGGTTAATGTGAGTGTTAATGATGTCATCTTCTGTTTAATCCTTAAATTCTAGAGCATCTTGTGTGGTTAGCGATGATCTAATCTTTTCAATTAGATATGAAATAGGTTGTTTCCTGGTTTTGATTATTGTCAAAATTGGCTGAGTTGGAGGATATAAGGCTAAATTCTTCACATTGCTTCCTCTTTCTATAGTCATGCTGCCTATTTGACAACTTATGTAAGCATCCGTAGTTGCTAGCCAAGGTATACCTAGAATTAGGGGATGTCCATCGAGTCGGTTTCTAGGATTGATGATCAGAAATTCTGTAGGGTATTCCCAGGAGTCTACTAACACCATTACATCTTGCAATGTACCTTCTGGTTTGACTACTGATCAGTCAGCCAATTCCAACAAGGTTGTGGTTGGGTCTAAGGATGTAATGCCAAGCTTCTAACAAGTTGTGGTTGTGAGAATATTGATTGCTACTCCTAAGTCGACTAATGCATTGGGGAAGGAGCATCCATATATTTGCATAGTGACTATAGGATTTCCTGGGTCCTCATATTTTATAGGTGTTTCTCTACCTGATAGTAAACCAGATAAGGTACCAACTGCATGGAAAGTTGGGGTTGTTTTTATTTTCCTCTTTGGCTTTTTCATGCACAATTCCTTAATAGTTTTTGCATAAATCAGAATGTCCTGTATAGCCTAGAGGAGCGATATTTTTATACACAATTTTTTCAATTCTCCCAAAAGATCAAAATTGGGGTATTCTATTGCGTCGAGTATGACTAATCTTTCTGGGAATGGTGGAGAAGAGGTGATCGTTTAATCGTGAGTTTTCTATGTAACCATGTTCTCCACTTGTGGTGCTCGTTCTACAGGTAACTGATATTCAATTGTTTATCTTTATCCCCCTCTAATTCTATTATCTGCCCATATCTTAATTGAAGTTCATTGCACTCCCTCAACATTGTTTCTAGCTCAAATCCTTCAATAATTTGCACAGATATAACCAGTCTGTTGTTGGGGTTTGGGTTGGGTTGGGCTGGGAGCTATGGTCGTAGTTTGGTCTGAGGGTTCTGTTGCAATAGTTATGGTTCTGGCAGTGTGGGTTGAGGTACGGGGATTGTTCCTACTGGTTGATTTATAGGCCTTTTCCAGCTTGACTACCAGTTCTAATTCTGTGAAGTCGAGGGTGGCCATTGGTATTGATATGCATTATTCTGCCAAAACTGTGGGAAGTAAGAGGAATTTGGCCAATTGTTATTTTGATTTGATTGGTTGGGCCAAGGTGGCATAGGGAATGGTTGTTATAACCAATTTGAAAAAGGTGGCTTATTCTACCACATGGCTCCTGGATATTTTTGCGAATTATATTGCGAAGTTTGAAAGAAAGAATATGGATCAGTCAGTGTACTTGTTTGTCGTGGTTGCCATTGGCGAAGCTGATTTAGTAGGTAGACTGCTTCTGCTTCTTCCTTTGCCTCTTTATAGACTGCTTTCATTCCTGATAGTGATGGGCCACTTTCTGTAGTGTGATCTTTCGTACATACGGCACATGTTTGTACCATATCTAGTGGACACTCTTTATGACTATGCTTTTTCCTACCTCTCAAGCAAAATATCACTAGGTTATGTTCTACTTCAACCTGTTTTTGCTTTGCCTGCATGATGTCTAATTGCATGGTCAAAGTTCCCAAGATATATTTTTTAAAATCCTCCAGCAGATTATCGATTTTTGTATGAGTGTTAGTTCTGCCAGAGATTTTGCTATCCCTTATGGGCATGTCGTATTTTGAATGTTTCAATCTCGTACTACCTCTTGAGCACCTGATACACAATTTAATAATATCAGCATAATCTTCTTGATATATGTCACCTTTACCCATAATATTTAATGTCTCTATGCATTGTTCTTTCATCCCTTTAATTAGTGTGGTTTTTAGCACATTATCAGGTAAAGGCAGATTTGCATAGGGGGGTCTTTGGAGGTTATATTGGAAGTGTTCTACATGCTCTTCCAATGTTTCACTAGGTCTTGCTATCATTTGAAATATTTCATATTTCAATTCCCTAGATCTACAATAGTCTTGATATTTTTTTAGGAAAGCATTTTTCATTTGATCCCAATCATTTATTGTTCCTCCACCTAATCCCATAAACCATCGCAAGGTTGCTCCTTTCAATGTGGAAGGAAACAGTTTTAGTTTTTGGGGGTCGGTGGTATAATCATAACCCTGACATAATACATCAAATTCAAACAGAAATGCATCTAGATCCTCTAATGTTAATCTGTGAAAGGTGGGAATATTTTGGATAGGGATAGCTTTCATGGGTGCATTGACTATTGTGTCAATGATCGGATATTGCAATGTAGAGGTCTGAGGTGCTTGTGGGTTGTTGCGCATTTGATCGAATATGTGCCAATACCCTTCTGGGATCTCTAGAGAGTTATTCCTAGGACGATTAGAAAGGATGGGAATGATCTTAACAACACTCCCTCGCAAGGATAATTTTAGGGGCGAATGTTCGCCCTTTGGCGAAATTAAGGGGTTTTAAATTTTAGTGGGCGAATATTTTGTATCATAGTACATCTTTACAAATCACCTCAAATAGCCCACCTTATTTTAAGGGAGAGGGTAAAAAAGGTAAATTTAGCCCTTGAAATTAGGACTTACAACCTTCCATTCGCCCATTTTCAAGAATAGGTTTTATTTAAGTGAATCCATTCGCCCATTTTCAAGAATAGGTTTTATTTAAGTGAATCCTATGGGCCAAATACCATATTTATAAAAGAGGTATGGTAAATTAATAAAAATATAAATAAATGAGAGGTACGGTAAATAAATAAAACATTTTTTATATTTACTCCATAAGTCACCTTATATACATGTAAGGGTGTAAACAAATAAAAATATAAGTAAAGTGGAGGTATGGTAAATAAATAAAAATATAAATAAACTAGATGTATCGTAAATAAATAAAACTTCTTTTTATATTTAGTCCATAACCCTCGTTCTATTTATGAAGGCTCAAGAAAGAGGTTTTATTTAAGTGAGTCCTATGGGCCAAATACCATATTTGTAAAAGAGGTATGGTAAATTAATAAAAATATAAATAAACGAGAGGTATGGTAAACAAATAAAACATTTTTTTATATTTACTCATAAGTCACCTTATATTTACGAACACTCAAAAAATGGGTTATATTTAGGTGAAACCTATGGCCAAAATACTATGGGACAAATACCATGGACTAGATTGTTATTAATACCATGCAAAAAACCACTATTAACCCTAATATTAGAATTAATAAAAATAAAAATGGCACATGGTATTGACCCATGGTATTCACCAAAATGGCACATGGTATTGACCCATGGTATTCACCCAAATGGCACATGGTATTGACCCACGGTATTCACCTGGAATGTAGCCTATTTAAATGGGGGAATTAAACCATCATGTAGCCTATGCTAAGATTCACTAGGACTTTACAAAGTTTTATTATTTAGTGAAATACTCGCCAAGATCTTACAAGATTTTATAATTGAGTAAAATATTCACCATGCCTAGTGAGAGATTCGCCAAAAAATTATATATACATATTATATTATTGATAAAATCGCCTTCCATTTTTCCTATATACCATGGAGATTCGCCCATTTATTATATTTATAAATTTAGGGGGGGTTCTTAAAATTTTCCCTACTCCCTGGATCTGGGATACTAGGTGTTCCTTATTGAATTACTACCTGAGGGGATCTTGGTTCCTCTGTTTCCCCTGTTTCTCCACCTCCCTCATGAATATTACAAGAATTCTGTTCTTGTGAGGGAATTGGGTGCAAATTTTCAATCTCTTGAAAGCTCTGTTCAGTGCCCACTATTTTTTTGTGGACCTTAGCATAGGCTACAAATGGTGAGCCTATGGCCTGATGGGAGACAATAGGTTGTCTGGAAGCAACGTTTCTAGGACCTATTGATGGATGAGATTCGTCTTTCTTCAAGATGTCATCTATGAACGTTCATCATCCAAAGGTCACCGGTCCCTCAGATTTGTTTGGTTTGCATAGTGGAATTGGATTGTTTTCGGATTTTTTCTTCTTAGTCATTCATGAAAACAATTCAAATGTTTATATCTACCCTAAGTTCTTAACAATTATGTTGGAAAGTGGGCGGGGGAGTAGGCATTTTACATGCTCCGTACGTAGGTTCTTACCTTTCGTTTTTAATACCCAGTTCTCTCCCAACAAATAAGTAGCAAATACCTACTTCAGATTTATGTAATTGTGCTGAAAAGCGGGCGGAGGAGCAAGCACTTTACTTGCTCGTTACATAGGTTCTTACCTTCCATTTTCAAAACCCAATTCTTCTTCAACAATAATCATTAGATGTACATTACTCCTTATAAATGGCTACACTCTCCCTGGCAACGACACCAAAATGTTGAGTGATAAAAGGTGCCTTTTCAACTCCTAATTATCTTGACATTAATTATCAATTCGGGCAGGTTTTTCTATTTCAAGAGTGTACACAGTATGTGGTGGTTATTTAACATAGAGAGTAATGCTTCTAAATTGCAATATAGATCTTTTAAATACAAGAGTAAATGGATGCAAGTAAATTCTAATTGCAATTAAAAGAAACATCAATCCTTTAATGAAATCAAATCCTACAACGATAGGAAATTCAAGTAACAACAGTATCAGTTAAGAGTACAATAGTGATAACTCTTCTCTTAGAAATTGATTGAATTTAAATCAAATGCACTACTCTGTAAAACAACGATGACGTCAATTTGAGAGCCTAATAGCAATAGTTAATTATCACTACAGTTGATTTTGTCGAGTAGGATATTCATCTAAGAAGCTCAATCCAAAGTGAAAGGAAACTAATTAAACAAAAATGTTGTAAATTATATAAAACAGAGTTATTATGTCAACGTAAAGAAATAAGGAACAACAACGAAATAAGATAGCAGAAAGCAATAATCCTATAAACTGTCACACTTGCAATAATTGAAAATATATGACAAGGGTGAAGCAGTGAATTCCACCGGAAGCCGGGCCCTAGCCCGCCAACATACACTGTTGGTTACTTGAAATAAATGAAAAGGAACATCAACTCCTATTATGTATCAATCATGAAAGAGTATTACAACATATCTTCGTTCTTCGCTACAATGAAAGTCTATAATTGAGAATTACAATAATAATAACAAGAGTCGTCCTCCTTTCTACTTACAATCGTTGCCTTTTATAATGAGAAAGGGGTAAAAAGATAAATAGTAAAAGTGATCCCTCAGGATCTCTCGACCTTGAGGGATTCATGTAGTTTTCTAACTTCAGACATCTTTCCCTTCTCGCGCTAATCTTGTTGATTTTCTTTTGGATGTATCTGCAACCGACGTGTTCCTTCCTTGACTTGTTGCTTTTTCAGTGTCCCTTAGTTAGGGAACAACAATTGTCCCTTTTTGTCCTTTCCTTCATAAAGAAGGATAATAATTAGCCAAAGCATAACTTTAAATAATTTTTGTATTTCTTACTGTAATTTCTTAATATAATAGTGCATTGAGATATAGAAAGGATGACAATAATGGAAAAGGTAAATAAGTTAATAGTAAATGCATACCTTTTCCATGACCCAACACCATGGATTTTGTGTGGAAGAGAATTAATTTATCTAAGTGGTTTTCCTTGAAAAGGGTTACATGTGAACCTTGCATAACAAAGGAATAACTATTTTTCTAGATTTTTGGAAAAATAAAATGCGTATTTACATGCATAAAAGATTTGTTGATTGTGGTAAATCTCTTTATGGATAGAAAACTATAAATATTGTGAAACAATAAAAATGTTTATGCATAGAAGCAATAGTTGTTGTGTTAATTTCATTTGGGGAAAAAGGTATGTATTTGTTTACATAAAAATAATAACTAACTGTGGTAGAGTTCTAGAAAAAGAAATATTTTTTTCATGGACAAAAATAATGGTTGATTGAGATATATTTTTTTGGAAAGAAACACACTTTACATGCATGGAAGGAAAACTACTGGGATATATTTCTTGGAAAGAAATGTATTTTACATGCACGAGAAGAATAACTATTGAGATATTTTTTTTTATAAGAAACATATTTTTTCATGGAGGAAAGATTGTGTTGTTTTTGGAAAATAAACATGTGTCTCCATGCATGAAATAATGTGCTTATTTTGTTAGATTTCTTAGAAAAGAAATACATATTGTATGCAAAAAAATATTATTTAATCTCTTAGATTTCTTTTGAAAAAAAGTAAAATAAAAGAAGATATGCAGTTGCATGCATGAGTAATAACTTTGACAATAGCTTTGGTTTTGGGAAAATGTTATGCTTTTCATGCAAAAAGATTAGTTATTATGTTAATTTATTTTGGAAAAGATTATGTTTCGCATGCAAGAAGAATCGTTATTATGTTAGTCCTTGGAGAAGTTCTCCCTAAAATTATATATATATATATATATATATATATATATATATATAGATATATATATAGACACACACACAAACACAATGCAGGAGTAGTAGTTAATGTGTTAACTTTCTTTTGGAAAGTCTATGCATTTACACACAAGAATAATAATTGTTATGTTAGCTTTCTTTAGAAAATATCCTTTTTGTAAATAGGATGCGTTTACATACACAAAGATCGTTATTAATATCCTAGTTTATCTTAAAAATAGGATAGTTGCAATGGTTTTTCTTTTGGAAAAAATGTGTCTTGTGCAAGAAATGATAATTAGTGCAATGTTTGATTTTCAAAAGACTTTCCTCTTCTTGTGTCAAGAAATGGTGATAACCATGGAGGATCCTTTAATTATCATGTCTAATCAAAAGTAGAAGTTAACTAAATCCATATCTCATGATACTTGTGAAATAAGGATAGATGAGGATCACTAATCATTATGAATTTTTATGCATGCGACTTAACTATGAACCGAAATGTGTCATAACCATAAATGCATAAAGATGAATAAATATGATTTGATAGTTAAATGATTTTAATTAAGGAATATGGAGTATTGTGAAGAAGGCATGTCATGATATTTTTTTAAGTTTTATGTATGAACATAAATAGATGTTGAAGCATCACTAGTAAAGATTTGGTATTGGTCTCATTAGTATTTGATCTATTCATGATATCAAAGTTTGTTGATAGTACCATTTGCAGGAAAATGATTACGACATATGTGAAAGATAGATTACCTTTAACATTATGGTAAACAATGAGTTAGTGTTCCATTTAGTTTTAAGGCATGTGAACTACAGGGTAATCCACTAATGGAAACAAACTGGTCACAAAGACATTGTTCAAGGATATGTGGGTAAATGATATAATGATTATTGTAATAGATTTTAGGGAGTTATGTTGTATTTATGATGATTTTTCCTTGTAATAATTTATGATAATGGTCAAGGGATAGAATCCCTTACAACCATTGAGTGAGGGGTGAACACCCTTACAAACGTTTAATAAAAAATAAACTTTTGCCAGTTTTCAACCTAGGGGGTTTCTACATATTAGTGTTCAATGATGTGATTGTCTAAATTAAGAAATTCTTATGATGTTTATTCCTTCAATTATGTGATGTTTATTTTATCAAGTATGTGATTAACTAACTGAGTTAAAAGAATCATGGAATTGATGCAAGGTTACAACACGGAGTTTATGTTAATGTGCTAACAATGGAAGTTACGCTTTGTAAATTACTATTCCTTTACTAAAGTTACTCTATGTTTTTATATAAATGGTCAATGAAAAAATATCGAATAATAATTCAAAACGTTACATGTTGGTAAAATTATGTAAAATTTTATAACTCTACATTTTTACAGGAGGTTACCAAGGGATGTTACATTTGGGGTGGAGGTTAGAAACCCCTCAAAATTGATGTCAATAAGATCACGTAGAATAATAACCCACCTAGATTCATTTTATGATCATGAGGAAGCTCGATAGCACTTACGAGTGGAGATACATTTATAAGAAACCCTAATGACCATTATTTCTATGGTATGATTACCACTTCATTCCGTAAATGGTTATATGGTTAGGTAATCCCATTACAATGCTCCCTAAATTTTGACTTTCGGGTTTTCTAGCTTCATTACCCCAAATATGCTTGAATAATAGGAAATGGTTAAATTTTTTGGAGTGGTATATGATGTTTAATGGAAAGTATTTCTCAAATGGTATTCTTTCTCATCAAAGGCTAGTTCCTTGATGCAAACACTTCACAAATATCAAATTTGTATCCCAAAATTGAGATTGAGATTAACCAATGGAAAATGGATTTACTCATGGATATCTTCCAACCATGCATTTCTTATTTCTATTTAAATCTATATCACAAAGATTAAATGTGTATATCAAGATTGAGATCGATATTAAGAAATGGAAAATGGAATTACTAATGGATATCTCTCAACCATGCATTTCTTATTTCTTCTTAAATGTATATTATGTTGACCCTAAATTCCTTGTAAGTCAATCTTAAATCTAAATTTGGCTAAATGGTATACACTTTTGGATTTCAATTACCATCTGGGTACAAATGTGGTACTTAAGTCGATAGATTTCATGTTGTAACATGAACATGTTTTCACATGAATATTTTTCTTGCTTCGTAGTGGGCTTGGGTACGTGTAAAATTCTAGATCTATTTTAAAATTGACTTAAAAGTAATATTATCATTGTGTTTTCCATATAAGCTTACAATTTTTAAATTTTTCAATGTAGCATATGTTAATACATGAGGGTGGCTCTATGTTTTGCACCATCTACCAAGACCATCTCCTCGACAGAGATAGACTCGAGTAAGAACTTGTTGCTTAACAACCATTCCCTTTAATTTAGAAAAAGGAGATATGAATACTTTATATCAAATCTACGTATACTACTAACTCGTTGCACATATTCCAATCCAGCAAGATCCAAATAAAAAAATATATAATTGCAAGGATATTCCAAGCGAGCAGGATCCAAACAACAAAATCTATATATGGAAAGATTCTAAGAAAACAAGATCTTTTAGTATTTTCATTCGGATATTCCACAGTTTTCATTTTTACTTTGTCGACGTTTCGAGTCTAGACCAAGACTCATCATCAGGACTTGATTTACAAAAGAGAGAGCCAACAGTGATAAATAAGGTTAAGGTTGAGATGTCAAGTATGTGAGCCGACCAACTTACTGATTTGAATTAACTAGAATTTATTTTATTATGTATTTATTTATTTATTTATTTTTAGCATACTTGGTTATTTATTATAGTTATTATTAATTGTTTTAAGTGAAATAGTTTATGTAATAAGTTATTTATTATATTTTATTTAATAAATTAATTTACCAAAATGATTTAGTTTTTTATTATGTTTATATATATATATATATATATATATATATATTAAGGAGGATAATTTATTATTAATGCTGTGATAGCTTAAATGTTTGTTAATGTATTATAATAATTTTCTGATATATTAATTTTATTTATTATTTATGTAATTTATTATAGTTGTTTATTAATTGCTTGAATTGAATTGTTTATGTTTTAAAATTGTTTATTATATTCTATTTAATAAATTAATTTATCCTAAAGATTTTGTTTTAATTAATTTATTATTATAGTTATTTAATTACTTGTATTAAGTAAATGTATATGAAATAAGTTATTTATTATATTCCGTTTGATAAATTAATTTATCCTATGATTTTACTTTGATTATGTTTATTTATTTATATATTATGTTTATTTATTTATATATTATGTTTATATATTTATTTATTATTTTTATTATGATTTGATATATTAAGGAGGATAATTTATTATTAATGTTGTGATAACTTAAATGTTTGTTAATGTATTATAATAATTTTCTGATATATTAATTTTATTTATTATTTATGTAATTTATTATAGTTGTTTATTAATTGCTTGAATGGAATTGTTTATGTTTTAATATTGTTTATTATATTCTATTTAATAAAATAATTTATCCTAAAGATTTTGTTTTAATTAATTTATTATTATAGTTATTTAATTACTTGTATTAAGTAAATGTATATGAAATAAGTTATTTATTATATTCTGTTTGATAAATTAATTTATCCTATGATTTTACTTTGGTTATGTTTATTTATTTATATATTATGTTTATTTATTTATATATTATGTTTATATATTTATTTATTATTTTTATTATGATTTAATATATTAATTTTATTTATTATTTTTATTTATTATGTTTATTTATTTATATATTATGTTTATTTATTTATATATTATGTTTATATATTTATTTATTATTTTTATTATGATTTGATATATTAATTTTATTTTATCTATTGTTTATGTAAATTATTATGGTTGTTTATTAATTATTTGAGTTGAATGATTATTAATATTTTTATAATCTTATAATTTTTATTTTTATTTTTATTTTTATTTTTATTTATTTTTTTATTTTATTTTTATTAGTTTTATTTATTGCACATGTTTATTAGTTGCTTAATAATTGCTTGAAAATTGTTTAAGTTTGTTTATTATATTTTATTTATTAAATAAATTTGCCATAAATATTTTGTATTAACTAATTGCAATTTTACCCTAATTTAGATTATTTATTTATCTAAAAAAAAAAAAAAAAAATTATAAGATTATAAAAATATTAATAATCATTCAACTCAAATAATTAATAAACAACCATAATAATTTACATGAACAATAGATAAAATAAAATTAATATATCAAATCATAATAAAAATAATAAATAAATATATAAACATAATATATAAATAAATAAACATAATATATAAATAAATAAACATAATCAAAGTAAAATCATAGGATAAATTAATTTATCAAACAGAATATAATAAATAACTTATTTCATATACATTTACTTAATACAAGTAATTAAATAACTATAATAATAAATTAATTAAAACAAAATCTTTAGGATAAATTAATTTATTAAATAGAATATAATAAACAATATTAAAACATAAACAATTCAATTCAACCAATTAATAAACAACTATAATAAATTACATAAATAATAAATAAAATTAATATATCAGAAAATTATTATAATACATTAACAAACATTTAAGCTATCATAGCATTAATAATAAATTATCCTCCTTAATATATCAAATCATAATAAAAATAATAAATAAATATATAAACATAATATATAAATAAATAAACATAATATATAAATAAATAAACATAATCAAAGTAAAATCATAGGATAAATTAATTTATCAAACAGAATATAATAAATAACTTATTTCGTATACATTTACTTAATACAAGTAATTAAATAACTATAATAATAAATTAATTAAAACAAAATCTTTAGGATAAATTAATTTATTAAATAGAATATAATAAACAATATTAAAACATAAACAATTCAATTCAAGCAATTAATAAACAACTATAATAAATTACATAAATAATAAATAAAATTAATATATCAGAAAATTATTATAATACATTAACAAACATTTAAGCTATCACAGCATTAATAAATTATCCTCTCTCTCTCTCTCTCTATATATATAGATATAGATATATATATGAATAAACATAATAAAAAACGAAATCATTTTGGTAAATTAATTTATTAAATAAAATATAATAAATAACTTATTACATAAACTATTTCACTTAAAACAATTAATAATAACTATAATAAATAACCAAGTATGCTAAAAATAAATAAATAAATAAATACATAATAAAATAAATTCTAGTTAATTCAAATCAGTAAGTTGGTTGGCTCACATACTTGACATCTCAACCTTAACCTTATTTATCACTGTTGGCTCTCTCTTTTGTAAATCAAGTCAATCAAGTCCTGATGATGAGTCTTGGTCTAGACTGGAAAGGTCGACAAAGCAAAAATGAAAACTGTGGAATATCCGAGTGAAAATACTAAAAAACCTAACCACAGAAATCTACAATCCATCAAAACAAGATCTAAACAACAAAATCCATATTTGAAATAAAAGGTTCAACAATATTAATGTTAATAAAGTTGTTTTTTTTTAATTTATTTTTTACTTTAATTTGTTTTTAGAAAATACCGTATATTTTTGAAAATATGTTAGAAAATTACAAACATCTCCATAACATCCCGATTTTATCTTTGGCTTATGCCATTTTTGTCGATTTTTACAGATATTTTTATGGTATCTTAATGCCGATGTTCACGACATTGGAAAATAATAAAAATAAATGGCCACATCCATGTGTTACATGGAAAAGAAAAAACCTTGGCTCAACCATCTATGTAGAAGAAGATATGGGTGAGACATGTATGTATTTGAGGTTATTTGATGGCATTATTTTCATAGTAATTTTTTTTATTGGAGCATTCAAAATAATGATTTGTTTATCCAATTAAAAATATAAAAATTGTACTCATAAAAAAATTTATTTGAATTTGAATATGTAAAATAACAATTTACTTAATTTAATTTTTTTAATTTTATTTTAAGAACAATATTAACAGGAGTGAGTTTCTTGCTCTGAAGTCCTTGAAAGATAACCCAAACATTGTTGTTTTTAAGCAAGATAAAGGCGAGGCTATCATTATTTTATATAAAGATGACCATGTCAATAAAATGGTAGACCACTTGTTGAAGAGTGGGAGATACAAAAAAACTCATAAATAATCCTATCAAAAAAGTGTCTAAGGAATTCAACCATGTTGTTAAGTCTATCGAAGCTCTTTAACCCCTTAGCAATAAGCTTATTGAGAGCAATCCTCTCACCCATAAGATTTATGGTCTTCCCAAGATTCATAAGGAAGGGGACCCAGGGACCCCTTAAGACCTATTTTCAACACAATAGGTGGGCCTACTTATCTTCTTTCTAAGTTCCTAGCTCAGAAGCTTAAACCCCTAGTTGGTCACACAAGCTCCTTTGTTAATGACACAACTTCCTTTTTCAATAAACTATGAGATATCAAGCTAAACCCTAGGTATTTGTTGATTAGTTTTGACGTTGTCTCCCTTTACACAAAAAACCCCATCATTGAGGTCATTAGTGTCATAAATCGAATTACTCATAATGATATGGCCAAATTGGTTGGTCTTTACCTCACTTCAACCTTTTTTAGTTTCTAGGGTGAATTCTATGAGCAAACATGTGGGGCTACCATGGGTTCTTCACACTCTCCTATTGTTGCTAACCTATTCATGGAAGATTTTGAGAATAAACCCTTGGTCTCTGCTCAATTTCAACCCAAGCTTTGGAAAAGGTTTGTTGATAATACATGCGTTGTGTTGCCCCATGGTTGTGAAAAAATGGATTTATTCCTTAGTCATTTTAATTCTCAATCAAACTCTATCAAATTCACTATGGAGATTGAATTTGATGGAAACCTTCCTTTCCTTGATGTTCTCCTCCGTAGAATGGAAGATGGATCATGGTCTCACTAAGTGTTTTTCAAAAAAAATCACAAAGAACAATATCTTCATGCCAATTCTCACCATTTCCCAACGCAAAAAATTGGGGTTTTAAACACCCTTGCTACCTATGTGCTTAGTGTCTTGGATGAAAACCACCTGAAAGATGAGAAATCCCACCTTTGCAAAGTTTTTGAAATCAATGGTTACAGTAAACATCAAGGTCTTCTTGCTTTTCAAAAAGCATTTAAAGGATCCTCAATTAAAAGATCTCACGATGAACATTCCCCAAATGTTCTTTCTTTCATCCATGGAACCATTGATAATATCATTCTTGTTCTTAAGAAAAATAATGTTGCTATTACTTTAAAGCCCCATCATACTGTTAGGAGCTCCCTTAAATTTGTTAAAAACCATGTGAATCCTAAAGACATGAAATGTTTTTATTCAATCCCCTTCTTATGTGGGATCCCCTACAGTGGTGAAACTGGTCGCTGCATGAGCATGAGAATTCAAGAACATGCTGCAGACATAAGGCATAGTAGTTACGCTCTTGAGTTACTATGGAAACATGTGGAAAAAACAAAGGACCATGTCTCCATTTAAAATTCCAAAGTCATTGCAACAATTAATCATTTCCACCATAGGAAGTCGAGGGAGGCCATTGAAATTGAGAAGCAGACCAAAAAATCTCTCTCAGGAGAGACAATGCTTGGAAATTAAGCAAAAGTTAGATCCCTACCCTTTAGCTATGTTCATTTCAACCTTATTAATAATGTCTATTTAATAATCAATAATAATTTAAGAATTAATAATTTTATGTTGAATATTTATTCTAAATTGTTATTTTTCTTTTAGGTTGACTTTTCTTGTTATTTATAATAACAACAATTTCTCACCTTTGACCTAATTAATTATAACTTCTTGACTAAAACTAGCCATTAATGTTAGTTTTTTATCAAGAATATTTTTCATAACGGCTAGTTCTACAACATGATGCATCCCACTGCTATTTAATCCTAAAGATAGATTAGTTTTTTCACCTTGGTCTTGAAGATGAACCTTATGCTTCAAACATAAGTATGAATCATAAAAGTTTGAGATCAAATAATAAATATATTTATAATTGGATTGTTCTTAATTTTCTATTTGATAAAACATATTAAAAAAAAATGACAAATATAGTTATTATGTTAATAGGCATGTCTATTTCAAAATAGTTGTTCCAAAATTTTAATTTAATTGCTATTAGTAATTATTAGGTGGATGGTGAAATTATGACTTTCATAGAATATGTGAATATTAAGTGGTAAGGGTTAAGATTTTTCTCCAAGATAGTTATGCTCTTTTAAATCTCAAATGAGATAAATTAATTAGTTAAAGAAAATGCCATATCGATTTGTGTCATATTGTGTAGGTGGTATTGATAAGCCATAGTAGCAGCCCATGATATTGTAACAAAAGTTATTTACAAATATTATTGTGTAGGTGGTATTGATAAGCCATAGTAGCACCCCATGATATTGTAACAAAAGTTATTTACAAGGAATATTATTTAAGTCATATATTAATTGGATCTATAATGTCATGTTGTAATGTAATGTTTAAATTTTTGCTAAGTCAAATTACATATAATTATTATTATTATTAAATAAAAAGATTAATGTAAGGTAAACATTTTAATAAAATAGGTTAATAATAATAATAATAATAATAATAATAATAATAATAATAAAAATAAAATAATAATAAACATAAAAAATGACCCATTGTATTCATTTAGAATATACTTTAAATAAAGTAAATTAAATGAACCTCCATGATTAGGAATATTATTTGAGTCATATATTAATTGTATTTATAATTTCATATTGTAATGTAATATTTAACATTTTGCCAAGTCAAATTACATATAATAATAATAATTATTAAATAAAAAGATTAATGTAATGTAAACATTTTAATAAGATGTGTTGAAAATAAATAATAATAATAATAATAATTTTATAAAAGTAAAATAATAATAAAAATAAAAATGATCTATTATATTTATTTGGAATGTACTTTAAATGAGATAAATTAAATAAGCAACTTAGATTGATGTTAACTTCAAATTTACAAAAGATAAAGAAACCATATATGTTAAGATGCAAACATTGAATAGATTTACACTATCGTTTAAAATAAAATTATACTTTAATTAATTTTTTTCAGGGTTATAAATAAAATGTTTTCCCATAATACCTCACAACATTGCCAATAAGTTATTATATATCTGATCTTATAGGTCATCTCATCATCAATATGTTCCCGAGTCAGATCTCTATGTGACCCTAATCAGGAATGGATGTAATGAAGGATGGATCACGTATATAGAGCCTGAATTGCGCCCCAGGTTCACCATAGAATTCGTTAAGGAAGTCGGAGCCTTCAACATATTGCCCCACGAGTTTCAAATGACGTGAAAGAAACTCGGTATCAGTAATTACATCATTGAAAATTTGAGGTGCTCGCGGAGAATGGTGAAACACTCTTTCCAGAATTCTCATACACGTCCCAAGAGCCAGCGAAGCAGCTGCTCGTAGACCATTTCCCTTTTCAATGCTTTCAATTGCTGAATTCATTACATTGACCAACACCAATAAGGCCTCTGCATTGATCATCAGATCCGAGAATTCATCGCTGTGGGAGAGGCGTTCTAATGTGGTCAATATTTTCTGTTTCAGGTACACGTCAAACTCGAAATGCATGGGCAGGCCGTGCAACAGGATTCTGACCAGTGATTCTATAATTCCTCCCATTTTTCCTTCCATGCAAGAGATATCAGGGCTGCTCATGACAAGCCCGTGCACGAAATTTGAGAATCCTTTCCGGAAATCCTCATCTACATCATACCACACTCCGTACCTTTGCAGTGTTTTACTTATTGGGTCTAGGATGGAGTAGTCAGGGTGTATCCCTATGTCTCTGTCTTCAGGCACCAATAATTCTTCGTCGTTGTCAACATGGGCAACGATACAGAGAGCCGTGAACACCCAAGGGGCAGAGGGGTTCTCCCAGGACAAGAGCGTGGCCACGCACCACATGCCACCTCCGTTCTTCAGAACCCATGGTTTTCTTTTGATTTTGCTGGCAAAGTCTTCTAAGAGGAATAGGTCGCGTTTATTCACTATAGAAATCGCGGATCCGATGAGGAAGTCTCGGGTGGAGATTGAGTCGAAGAGACGGTTGGGGGTGTATTGAGAAAACCAGATGTTCATTCTTTTTCTCATTCTCAGATCGGGCAACACATTTTCTGGTGCGTGGAGATGTTTTACAGAGTCTCGATCGTAGGTGAGGTGAGAATTAGGGATTGTAACTGGATCCTCCATGACTTCACTTGAAATCGGACAGAAAAATTCTTTCGGTAAATTTCGGTCGGCACGCGTTCTGTGTCGGCGTCCGCCATTTCTATTTTCCTCGCCATCCATGTTTCAGAGTTCAGAATTATTTTTAAACATTTTGAGAGTATATGTAATCGTTCGTTTCTTTCCGACCCGGCGCCACCTCTTTCCCAAACGTCTCGCACAACGTGAAATTTGTCTTATCCCAACGACTATTTATTAGTTCGTTCTTTAGCCTGAAGCTTAAGTCCCCCGAATATTCCGTGATCATAGTATGTCAAATAATTGACATCATCGACAAATTAATGATGGTTTTTTTTTACAAATCACCGGTAATGTAAATATTAGGAGAGGTGATTAAAAGTACTTACACACAATTTGTTAATTTGAACAGATGATTAAAAGCTTGAGTGGGCTTAATGGTCAAGAGCATGTGTTTCCTCCTAAGAGGTCACGGGTTCAAAACCAAGGGGTTAGAGTATGTATGCCTTCGTAGACTTAGCAATCAAATACCTACCCTTAAAAATGGATATTATTATTATTATTTAAAAGTACTTGGTAATGAATTTAACCATATAAAGAAATGGAGAAAAAAGAGGAGGAAAAAGGTTACGGAACCCAAACCATAAAAAAAATAGTGAAAATCCTAAAAATCTAAAAATAGAAATGAATATGGAAAATTTAATATATATATATATATATATATAAGAATTGATGTATGATGAAGAAATAAAAAGTAAAAGGAGGCGATGGAGACGGGACGGGAGAAATCGCGCGTTGGATTAGGTTAGGGTTACTGAACCCTCTGCAGCTGCTGAACCGCGATGCCCTCCGTTTACCCGCCTTTCTTTGTTACCGTCTTTACCTTAACCGCCGTGAACCCTGTCGCTTTCGTGCTGGTTTAATCGAAGGGGCGTTTCTGTGCCGCGACATCCGGTAACATTCTGTGGCGGTTTGGAACTGCCCTGCACGGTCTGTTAACTGTGAACTGTCGTTTTCTCCGGGTTTCTCTACTCACCGAGGTGTCCGCCGTTCCGAGACGCAGCTGGCAATGGAGGATCTAGAAGCCGTTGATTATTCAGCTGACTCGTTGGAAGGGGTCTCCATCTGGCGCTCACCCTTTGCCACATCAGAAGGTATGTTCAGTTCAGGCCTCTCCGAAAATTTCTCTCCGTTTTCGCTTGGTGATCAGTCGAGGTCTTATCCTGTGGTCCTCCCGGATGTACCACCGACCTGGCCTGCCCTCTCTACTCCCCCACACTCTCCGGCAACCCTCGGTTTCGTTTCCGGCTGCCTAAACCCTAACCCTGGTTTTGAACCTCCGGCATCTGGCTCCTTTTCCCGACCGCTACATAACCCTTCCCTGCCCTCTTCCTCAGCCGGACACACGGGCTCTCTTGGTCCTTCTTCCGGAAGTTTCACCTCCGTACCACCGCTCTCGGGCCCCCCTTTTGTTTCAGGCATCTGTGACCCCTCCTCCTCTCATCAGATCCCGGCACCGTTGAACGTTACCGCCCCTCCCCCCGGTCGCCCTCAGAACATTCCCCCCCCTCGGGGCCCTAAAAGGAAATACAAGTGTTTCAAATCCAAGGAGGACGATATCTTTCTCAGACTGGAGGAGGACATCCAGTGGGGAGAGACAATGGATTTTGCAGATCGAGTACTGGTCGGGCGCATCAGGGGTCGAAGCTACTCGGCAGCACGTTTGAAGACCTGGGCAGCTGAAGTTTGGGGCCATCATTTGGTGGACATCCCTTTCGTGCAAACCTTCGTGAGGGGATGGTTCGCATTGAGGTTCGCTCGTGCTGATCATACCAACTGGGTTTTGTCCTCCTACTGGCACTTTGAACATGCCCCAGTGCTCCTTAAGAGATGGACTCCATTATTTGACCCCGAGACAGAACAGATAGGCATTGGACCCGTATGGATTCGGCTCCCAGGGCTACCTCTTCAATACTGGTCAGAAGATATCTTCAGGAGAATCGGCAATGCCATTGGCACCTTCATGGACTACGACAAATCCTACCAGCAGACTGGCATGATGGCTTATGCCAGGATACTCATTAACCTGGACACCAGGGGAGGACTACAAGAGTTCATTACCATTCAATGGAGAGACACGACACACAAACAGATCATCGACTACGAAGGCATTCCCTATCGCTGCCGTAGATGCCACAAAGTGGGACATCTATACAGGGACTGCCCACTCCTTCGGAAAGCGGTGAGGAATGACAAGGATGGAGTGGCCGATCAACCCCTGGACAACTCCCCCAGGCTGCATCTAGTGCAGAATCAAGAGGAACAAGTGCACACTCAGGATGTTGGTGAACCCCGGAGCTCTCCAGAGGCAGCAGACACTGCTATAGTCTCCACTGCTCCTCCTCCTACATCATCAGCACCTGTGCATCCAGCGACTGAACAAGCGGGCACTGCGACATCGGGTAAGTCTTATTCACTCCCCTCTCCGATACCACCTATTTCTTGCATATCATTGGGCATTTCATCTCAATACATTATTAGCTCTGATCCTATCTCCGCTCTATCATCTCCTGTAACACACCGTTACCCCCAGGGCTTACACACTCACTCATCTCTCATTTGCTCCCTCCCGCTTCCTTCACCGGTGGCCCCCCCTTCGCTGATCACATCGTCCCTCGCATCCCTCTCCTTTCTTTCGACCCAGACATCCCCCCGTTATTCTCTTCGATCCCGCATGAAGGACAGAGGTCTTGATGTCGTTGGACTCGACCCTGTGAACGCTCCTATCACCCTTAAGAACTCCCGTGGTCGACCCTCCCGCATTACCAAAGCAAGACACACTGCAGATGAAGAGGTTGCCCTTGGGCGACAACAAACTATCTTCAGGGCCCTTAGAGCGAAGGATGGCCCTCTATCCCTCCCCACATGAAGATACTATCCTTCAATTGCCGTGGGTTTGCTAGTTCAGCCAAAAAACTAGCGCTCAGGAGACTGCTCATCTCATCTCAGCTGGACATTATATTTCTGCAAGAAACTCTCTGTTTGGCCGAACCTCTTATCCACACCCTCACCTCCTGGCTTCCTAACTGGACCTTCCATGCACTGGATGCGTCCGGGCGATCCGGTGGTTTGGCTATTGGGGTTTGTAACAGAGCTTTGGAGATCCGGAACATTTGGGGAGGTAGGGGTTACATTGGTCTAGACATATTCGCTCACTCTGTAGCGATGGACATTCGTATCATCAATGTCTATGGCCCTTGTGCTGACCGAGCCAACTACTGGCGGTCCTTACTGGAATCTGAATTACTTCAAGCAGACAACATCATACTTGGCGGTGATTTAAATTTTTCCCTTGGATTCTGCGAGTCATGGGGGCACATGGCGCAGGTCGATTCCCTCACTGATACATTATCCAGCCTACTAGAGGAACACCAGTGGGTGGATATTCCATCTGCTAGATTACAGTACACCTGGTCAAATAACAGAAGTGGAGAACAAAGCTTGGCCAGAAGACTCGACAGATTCCTTATTAAGGAGACACTGATTAACAGTCTCCCCAGAATTCGCCAATGGGTCGGAACGGGAGGCATATCTGATCATCGGCCTATATTCTTAGAAGCAGAGGACTTTAATCACAAAATCAAAAGCCCCTTCAAGTTTAATGCCTCTTGGTTACAGGACCCCTCTTATATACAATTGGTTCATAATTATTGGCAGAACAACCTCATCAGGGAAGATGAGGATCTCTCAGCGGGCTTCGTTAGAAAACTAACTGAACTCAAGCAGATTTCTAAAAACTGGGCTCATCAAAAGCGCATCCAAGATAATCAAACTCTGAAAGAGGCGGAAAGAGTCATTGCTGAGTTCGAGGATTCATCATCCGGGACCTTCCCCACCCCTGAAAGCAAGGAGCAGTACACCTCACTTATAGCGAAGCGCTCTCAAATTCTGAAAGAAAGAGAAGAAAGCTGGAGGCTTAGAAGCAGGGCTATTTGGCTCACAGAGGGGGATGATAATACTAAATTTTATCATAAATTTGCCAATGGTCGCAAAGCCATCAACACTATATGGGAGTTAAGAGATGAACGAGGTCACCCTGTTTCATCACAACAGAACCTGGCCAGACTGGCCACAGAGCACTTTAGGGGCATATATAAAGCTCCTGGAGACATTAATATCTTGGAGATCATGAGGGTGGCTGAACTTTTCCCCAGATATGTTGAACAGGAAGAGTCAGATGATCTACTGAAGGAAGTGACCATGGAAGAATTGGAGGCTACTTTGAAATGGTTTAAAAAAGATAAAAGCCCCGGCCCAGATGGGTGGTCCATTGAATTCTACATCGCTTTCTTTGAAATCCTGGGAAACGACCTTCTGAAGATTGTAGAGGATAGCAGAAGGAGGGGCAGAATATCCTCTGCTATTAAATCCACCTTCATCGCCCTAATCCCCAAATCCAATGCCCCGGTCTCTTTCGATGACTTTCGCCCCATTTCTCTCTGTAATTGCCTCTATAAGATCATTGCCAAGATAATTGCCAACCGCCTCAAACCCATACTCTCGCAGCACATATCCTCTGAACAATTTGCCTTCTTGCATCACAGACAGATCCACGAGGCTATAGCCACTGCTCAAGAACTCATGCACTCCATGCAGATTAAAAAGCAGAAGGGAATGATTCTAAAAGTGGATCTGTCCAAGGCTTTTGACAGAACAAACTGGTTGTATTTAAGGTTGCTGCTAACTCATCTTGGTTTCCCCTATGAATTTATCAAATGGACGATGAGCTGCATCACCGATGTATCATATAGTGTGCTACTCAATGGGGAAGCTACTTCATTCTTTACTTCAGAGAGAGGACTTAGACAGGGATGTCCGCTCTCACCTCTGCTGTTCTTGCTTATTATGGAAGGATTAAGTAGAGTTATCTCATCAGCTCGAGATAGGCATCTATTGACTGGCATTAAACTTGCGGATAACTTCTACCTCACTCATCTGTTATTTGTTGATGACATCCTGATCTTCTTGAATGGCAGCATTGGGGACTCCACTACCCTTCATAACTCCATTCTTCTCTTCCAGCAAGCTACAGGAATGAAGATCAATGATAATAAGTCCACGATTACTACAGTTGGCTGCTCTATTCATGAAACCGCCTTTGCTACACAGCGCTTCCCCTTCATCAATTTGAATCTGACGGATGGTATAAAGTACCTCGGTTTTAGACTAAAACCTATTGGTTACAGAATAGCAGACTGGTTATGGCTCATAGCTAAAGTGGAAAAGAGGCTACAGGTATGGTACCACAAATATCTCTCTCGTGCAGGCAGATTGGTCCTTATTAAAGCTGTGATTGAAGCCACACCAGTCTATTGGATGGCCCTAGCCTGGATACCTAAGGGCATATTGAATAGGCTACAAAGTATTTGCTGCAGATTTCTTTGGAAAGGTCACCAGCCGGGAAGGCTCTTCGCCTGGGTCAAATGGGATACCATCGCCAAACCCAAGCGCTGGGGGGGATGGGGTATAAAGAGGCTCGACCTTTTCTCCAGAGCACTGGCAGCCAAACTTGGGTGGCAGCTTCTCACCTCGAATGGTCTATGGACTCGAGTTGCATATGCAAAATATATCAAGCCTCAGAACGTTTTGGACTGGATCTGTACACAACAAGGAACTAATCAAAACATTTCCAATATCTGGAAAGCGGTTATAGGCACCTTACCTCTGCTACGAGAAGGAATCACTTGGCGCATTAAGGAAGGTAATGCAGTGCGCATTGGTCTGGACCCGTGGGTCGGATGTGGAAATGCCCACAGGTTATCGGCTGACCTTATAAGGCACCTTCATAACAGAGGGATTACGCACATTAAGCACATTGGAGATAATGAAAACTCCTCTTTCCTCCAGCAAGCATGGACTACCGCTCAAGTGTTAGAAATTCCTGAACAGTGGCAGAACGAATGGTTGGAGTATACGGATGCACTCACTCAAGCTCACATCAGGCTCACAGAAGGACCTGATGAGATTCATCCCACCTGGAAAGCGCTCTGGAAACTTAAGTCGGCTCCTCGCACGCGATTATTGATGTGGAACATTCTATTTGACAAAATCCCTACAGGCACCAATCTCATGAAGAGATCTTTTTATGGACCTTTTCGTTGCCACTTATGCCAAGGGGAGGAAGAAAGCACAGATCATTTGTTCTTAAATTGCAGCACTACTCTACAGTTTTGGCAATCCCTCACCTCACACTATCCGCATTTGAAAAATTGGCAAGGTAACAACCTCATGGAAGCATGGAATAACTGGTGCCAAAATCACACTGGGAAATCTATCAACATTCCTCTGCTGGCCTGCTGGGCTGTTTGGATCGCGCGCAATCAGGCTATCTTTAATCTCAAAGCCCCACACTGGCCCACTATATTACACCATACGATTGCTGACTTTAACATGATACCTGAAGAGGAATCCACTGCCCCACCTCGTATCATTAGACCTGTGAACATCGACAAATCAAAGCCATGGGCATTCTTTGATGGCTCGGCACAAGATGCGGGCTGTGGGGGAGGAGCAATACTCTATCTCAATGAAATGCACTGCTACAAGATACAAATAAAACTAGGCAGAGGCACCAATAACTTTGCTGAACTGTGCACGGCTAAACACATCATACACTTTGCTATCCATAAACAATGCAGACACCTTCAGCTGTTTGGAGACTCTAAAATTGTTTGCAATTGGCTGAATGATGCATCTCATTGTCATGCATTTTCATTGAGACACATTCTAGATGAAGCTAAAAGACTGACTGCTTCCTTTGAATCATTTGTCTGTCGACACGTTTACAGGGAACTGAACACCATCGCTGACCAGCTCTCCAAAGAGGCAGCGCACAGACAAGGAGATGACTGGTTGATCCAGGAGGAAATCGACAAAACTTACTATCAGCACTACCACAGACCTTTTGATGATCATATGGGAGATGGGCTATAAAGCCCACACACTTTCAGTAGCATTTTTGTCTATAGCATGTATATATTTCTACTATCTAGTCATGAGTACAGCTCTACTTTTTTGATATTATCAGCATATATATAGCTCTCTACGCAAAGCATGGACACAATTTTGATCACTGCTAGTTTTACTGTTTTGATAATGCTCCCTGCGTGGAGACAACTTGGTTCCTCATCCTAGATTTACAGACTATGAACTTGACAGGCACTGCTGCCTCCATATGAATATGCTTCGGCATCTAGAAAATGTAATTTCTCAATACTAATAGAAATTACGACTTTTTCCCAGGGGAAAAAGAATTGATGTATTAATATTAATATATTATATTATTATTATCTAATTTTAAGGTCAATGCCAAGCGAGACACCAAATTGGTGTATGATACCCCCTTGTTCGTGGGACAACACTCAACCCCCTCTGTTTTTGAACCTATGACCTTTTAGGAGGAAACAAATGCTCTTAATCATTAGGCCCACTCAAGTTGTATAACAATAACTTAGCATATATATATATATATATATATATATATATATATATATATATATATATAGATATATATACATGTATATACATATGTATATATATATATACATATATGTATACATATATATATATACATACATATATATATATATATATATACATACATATATATATATATATATATATATATATATATATATATATACATATATATATATGTCAATTTTTTTATATTATTAAAAATGTACATAAAATACAACCTTGAATAGTGAAATGGTTGTGTTTAACAAATTCTAGATAGAGAAAACTTGTTCATGAAAGGGAAACCAAACAATCTCCCTAAGAGCTTTGAGCCATAGATTTGATAGTAGCACAAAAAGAACATAACAAACCCGAGGAGAGGAGTGCAAATCATCTACCCATGACAAGGAAATCAAATGGCCTTCTCGTGAATTCAAATGCATAACACTGACTATAAAACAACAAAACTAAACTGAACCTACCAAAAATCAGACAATATGGAGCAAAAAAATAATATGAGAATGAAAACTACAAAGAGTAATGATTTTGGATATTCATCATTCCTAGTTGAGTTGGACCTTATCATGGTTATATTTGGGCTAGGATGGCTTCGATGGGACCTTGTTGTGTTCATATCTCTCTCTTTTTGCTTGTTCTATTTTTTTTCTAAGTAAAGTCTATGTATTATATTAAAAAGGTAAAAAATATTTACAGAGAGCTATAGACCTCTGAGGGGGCTACAGCCAGCCCTCTATCACAAAATCTGCTGCATACAGCACTGAAATATCTGATTACAATCCATAATGCAGTTTTCAAAAGACAATAAACATCCTGCTTTTCCCGCCATACAACAGTTCTAAAACTATTACAAAAGATTAGAAAAAAACTCCTATAAGCTGGAAGATAGTAGTGAGCCATAGTGAGAAGACTGGAGAAAAACCACTGTGTGCAAGTTCAAACAAAAACTTCATTCTGAGACTGCTCAAGCCTGAGGTGGCATGTCTTCATCTGCGTCCATGTCGCGGCCGGTGGAACTGACCCATTCGACCCCCATGTTCTCCTCTGAAGCTTGTTCTGCGCGCTCCGGCAGAGACATCATGTGTAGCATATTACCTGAGGAGGAAGTTGGAGCGCAAGGAATGATATCATCATTAGCAGAGATTGAATGCAGGGGCGAATCCTCGCGCTGCTCTTCAGTCCGAAGCGGGTTTGGGGCATTGAGAATGTCACCGGCTTCATTTTCATGAGAATTACTGGGGCTGTGAGAGAGAGGACTATCCCTGATGTATTCCTCTGAGCTCAAGGAGTCCTCTTCTTCCTCGGAAAAAATAACAGTGAGCAGGGCAGAAATGGTGGGCTTGTGCAATTTGCTTTTGAATTTGAACCGACAGGAGTGAAGGGAACTATGCAGAGAAGGACCAGAATGTTCAGAGGACGGGGATGACAGAGATTTGGAGGCGAGCGGGACTATACAGGGAGGAACAGGCTCTCCTCTGCCCCTGTTATCCCCACGACCACCATAATTGCTACCTCTTCGGGGAATTCCGCGCTGTCGGGGAGCCATTGCAGGGGGGCGAACCAGATTATGGGCGCGAAAGCACAACAAACACCAAATATACCAGTATTCGGAGGATTGGACACAATTAAAACTCTAAACTTCTTGCTCTACCCTTAAACCTTCAAATCTTGATCCAAATTGAAGATAATCGACTGACCCACAAGCAGAGACGTGAGCTATGCCATAAAGAAGCCAAGAAACCAGATAGTAAACATACCAAATGCAAAGCGTGTTCGTCGTGAACCAGGTGATGAAATTGGCCAAGAGTCTGCGCCTATGGAACCAGGGAGGTTTCCAAACGCGCCCCTCTGCCTCAGGAGCACGCGTAACAAATCTCTCAGGAGCGTAACTGCCGGAGGAATGTCGAATTCCTGAGCACTGCCAAAGGAATGTTGAATTCCTGAGAGCTGCCTTGCTGAACTTAATGCCCATCTTGATAAACAAACCCCGCCTGCCGTGAGCCAAGTGAGGAGTTAAGTCACTTAAATGCTCTGCCATTACAATTAATCGCCGCAGACTCCAGGCCGCCAGTTGCCCTCCTCGCGCGCTTGGGCATTTACACTAACCTTGCCACCCGCATCCGGGGCTTTTTGCTTGTTCTATTGCTCCAGGTACATGAATGATTTGTTTTATCCATTCGGCATTGAGGGAGGATGCTCCCATTTAATGTGTGCACCATAAAATCCTTCCTATCTCTTGGAAGGTTCTCTCTTAGATCTGTCTTCGATGCTAGTCTAACTGGATAAGTTTGGTGGTTGTTCCATGTGTTCTAGTGGTTAGTTGCCAACTTTTTCTTTACTTGCAATTTCGATTTCCCCAAATGTGATGGTCTTAGACCCTGATGGGAGGAAACAACTCCTTCATACCTGTTGTGAGAATTGGAGGATGCCAGAGAAGGAGGAGGAGAAAAGGGGATACTCATCGCCCTATCCAGGTTCCTAAGAATTATGTGTATACAGACTAGTGAGGTATTGGCTTCTTCCATTCTACTCCAGAATTTTTATTTGGTTTCTTCCTTCTCCCTAAGTTGCTTGGGGAACAAGTTCTTGATGGACCATAGAGCGTTACTGATGTTTTTTCTCTCCTCTACATCCATGGTAGCCAATGAAAGTGCACTAAAATATCCTCATAAAATTTCTCATCTTTAGCATGCCAATGGGGGAGAGGTTGACATCCTCATCCCCTATTACTCCTTCTGGCTAAGCTCTCTCTCTCACCATGATAATCACTATGTTGCAGATCCCTCTTGTTCGTTGAAGTTTCTTCTGTTCCACAACAACTCTAGACCACCAATAACTAAACCCTCTTCGTGTTGTGAGTTTGCAAGAAGGAATGTGTGAATCGATAACATCCAAATCCATATCATGCACAAGGCATAAATTCTCAGTCCTCACCTGAGTGCTCATGGTTTGGCTACATTGATTGTGGCTTGAGGTGTGGTAAGGGAATGACCACCACCTTACCATTCTCCTTATGTTATCATGTAGCATGGTCATGTGACACTTTCTATCTTGAGAACTCTACAGTCACCTAGATTTGGGATATTAATATTAATATTTATGTAATATAATAAAATATTAATATATACTAATTTAGTCTATTAATCTATAGATTTTTTTATTAATCTATTCATAAATCAATACCATAGCATTAAGTTAATAATATTAATGTAATTAGTTAATATTATGTATCGATATATTAATCTCAAAGTATTAATATATTAATATTAATGTAATACCTTAATTAAGAAAATATATCCGGAAATTATTGCTTTAACATTAATATAATAATATAATATATTGATGTCCATGGGGTCTTGGATAGATGGAGATCAATGCTTTGTTAAGGAACTCTTTGATGTGAAGTCATTAGTTCAATTCCCTGCACCTATTGGGGTGATGTATTGGACATGATGAAGATGTAGTCCTCCCAAACTTACAAAAACAATATAATTATTGATAAATTAATATATTAATATTGATGTATTAATATAATATAAATATGTTAATATAATGACTATCATAGAAGCTCACAAACAAAGAGTATATATATATATATATATATATAGATATTTCCAATAAAATATTTTACTTAATATGGGTATTAAAATATTTTATTTAACAATCATATTATCTATGTTACAATATTTTATTTTAAATACATATAAGTATCATTTAACTCAACATATTGAAATATTGATTTATAAATTACTTTTATTTTTTTAATTATTATTAATATTTTTAATTGCAGAGGTTGTTGATCAAAATGTAGGATTGGTTCAAGATTTCACAAGATTGCATAAAAGTAGTCCTAGTTGTATGTTAATATATATCTCTACAAATGGATGGATGAAATATGATATTAATATATATCTCTACAAATGGATGGATGAAGTATGATATTAGATTGAATCAATTTTACTATATTTTGATATTGGTCATGGCATCGATGTTGGGAGGATACGTTGATTGATGGCTCTGACATGACAAACCTACAATCATAGAATGGGCAATGTCCAAAGTGCTTAGAAACCTGCTAGTGATGGAGAAGCTTCGGGACGAGTTGTAACATATCATTAGATTGGGCCGTAGTTTTTAAAATCATGATTAGGAACATTGATATTGGAAGTCCCCCACCATCTCATTTATTCTTCCACAATGAAATGTTCTAGTTAATATTTCATATTCTTGTTCCACATTAATTTTAATGTGGGGTTAATGTTTCCATGACACGATTCCAAACATTAGTAGATTCAACCAACCTTTACCAATCCAGAACTAAATTAATGAATTAGAAAAGTTCTTCCTCACAAGATATTTAAAGATGGTCCTATGCAAAAACCTAAACCTCGAAAGTTAAATGATGAATCTCTAATGGAGACTCACAATAGAGCAACTGAACAAAGCACAAGACCTTGGAAATATTAATCCCAACCATCACGTTAAACACCCTGACATAAACCATACTTGTTAGAAGTGCTTTTCCAGGTTTCATCTTTGTTTGAACACGAAAGGATAGAAGGAATGAAGCTAGAAAAAAAGTAAAGTGAACCTGCAACACATCACAAAAGTTAAGGCATCTAATGAAGTTTGGTAAATAAATATGGGTAAGCATTTACTGCGCGACTATTGCCTACATTCCACAACACTTACATAACTATTTCCCACACTCCACAACACCTGCGCGAATATTTCCCACACTCAACAACACCTGGGTATTAATTATTTTCTCTGTCATGTATTAATGTCAAATTGTATGTTGAGATAAATATGGATGTAAAAGTTATTTTGTAAGAGAGTCAAAGAGAGGTTGGGCAAGTTAGAGAGCCACAGTCTAAAATGTGAAGAGAAAATCCTGGAGTGAATTTTTGTGGGCATGTGAAAACAACAGTTACTGTGTTTTACTGTGTGTTACTATGGAACCCCTCGTGAAGTGTAAATCGTCGTAAACCTTTGTTTTTACTTGGTGAATGAGATGTAGTCTCATATGAATGTATTTTCATGAATTAGAATCTAATCCTAAGTTTTATTGTGTTGCTCCAATCTTTACTCTAGTTTAATATGTTTTGCCATGAGTTATTTCCTTTGTTATAGTAAGCCTATGTGTAGTTGTGATTTTCTTGCTGCAACATATTTCTGAGCAAGACTCCTCTCCTCTGACTCTCCACGTAATTTTTTTTCTTTTCTAACATGGTATCAGTGCAAGTTAAACTTTTTTTGCATAGAAATAAGTGTTTTTACTAGTAGTTCAAATTGTTTTGAGGGAAGATTATTTTTTAGCATATTTACTAGCAGGTACAAAGTTTCTTTTCTCACTCAAAAATCGAAACATCAAACACAATGTTGACTAATCCTCAGATACCTCAGTTTAATGGAAAAAAATATGATTATTGGGCTATTACAATGAAGGCCATGTTTTCTTCTCAAGAGAGTTTAATGGAAAAAAATATGATTATTGGGCTATTACAATGAAGGCCATGTTTTCTTCTCAAGACATTTGTGATTTGGTGGAGAATGGTTTTCCAGGACCAGTAGATGAAGCAACATACAATGCCTTGTCTCAAGCAGAAAGGGATTTGTTGAGGGGAAACAAGAAGAAGGATGCAAAAGCCCTCTTCTATATTATATGAGCAGTTCATGCTAGTATTTTCCCAAGGTTTGTAGGAGCAACGAAGTCTAAGAAAGCATGGGACACCCTCTAGACAGCCTACCAAGGCATGGCAAAAGTCAAGACCACAAAACTGCAAATGTTAAGAAGAGATTTTGAAACACTTTGTATGAAAGAGTTTGGGAATGTAGACTCATTTTTTACGCATGTAATTGGGTTGGTTTTTTAAATTAGGTCTCACGGTGAGACACTTTAAGAAAGAAGGATTGTTGAGAAAGTATTGAGAAGTTTTGCAGAAAAGTTTGATACCATTGTTGTGGCCATAGAAGAGACAAAGGATCTCCCACAGTTCTGAGTGGATGAGCTTCATGCATCACTGATATCTAATGATCATATACTGAATAGAGAAACAAGATCTTCATTGGAGCTTACCTTCCAGACACGAGTTTCATTTGGTCAAGGTAGAGGTAGAGGAAGATCATATGCTAGTGGAAGATGAAGAATCCCACACAGAGGTGGAAGAAATAGCCCTTCAAACTCAAGTGGAAGAGGCAGCAATCAAAATCCAAGTCAAAGCCCAAGCCAAAATCAAGCACAAGGTTAGAGGTATGATAAATCTGAAGTTCAATGTCATTACTGTAAGAAGTATGGTCATTATGAAAATGAATGTAGAAAGAATAAATATGACATTCGTAACAAACCAAGTGTAAATTTCACAAAATAAAATCGGAACTATGATAGCATGTTTTTAGCTTGTAACATAGCACAAGAGAAACAAAGTGATATATGGTATCTAGATTCAGGGTGTAGCAACCACATGTGAGGAAACTTAGAAATGTTTTCCAATCTAGATGAAAGTGTGAAATCTGAAGTTACATTAGGGACTGATAGCAAAGTCTCTGTCATGGGAAAAGGAAGAGTTAATATCCTAACAAAGATTGGGGAGAAGAAGTACATATCAGATGTTTACTTTGTCCCTGGTTTGAAGCATAACCTCATAAGCATTGGACATCTCATGCAAAATGGCTACAATGTCTTTTTTAAAAATGATGTGTGCACAATTTTGGATAGGCCTCCAAGAAGACATCTAATCTCGAAGGTTCAGATGAAAAAAAAACAGAATGTTTCCCCTAAAATTAAGATTAGATTTGAAAGAACAAGGTGCACAAGCACAACTCTCAATAAATTCATAAGAGAATGGAAGAAAAGATGGAGTAGTCACACAAGTAAACTATCAATCAGAAGTCAAAGATGAAAATTGGTTATGGCATTTGAGATTTTGTCATCTCAACTTTGGAGGTTTGAATTTGCTATATAGGAAAGGCATGGTGAACGAACTACCACTAATAGAAAAACTAGACAACCTAAGTGAAGGATGTATCTTGGGAAAGCAACATAGAGAGACATTTCCAGCAGGAAAGTTGGTAAGGGAAAAGGAACCTTTGGAGAATGTCCACTCAGATTTATGTCGACCAATGCAGACACCATCAATTGGTGGCTACCATTATCTATTGACCTTCATAGATGACTACACAAGGAAGACATGGATCTATTTCCTAAAATAGAAAACTGAAGTGTTTGAGCACTTTCGCCAATATAAATATCTTGTTGAGAAGAAAAGGGGGCACTACATCAAAGTCCTTAGGACTGACAGTGGTGGCAAATACATCTTAAATAACTTCCTTCGATTTTGCAGGGAGCATGGAATTCACAAGAAATTTACAACAATGTATACACCTCAAAAAAATGGTGTAGCAAAAATGAAAAATAAGACCATTATGGAAATGGCAAGGAGTATGTTGAACACAAATCATTTGCCAAATTGGGCTGAAGTTTTCACTTGTGCAACATATATCTTTAATAGATGTCCAACCAAAAGCGTCTAGAACATAGTACTTGAGGAGGCATGGAGTGGAAGAAAGTATAGTGTCACTCACATGAGAGTCTTTGGATGTGTAGCATATCCACATGTCACGGATGAGTTGAGGAAGAAGTTGGACAACACGGGGGAGAAATGTATATTTTTTGGAAATAGTGATGAATCCAAGGCATATAAACTCTATAATCCATTAACCAAGAAGGTCATAATCAGAAGAGATGTGCAGTTTATAGAAGAGGAAGCATGGGATGGAAGTTTAGAGAAGATAGTGAATGTCAAAGCATGTATACCACATGAGGACAAAGAGGAATTGGCAGTAGCAAGTGATTCCTCAATAGTGACTCCCTCTACTCATATTCAAGGGCAACAAAGTAGACATCAAGTAACACCATTAACAAACAATAGGACAACCTCGTGCAGTCAAGTAAGTGCTTCTCCAAGCACACCACAAAGCGCAACACCTAGTGACATGTCAAGCCCATCTTCAACAACACAGGAAGACCAAAATTCAGAAATATGAATGAGATTTATGAGCAAGATGAGGTTGATAGCACTGCTGGTCTGAATTCATTATTTTATTTGTTTTGTCATGTAGATTACCCGATCCACTTTGAAGATGTAGTCAAATAGGAAAATGGGTTGCATCATTGGAGGAAGAAATAGAAGCAATAGAAAAGAATGGCACATGAGAGTTAGTGAACCCTTTGCAAGGAAAACAAGTCATTGGAGCGATGTGGGTCTATAAGACCAAGAGAAATGTCGACGGTAAGATTGAAAGGAACAAAGAAAGGCTATTTTCAAAGGATAAAAGCAACAACATGGAAGAGATTACGGAGAGACATTCACGTCAGTCGCGAGGATGGAGATAGTGCATACAGTTGTGGCAATTGTCGCGCAACATAAATGGAAATTGTATCAAATGGACATAAAGTCAATGTTCGTGAATGGAGTGCTGAAGAGGAAGTGTATGTTGTACAACTTCCTGGTTATGAGGTTGAAGGCTAAGAATACAAAGAGTATCAGTTGAGGAAAGCTCTTTAGGGGTTGAAGTAAGCACCACGTGGATGCTACAACATGATAGATGCCTACTTTTTGGACAATGGTTTCAACAAATTTTATAGTGAACCCACTCTCTACATCAAAGAGAGCGATGGTAAGATTCTTATTATCATCTTATATGTAGATGAATTTATTTTTACAGAAAGTGATGATTTCGTCATCATTGATTTCAAATAAGTCATGAAGAGTGAAATTGAAATGATTGACTTGGGGTTGTTAAAGCATTGTCTGGGCATAGAAGTGAAGCAAAAAAAAATAGGATTTTTATCTCTCAAGCAAAGTATGTTGTAGAAATTTTGGAGAGGTTTAAAATGCAGAACAACAAATCTGCACCAACTCCAAATATCATGGGGTTGATTTTGAGCAAAGAAGGTTGCAACAGCAATGTCAATTGGACACTATATGAAATCATGATAGGTAGCGTTATGTATTTCACTGCCACTAAGCCAGATATAATGTATTTAGTAACCTTGGTGTCGAGGTTCATGGAGACACCCAAGAAGACACATTAGCAAGCAACGAAAAGGATTATAAGGTATGTCAATGTGACAAAATAGTATGGTGTTTTGTACATTGCAACAAGCGATTTCAGGCTAGTTGGTTACACTGATAGTGATTGGGTAGGAAGTGTCGATGATAGAAAGAGAAAGTTAGGTTATGTTTCTCATTTGGGCTCTGCAGCCATTTCATGGGTTTCAAAGAACCAACCAATAGTGTCATTGTCAACAGCAAAAGCTGAATATGTCACAACAACAATAACAATGTGTCAACAAGTTTGGATGAGAAGGATGTTGAGGGATCTTTGCCATGACCAGGAGGGAATGACAACCATTTTCTGCGACAACACATCCACAATTGCATTATCAAATAATTTTGTTTTTCACAAGAGTACCTAGCATATTGATGCTAAATATCATTTTATCAAAGAGTTGATTAACAATGATGAAATTGTGTTACAACATTACAGGTCATAGAAACAATTTGTTGATATTTTCACAAAACCATTGGGACGTGAAAGTTTTGTTTATCTCGGAGACTTTTTGAGAATCGTAAATGGTGGAAATTGTGATTAAGGGGGAGTGTTGGAAATATTAATCCCAACCACCGTGTTAAACACCCTGACAACAACCATACCTGTCAGAAGTAGTTTTGCAGGTTGTGTCATTGTTTGAAGATGGAAGGGCTGAATCCAAAACAAAAGTACGACACAAACCAATCCAAAACACATCACATAGGTTAAGGAATTTAATGAAGTTTGGTAAATAAAGATGGGCAAGGATTTACTGCGCTACTACTGCCCACACTCCACAACACCTGCACAACTATTGCCCACACTCCACAACATCTGTGCCACTATTGCCCACACTCCACAACACGTGAGTATTAATTATTTTTTTTGTCACGTATTAATGTCAAATCGTGTGTTGAGATAAATATCGATGTAAAAGCCTTTTGTAAGAGAGTGAGAGAGAGAGCTTGGGCAAGTTAGAGAGTGAGAGTTTAAGGGGTGATGAGAAAATCCTGGAGCAAATTTTGGTGGGCACATGAAAAAGATAGTTACTATGTTTTACTGTGTGTCACTCTAGGTGAAGTGTAAATCACTGTAAACCTTTTTTTTACTTGGTGAATGAGATGCAATCTCATTGAATGTATTTTCATGAATTAGAATCTAATTGTAAGTTTTATTGTGTTGCTCCAAGCTTTACTCTGTTTTCCGTGACTTATTTCCTGTGTTTTATTAAGCCTCTTTGTAGTTGAGATTTCCTTCCTGCAACCGATTTTTGAGCGAGACTCCTCTCTTCTCCCTCTCCGCATAAATTGATTTTTTTTCTAACACAAGAGTGTTAAACATAGTTAATTACTCTTTTATACTTTGCAGTCTAGATTTAGTTTAGATATAGAGTGTGAGTTAATTGAGTTAGTGTGAGTTAGTTCGAGTTCAATTTTATATTTAGGAAAGTTAAATTTAGTGTGTTTTCATGTTGAGGTTAGTTTGAGTGAGAATTAATTGAGTAGCTAGTTAAAAATCATAAATACCCCACATTAGGTTCATTGTAATCAATCAAATCCTTGTGATCAATAGAGAAGAGAAACAACTTGTATTATTTATATATGTGAAATTTGTACCTTTAATCTTCTGCCTTTCCATCAAATTGGTATAAAAACAAGATTTTACAGAGTCGAAAGAAAATGATAAGATAGAGTGGATCAACAACAATCTGTGAGAAGAGAAATACTATTTTTCTCTTTTCTAAAGTAGTAGCACGCATTTTGATAGGTAGACCCACGTTGTAATGTAGGTCTTAGAGGAAAGCAGTTTTACAAATCGCAAACTTATGTGAATTTGCATGCACGTGAGGTTACAGGTTCATTTACGGAATAACGTGGGCTTCCTTCTTGTGGGAAGCTTGATTGTCTCCTTAAGTCAAGCTGCATTAACTATGTCGTAAGCAATATTTGAAAAGGGTCCAGATGTTTACAGAGCAAGTTCGTACTCATGTTTTTTTTTTTTTTGTGTTGTTTATGAACTCGTGAGAGCTTTTTTTTAAATTTATTCTTATTATAAAATATATAAAAAAGGGATTATAAAAGTTTAAGTAATGGTTTTATTAAAATGTTTATAAAACGTATTTGCAAAGCTTATAAAATGATTTTTTTGAAAAGTGGTGTCTTTTTCGTGTGCTTTTTAATTATTATTTTTTATACAAAGTGTGTTTTAATAAATAAAGGAGGAGTTTATTAAAAGAAGTTTGGGTTTTTTTTGCATACATTCTTTGAAAATTAAAGGGTAGAAGATATGGTTTCAACGAGATTTTCGTTGTTCTACCGTTTACAAGGAAGAACTACGATATTTGAGCTATTAAGATGGAGACGATGTGAAAGACTTATGATGTTTAAGAATGCAATCCTGGAGACGATGTGAAAGACTTATGATCTTTAAGAATAAGTCATGTGAAAGACTTATGATGTTTAAGAATACATCAGGATTGGACTTTTAGAACCTTTAGATGAATAAGAAGATCGAGCTCTCAAAGGGTGAAATTAAGGATTAAAAAAAAAAGAGTGAAGAAGCATTGTAAATTATCCAACAACCATTAGACGAAGCAATATTCTAGAAAATTATGACCACATCTGTTAGCCTCACTCTCATGTGATGGAAACAACTCTAAGTCCAAAATAATTAAATTAATTAAAATCAAGAAAGTTGGATTTAATACTACCTTTCTAGATGGATTTTGTTCCTCATGGTTAGGAGTCAGTTTAGGCCTAGTTGTTTGAGAGATTCCCTCCAACTAGTTAGGCTCCTAGATTAGTGTTTGGTTGAGATATTTTCTTAACCATAGTGTTCAAGATAGACGCATTACCTTGATAGAAATTATCATCATGTATTTATATGTATCATAAACATTATTTTAATTATGAGAATGTGAAGAATACATCAAAGGTGGGGCCTTTTCCGCCATGTGTGGTTTGTGTATATTTTTGTTGTTTATTTTATTAATTGATTGAAAATCCTTAATGTGGTCAGAGCCATATGGCTCTGAGAATTGGCCCCTCCTAGGCTGGGGGAAAAGAAGAATATATGTATCTGTTTTGAGTTATGCGTGGTGGACTGTGTGGAGCCGAGGGCCTAGTTCTCATGAATGAATTTATATTTTTCTAATCTAATTTTTGAGGACAATGGAATTCTATAGGAGCTTGAAAAACGTGGAGCTAGAACATTAAACAAGCGACCGGAGGCCGAGTCAAATCTAAAGAACCATGGAAAGCCATGAAGATGGGGAAGTTGTAATTTAAACAATGTAAACTTTGAAACGGGAACTATAAACTCAAAACGGGAACTCTGGCCAAAAAACCCCCAAAAAAACATCAAAAACAGTGCTAAAAACGAAAAGTGTGTATACTGGAACAATGTTTTTTTTTTAGGTGTCAATTTTGAACGTGTTTTAAAAATGGCAGTGACTACGAAGTTTACTACGAAATTTTCGTGCAAAATATAGCTTCAAAACGAAAGTGATGATACTGGAATAATGATTTTTTTTTTAGGGTCAATTTTCAAACTTTTTAAAAAATGCTAATAAAACCAATTTTTTATGTCCCAAACAAAGTTAACTTTTAAGGAAAAAACACATTAATGTTTCTGATAGAATATCATTTTTCTTTCCTAAGTATAAATTTAACATGTTTTCAACCACAACATGCTAGATACAAAAGAAATTGAAATTTTTTCAACTATAAAATTAAAAAACCATGACATTATGAACAAATTATATCACTGAATGAATTCAAAAGTCTTTATTTGTATACTGAATAAAACAGACATTATATCTCTAATTTGATATTGCATTGTAGATATTTAAACAATAAAATTTATCATACTTAAGACATAATCCAACAACATAAAAATGCTTAATGACTTCTCATTTAACAACATATGGAAAACATTAATTTTATTTGAAGATATGATGCATACATCAGTTATATAATCTGTCTTAAACAATTATTCAAAATCACTCATATTTTCTTGCACACCATCACAATTCACATCTTCAGATGAGTGACTAGATGCTGACGAAGATGTTCCATATTCTTCTCTTTCATCAACTAGTGCCCCATCTGAGTCAACATGCATGCCCAACATTCCAGGTTTCAAAAGTCTTCTAGATCTATGACTGGTTTCAGCAAACTCCCATGTCAACACTGTTCCTTCTGCTAACAACCTTTTCAGAATCTTTGTCATCCTGAAGCGAAGAGTTCCTCTCTTTGTTAAATTGAAGTCAGAAACAAGTATGTCAACATCCTCCAATTGTAATATGTCTGTGCGGCGACGATTTATATTTGTACCCTTTATTTTTCTCTTTCTACCATTTTTTTTGTCAACTACCATCTCTGGCTTATACACACCATTGAATGGGTGTGTATTTGTGGCATACCAATGTACTTCAACACTTGTAACATCCTCATTTTCTGTAAAGACCTTTATAACTTTAGCAACCCAAAATGGATAGCCTTTGGGATCTCCATCTGCTAGCACTGCAATCATGCAACCCTCTTTAATATCATGTACTGAACCCCTATAAAGGTCTTCCATGGCTTCACGTTGTGCACGCGATCTTCTGGAACCAATATACATCTCTCTTTCCATTTCCTGTGAAGAATTAATAATACCTTGAGTTTATTGCTGTTCAATAATGTTTACTTCCTCTTGTTCATTCGACACAATTTGTGGCCAAATAAATGGATTTTTCAAAGGTATATCTTCATTGGTTGTTGTTGAAATGATATCACTTTGATTATTGAAAAATGACTCCCACCAAACTGAATCAGCAATGCCAAAGTACTCATATGTATATCTAATACATTTTCTAATTTCTTCTAGGCAATCAGAATAATTTATATGTCTATTCTGTCTGCGTGCATTCTGAACTTCACCAACTGATTGTAATAACAATATTTTTGGTGCAAATATTGGACGATCTGGAATGAACTTCAAAAATTGCAAACCTGATGACGGTGCCCATTCTGTAGTAGTTGAAAACTTCTTGCCCCATATTAGTGTTTTCCCATCAATTTTTTTTATACGAAATTGATGTTGGAAGCTGATATCATTAAGTTGTTCAATGCATTTCCCCTCACCATATGATCCTAGAATAAACCTTTGCATGTCAACAGTTTCTTCCAACACTTCAAAAGCAGGCTCTAGCATGTATGATTTCTTAATACATTCAATTAGTGATGGCAAGCTCCCAACTTCCTTCCTCCTCAAGAAGGAAACCAACCTTTACCTTTTGAAAAATTCACAATTCAACAAGCATGTTCAGATACCCAAAAACAACCTGATTTTTGTTTTCACGGCAAGTGTTGTCCAATTGTAGATACAAAACTTCAGGAAGATTACCAGACCAATGAGAAATCACATCATGAATTATGGTTATGGTCAGATTTGCATCATTATGAATATTTGGAGCTGTGAAGTACACCCTTGGCAACATTTTCCCATTGAAGACCATACAACCGACCAAGTGAAACTGAATAAAATTTTCCTCTTGTAGATTTTTGGGTGTGCGAACAAAATGTGGTAAAAGTGTTTTCTTCTGGTCCATACCATCAATTATCAAACCCAAATATTTATTTGGATTATCATAACACTTCTTTCGATGCTTGTACAACTTCTTCCTTTCATTTGTTTGTTGTTCACGAGGCTCGTGAAGTTCTTTGACAATTAAATCTACACAACATAAAAGAAATTCATTAAGAAATATGTTTTCATAGTTGATGACTATACAATTTTAAAAGTAAAAGTTATGAACACTTACCTCTTTCTGAGCCTTCACATTTGTCCCTTTTTTATTTAAGAGAAGCACATGTACTGCAAATCCCCATCCTTGTCTTCTTAGGAATACGAACATTATTGAATTCTTTCTTCCATATCTTCACAAAATATTGATATGTAATAAATTGGCCCTGTCCCTCAGCACTTTCTGCATATTCTTTGTATAAGTTGTAGATTTCTCATCTTGAAAAATTATCTGGAATATGTATTGTCTCTCTATTTGGCATACATTCTCCATGCTTTGAAAAGAAATCTTTCATCCATGACATTGCAGTATTTGATAATGGCCCAAACGGTCTTTTATAATGTACTTCTGAATAAAATGTGGGATCCTTTTCCAAATTTTCTTGAATTCTCGAGAGACGAAAATTCCCAATTGAATGAAACATTTTGAAAGCTTTTCTACACAATAATAAATTCTTAATATGATAATCATAACCTGACAATGTAGATTGCATGTAGCCAACTAAATATGAGTTTTGCATGCTTTTATTCATTGACAAATATCTCTTCCTGCTTTCTAATGCAAATGTGAAATCCATACGTTTCAAGCAATTTTTTTGGCAACATTCACTTGAAATGAGAGCACTGATAGAACTTCTTCTCGTCAGATATTCTGCTCTACCCCTTGTATAACTAGAATAGTTTGCATTGATACGAAAAGGTCTGCTCCTACTCCTCGATACAATATTTCTTGGCAACATCTCCATCATTGGATCATCATTTTTATAAGGATTTTCATCATCAATAAGAGGAATTTTATCCACACTATGATCAACTCTAATTTTCAAATTTTGACTGAGAGGATACCCTTCATCTTCCCCTTATTCAGTGCTACTATCATAGTCCTTAGAATTCAGACTAAATGGAAAATCTGACTTGATGTTTAATGGATATTCTTCCTCATGTACATTGTCAGTGCTACTCTCATAGTCCATATAATTAGGACTACATTGAAAATGTCATTGTTTACTTATTGAATATGCTACATCCTTTCCTTTGTCACTGATACCTTTATACTGATTAGAATTAGGACTAACTGCATCATCCTGTTCTTCATCATTGTTGCTCTCATAGTCCTTAGAATCAGGACTAAGAGGACATTGTGATACTCCAATCTTTTGAAAATCATCATCCCGCGCTTCATCACTACTGCTCTCATAGTCCTTAGAATTAGGATTAAGAGGACATTGTGATACTCCAATCTTTTGAAAATCATCATCCCGTGCTTCATCAACACTGCTCTCATAGTCCTTAGAATTAGGACTAACTGGACACTGTGACACTCCATACTTTTGAAATTCATCATCATGCTCTTTATCACTGCTGCTCTCATAGTCCTTAGAATTAGGACTAAGTGGACACTTTGACACTCCATTCCTTTGAAATTCATTATCACACTCATCATCACTGCTGCTCTCACAGTCCTTAGAATTAGGACTAAGTGGACACTTTGACACTCCATTTTTTTGGAATTCATTATCACACTTTTCATCACTACTGCTCTCATAGTCCTTAGAATTAGGACTAAGTGGACACCGTGACACTCCATTATTTTGAAATTCGCCATCATGCACGTCAAAACTGCTGCTCTCATAGTCTTCAGAATTAGGACTAAGTGGACACGGTGACCCTCCATTCTTTTGAACTTCACCATCACACTCTTCAGAACTGCTACTCTCATAGTCCTCAGAATTAGGACTAAGTGGACATCGTGACACTCCATTCTTTTGAACTTCACCATCATGCTCTTCATCACCGCTGCTTTCATAGTCCTTAGAATTTGGACTAAGTGGAATCTGTGACTCTTTATTAATTTGAAATTCTCCATCCCCTCTTTCATCAGTGTTGCTCTCGTAGTCTTTAGAATCGGGACTAACTAGAAGAATTGACTTTCTATTCATAGTGGAAGAATTCCCACTATATTCATCAATATGAATAGAGTTGTTACGCGATGAAGATGTTGATGGTGTATAAATCGAAACTTCACCATCAGAACAATCCATCCCTTTCAAATGGAAGATGTTGAATGATACAAATGGAGTCTCCTAAGAATATTATATAGCTTAAAGAATGAAATATTCCCTCCAAAATTATAACCTCCAAAAATTTTCACGAACATATTTCCCTCCAAAAATTTTCGCGAAAATATTTCCCTCTAAAAGTTTGTTAGATTTATTTACCTTTATTATTTTATTCTACAATTGATTGAAAAACGTAAAATAATTTTTTTTATGAATCAATCACTGAAATTCAAATTGTAAACTACAACTTCTATATTAATTATTCTAATAGTTAAAGTATATAATATTTACTAAACAACTATTTTTTTTTTTTTTAATTTTTATAATATATTCTAAAACAAATTAATCCCACATTCAATCCATTGTAAAATAACTCTACAATATTCGCTCTATAATAATTTAAAACAAATTATCCCACATTAATCGTACAGAAAAACATCTTCGTAATTTCACTTATATATTAAATTTCGTTATCACTATTACTTACCTCACATCCAGGTTTTCTGAAGTTCATTGAAAGACTTGTGAATTTCTGGAGCAGCTATATTGCTATCAACAACATATTCAATGAAGAATTATCGCAATCGAAAGGTAAGTTCAATTTTTTTTCAAAATTTTCATATTAAATTAATTTAACGAAGAAGATTTTTTTTTAAATTAATAATTTTTCCAAGCCAAAATAACAATTATGTCAATTGTGAGCATAGTGGGCCCAATCAAACTCAATCACCCAATAACCGTGGGTAGGCCGTCATCGTGCCCCCTTCCCCCAACCCATTACCGATCTTTCCCATTCACCCATGCCCTCTTCCCCCTTCTACCCTACCCATGTGCCAGCCCTTGCCACCCCCAACTCACCCACCCATGCACCCTTTCCCCGACTCTTCCTTCCCTACCCCACAACTCTCCTCCCCATAAGCCCACCCCCTAACTCCCATTCCCCTCCAATCTCAACTCCTCCCTCCCTTCCTTAACGCCGGCCCCATGGGCCCCACCCCCTAACTCCTTCCCCCTCTGTTTCCTTCCCCGTGCCCCCTCTCCCTCCACCCCCTTCCCTCACCACCCGCACCCCCACACCCTAACTCCGACGCCCCTGGCCGCCGCACCCCATGCTATCCCCCATCCCCCCCTTTCTGGCTGCCCCCTATACCCCCGTCTCGCTCCCTGCACCCCATCCCCCATACAGCCACCCCCACCCACCCTTACCCCCCCCCCACTCCCTACCCACCCCGCCCACCCCTCCCCCTCCCCCGCCCCCTCACCGCCACCTCTGCCCACCCCGCCCCCTCCCCGCCCCCCCCCCCTCGCCCCCTCCCCGGCCCCCTCCGCCCACCCTGCCCCTCCGCCCACCCCGCCCCCTCCCAGGCCCCCTTCGCCCACCCCGCCCTCCCCCCGGTCCCCTCCGCCCGCGCAGCGCCACCCCCGGGCCGCCCCGCCCCGCCCGACCAGCGGCGGGTCAACCGGTCGGGCAAGGCGGGGCAGCCCGGGGGTGGCACTGCGTGGGCGGAGGGGGCCGGGGGGAGGGCGGGCTGGGCGGAGGTGGCCGGGGAGGGGGCGGGGTGGGTGGAGGGAGAGGGGTGGGCGGGGAGGGTGCGGGGTGGGCGGAGGGGTCGGGGAGGGGGCGGGGGAGGGGGAGGGGTGGGCGGGGTGGGGGGAGGGGGAGGGGTGGGCGGGGTGGGCGGAGGGGCCGGGGAGCGGGCGGGGGAGGCGGAGGGGTGGGCGGGGCGGGAGGGGGAGGGGTGGGCGGAGGGGCCGGGGAGGGGGAGGGGGAGGGGTGGGTGGGGTGGGCCGGGGAGGGGGAGGGGGTCGGGGAGGGGACTGAGGGTGTGCGGGGTGGGGAGGGGGCGGGGGGGGGGAATGTGGGGGGTTGGGGTAGGGGGTAGCGGGGATGGGGGGGGTAGGGCACGGGGGGGGGGGGGGAATGGGGGGGGTTGGGGTAGGGGGTAGCGGGGATGGGGGGGGTAGGGCACGGGTAGGGGGATGGGGGGGGCGGTAAGGTTAGGGGGTGGGGGGGCGGTAGTGGGGTGGGGTGGTAAGGGTAGGGGGTAGGGGGGGGGAGGGTAGGGGGTAGCGGTGGGGCGGTAGGGTATAGGGGTGGGGATGGGTAAGGGTAGGGGATGGGGGGGGTGTAAGGGTAGGGGATGGGGTAGGGGGTAGGGCGCAGGTAGGGTGTAGGGGGTAAGGGGGAGGTAAGAGGGTAGGGCGCAGGTAGGGTGTTGGGGGGGGTAGGGGCAGAAGGGGGGGGGGGTTTGGGGGGGTAGGGGAAGGGGTAGGGCACTGGGTTAGGGGTGGGGGGGGGGGCGGCCGCGGGGAGGGGTTGGGGGGTGTAGGGGTTTGGGGGGATGGGGGGGGCAGGGGTTAAGGGGGGTGGGGGGTTAGGGCGTGGGGGGCGAGGGGGGATGGGGCGCGGGAGTGTGGGGGGACGGTAGGGGGTAGGGTGAGGGAATGGGAGGGGGGGCTGGGGAGGGGGTTAAGCTTAGGGGGTTGTGGGGGGCGCGTGGGTAGGGCTCGCCCATACTTGCCTAAATGTCCACTTAGCCTCATTATCCCTCACCTGACCTCCCGCTCGCCCATCGACCCGCCTGCCCGTTAGAGGTGGCTGGGCAATTCTGATTATACAAATAAAACATTTATGGTATATTTTTGTTATTAATTTAAGTTAATATGTTTTTTTATTTACTAATTTATGTGTTTTTTTTTAGGAAAATGGCATCAAGGAAAATTTCTGTGAATCTTTCTGGACCAAAGAGTCTTAAAGGTATATCTTCAAAAAAAATTGGTGAACAAACTCCACCTGAGCTCATGCCTACAAATATTTCAAGTGCTTTAAGTGATAAGAAGCTAATCTCAGATTGGAAAAGTTCAAAAGAGGTGAAATTTCCATCAAGAGTCTGGTATGTGAAAGAAAGAGAGAGGACAACTGTGAATATATATATATATATACATTGATATACCCCATAATAATGAAAATTTGGAGGTGATGGGAAGAGTCATAGATATGTGTTCGGTACCAAACACTGAAGTTGTTTACGTACTTACAAAAGCTCCCAAGTCACATGAAAGGATTAAATACTGACTATCATATTCATTATATGACACGAGAGAGGTATCTACAAAGTTGTGTAAACAAATCGTAAATGAGATGACACAAAACATCGTAAGTATTGTTATTTGTATTTTTATTTTGCGTTTTGAAAGTTTCTCGCTATATTTTTTTAACTTTGTTTATATTAACATATGATATTTTGTTTGGCAGAATTTTGTTGAAAGTTGTTCAATTAGGTTGGGAGGCATTCATTTCATAGAGCATGATATCATGAAAGTTGTCAGCCATTTTTACTCAGTGTCAGAAGAAGATATGGAAAACATGGAAAATGTAGTAATTGATGATGCTACAAAACTACATCCAAAGAATCAGAAAAAAAGGCCTCTGGTGGATAAATCTAGCAAGGGTAAAAAAGTTACTTTTGAGGACGATGAAGTTGAAATTGACAATGAAGCATATGTTGCCATTACTGAAGATGAAATTGGAACTGAGGAAGGTCGTAAAAGACCAAAAGTAACAATGCCCAAGAATAGATCTCTTGAGAATGTTATGATGAAAAAAAGTAGAGTTGAAGATCTTGAAGTAGTCATTACCAGCAGTCAAGCACCTAGTGAAACTTCAAAAGAAAGTAGAGAAATCATTACACCAGCAGCTGATTTAGATGATGGCATAATCAAAACAAAACAAAATGCCATTCGACAGAATTTGACAAAGAGAAACTTAATTGATGGTGGTCGTACATTTCAGTTAAATGTCAGACAAACATATAAGGCAAGTGAAGGACAATGCCAATATCAAGTCAGAAAGCCACATCATCTGCATGTTCACAACTTGAATACATTGATGAGGTACAATCCATATGCTCATGTGGTTAGTTATGTGCTTCTTGTTGATCCACTTCAAGTTCCCAACAAGGAATCATTTGATAAGTCAAAATGTTTTGAATACAATTATTATGTGCTTGGTGGGAACCATTATGTTGAAGCTCAAAGACAATTGATGGAGGAATATCCTAATAACCCACGTTTGGAAACAATGAAATGTATCATTTATGCTGGTTTAAATGAAACAGAAGCAAAGTTAGTGGCATGGGATCATAATTCATATAATGAATATAGGATGTCTATGACTTTGATCCAAAAGGTTAGATTTATTCATAGTGAATTCCTAGAAAAATGTGGTGGGGATAAGATGAATATTACTGCAGATTTCCGAAAGGAATGTTGTATGGAGATAGGCTATCAAATTGAAGAGACAACCAATTCAAAAGGTGAAAAAGACAGCAGATATAACGATTTATTCAGAGGTGTTGATAACATTTTCCAATTGGCATTTAGAACTGGAGATATTTGGAATTTGATTGATGACATTTTTAGCATGTGGGAAGACATTGGCATTAAAAACCAAAGGGTCAAAAAGTCTAAGCCATTGATATGTAGCAACAATAAATCAGCTCCTGAACTGAAGCAACTTCCAGACGATATGACCATCACGCCTTGGAGGGCGATGCAAGGAGTGAAAGATGAAAAAATTGTCAAAACAATATTATCTCGTGTCAGGTCAGGGGAATTATCATTGGAAGAAATGTCTGAATAATTTCAAAAGTAAGTTTGCTGAATTATTTTTACTTATTTCCAGGATTATAGTTATCTTTTAAATAAAACATGTTGTTATTGGTAGTATTTGTTATACATATCATTATATTAACTTTTTCTTACTTTATCTCTGCAGTCACAAAGTTTACATGAAAATTCAGGAACAAATAGTTAAATTGTTGAATGAAGATAGTTGGGATGATGTTGTACGCAACTATCCAGATTCAAGTTCTACATCAACATTAAAAGCTTTTTATCTTGCATTTAAAAAGGTAACTTGATTTATACATTCAGTTTTAATCATCTGTGTACTATTTTTAATTTAAAACTTACACATACATTTGTTTGTTTGGTAAAAGATGAGGAAAGAAGATAATGGAGCACCAGACAGTTTCAAGACTTTTATTGAAAAAATAAAGATTGAAAGACTGAGAAAGAAACGTATTAAGAATGTTGAACTTGATCCAACTCTTAATCATTTCATTTGGAATGGGCTAGACACCATTCAATATCAAGTAATACAAGGCGACTTTGAAGACATTGCTAAACTCGTACCAAAAGGGGATTATGCCCTGGTTATTGCAGATATTCCCCATGGTTTCAATATTCCAAACATTTACTATGATAGTGACCCTTATACTTATCAAGCTTTTAATAAAGTGGTGGTGGGATTTATGGAAGTGACATCATCACCATTATGGAGATTTGTGACATTTCATTCAGACACACAATTGGCAATGGTATTGTCAAGCTTCAAGGGGAAAAAAAATTCAAGGATGCAGCTTACATGGTAAGATGTTTAAAGGTATATTTGATTAATGTTGAAAAATTCATTTATGTACATGTTAATTGAACTTTTACTATTTTATGTTATAGGGAAATGTCAAATCTTCTTAACAATGAAGATCAACAATTTATAAATGACTGTGAGTTCATTCATATTGATAGTTGGGCAAAAGATGATAGCCATATGTCTATGATTTTTAATCGGGTGGACAGAAAGAGTCATAGCCAAATACTGACTTATGATCCTGTTGTGAGAAAACTAACATATGAAGACAAAGAAACAAAAGGAGAGATAGTTAACATTTATTAGAAACCACAATTATTGATTAACTATCTTATAGACATATGTTCAAATGAAGGAGATTGGGTTCTGGATTTATTTTCTGGCTCAGGTAGGTTTTGCCACATGGAATTGAATTTCAATATGTTCTTTTTTTTAATTAATATGTCATTGTACTAATTTACTTCATTATTTTTTTGTGCTTGATAATTAGGTACAACACTAGCATGCTGCCTTCAAAAAGGAAGAAATTGCATTGCAATTGAGAAAGATCCATTACAATGCAATTTCATTCAGCAAAGAATTAATGCTCTTCAATTTCTTCCAGATGCAATGCAAGAAATTGGGTTGAAGAAAGGGGACTTTAGTGAATCACGTGTGGAAAAGAAGGCAAAGGAACCCCAACCACCATTACATGGAATGTTTGGAAAGACATATATTGGGAGATTTGAAGACATCAAAGACCCATTAGAAGAGGAAATTGCGCAAAAGGAAGCAGAAAATATTGTGGAAGATGACAATGATGAAACTCTAGAGGACGAAGAGTTTGGATTACGTCACATTGTTGATTAAATTTAAGTTATACCTGGAAATCAAGCTTTGCAATGTTTTGACTCTAACATTTCATGAAAAGAATAATCAATGAATTAAAGTTGTTATGTGTTCAATATTTGTAATTTGTGATTTTCGAATTGATTTTTAAGTTAATTATTATTTTTTGAAAAAAAAGTTGTTATTATTATTTTTTTGACATGAAATTCATAAAAAAAAACTATTATTTGACCATTTTTAGTTAATATTTTTGTATAGAAATTGTGATTTTGACATGTTAATTCTAGCAAAAAATTATCAAAACGTTTAGTTTTTTTGTTATATTTATGTTAAAAATGGTTATTTTTATGTCCATTGTTAAAAAATGTTGTTTTTTAGAAACAATTAAGGATGTATAAATATGTAGATTATCTAAAATTCAAACTATCGACTTTCTAATTTAAAAACGCAAAACAATAAAAACCCCACTAAAAAAAAAAAAATTAAGATAGAGAACAAGAAAATATGAATAAAATGACCACTTCAAAAACTATCAAATTTAGAAAATAATTTTTAACATTTCACACACTAGAAAATTTAAAGTCAAAAAATAGGTCTTTTAAAAAAAGGGTGTGATGCAGAATACTCACTTTTTAAAATCAGCATGAAAATCACTACCATTCTAAAACTTAATGCACATGAAAAAAATTAAAGTTCCAAAAACCATGCTCTAAAAAAACATGTGTATTCTGCATCACCACTTTTGAAAATCGGGTCATTTTTTTGCTATCTCTACGAAATGGGTAACAGGATTAGTTCCTGTTTCAAAGTTTACATTGTTTTTATGAATCTTTGCACACAGTGGTCACTGAATGCACTTAAGGAGGTTGAGCCACATGAGGAGGAGAGAGTCATTGCCTAGAGAGATATGTTGATGGGGGGAGCATCGTTCTGAGGCCGTCAAGTGATTGATGAGGTGATCCAGTGAGTTCATCCGGTGGATGAGGCCCAGAAAGATTGCAGGAGTCTGGAATCCTATGCTGAGATAGAATCAATGCTAAATAGAAGGAGTTCTACAAATTTGTGAACATACATTTTTGTAAAAGGATGATCGTGTTGGGATTGTGATAGAGGAGACTATTTTACATAGGAAAAAGCATTCAATCAAAGGAATGCATAGACGAATGGATATTGATATTATCATGCTGAGGTAGAATATTATCATTTGTTTTGCACATTTTTTCACACCTTTTATTCACTGCTCTCCGGAAATATCATTAAAAAATTGTGATCATTTATTACCTTAGTCATATTTCTCTCCATTGATGGATCTCGACCTTTTATTCACACTGTCTCCCTAATGCACTCGTTTGGAGATCAAGTGAATATAAGAAATTATGTTGTATGAAGTGTGCAAATTTCGATCGCAAAGAACTTTTCTTCTAGTGCAGTACGAAGAGAAACCTTGTGACAAACCCTGAGAAGATTACAATTATACCTCTGAATTTGCACTGCGGAGAAGAGGTATGCCGAAAGGAACAGGAAAGTGTCCTTACTTGATCAAATGGTGGAAATTAAGGAAATTGCATCAAAGAGCTTCTTGTGGAAGAGCATCCGTATAACCACCTTGGAAGAGCCATCATCGTAGAGATCTCTAGTGTGGAGGCTCAACATCGTGAAAAATTGTGGAAGAAGCCACCTGCATGCATGGACTAGCATTGAGGGAGAAAATAGCGGAAAAGGAAGACTTGCGTGGAGGACAAGTGAATGCGTTGAATTAAGGTTATGAATTAAGTGTGCTTTGAATTTTGAAAAAGGAGATTTGTTAACTTTTAAAGTGACTCCATAAACCTGAATTCATTTTTTAATTCACTTTATTAATTTCTTCTAAATGGGAGTTTAAAAAGAGATTACATTATTTTATTAAAGTGAAAACGTGCATTTTTTTAGTGGAGGATAAGTGTGAATTTCTTTGAAGTGATTTTGTGGAGGGATAAGGTGAATTTTTTTTTTGTAATTATGGAGCAATAAGGGTTTTGTAAATTTTGAGTGATATGTGAATTTTTTTTAAAAGGGAAGTTCATTATTGAAAGCATTCATTTTTGAAGACAGATTGCTTCAAGGAGTTCTCAAATTTTTTTCTTGAGAAGTTTCAACAAAGATGTTGTAAAGATGAAAGGTTGATGTACTCAAATACTTAATAAATACATATTTTTTCGTGGTTTTGAAGTGTCATAGATCCACTTGAAATTGAATAAGGGGATCTTAGGTACACCTTGTGTAGTGATTGATTGCGTATGTTCTGTGTCTAGTTTTGACGCTACAATTATCTTATCTAACACACACAAGGAGTCTTAAACAAGTGAATGAAACAATCACATTAATCAAGTCACCTAAAATTAAGAAGTTTCAAGAGCATTCAATCAAGAACAAACAATCACATGCATTTGCACAACTAAAACACATAATCAAAGTTGGCAACATCAACATTCTACATCAACAAGTTAATGCAACTATAAAATCAAGCATTTCAAAATACTACATCAACATTCAATGAAAATTGGTCATTTTGTAACTTGAAAAATAATAATTTGTAAGCTAACCTGTAAACAAATTCAAATAAAATTGAGTTGAATTGTAAAGGGTCATTCTCAGTCGAAACCCACACTTGAATTGTGAATTTATAGGAGGTAAAGTGAATAAATTCTCCTCAACTGATTCAATTAAGTGAGTCAATTCTCTTCAAGTGAGTCAATATCATTTGAACTTGTCATTGTAAACATTGGGTGCATTTTTGGTGGTATCTGACACCCTCATCCTATTACAAAACTCAAGCGAGCATGTGTTCATTTGTTAACAAAAATTTCAAGCAAACGTCAAGCTGATTGAAGCATTCACAATGTTCAAGCGAGCGTGAGTTCAACCATTCCATTGATAAACTAAACCGGACACACATGTTCAATAATTCAAGTGAGGGAGATCTTAAAATCGACCAAGTGTTACAAGCAAGCATCAAGAAAAATCAAGAAATCAAGTGAGCCAATACAAGCGAGCACATAAAAAGTCATAATGGGTAAAGGAGGAAAACATCTTCAAAGTGCAGAACTGGAGATTAAAGATTTGCAATATTGCAATCATGAGTTACAAAACAAAGTTGAAATACTGGAATAGAAGTTGAAGCAAAGTGAAACCTTAATCAATTAAATCACCAGTACATTAGAAGTAGCAAAATACTTTCAAATTGAGCTCGAAGTGAAAGAAAAACTCATTCGTGCACTTCAAATTAAGTTAAGTCAAAAACAAGATTTACTAGATGCACAATGTGTAGAGAAGAAATATGCAAGTTGTGACATAGAAGACCTCATCACAACAACAAATGAAAGTTGTGGTACAAGTGTTCTTATTTAGCATATTATTGAGGGTTGCAACACAGATCTAATCAAGCAAGTTGAAATATGTTGTGACATAGATGAACTAATCAATGAGGCTGACATAAGTTGCGACACAAGTGACCTTATCAGACAAGTTGTACCACTTAATGATGCAACAAGTAGTACCATAGATCAAATTAATTGGTTTGATGCAGCATGTTAAATAGACAAACTGTTAATGCTTGATGCCCAATGTGATACATAAGGTTTAATAAATCAAGGAAAAAATGTTAGCAACAACAACAAGTATGAAGAACAACAACAAGTTAGTGTTTCCAAGATGGTGATCAGACCTTGGGAAGAAATCTCTTTCAACAAAGATCAACATGGCCTAAGATAAAACAAAGAAAACACTTTGTTTGTTCCAGATTTCTCAAAACTAATTTAGTTTGTAAGTGTTGGTTTTCTAGACAGTGATAAGAATATGGTTAAGTGTAACCATTGTAAGTGAAATGGATATAAGGATAGTAAATGCTTTGACCTCCATCCTGGTCACCATTGTGGCAAGAAAAATCATTCATCCAAAATATGCTGCAAGGGAAATCAACCACCTAGAGTGAAGATCAGTCACACATGGATTGATCCTTGGAAGTGGTCATCTACAGTCAAAAAATTGTTTATGTGTTACCAAAGGATTCGGTCTCACATGAAGAAAAATTCTATAGTAAAATGAGGATGGTGAAACTCTCCTATACTTGAAGGGGGGGAGTTCCAAAAATGAAATGTCGATTGTCTCTCCTTTTAGCTGACAAAGGAATGAAGTGAGGCTCTCAGGCCTTTTTCACCAGTTTCTCCCTCAACGCTGGTCCATGCACGCAGATGGTTTCTTCCACAAATTTTCATGATGTTGAGCCTCCACACTAGAGACCTCTACAATGATAGATCTTCCACAGTGGTTATATGGTTGCTCTTCCACAAGCCGTTCTTTGACGCGATTTCTTTAATTCCCAACATTGGTGCAAGTAAGGACACTTTCATGTTCCTTTCGACGTACCTCTTCTTCGTTGCACAAATTCAGAGGTATAATTATGTTCTTCTTAGGTTTTGTCACAAGGTTTCTCTTCATACTGTGCTAGAAGCAAAGTACTTTGGGATAGAAATTTGCACACTTCACACAACATAATTTCTTATATGCACTTGATCTATAAATCAATGCGTTAAGGAGACAATGTAACTAAAAGGTGGAGATCTGTCAATGGAGAGAAATATGACTAAGGTAATAAATTATCACAATTTTTAATGATATTTCTTGAGAGCAATGAATAAAAGGTGTGAAAAATTGTACAAAACAAACAATAATTTTCTACCTTAGCATGACAAGATCAATATTCATTGGTTTGCATATTCCTTTGACTGAATGTCTTTTCCTGTGTAAAATTGTCTCCTCTATCACAATCCAAGTAGGATCTTACAAAAATGTATGTTCAAAAATTTGTATAAAACCTTCTATCTAGCGTTGATCCTATCTCAGCATAGGATTCCAGACTCCAATAATCTTTCTGGGCCTCGTCCACCAACATGACTCACTTGATCAAGTCATTAATCACTTGATGGCCTCAAAACGATTCTCCCTCCATAAACATATATTTCTAGGTTGTGACTCTCTCCTCCTCACATGGCTCAACCTCATTAAGTGCATTTAGTGACCATTGTGTACAAGGATTCATAAATTATGACTTCCCCATATTCATGGATTTTCATGGTTCCTCAGATTTGACTCAGCCACTGGTCGATTTTTTAATGTTCCAAATCCACATGAAAACAAAAAATGATCTCGGTCAATTAAAAAATTCTCCTTTTTTAGACTCCTATAGGATGGCACAGTCCTCCGAACTCAGATTAGCAGAATATAACTTCATTCATCAGAACCACACCCTCAGATCCACACAATCTGCCATGCATAACTCAAAACAAATACATATATTCTTCTTTTCCCTCATCTTGGAACAGGCCAAGTCTCAGGCCCATATGTCTCTAATACCACATGAAGAATTTTCAATCAACTAATAAAACATTAATAAAATAAACAACAGAAATATACACAAACGAGACATGGCGAAAAGGGCCCCAACCTTGATGTATTCCTCACATTCTCATTATTAAAATAATTTTTATGATACATATAGATACATGAGGATAATTTGTCTCAAGATAGTGCATCTATCTTGGACATTATGGTTGAGCAAATAGCTCAACCAAACACTAATATAGGAGCCTAACTAGTTGGAGAGAATCCCTCAACCAACTAGGAAAAAATTCTAAGTCCAAAATAAGTAAATTATTTAAAATTAAGAAAGCTAGATTGAACCCTACCTTTCTAGATTGAGTTTGTTCCTCATGGTTAGGAGTCAGTTTAGGCCTATTTGGATGAATGATTCTCTCCAACTAGTTAGGCAGCTAGATTAGTGTTTGGTTGAGATATTTGCTCAACCATAGTGTCCAAGATAGACACACTATCTTGAGACAAATTTTCCTCATGTATTTATATGTGTCGTAAACATTATTTTAATAATGAGAATGTGAGGAATACATCAAGGCTAGGGCCTTTTCCGCCATGTCTAGTTTGTGTATATTTCTATTGTTTATTTTATTATTGTTTTATTAGTTCATTGAAAATCCTTCAACATCTTTTGTAAAGGCCTCATGGGAGACTTTCGCGACGAGCTATCAAGGTATGGTCAAAGTAAATATTGTCAATTTAGAAAATAAAAGGAGATATTTTAAAAATTTTCAGATGAAAGAAACAAATAATATTAGTTCATTCATGAATTGGGTTTCAATTATTATAAACCAGTTAAATATTTATGGTAATGACATTAAAGATCAAAAAATTGTTCAGAAGGTCCTAAAATATTTATTTACTAAGTTTGATGTTGTAGTAGCATCTATTGAAGAAGCCAAGGATTTGATGACGGTGACAATTGATGAATTGATGTAATCACTTCTATCCCATGAGGCAAGGATAGATAGAAATAAGGATTACTCCTTAGAAACCACTTTTAAAAGTAAGGTTTATATCACAAGAGATAGAGGATGAGCAGAGGTAAATCAAGAGGAACAAGACAAATTTGAAGAAATAGTGGTAAGAGAGATGGAAAAGAAGAGAAAGAACAATAAAGTGGAAGCAACAGTAGAAGCTTCAACAAAAATTAAAGTGTTGACAAATAAAAGATAATATGTTATTATTGCAATAAACTTGGTCACTATGCATGTGATTGTAGGGAGAGGATAACTGATTAAGAAAATAGCTAATGTAACTACAGAAAATAGTCACTCCATCCTCCTATATTTCCATACCATACATGAACCTTTTCACAATGTTTGGTTGTTAGATAGTGGTTGCAGTAACCACATGACTGGATACAAGAATATGGTTGCAAATTTGGATCAATTGGTCAAGGCAAAGGTAAAATTGGGGACTGTAAGATTGCGAATGTAGATGGAAAATAAGTGGTTAACATTATGACCAAGCAAGGGGGGTTAAAAACAATTTTAGAGGTATATTATGTTGTTGGTTTAAACAATAATTTGATAAGTGTTCGTCAATTAATGGGACAATAATATAAATATATATTTTGAGGGACAAGATTATATTATATACGAAAATCCCCCAAGCAAGTAGCTAATAGTGAATGTGCAGATGGCGAGGAACAAACTATTACCTCCGATCATGAATTACAAAAATTAGGCTACTTCTTTTATATTTGCATGTTATGATGATTATTGGCTACACCACTTTTGGTTTGGACATTTTCATTTCTGTGGTTTGAGATTGTTACAGTAGAAACTGATGGCTAGAGGATTACCTCCCATAAAAGAACCCTCTAGTACTTGTGAATGTTGTATCTTGGGAAAGAAGCATTGTGAAATTTTTCTGAAAGGATTTCCATATAGAGAAAAACAACCACTAGACCTAGTTCATACAGACCTATGTGTACCCATGTAGACAAAGTCGATTGGTGGAAGTTGTTATTTCTTCACATTTATTGATGATTTCAACAAAAGTACATGGATCTATCTTTTGAAGTAGAAGTCTAAGATTTTCGAAAAGTTAAGAGAATTGAAAGCCCTAGTAGAGAACCGAAGTAATCATTAGATCAAAGTATTCAGATCACATCATGGTAGAGAATATGATTTGAAGTCATTTCATTCTTATTGTAAACAACATGGAATTAGAAGGAAGTTTACAACCAGATACACACCGCTGCAAAATAGTGTAGCAGAAATAAATAAATAAATAAATATGAACAAGGAAAAAATCATGTTCAAAGGAAGAAGCTTATCAAATGAGTACTTGGAAAAATCAGTTGCATGTGTTTTTTATGTGATAAACATATGTTAGTTTGATGGGCCCTGACCGAGGTTCAACATTAGTCAGCGAAACAAATCCATACACTGCTGGCCCTTTCGGCATTAGCCCGCGGAGCGCGGACCGAAGTCTCACCCAAAGAAGTATGGGGGGATGCGGGAACCAAGTTTATGCACCCTGAGATGGTCGAGATGTCAATCTATACTTCATGATCCTGCCTTCATGTAGATCGATAAGATTTTAGGGCTTATCATTGTTCCTTCTCTTCCATCCTTCAGTACCTTCGCGAAGGTACCCAACTAATATTTTCACATCCGTAACCTGAAGTCCAAGCACTTACGCACCTCTGTGGCTATGTTACTGTATAAGTTCCCAAATTATTCTAAGTGTTACCTACCTTACATTTACAATTATCTTCACATAATCCTATATTCTTTCTCGCATACAGTTAACAGATATAATCGAATACATTCGTGCATTAAATAAGAATTATAATGTAAACCCAGATCATATCATAGTATAACTAGATGCATTAAACAAAGACAAAATACACGGTGATTTGCATAATAATTCTCTTTATTGATATCTTAAGTTTAGTACAGACTCTATCCACCCTGCACACACAACTACAGGAGTCCGCGCACTTAGATGTGGACTTCCACCCTAGGCCTCTGCACACTCAGCTGTAGAGCCTCTACCTACGCTAACACCCTAGAACACTTAGAACTTCTTACCCAAAACTCTTCTTACTGGTGAGAACCAGTATTGCAGTAATAATGCTGCAACTTCTGGTCTGCCTACTTTACTCTTATCAACTCGGTAGTTCATAACAAACTTGGAAGCGTCGATGTTGTATGCACAAGTACTAGTTCTTACTACAGGTTTTCACTTGGTCAGCTGACGTAAGATCACTAGGAGATCAAGCCAAATTCTATGGATTCCAAAAGAAGCTCTATAGGTGATGAAAGTAGAGAAAGACTACTCTACAGATGCTATTCTAACTACAGAAAGGAGAAAGTATGAAATGTAAAGAAAAACTAGTAAATCCTAATTAACCAACTAATCCTAATTTTGCAGAAAGCACTATGAAAACCATGAAAAGAAGGCCATTACCTACGTAAGGAAGTAAACAACATCTAACTAAACTAGTTCTGGAAGTAAATGAGAAAAAAAACGTATTTTTGGATTTTTAGATATTCTTATGTCAGTTTGACATGCATGTAATTTATTGTTTGTGAATGTGGTAGAGAATAGGTGGCGTTGGAGAGTGCTTTCGGGACTTGAGAGGATGTAGGATGGTGTGGATGGGTCCTAGGAGGTCTCAGGTGGACTTCTGGAGGATTTTACCACGCTTGACCTTCAAAAGGAAGCCTACAAGAAAATCTATAGGAGGACACAGGAAATCTACAGGAGGAAAACAACGTTCTACAAGAGGCCTACAAGAGGAGGCTGAGAGAAGTTTTTGTTGTTTTGAAGGTGTGGAAGTGGGTGGAAAAGGCGAATGAAGGTTGGAACAAAGTGTTAGGGCAGCTAGGGTCTACCAAGAATCATTAGGAGAGAGAAAGATGTTTAGATTTGCTCAAGGAGAGAGGAAGAAATTCTATGGAAAATGCAAGAAACTAAGGCAGAATTGAGAGAAGACTTGGGTGACCTGTAGGTCGTGGATCAGGTGGAGGATGGGATGGATGATAGGCTAACCTACTGCTAGATGATATCTGCTACATAAACAATTGATAGTCTACTAATGAGATTAAGTGAGCAACGAAATAAGTATATCTAGAAAAATAGAGTTTTGCATCAAACTAGTCTAAATTATGATCTATGAAACGAAATGCTGAGAAATGCTGCAAGAAAGGAAAGAATGAAAGAATACTATTGTAAATAAAGAAATGATCATGATGGAGAATTTTGGAAGAAAAACAAAACTAGACTATTAACCAAATAAAAATGCAAACACTAGAAGATATATGAATTAGGAAAGTCTATGTTTTTGGGGGAGCGAGAGGGTCTTTGCCACAAATCATGGTCCCAAAGGGAGGAAGAGAGGCCAAGGCACTATTGGTAGCCTTTTGAATATTTTATTTACCACTACTTAACCTACTATAGAAAGGACAAATGGAAGTAAACTATTGAATCATCAAAAGCAACCTATTCTTGACCATAAAAGAAATTCATCTAACAACAACCTAATCTACAAACTGAAATAAAACATACAAATACAAGTAAAGAGGATATTGGCTACTTGTATGGGGCCCTAAATCAAGAGCTTCAACCCTCTGAGGTAACTCAGTGTCAGCTCAAAAAGTATTCCATCTTTATTTCCAGAACAATAACAATATTACATGGAACTATCAAAATAATAAGCTCGAAGTTGAGCAGAGTTTACATAAAAAAAAAAGTACAACAAAAATCCAACAAAAATTTAACCTTAGTGAGGCCCTAGGCCTCTGCACTTATACAAATTAAGCTACCAATAGCTCCCTTAAAATCAGGGAGGCTTGGCTCCCAAAACGCGACATAATCATTAGTCATCCTCCACTTACTCAGCTGCCTTCTAGTGCATGACTTGGTTGCTTGTACTCCAAGCTGAATGAAGTGGAATTCGAAGTGAGGAGTAATAAATGAGGGGGATTCCCTCTTATAATTACTCTCCTTTTTCCACTTCAAGTTATTGCTGCCGTTATTCCACTGGATCCTTGACTTTGACCTCTAAATTCATCAATAATCTGCATTAAACACATATTAGACCACATGACATCATAACTAACTCAAATCACTCTATAAGCATAAATATAAGTGGAAAATCATACAATAAGCTAAGAGAATGGTTGATTTGACTAGGTTAGGAGGTAAAATGAGCCCATATAATTACCCATTTATGAGGCTCATCATCACCCCCTTACTGAAAGTGTTGCTCATCCTCTGAGCAACTTAGTCCATCTCCTCGTCTATTATGGCCCTGGTGGCCTCCCTAGCATTCCATGCTTCTGATGTCATCTCCTCTTCCTTGTCATAGAATCCTGCCTTTCTGTATATCTCTTCCCACTACTCCTACTCTTCTTCTTCTCTTCTACCTTCTAGCATGCCTAGCAGCAATGGGGGACTCAATTTGAGGCCAATCCAATTGACCTTTAGCCTCTGCATGGAGCGCTTATACATTGCCACTCTCCTTAATGCATCCTTCATCCTCATTGGGCAATGATATTCCCTAATCTGCAGACTGTGTGGTAAGGTGTTGCATCTCCTCATACATGCATGCACACAGTGATCCCCAAGTAGCCTTTCCATATCCTCAAAGTGTGCAATGGCTTGTGCCTGATCACTTATATATCTAGGGGAAATCTGAGGATTATTGGAAAGAATGTTATCTATGTTGATGAGTGCCATGGGGTCTGATGGCTCAACTTTGATCATCAATGGTTCATTCTACTCCTTTATCATCAACCTTCTTATTTTTGTTTCCCTTAACCTTCATGGTTCATCCATGAGGCCATGGCCATTAGTTGCAGGTCCCCTAGCATGGCATTGGGGTCCCACACATTCATGTATGTGAGGGCCATGTTATGTAGGTATAATTTTGTCGCCTTTGCCTTATCTTCTAATGTGCTGTGGTCACACAAGTCCATAAGCTGCCTGTAATCTTGGAAAGGCATTGTGCCTCTTTGTTTCAAAGTCTTTATCTGAAATTGAAACCATTGATCCTTGAGATATAGGCCATAGGATTTTTATGGTGTTCTACATTGCAATGCTTCCATGGACCAACTGGCCATGCATGCCAGTTGGGTCTCTTTCTCTTGTAGTTACCTTCCTAGCAATTCATTTTCAGTTTCAAGGTGGTTTCCTGTAATTGTTTCTCTATGTTTGATAGCACTCAACTCTCTACACATTTCTCTGAGTTTGTTCTCCATATGGCCAATATCCTCAATTCCTTTGGATTTGACTATTTGCATCCACCTATGTGTTCTTATCCTCTCTTTCTCTAATTCAAAGAATAGTAGAATTGCAAATTTTTGTGGAATTATTCTTCCCCCCTCAAGAAGAATGTAGTAGGAGTGAATAATGGGCTGGGGATCAAGTTATTGTAGCTTTTTTTATTCCTCATTTCCCTTTGGATGTCCTTCTATCCTTTTCTCAAGCTTCTGGGTCTCCTATAGTTTTAACAGTGTCTCCTGTAGAACTATCTATGCCTCCTGTAGGACATTTTTTTGGGTCCTGTAGTTCTACCTTTTCTTTCCATGTGGGAGATCTAGGGAGTCCCCCTTTCATATGTGATGGGTGCCTTGTAAGGGGATTCCTTTCCTTGGGAAGAGGGTGAATCTTCAATTATAATTGGCACTTTTGAAGAAGGTTGGGGTTTCCCTCTTTTGATTCTTGTGCTCTTCCTAGCCCTGAAATACATGGAGGCCTGCCTTTTCCTCTTTTGATTTGGCTTGATGGCTGTACTAAGGGTAGTGAGAGCAACTGCCGCCTCTCTTTCAAGAGTCTCAGGGGACACTTCTCCTTGTTTTGTATTTTTTTCCCCTTTTTCTCCTCCTTTTGTATCTTTTTCTGTCTCTAATTTCTTTGTTTCTTCAGCTTTCTCCTCCTATATTTTAGTTTCCTCCTTCTTCCCTTCTTGTTCTACTAAGCCACCAGTTGCTCCACCTTCTCCCCCTTTCTACTCTTCCTCCTCATTGCCATAGGTCAGGGTCTTTATGTCATCCTCAGCTGTCATGTTTTAGAAGATTTCCCATGCCATAGGGAGTGTAAATGTATGGAGGGCTTCTTCCACTAAAATTTTTATTAACCCATGGTGAGCTAACTGTTCTAAATTTCTTGCTTGAACTTTAGTGCTGGAGTATATGAGAGATTGCAAGAGGAAGTGGGGGATGTTGAGCTTCTGAGGGGCTTCAGTGTCCATGTCATACCTTAATTTATGAAGGATTCTAAAATGGTAACCATAGACAATGTCGTACCTGCCCTCATAGGAAATATATTTTATTATTTGGTAGCTAACATGATCCCAAGGATATGGTATTATAGCCCTTCTAATGCCTTTTTTATCATCTATAGGGGTTTCGTTGTTTTGGAAAAAGTTTTTCTTAGCAGCCTGGCCAATTGGTTTCTCATCCTTACTTCAAGGCAACCCAAGAGGAAGGATAGTGACCCTACTGATAAATTCAGGTGTTATCTCCATGGAAAGAGCTCTAAAGGTGATAGTGGCATATGTTCTGGTGTGAGGGACCGAACAGTGGGAAAATTCTTGAACAATTTCCTCATCAAACCCTCAGAATTTCTCAAAAAGTTCATCCAATTTGCTCTTGTGAATATGTCCACTACTTGGGGATGTGCATGGAGCCTAGAGGAGTTGGTTGGATCCTTCCTAATAAAAAATCCTATCATTTTGTTTATGCTTCTTTGGGAAACCAAATGTGGAGAAGGAGACAATAATTTTTGAAGAAAAACAGAGAAATAGAGAGACTGTATTTTTTTTAAGAAATAAGCAGAATTTTTTTTATTTCCTCCACCTAAAGGCTTGATTTCACCCTCAAATTTAAACCACTACTTGCGTATTTTGATATTAAATGGGGGTATGCATGGAACCTACCTCCTCAGCCCGAGAATCGTGCTAAAACCCATGTTTTCTCCCTTCAAAAAAACTCACTCGCCCTCCTGTAGAAGATTGTTGTCCCTCCTGTAGAATCCTTGTAGGTTCTTCTGTAGAACCTGTAAGTTCTCCTATAGAAAATGTCGAGAGCAGGAAAATGGGAGAGATCAATGGAGAATGATGGTTACGAGGCTGAGTGGGCATGAAGAGATTGCAGGAGTAGAGTTTCGAGGAGAGAGTGAAGGAAAAGGTGGTGGGAGTGCTCAGGGAGGAGTACTTATTGCCCTTTTTGGATATCTCTGATGACAGAGGGTGAGCTGGCAAAGTGTATGTTGGCCATATTCGGACCGTTGGTCCCCACCTACCTTGTCATCATGGCCTTTTCCTTATAATCATCCCTCATGATTGCATCAGAGTTCACACTACCTCCACTACCTGTCATTGACATCTTTCTTGAGTTCACTGTGCTCACGTGTGGGTGGCATCTTTGGATGCGTGGAGTCAAATAGATGAAGGTGGCCAAGTTAACAGGCCACGTTTCCCTCGTTCAACCTCAACCATCTCGTTACTTTTGCATGCCTTCTAATTACACAAATGAAAACAAAGGAGCGGGTTAGTTACTTACCTGAGATCTGAATGTATTTGCTTGTGAGGGGTTGTGGCTCTCTCTCTTTGCTACATGCATTTGTTTCCTATTATGCATGTTGTATGATTTCTAATATGTGGTTGTATCTTGTGCAGGTTCTTCTCTGGCTGGATTTGAGTTTTAGGTGTCTCCTTCAACCTTCATGTTTGCACTCTATTGATGCTGATGCTGGATTTTAATGGGATCAGTTGCTATAGGAATTCCTACACAAGCTCCTGTAGCTACTTCTCCCCTTGAAACTTCAGCTTCTTTCTACATGGAGCTATTAGGATGATGCCATAGATGTAGATAGCGATGGGGAGGTAATATGTAGGCTTCAGGTGATGTGGATGGTGTTGTTTCCTTTCCTATTTTTTATTTTTTCTTTTCCTAAAAACTGTTTTTTCTATGTTTTTCTTGGACAGGAAGAAGAATGATGCTTGGGATGTGATGCAGGCTTGGAAATGATGGGAAGGAGGTTTAAAGACTGTAGGAGGGTTTATAGATTTTTTATGAAGCTTCCTTGTCCCTCAAACTACGTTTTATATCCATTTTTGGCTCTCTGTAATTCCTACAGGAGCCTCCTCTATAAAAACACAGAACCTCCTGTAGAAAACACAGCTTTTGAAAATGAAGCATAGTGAGGTGAAAAAAATGCCAAGATTGATGGAGAAAGGCGTGGGAAGGTAGGATAGGTGCTGGTGTTTGTTTCAAGGCTCCCTTGGCACCTTCTGCTGCTTCATGTAGTCCTTCGGGCACCTCAAGGAGGTTTTCACCTAATTTCCTGCCTTGGGTGCCTCCAAGGGAGGTTTTCACCTAGGGATCTTATTTTCTCTCTTAATTTTTTTTACATCACTGGGCCACCTCGGAAGAGCTTTTCAAGCAAATGATGGGGCTTAAGAACCTCATGGATGTTTTCACTTGAGTCCTTTTTTTTTTTTTTCTTTTTCTTCAGTAAGTGGGTGAAGTATAGGCTAAGACATGCTCCACTACCATCACTGTCTTACTCAAATATTCAATGAACTCTCACCTAGAGAAGGGTTTCTTATAGACTTTCAACCAATGTCCATTGACAAGCATGGGGATGGCTTCACCATCAATGGTTCTGATCAGAACTGAACCATTGTTATTGCATTTCTCCACAATGTAGGGTCCCAACCATATTGTCCTTAGCTCGCCCTTGAAATCTTTGTATCTTGAACATTAGAGTAGTGCCCAATCTCCCTCTTGGAATTCCTTCTCCTTGATATTTTTGTCATGCCATATCTTTCTCTGAAGCTAAACTACCTCTGTATGGAGAAGGGCCTGCATTCTATGTTCATCCAATCCATTGAGCTGAAGTAATCTTTCTTTTTGTTCATGGCTGAGATCTAGGTCTAGCTGAGCTGCCATCCTCAGGGTATTGAATTCAAATTATATTGACAACAAAGCCTTCTTCCCATAGACCAACTCATAGGGTGTGAACCTGTAGTGGTCTTCCATGTTGTGTTGTAGGCCCAAGTGGCCTCAACTAATATATCCACCCAATCTTTTCTGCTGCTTCTCACTACCTTTGTGAGGGTCCCTTCCAATCCTCTGTTAGTGAACTCCACCTACCCATTGGCTTGTGGATCGTAAGGGTTTGAAGTCATGTGCTTGATTCTATGGCCTTAAATCAAATTGGAAGTGAACTGACTACCTTGATTTGTGATCGACTCTCTTGGATATCCAAACTTGTAGAATATGTTTTCTCTCAAAAATTCAACTACTTTTTCCTCTCTCGCTACTTTGATTTCTTTGGTCTCTTCCCACTTTGTGAGGTAATTAGTGCACACAATGATGTATTGCTTCTACTTTGAAGGAGGACTGATAAGCCCCACAAAGCCCATGCCCCACTTCTCAAATGGCTCAAAGGTCACTTGAGGTTGTATGGGCATCTCATCCTTTGGAGTAGGTTTCCCCATCCTCTGACATTGATCACATTGGCTGGTATATCTCCTTACATCCTGATGAAGAGTGGGCCAATAGTAGCCTACTTGTAGTATCTTGAAGGCAGTTATTTTTGCTGCAAAATGACCTCCATAAGTCCCATCATGATAGGTCAGGAGGATGTCAAAGATTTCCTCCTCCCTGACACATCTTCTCAAGATCTGATCTGGGCCAAGTTTGAAGAGATTGGTCGCATTCCAGGTGAAAGGGGTGCTTTTCCTTACTATTTTGTTATTCTCTTTTGAGGATAGGTGTGGTGGGAACTATGATGAAACCAAGTAGTTCTCTATATCAGCAAACCATGGAGAGAGTATTGAGATAGAAAATAGGTGTTCATCTGGCATTTGGTCATCCACCATTCCTTCTTCACCTATAGGCAAATTTACTCGACAAAAAGTCAGCAACAACATTTTCTTTACCAATATTATCAATAATGGTCAAATCAAACTGTTTCAGTAAAAGAAACCATCTAATAATGCAAGCATTTACATCTGGTTTGTTCATTAAATACCTAATTGCAGCATGATCAGTTTGCACAAAGGTTTGATAGCCTATGAATAATGTCTGTTTTTTTTTTTTTAAGGAATGCACGATAGCTAGGAGTTCCTTCTAGGTCACTGTATAGTTAACTTGGCCTTTGACAAGTTTTTTCTTATAAATTATATGGCATAAGGCAACTTTTCATCATTTTGTCCCAAGGCTACTCCTATTTCTTTGTTCGAGGTATCTGTGTGAATGTGGAAAGGTAGGGCCCAGTTTGGGCCTCTCAGAATTGGGGCAGTCACGATCTTGTTCGTCAAGGTATCTAGGGCTTCTTGACAGTTTTTTGACCATATAAACTTGACATCTTTACCTAAAGGCCAAACAAAGGAGAGGATAGCTTGCTGAAATCTTTAATGAATCTCTGGTAATACCCAGCTAAGCCTAGGAAGCTTCTGACATCTCTAACCTTTTGAGGAGGTGGAACCCTTTGGATGATGGCTATTTTGTTGGAGTCCACCTACAGTCCTTGTTGATATATTGCATGACCTAGCACGGTCCGTTCAGTCATAAAAAATTCACATTTTTCTGGACTGAGGGATAGGTTCATCTCAATACACTTGTTTAGAACTTTTCCTATATTAGATAAGGCTTTATGAAAGTCAGAGCCATAGGAGTAAAGTCATCCATGTATATCTCTACTGTATCATGAACCAATTCAAAGAATATACTCAATATCGCTCTTTCGAAAGTGGTGGGAGCATTACACAAACCAAAAGGAAGGACCTGGTATGCAAAGGTACCCCAAGGAAAAGTGAAAGTGGTCTTCTCTTGGTCTTCTGGGTTGATTTGAATCTGATTATACCCACTAAACCCATATAGGAAAGAGAAAAAAAATTTCCCTGCCAGACCGTCTAACACTTGATCTATGAAATGTAAAGGAAAATGGTCCTTTTTAGTGGCCTTGTTCAATTCCTGATAGTCGACACAAATTCTCCACTTACCATTTTTATTTGGCACTAGCACCAAAGGAGAGACCCATTCACTGTCAGATATGGAATAGATGAATCCTGCATCAAGCAATTTTTGTAGTTATTCCTTAACAATATCTTTAAGTGCTGGATTCACCCTCCTTTGAGGCTGCCTGACTTGCTTGCAATCCTCCTTGATGTATATATGGTGAGTGCATATTGAAGTGTGCACTCCCTTCATCTCCTTATAACTCCAAGTGAAGGCATCCAGGTGTTTTCTCAGCAGGCTACACAATTCCTTCTCCTGGGAAGTGGATAGTGATGGATTGATTTTCAAGGTTTTTTCTGGGCCGAACTCTATATTCTTAACACTGAGAGGAGTGGAGTCAGCCTTACAGAGATTAGTTGAGGGGTTGTTTTTTGTTTCTATTACTATGTCCTCTAATGGTGATACACTGGGAGGTGGATTCTGAATCATATTTTCAATCATATCATCCTCATCTTGCAGTTCCCCCCTATGGTGATTTCTAATGCACAAAGTGGTGCAAAATAGACTTCATCCTCATCTTCCTCCTCCAACCAGAGAGGTAGATCATGGTCTCTCAAGGATTGGGAAAGAGGATATAGGATTAACTATTTGGACATATGTCCATTCTTTATGGTCACGTTCCTGGCTCGACAGCTGATGTAGGCATCGAAAGTAGCCAACTAGGGTCTTCCCAAAATGAGAGGATACCCAGTGAGCTTTGCCTTTGGCTGGAGAACTAAGAAATCAGCAAGGTACTCCCAAGAATTAATGGATACCATCACATCTTCTACAATCCCCTTAGGGGTCACGGTGGAGCGTCTGCTAACTGTAGCATGGTCTTTCTCAAAGATCCCTCTAGGTTGAGGTTAAGTATTGTTTCCTTTGTCATCACATTAATGGCAGCTCCTAGATCAATCAAGGTGTGTGGGATCATGGTACCATTGATGTGGACATCAACTACTAGGCTTACAGGGTCAAGATATTTTGGACAAATTACCTGCCCTAACATCATGTTGGACAGTTGCCCTATGACATCGATGGTTGGGGCATCTCTCTTGTGCCTTCCTAGATGCCTAAAGCACTTCCCTTTGATCAACCTATTGTAGGTAGGCACATCTTTTATGGCTTGGAGAAGAGGTATCTTCACACATAGATGTTTCCATTCTCCCACGAGTTTAGTTTCTTCTGGGGTAGGTTGGAATGTCGCGGATAGTCTCTTAGGAAAGGGTGGATTTGCTCTAGGTTCACTTCCCTCTTTATCTTCCTCAACCTCCCTAGGTGGAGGTTGGCTATCTGGGAGAACTTTCCCAGATTGCAATTTAATTTCCTGAATCTCCATAGCATAGGTCGGACATGATGGTTCCCCACTATACACTTGCTAAGCCTATCTATTGTTCGTGTTTGGATTTGGCTAGGTAGGCATTTGGGTTTTCTTTGGTGGAGCAAGAGGTAATGGTGGTGGTTGGGCAAGTGGTGGAGGAAAAAGAGTAGGAGGAGAGTTTCATTGGGGCCTCCACCCCTCATGAGATGCATTCCACTAAGGCTGTCGCTGAACATAGGATTGAAATGCATGGGTGGTTGGTTGGGCATGATATGAAGATGTGAAGGACCAAGGAGGAGGCATGGACCAAGAAGGATGAGTAGGGGGGCCCTAGGAAGGTATGGAAGTGACTTTGTTGGGTTTGTAGTATGCCTGAGATGTCCCTTGCATCCACTGCTGATATGTTCTAGGTCCATGCGACCTCCTTTCGTTTATGTAATAGAGTTGTTCAGTGACTCCCTTAGCCCCTTGATATACAGCTTTCAGTCCAGGTAAGGAAGGACACTTGTCTATATAATGATTTTCTTCCTGACTGAAAAAACCTCTATAGAGTTCAATGGGCATTCATTCCTAGGATGCCTCCTAGTGCACCTAGGGCAAAAGATGGCCAAAGCCCTTTCTGCTTCCTCTTGTTTCCTTTTGATATGCAAGGTATCCATTTGCATGGCAATACCTTGCAACATCTCACTCTTGAAATCTTCCAGCATGTTTCTAATTTCTCCTTAAATGGATGAGTTAGAGGAAGACGTACTGGCTATGGGTTGACTCCCCCTACCTTTGTTTTTGGCTGCTCTATAATGGTTTCTAAAAATAGTCTTTATGTCCTCATAGGATAGTTGCTAGATGTCTCCCCTACCCAGTAGATGGAGGGTGTCTAAAATATCTTCTCGAATTCCCTTGAGTAGGACCAACCTCAAAGACTCAGGGTCACGTGTAGACCTGACCCTTTTGTAACTGAGCTAGAACCTATCCTCATAGTCTTCCAGGGACTCATCACTTCCTATAGTCATTCGGAAAATTTCTCCTTTAGTATATTTTGGGCTACAATAGTCTCGATACTTATTTTTAAAGGCTTGTTGCATCTGAGCCCAAGTTGTGATGGTATTTCCAGGTAATCGCATGAACCAGCGCAATGTTGCATCCTTGAGAGTAGAAGGGAACAATTTCAACTTTTTCTCATCTGCTGCATAGTCATAGGTTCGACAGATAACAACAAACTCAAATGAAAAGGTGTCAGGATCTTCTGTAGTTAGACCGTGGAAATGAGGTTGGGTGGAAGGGCTTATATTATTCATTTTGTTGTCCCCATTGGTCTCCCGAATGGGAAAGGTACCCTGTATTCTCTCTCCATTCCCCCTAGCATTTTTGTGTTTAGCCATTAGCTGCAAAGGAATGTTTTCTTCCTCTTCTTCCCCTATAGGTTCTTCAAATATGTCTAGTTGTTCACGTAAGGGTTCTTCTTGATCGCAACCACTGAAAAAGAGAGAAGGTTGGCTATGTGAAGTAGTGGGGGTGTTGATCAAAAAGTTTCCTAAATTAACTCTATTCCTACGAGGCATGAAAGGAAATATTTTTGGTTGGTTTTTGTTTATTTTTTCCCCACACTGACAGTACTTGCAAAATTGAAATTGATTGAAAAAAAAATTGCAACTGGCTGAGGGAACCTGCTGAAATGAAATTTGCAGGATTTGAAAGGAAATCAAGGAAATGTAGAACTGAAGGAAAAGAAAGGACCAGTCTACTTTTGCTAAAATAAACTATTAGCAGAAAGTTGGAAGAAAAAAATAGAAGAAAACAGTAATCACAGAATACTCTGATGCTTCCCCGGCACTGGCACCAAAAAAGTGGTGAGCATCAGTATTGCAACAATAATGTTGCAACTCCTGGGCTACCTACTTTACTCTTATCAACTCGGTAGTTTGTAAAAAACTTGGAAGCGTCAGTGTTGTATGCACAAGTACTAGTTCTTACTGCAGGTTGTCACTTGGTGAGCCAGTGCAAGATTACTAGGAGCTCAAACAAACTTCTATGGATTCCAGAAGAAGCTCTATATGTAATGAAAGGAGAGAAAGACTACTCTACAGATGCTATTCTAACTGCAGAAAGGAGAAATTCTGAAATGTAAAGAAAAACTAGTAAATCCTAATTAACAAACTAATCCTACTTTTGCATAAAGCACTATGAAAACCATGAAAAGAAATCCATTACTTACTCAAGGAAGTAAACAACATCTAACTAAATTAGTTCTAGAAGTAAATGAGAAAAAAAACATCTTTTTGGATTTTTAGATATTCTTATGTGGTTTTTACATGCATGTCATTTATTGTTTGTGAATGTGGTAGAGAATAGGTGGCGTTCGAGAGTGCTTTCGGGACTTGAGATGATGTAGGATGGTGTGGATGGGTCCTAGGAGGTATTAGGTGGCCTTCTGGAGGATTTTTCCTCCCTCAGCCTTCAAAAGAAAGCCTATAGGAAAATCTACAGGAGGACACATGACATCTATAGGAGGAAAGCAACGTTCAACAGGAGGTCTACAGGAGGAGTCCGGGAGTAGTTTTCACTATTTTGAAGGTGTGGGAGTGGGTGGAATAGGTGGATGAAGGTTGGAACGAAGTGTTAGGGCACCTAGGGTCTACCAAGAATCATTAGGAGAGAGAAAGAATATTGGATTTGCTCAAGGAGAGAGGAAGAAATTCTGTGGAAAATGCAGGAAACTAAGGCAGAATTGAGAGGAGACTTGGGTGACCTGTAGGGAATGGATAAAATGGAGGATGGGATGGCTGATAGGCTGACCTACTGCTAGAAGATATTTACTACATAAACAACTGACAGTCAACCAATGAGATTAAGTGAGCAATGGAATAAGTGTATCTAGAAAAACAGAGTTTTGTATCAAACTAGTCTAAACTATGATCTATGAAAGGAAATGCTGAGAAATGTTGTAAAAAAGGAAAACATGAAGGAATACTACTGTAAATAAAGAAATGAGCATGATGGAGAAGTTCAGAAGCAAAACAAAACTAGACTATTAACCAAAAAAACTGTAAACACTAGAAGTCCTATGAATGAGGAAAGTCTGTGTTTTTGGTGCAGCAAGAGGGTCTTTTCCTCAAAACATGGTCCCAAAGGGAGGAAGAGAGGTCAAGGCACTATTTCCAGAGTTTTTAATCTTTTATTTCCCACTACTTAACTTACTATGAAAGCACAAATGGAAGCAAACTATTGAATCATCAAAAGCAACCTATTCTTGACCATAAAATAAATTCATCTAACAGCAACCTAATCTACAAACTGAAATAAAGAATACAAATACAAGTAAAGAGGAGATTGGCTACTTGGATTGGCCCCTAACCCAAGAGCTTCAGCCCTCTGAAGTAACTCAGTGCTAGCTCAAAAAGGATTTCATCTTATTTCCAAAACAATAACAAGATTACATGGAACTGTAAAAATAGTAAGCTGGAAGTTGAGCATAGTTTACATAAGAAAAAGTACAACAAAAATCCAACAAAAATATGACCCTAGTGGGGCCCTAGGCCTCTCTACTTATACAAATGAAGCTACCAATAGCTCCCTTAAAATCAGGGAGGCTTGGCTCCCAAAACTTGAGATAATCATCAGTCATCCTCCACTTGCTCGGCTACCTTCTAGTGCATCAATTGGCTGCTTGTACTCCAACCTGAATGAAGGGGACTTCTAAGTGAGGAGTAATAAATGAGGGGGATTCCATCCTATAAGTCGTCTCCTCTATCCAGTTCGAGTTATTGCTACCATTTGTCCACTGGATCCTTGACTTTGACCTCAAAATTCATTAGTAATCTACATTAAACACATATTAGACCACATGGTATCATAACTAACTCAACTCACTCTATAAGCATAAATATAATCAGAAAATCATACAATAAGCTAAGAGAATGGTTGATTTGACTAAGTTAGGAGGTAAAATGAGCCCATATAATTACCCATTTATGAGGCTCATCTCTTACCACTAGTATTTTCCTCTTAAACTCTTCTAAGGCTCCCTTTCCATACAATCCCATTGTCTGTGGACCATGGGTATATATTTATACCCAACACGAGACTTTACAAAAGAAGGGAAAACAACCCTTTGACATCTTCGCACTCTGTGACCAAAAAATGTGGAGACTTTACATATTTATTCCAAAATTTGGGCCTTGTGCCCCAAAACATGGGCTTTTAGCCCCAAAACTGCCTCCTGGGGAAACTCGTTCCCAACAAGCCCCCAACACAAACATGGTGACTTGCCTTTGAGTCACTCTGGGGGCATAAAGATCTTGGTGTGAACACCCCCTAGCTCAACCTATATGACTGCTACCTCGGCGGTGCACTGTGCGGCGACCTGCATTATTTCCTCGACCAACTGCTCTGTTGCTGGCCCTACACTATCACCCTGAAGCTTCTGCTGAATCTCCTATAGACTAGCCAGCTTTCCTTCAATGGAGGCAATGATCAAGTAGGCCTCGTCTAACCAAGGCTTCAAGTGCACCTTCAACACTGCCTCTTTGTACTGAGCTATATCTACCCGCTCCTTGAATGCCTTGGCTTCCTATAGCTTCGCAAGGCTCTATGTGAGGGCAACAGTACACACTGTCCCTTTTACCTCATCATAGCATTGTTGCAGCTCTCATGCCTCTTCCTCCAACCTCTTCACAGTAGGGTCTTCATATAGGTTGGTTGGTACTTCAAACAACTCTTCGAAAAGTGTTGTGCAGTCCTCCACTACACTTTCTACTACTGCTATTGCCTCTGCTATAGCAGTCACACGCTTCTCCTTGACTTCCAGCAGAGTTGAAGGTTTGGCCCTCAACTACAATTCTTCAATTTGGAGGTTCATCTCCAGCTGAACCTTTGCCAATTCTATGCGGGTGTTGCGCACCCCCATAGCGAGTTTGTGAATGCACACATCTACAGCTCATTCGTTGGAATGGCCAACTTCAGGACCATTCAACATGCTTCCTCCATGACCTTAATCATGTGCTGATTCCAGTTAGTGAGTGTCATCATGAAGGTGATGGCAGAGTCTCGCTATACACATATCAAAGTATTTTTGATCTTCGTCTTGGTCATAATATGCAAAGTGTGTTGTTCGCGGGCCCTCATTTCTATGATCACCCCATCCTACAACAGGTGGAGCACCTCTCTAGGAAGCATTCCCAAGTTAAGCCCTACTCCTTTGAGTGTACTGACAGTGGGCCTATCAGCTTCAGTCTCTATTGTCAGCACCCCATCTGGAAGCACTATGGCTCGGGAATCCTTCGCACACAACATCTCGATGGCTTCTGAAGTACCAATGGCCAAAATGGTGGATGTCACGCAGGTTTGTGATGCCGAAATTTGTAGCTCTCACATATTCACCTAAATGGCCCTCAATGACTACTGTTGCTGCTGCTCAAACTTTTGCAGCAGTTCTGCGGTGGAATCTCACACTGTATCTCCAATGTCATCCAAATTCCCCTTTGTTAGGGTGATTGGGTCCATGGATGTCTTTCTGGCCTTGGACTTCTTCCCCGACCCTACCTTTTCTTGTCCCTTGGACACTTGATACAGAATGGAGGCATATGTGGGTCTGCCCTTCCCTACTCTGCCTCATCATCCTCTTCTTCCTCTTTTTCTCCGGAGGGTGACTTCTCTTTGTCAGAGCCATGCTCCTCTCCTCCTCTCTATCTACCTGTCTCCTGTGTGGTACCATAGTCTGCCTTAGCCTTATCCTCAGCCTCCTTTCTCCTTTTCTCATCCAGTAACTCCAAATTGAGATTGACTTAATCCTTCTTCCGCTGAGCGGATGTATTGTTGGATACGATGTTAACTTCGAGGCAATGTTCCATTCTGCCATCTAACTGTCAATAACCGCTTGAATTTCATCATCCATCGCCAAGTAGGGCATGTCATGCCACTTCTTCTCAGGGTCCTTCCGCACTCTTACGGATACATGGTGGAAATCAGCCTTAAACTCCATGTACAACTACAATTTATCAAACACATAGGAGACGGCCGTAGCTTGCGGTTGATGGCCATGTGCATGTTCATCTCCATCAAGATCCAACATATATTTTTGCCCTTGATCTGCTGAGGATCCTTGGTCACCCATAGTGAAGCGTACTTCGTGGCGTTAGGGAGGTCCCGTACAATTGAGGGAAATTGGCTATCTTCAGGTAGCTCCCAGGCTACCAACATGATGGACAACAACAACCATGCATAGTGGAAGGTCTTACTAAGATCCTGTGCCTCGCGGTAGTTAGCGAGGAACTCACTGCAGAGGTAGCGCATCCAATTAATCTAAACTCCCTCCCTGCATTGGGCCACTAGAGCTACAATGGGCATTGGTACTTCATCAGAGTGACAGTTTTGCATGACCTTCCTTGCCAATATCTGTGTGGCCATTTTGACTGCAGGGTCTGAAATAATTGTAATCACATAGCCACACAACTTATTTAGTAATCCAAACTTCTTTTTCATGGCATCTGTGAGGGCCAATTTGCTCACATTTCCACCAAACATCATAGACAAGTTATTCCCTAAATATGGGAGCCTCGTGATCCTATGGATCAATTTATTAGCGATGGGTATTGGCTCCTCTATCCATAAACACCCATCATGTACCAAGCACAACAACTGCTTGATTACCAACAAGGAAATGGGTGTGCGATTGTAGTGTGGCACCCATAACAAGTTGAGCAGGCCTACCTTATCCATGCCTTTGAGCCACTTCCGCGGTTCTAATGCCGTCATACTGGTGGTCTTATATAGGAAACGATGGATCAGCTAGTCTATCGCTGTTGATATCAAATTATGACTGTCACTTCCACTTAAAATCATTTTTTGATTATCATTTTTTACCATTTAACCTTCATATTCCAGCTATAACCATTAGAAACTAAATGATATGATGTCATTATCATTATTTTTAGCTTGAAATTAATTTTTGAAATTATTGTGTTAAAAATGACATTTTTCAGAAAATTACAAGAAGTTATGACTTCCTATAAATGCTCCATTGTTTGAAATTTTGCATAGCAGGTCGGCGAATTTGAAGATTGTGGGCATGAAGTAAAATGTACATGGATGGTGGATTACCTATCCACTTTCGGTTTTGAAGAAAATAGGTGTCCAGTCAATGCTGGTCAAACTGAGCCACTTCAGCAAAATTTCCAGATTTTGTGAAGAAAATAATATCTATTTTGAGAATTTTTGCATAAATGAAGGAACTGATTCAATTTTTACCTTCTTGGATGTAATTAATAGAATTTTGTTAGGATAATATGGATGAGGAATAGCTTCTTTTGTTATAAGATTCATGATAAATAAGCTATGGGAGAAGACTATGTTTTGCAACTAGATTTTGAACATATGAAAGTACAGTTTGTGCATTTTTAATCTCCAGATTTAATACAGACTTCACTATCGAGTTTATGCTTCCAGATCCAATAATCATACTCTTCTGAATCATTTTTTAGTGTGCTTGTGAAGTGTTGAAGGGCCCTCATCACTACGCTGATACACTCTGTTTTCAAGTTTCCTTACTAGTTGCATATTTAGATTTGAAAGTTAGAAGTTATTTTATGTGTTGTAGGAAAGGTTATGTTATTGAGATTATCAATTGAAAAGGATTTGCATTCATTGTGAAAAGAACCTTGTAAAAGGATTCAACCAATTCTGATATTGAAAATTGATATATATGCTTGCTGTCATACAATTTCCATATTTGCTTATTGGATTTGACTTTAAAGATAGTTGATCGTTTGATTTCCAAGTGATTCAGATTGTAATGGTTAAATTCAATTTGCAGTTTGATAAGTAACACTTGTAAAGAGATTCAACTATTATTGGTTTGCAACATTACTCATCTTATACACTATTTGATTTAGTTAGTTATAGAAATTACTTTGGATTGTTATGATTGGGAAAGGTTCTATTAAGACATATTCTTGTAAGGGAATCATAGGTTTTTTAGCCAGTCATTAATACTCTGTCTTTTTTTTTCCTGTGTAAGGCTAATTCTATTAAAAGAAACAAAATATATAATTACAAAGAGGCCATAACCTCAGCCGTTATCAACGAAGTCCATCAGGAGTATCTAAACTACCCCATATTTGGGGAAACCATTTTCCACAACAAAAAAACCATACAAATGACTGGACCCAACACCGAAGAAACCAGAAGAATTTTTGGCACAGCACAACATGACACAGCTGAAATTATGACAAAGCTGCCTATCATTTAGACAAAAATAAAAAACAACAAGTGACTGGACCACACCAGTCAGCAGCGGGGACTTGAGTTAGCGCGTGGGTGGCAGTGGATACCACATAGCTTCACTTGGGTTCATCCTGGTCAGGGGTCTCCTTGACAACGCGACAAGTGTACCGATACCAAACCTCGTCCACCTCCGCCATGCCGCCTTCCTCCATGCCACCTGGTGGCTCCCTCACAGGAAGAGTGCCACTCGACCTACCGTCCATAGCCATCAGAATATAAGCACCAACTAAGCTACCGCCTGGTTGTCAAATGTCTCCAGTATGTCCTCCTCCTGAATGCAGTCCTCCATGTTGAATTCCCCTGCCTTCTTCTGTCGAGAGCAGCCTAGAGTCGTGACCAATTCCCTGATTGCGTTCCTCCTGAAGCTGCATTTTAGAGTTTCTCACAGGAGCGTTGTGCTGCTCATTTTCTTCCGAGAAGACAATGGTAACGTTGGCAGTGATGATAGGCTTGTTCAAGTTGCTCTAGAACTTGAATTGAGTCGAGTGAGGGACCGAACTAGGGTGTAGAGGAAAAGTGGTTGTATGAAGCCTAAAATCTCTGCGCTCGTCAAATGAAGCCTGCACATGACCCTGGCCACTGCGAGATTGAGGAAAATGTCTGTGAGGCGGGCTGGAAGGGGGAGAATTTTCATGTCGAGGATGTGGAGAGTTAGGTTCAGAGCTCTGCACTGCCTATGAGCAAGTGCTGCCACCGCGGGTACTGCCTCTGCAGCTCCTCATTCAGTGACAGACCATATGAGTGTGGTGGGACTGGAATTTAGCAGGAGAGAAAGCCGGGAAGGATACCAAAGTATGAACAGAGGGTGATTGGGCAAGATTCAGAGGGCAATGCCTGGAATGGGAATAATGATGCCCATTTCCAAGGTCAATAGAGCACAAAAGCTAGCAGAGTCTTTTGGTAACAGTTCTACTGCAGGGATTTCTAGCAAGGGGTGGGAAAATGCTGAGGGAGGAGGGAAGACTGAGGGGTTGAAGGGTTTCATGTCAAGGAAAACCATGTTCGGGTCTCGGCCTGAGTGGCCATTAAATGTTGCATGCGGGCGGGCCTGCGCTCTTTTTAGGTGGACTTGGGATGGTGTGCTGGCCATCATCTGTCAGGTCTGAACGCCACAATTCCATCGAGTCTCCATTAAATGCCTCAGTGGTCACCCACATCTGGGTGTGCTTCTTCTTCCTATGCCATTTCATTCTTCACTAGTTCCTTATATTCCAATAATTGGTGTTCAGTGGCTAGTGTAGAAAGCAAACCTGTATGGAGATACCTCCCACTTTCCACTCCTATATTAGCCAATAGGTCAGCCACTTTATTTCCATCCCAACATATGTGCTTGAGATTGACCGCTCTGTGGGAAGAGAGTGAGATTTCAATAAGTTCTAGTTGACTTGCTAATCTCCAACCGTTGCTTGGTTTTCTTGACATTGTTCCATGCAAAATTTTATTGACCATATATATAAGGATCTATGAATCGCCTTCTATAACGAGCGGGAAAAAACCATGATTTTGAGCTAGAAGGAGTCCTTGCCATAATCCTTATATTTCTGCTGAGGTATTAGTATCCCATCTACTTGAGCCTAAGTATGATAGAAGGGGAGATCCCTTATGATCCCTGAATATTCCCCTGAATCCTGTTTTGCCTGGATTCCCTTTCGAGGCTCCATGAAAGTTTAGCTAGATCATGTGACGAGGAGGAGGAATCCACTTATCTGGTGTCCTGCTCTTAGTTGGAGTTTTTCCTTTGATTATCATCTCTTGATTCCACTGAAGGTTCCAGTTTTCCCATATGTTTTGTTCCTGAGGGAGGCAGGGAAAATCTCCTCATGCCATGTTTGAAGGAGTAAAGTTTCCTTGATATTTTGACATACAATATTCCAAAGATTTTCCAAGGGCGAGGAGTGGTCCTTGAAGATTCACCAATTTCTCTCCTTCCATATTGTCCACATGAGAAAGCCCAGAATAAGCTTCCATAAGGAGTTTAGAATCTTGCTTTTAAATGGTTCCGAGCCTAATTGCGAATAGTGGATATGATATCTCCTTAGATCCGTCCATCCTTTTTACATATAAAACTGGCTTTTTCCCAGAGCTTTATTGCTAGTAGACAAGAATGCATAAGATACTTAGTGGATTCCTATTCTTACTTATATTTGGGATGGATGGAGGGGCCGTGGAAGTTTCTCTTCTGGGGATTATCCCACGTAAGGATTTTTGACATAAAATCCATAGAAAGGTGGAAACTTTTGGCCAAAGACTGGGGTCCCAGACTTTGTTCCAGAGAGGATCTTTGATGGTTTGTTCCTTTATGATAATGTTGTAGGCCTCCCGAGAAGTGAAAGTTCCTTTTTCTTCATAGCCCCATCTAAGAACATCCTTTTTATCTAAATATTGTATTCTTCTTTTCGTTAGTTTTGTACCAAGAGTCTGTTGAGATGAAGCCGTTCCATGTCTTAAGATGTGGTCCATGGGAAGCCATTGCCTGTACCCCTGTGTTGTGGAAGAGTGCTGAAAAAGCTTGACTTTGTCAGATGTCTGCATTGCCTGCTCCGGGATTTGATGAGGTAAGATCAAGTCATTTAACTTGGGTTGCTGCTGCAAAGAATATTCCCAAAACCTTACTTTGTTGCCATCCTTAACTTCCCAGAAACTGTGCTGTTGGATTAAGATCTTGTGTTGCTTGGCTGCATTCCAGATTAATGAACCTAGACTGACTTCTGAAATTCGTATTAGTTCTTATGTAGGTCGATTACTGGCATATTTTTCTGTCCATAGGGTGGCCTACGGGGTAAATAGCATGGTAAGCCACTTCCACCAAATGCAAGCATCCGTGACCACGTTGCTATGATAAGGATCTCAAAGTCCAGTTCCACCTGCAAGCTTCGGTAGACAAACTGTGTCCTGTTTAACCAGAGCCCATTTACAGTTTTGTCCTGAATTGCCCCACAGAAAAGATCGCTCGAGATGTTTGATTTCTCTAAGAACCCCTTTTGGTCTAACTAGGATTGAGAAGAGATACAACGGCATGGATTGGAGAATCGCCTTAATTAAGACTAGACGACTTGCGATATTGAGGTCCCCATGATTCCAGGAGGAGTGGCGCGCCTCCAGTTTTTCTAAGAGCATCCTCCAAGATGAGTGTTTCAGAGCAGAGTCAGTCATGGGAGCACCAAGATATTTGGAAGGGAGAGCAGCAATTGTGAATCCAAGTATGCGGGCAATGGAAGCTTGGGTAACAGTAGGGGTATGAAAAAATAAAATTTGGGATTTGGCTTTATTTATTCTAGTGCCAGAGGCATCCGAAAAGTCTGTCAATAGAGATTTGAATTGACGTGCTTCCAGGATTGAAGGATGACCAAAAAGCATGTTGTCATCCACAAATTGCTGGTGGGTAAAAGCAGGGGTGTTAGGAAAGGAAAGAACTATTAGATGCTGGGATTGTAGAGCATTTTTAATGCTTCAACCAAGACCTTCCGCCATAATAACGAAGAGGAAAGGGGAGAGAGGGTCTCCTTGTCTAATTCCTTTGGAAGGATGGAAAGGAAAGGAGAGGAGGGAATGCCAATGATCAAAATAGAGAAGAAGGAGGAAGATATGAGACTCATTACCCATCTTACCCAAGGGAGAGAGAAACCAAAGGCAATTAGAGTATTTTGAATATATATCTAGCTTAAGTTAGCAAAGGCTTTTGAGAGGTCTATTTTAAGTAGCATACCTAACTTTTTGGAGTGTTTCAGGGAGTGGATGATTTCATGAGTAAGGATGATGCCATCCGTAATCTGCCTTCCTTCCAAATATCCGAATTGCTTAGGCGAAATGGGAAGGGGTAGCAACAATTTTAGTCTTGAGGCAATGATTTTGGAGACGATCTTGTAAATGACATTACATAGAGCAATAGGCTGGTATTTGTCAGGGGTACGGGGTTGAGCTTCCTTGGGAATGAGGGCGATGAAGGTGGCATTCATGGCTGGAAGAATCCACCGCAAAGTTCTCGATTCCTCAATGGCCTGCGAGACTTCCTTTTTTATCAGCTCCCAGAAATTGTGGAAAAAATTAGATGTAAAACCGTCAGGGCCAGGTGAGTTCCCTTCCTTCAATTGATGTATTTCATTTCCCACCTCCTGTAAGTTGACTAGCCTGAGAAGGAGTTGATTTTGCTCCTCTATGATGACTTTGCAAATATTCTTTGTTATTTTTTCTATGGCCTGCGATCTGTTAACCTGTGGTTCTTGATGAGCCTACTTGAAGTAGTTGAGAAGTTCATGCTCGAAATCTTCATGTTTTTCCACCTTTACCCCCTACTCATTTTGGATGTGAGTGATGTTGTTATTCATTCTTCGTTGATTAGTAGTTCAGTGGAAAAATATTGTGTTTTTTTCTCCTTGATTTAGTCATATAATTCTCGATTTTTTCCCCCAGAGCATTACTTCCTGTTTTGCCCTCTCCGATATCTAAGATTCAAGAGACTTTTCCTGTTCTGAATATTCCTCTGATCTGCCTTTTGTGATTATTCTTTGTTGTAGTCATTTCATGTCTTGATCGAGAGAAATTTGAGCTTGGAATGTTACCAAATGAAGAATGGTTCCATTGTTTGATTTTACTCTTGAGGTTTTTAAGCTTCTGCTAAAATTTAAAGATTTTTGAACCATTGGGAGGAGAGAAATTATTCCATTCCAAATTTATTAAGTTGATGAAATCTGGATGTGTCATTCAAAAATCCTCAAAGCGAAATGGCCGACGGGTTGCATTGCCTGGTCGTGACCATTGTAGAGAAATTGGCCAGTGATCAGATCCTGAGAGCGGCAGTATTGAATCTAAGAGGTCTCCTCATAGATGGATTACGTTGTCTGAGAGTAAAAATCTGTCCATACGAGAAGCAAGCTAATGCAAACCTACTCTTTTATTATTCCAAGTGTAAATTCCATTATTGAATGGCATGTCAATAAGCCAATTGTTTTGAATGAAATCTTTAAAATTTTTACTTTCCTTGTCTAGTCTGTTCCTTCCGCCCTATTTTTCTTCCAGCTTGGTTATCATATTGAAGTCTCCCATAGCGATCTAGAGCAGATGAGTTCTTTCATCATTGATTAAAGATAGGCTATTCGGAATGTCTACCTTGTACATAGCCTCCTGGGGAAACTAGACATTGGTTAAATGACCGTGTAGATTGGTCCCTGTGATGTGGAAATTAGCTTGAATGAAATGCTTGTTTTCATGTATGTTATTGAGCATAATGGGTTGTGCGTCTCAAATGATTGCCAAGCCACCTGAAGCACCAGAGGCATCCACCACAACTGCAAGACTACCTGGCCAGAATTTTGCAGCAGTTCAGTCCATAGAGGTAGAGTTGCATTTGGTTTCTTGCACAAAGAGGATTTGAGGCTTCTCTTGTTGTATCATATTTTTAATCAGTCTGCATTTCCCGTGGCCATTGAGCCCTTTGATATTCCATGATATTAGCTTCATGATGGAATGTTGGGGAGAGAGTTGTAATACTTTGTAAGCTTGGAGTATCTTCCAGACTCCACCAGCATTTCCCCGATGTGGATGGTTCATTGGAGATCCATTTTCCTTCCTCTATTTTTGTTGTCTTTGGTAATATTTTTCCCATCCCAAATACCTCCAGTCTTAATGCCTAGGGATTTTTACCGTTGTGCCCTTGAGAGGATCACTTCCAGATTCTCCAGCCATCTCTCTAGAATTTTGTCATAATTTTTTGTTTTGCATGCCTGCTCTAGGCCAAGTATATCCAGATCCCCAATATATATGCTTTCTGTTCCTCTTCGATGTGTTGGGTATCACTTATACCTTCTGTTGTTTCTTTTGCCATTGTAGAAGCAGGCTACATGTTATCTACCTCCATTCCCTGAGAGTTCCATGCTGGGACTTTACGCGGAGACAAAGAGGAAAGATTTGTGGGTAGGGTATCTTTTTGGGATTTCTTGGAATCAAAATGGGTAAATTGCTTGTCCATCTTGGGTTCCTCCTCTGAGGGGGCGAGGTTTTAAAAGTTATAACCATCTTGGCAGGTCAACATTTTAAAACTATTGCTCATAGAAGGATTGGATGAATTGGCATGAGGCATCTTAGGGTTTGAAGTAGGTTTCTTATGGTTTTTCCTATGATTGGTGACTTTAGTGAAGCCATCCGGATCAGGCTTATCAAAGGGAGAGGGGGTCGAGGGTTTCTGATTTAAAGAATAGTCACGAAATAGATGGCCAAGGGCATGGCATCTCCTGCATCTAAATGGGACATGTTCATAATCTATTAACTGAACCCAGTCAACATCGTCATGATAGAGACTTACCACATCCAGAAGTTCCTTGTTGAGATGCATATAAATGTAGATTTGGGCATATGAAGTGTATCTTTGAAGTTTTGTCTCCTCTGCGATTTTGATGAATTCACCGAGACCATTTCCAATGTCTTGTAAAGACTCTTTGTCCTAGTATTCCAGAGGGAGTGAATAGAGACATATCCAGACTGGTGCCCAACTGAGATCTTCTTTGTCTGGATTAAATTGCTCAACCCAGTCCCTCAGATATAGGCCAACTGCATTGAGGAAATAGGGCCCTCCATCTAGGACTCTGTTTCGGTCCTCTAAGAAGTTAAAGATGGTCGTGAAGAATCCTTTAAGCCCTAGATGCAGGGTTATGTGTCCTTTCAGCTTCCACTTAGCTGCTATCCAACCATGAAACGCTTTTTTAGTTTTCCATAGTCCTATGAATTTTCCTTTTAGGGCATGATCTCTCATGTAGTGGATCTGAGCATTGATTCGGTGACTTAGAAGCTCTATCTTTGGGTTCTGCAGCAACCGGCTTACAGGTGGTTGATGTGACTTGGGGATGCTCTTTGTCATCTGTCTTGGTATTTTGTGGATCCATTTCTGCTCTAGATCCATTTTGTTCAGTGTGTCTGGTACCTTCCTCATGCATTTGAGGAGTTTAATTTTCACTGGAGATAGGCTCAGTGTCATCCCCCTGGGGGGGATTCATGATGCGTGCGACTCTCCTTGTCATTTATGGTTTATCGTATTGCTGGCAGTAATGATAGTAGTGCAGAGGTCTATACAGGTCTACCGTCACAGGTTCTTAAACAGCCCTAAATCGCCATTCCACCAAACTTGCTCTACTCTTTTAGTTGAGAGGAGAAAATTCCTCTGCTGTTGTTACCTAGGCAATCAAAATTTCATTAGATTTGTTTTGTCTAAGTTGATGCTTAAGTGATTGAAAAGACAAAGAGGCTCTTCTAAAAGAGCATGGTTAATTTCATTCACCAGGCCGTTATTAGAACCTTAGATCCTTCTAGATTTGTATAATTTAGATGAGCACCTCTAAGTGTACTTTCCCAGGTCGCTAAAAGAATTAAGAGCTTAACTTACCTTCGAAAGTAAAGACCAAACAATCACCAAGTGAGGGAATACCGCAGTTTCAGCTAAGTCTCGGTCCTCCAATTTCAACATTGGAATCTACCGTAAGCACAATCCTTCAAAAACAATCTTTTCCTGTAGCAGAGGTGTGTATAAGGTGAGCTTGTTCTCATCAATGTCCTTAGGTACCTTGGTCTTCCCCATGCGTGGAGGGACGTACTCAAGCAATTTAGCAATGGGGTCAAACCCCTCAACTTCAACATCCTCTGTTTCTATACTAAGATCCTCATCATCCATTGGGATATCCTCAATTTCTTCCTCCTCGAGTTCTAGGTTAATTATTTTGCCCTTTTCCTGAGCTGTGGGCTTGTCCTTTGGTGGGTTTCTCCTATGTCACATGCACACTGATGGTGTCATGACCTGCTTTCCTTTATTACCTTTCGCACCTTCCTAGGTCTTGGTAGGCCTTGGTCTAGGCGACCGTGGTGACTTTGGTATCTCTGCAACCTCCAGAGCAGTTCCCTCTGCTTCCATAGCAACCTCTGGCATAGCCCCTTTGGCTATCACTGCTTCCCCAATATCTATAGTTTTTGTTGGTGACGACATGATGCTATTTAACAGCTCTTGTGTCTCCTTTGGAAATTTCTCAAATGCCAAACTCGCTATCAGATCTTTAGAGAATTCATGGTTCATATGTGTTTGAGAGCTCAACAACTCAATCCTCGAAATGGCAAGTGTTCTTCGTTGGGTAGCCACATGTAATTTATAGCCAATTTTGAATTCAAATCTGACTGTTCCCCCTAACATCAGTTCATTAATGCTAAATTCGTGGCAGATTTTGAAGGATCTCACCCATAAATTTCATCTTAAATGTCACCCTCCCGCTCCATTTAGATGTTTTTTCATTGTCAAATCATGAACAGTGACTTAAACTGTCACTTTTTGGCTGACCTAGGGAGTTTTATCTTAGGTAGTGCAACCTTCTACGTGCTTGTGTGGTCTTTGTCAAATCTCCTCATTCCGTGTAGCTTCTTCATCGCGCAGTTCCCCAACTTGGGTAGTGTAGTTTATAGTCCTGTGCCTCCTTTCAGCTGCCTAGAGTGCTAAGACTCTGCTAGCTTCATATAGTCACCTAGCTGGATCACCAATATATGGCTTCAATCGGCTACCATTCCCCTTTCCTGGGAAGGATTCCCCATTTAACTTAACCAAATAAACTGCTCCATCGTCTGTAATCTCTTTGATGACATAGGGCCCCAGCTAGTTCATCCTAAATTTCCCTGGAAATTTATAAAAAATTGCTATCATATAGAAAAACCAGATCATTTACCTTCAAGGTGCGTAGTTTAATGTGACATTCAAGCCATGCCTTTTCACGCTCCTTTTGAACTTGTTGATGAAGTCCAGTTAGAAATTAGTCCTCCTCAAGCTTTGTTAGATGCACGAGCCTCTCTTCCAAGGCACTGTGGTCCACCATTCCGGTGAGTGTTGCTATGCACAAACTAGGTACAATGTATTCCATCGGCATCACAACTTCTATGCCATACACAGGTCTGAAAGGCATTTTCCTAGTCAACTTCTTGCAATTCGTTTTGTAGGCACATAGAACTACTCGTACGTGCACATCCTAGTCACATCTGTGAACATTGCAGACCTTTGCCAATGCATTCTCCAGTATCTTATTGAATGCTTCCACCATCCCATTGTCCTGCGGGTGATAAGGCATGCTCTTATGATGATACACCTGAAATTATTTTGTCATCGCACTGATTGTTTCATTAAGTGCATATCACAATCGCCCATCAAGATATTTGGATAACAAAATCTCATGAATACGTATTAAAAAAAAAATTCACTACTATCGCGCGGTACAGTCCTTCATAGGCTACACCTCTGCCCACTTGGTCAAGTACTCTGTCATGGTGATCATGTATCATGCACCTATTTTTTTCCCTAGAGGCTGAATTGGTCCCATAAAGTCAATCACCCATTTCTGAAATGGTTGCAATGTCACCTATGGTATCAACGATAGTTCATCCCTCCGCAATGGCCTACCAGTCCTTTGACATGCATCACAGGCCCTACAATATTCTTTCACATCCTTTTGCAGAGTTGGCCACCACAATCAAGCACGTAGAACCTTCTACGCTATCGCTTTTCCTACATAATTTCCTCCTGCATCTCCTCCATGAGCCTCCACAAGGATGCTGCTTCACTCAAAGTCAGGTACATAGTGTCACAATATTTCGTCAGACCCCATTTTGTACAAATGTCTTGCAATGATGGAGAAATCTACTATGTGCACTACTAACTCCTTCTTATAATGGCTTGTAAACCCTTTTGGAGCAGTCCCCACTGTCAGGAATGTTATGATATCATCAAGGTGACTATCTGTGACATGTACTACAAAGAGCTACACGTCAGGTAATCCGACCTCCAAATTATTGGGCTCCTCTCCCGTTTCGATGCATGATAGATGATTTGGTCTTGCATTCAATTGTTCAGGATTCACAATAGCTTCAAAATCATACTTCTGGAACAATAACAACCACCTAGAGATCTCTCCCCTCCCCCCCCAACACAGGCTTAATAACCAGGTTTTTTAACATAGGATGATCTGTATACATCTTAACATGTCCACCCAGCAAATAGTGCCTGAACTGTTGGAGCGCATATACCATGGCTAGTCATTCGCGCTCTATACTGGAATAGTTCTTCTCATCCTTGGACAACTTCCTACTCATGAATGCTATAAGATGGTCTGATTCTCCCTTGCCCACCTGTGTCAGCATGGCCCCTAGCACAATACATGAGGCATCCATGTGCACGTGAAATTCCTTCTTCCAGTCTAGAAAGACTAGGATTGGTGCGGTGATCATTTTCTCTCTCAACATGTCCAAGCTCTTCTACCATTCATCACTCCAACAAAACGTAGCATCCTTTTTCAACAACTTTTCCATGGGCGTGGTGATCTTGGCATAGCCCTTGTTGAACTTCCTATAGTATCCGGTATGCCCCAGGGTTGCGCACAACTGTTTCACATTCCTTGGCGCCTCCACGTTGATTATCACCATGGTCTTCATGGGGTCTACCATAAATCCCTGTCTGCACACCACATGCCTAGCAGGATCCAAAAGCGACACAAAACAGACACTTCTTCAGATTGAGCACAATTTGGTACCTTTGACATGTACCTAGCATTAAGCGCAAACTTGCCACATGACGCTTGACTAATCCAAACACTATCCAATTGTCAAAGTACACCTCCACAAACTTATGAATGAAGTCCTTCAATGCTGCAATGGCTACGTGCAAAAGATTGTTGGCACATTCTTCAGCCGAAAGGGTATTACAATATACTAAAAACATCCCGATTCTGTCACAAAGGTCATCTTGATTCTATCTTCAGGCACAATTTTGATCTAATGATACCCAGAGAACCCATAAGTGAAATAGTATGCTTCTTGGATACCTACATTGTCCATGACTTCTTCGTTGAATTGGGTCAGGAAGGGGTCATGCATGCAAGCATTATTCAGCTTCTGGAGATCCACGCATATCCTTCTTCTTTCTATTTCTTTTCCTGAACCACTATTGGGCTTACCCAATTGGATTTCTCTACTGGTTAAACAATTCCTATTGCGAGCATCTTATCCAACTCAGCACAAACCCTTTCCTTATACTTAGGATTAAGGCAGTAAGGTCTTTGTTTTACAGGCTTCACGTCTATTTTCAGGGTCATATTGATGACACCCATGTCTCCTATTATCCCTTTTAGATCGTAAAACCTTATGGGAACAAATCTTGATATTCACGGAGGATCTCAACGACCTTGTCTACCATTGCATCATCCCAATAGTCCTCCATCTTTGCAAATTTCGGTTCTGCCTCTGTGCCAATGTTGACCTGCATGGTTTTTGGCGATGTGGTTATCTTAGGATCCTTTATTTATGTATCTTCAACCTTGCAGTGACCTTTATTTTCCCAAATATTAACTCTTCAGGGATCCTCGTATTCTTCTTCAATAACCAGGTTATAGCACTCCAGTGCATGGCTCAGTTGGGTAGTCCAATCAGGTTGGATTGGGTCCAAAGGATCTTGCAGTATCATAAAAATTGTTGCTTTAACCTCCTATAGTGCCGCATCAATACAGTCAAACCCATCCTCAAAACTGAACGTCATTAAAAATCAATGGCACATGATTTCCCTTTATTTAGTGCCATGGTGGAGCTTGATTTCCAAATACTAATTCATTAGTATGACCCCCTGGGTATGACAAAACAGATGCACCCATTTAGGCTAGGGCTCCATAGCATAAGCCTTATTCAACTTAGCCAGGTGATCATGCGGGTCATCTCTTCCATCATACTTATCCGTCATCCATGCTTTTGGCTTCCCAAAACATATTCTCATCATCATTCTATAGTCATGCCAATCACTAAAACTATCCTTGTGCGTACCCCGCCATCTTGCAGGCGTAGCGTGCAGTACCTAGTCTAAGGTCTGGAAGTGATGTTTATGTAGTACTTCTCTTTCAAATGCCTCCAAAAAGCAACCAAAATCAGTTATCCCATCATAATGATGTAGATCCCTAACTTTAGATGACACACAATGCAATGACTTGGTCATCATATTACAATGCAGCGTCGAAACTTCATGCAACCGGTTCTACTAATGCTCCAATTCTTCATCTGAATCTAACGTGTAGGAGATTTCGTGATCCCATGCAATGCATCAATCTATTGTCAGATTCACTGAATCCTAGTCTCACATCGTTATCTTATAAATCTCCTCCAAATCGTCATTGCTTTCATTTCTCAGATTGTTTCTGTATAGTGTGGTCCCTCTATGGGATCTAGTGTCACCACAACACGGAGAAACTTGTTTTAAAATATCCCCTTCTACTTCTTCAGGTTAATTACCCCATTCATGTTAGTGGCCTAATCGATTCCAAGGAGCGGAGGGTAGGAATTTCTATCATCCACAATCTCTATTACCTCAAATCCACCAGTGCGCTTGCACCCTTGATGTCAACTCTGACCCCTTGCAACCTCCCCATTGGCATAATTTTCTATTGATTCACCATTCTTAACTGTATGAGACACCACTGGAGCACAAGTCTCCCCATTCTTTCCCAGGTCTATTTTGGAAAAACATTTGCATCGGAATCTAGATCCAGGATAACTTGGTCCATCTCGTATTCCCCTATCTACGCGGTGAGTCTCATCTGCCACCCTATCCTTGCCTTGTTCTTTCCAAGCTTCCTGAACAAACGTGGTTCACTAGTAGCACCATCCTTACCAGCGCACTGATTGATCAGTTTCTGTAGGCCCTTTGTTTGGTCTAAAATGCAGATGCAAATTAGAGTTTAATTTAATGTCAACCCAGGAAGGTAAACTTAGAAATGCTTGTCTAAAATATATAGATCTAGAAAGATTCCTAATTTGTCCAAGATCTTAAAGTCCCCTTACAAGAACATATTCATTAAGATCTCTTTCAATAACTAATCAAACCTAGATCTAACAATTGTTTGAGATCTATGATTCTCTTACAAGAACATATTCTACAAGATCTCTTCCAAAAATTAGATCATCTAATAAGAACTTAAAAGCTGAAATGAAGTAAACCTAGATCTAATCATTGTATGAGATCTTATGGTTCTTTTACAAAAACACTTTCAAATAAGATCCTTCCAATATTAGAACATTTAATAAAACTTGAAAGCTGAAATCAAACAAAAAAACATAAAACAAATTATACCTAAAATAAGCAAATAAGCATGCAAGTGAGGCCATGGGGGCCCTCCATAACTCCACAAGCACACCACTTCAATGGAGACTCAAATGTAGAAGCAAAATTGAAGTATGATCCTTTATTCCAAAATCTCCATTACAAACCAACTCTAAGATTACAACTCTAAGCTTCTAAGATTACATACTCCAAAATTCTAAGATTACAAAAACTTCAAGATTACAAAACTTCAAGATTACAAATGGAGGAGATTGTACTCCTATTTATACAATGGGATGAGTAACAAACTCATAATGATCATCCACTAATCTCTCTTTTAGTTCCATACATCTCTCAACCATCTAGACACATAACCCCCTTTTGTCCTTGATCTTCTCCATGAGGTTTATCTCTTCAAATTCGAATTTGATCCTTCAAGGCCACATAAAGGTGTCTTGTAAGCTTCCTTGGCACCTACACATGTCACAAAAACAACCCACTTTCCATATATAAAGTAAAATATATTATTTTGTAACATTTAATCAAGAATTTCTCTCAAAAATGCTTAAAAATAAATAATATTTGAAAAATATAAATGAGACCCATTAATGGTGAATAATAGGGAAAATGGAGTGACAAGGTGGTGAATAGTGAGTGATATAATGGAAGCATAGGTGAAAAATGTATGGTAATGAGTGATATTTGCATGACATTTTGAAACCCGAACACCCTTCACAGCCTTACTGTCAGGGAGCGGCCTCATGCAGGTCTCCAAGAATGTGGTAATCAAGGATGAGTCCATTTCTTCTTTCTCCTAACATCTGGAGGTAGAGGCCTCAACGAAGCTTTTCTTTGCTTCCATAAATGTTTCTTTTTCGTGTTGAAAATCAAACCCAGTCTCCTTTTCTAGTGCTTTGCAGACCCATTAACCTTCTGTAGGTTTCTTCCATTTATCCTCCCCAGTCGTGGTTCTGTTTTGTAGCATAATGTTTATCTTAGGGTCTTCCTTGTCATCCTCAGCCCTCATCATCTAGAGGTTTTGCGTCAGCTGCGGAGGCTACTCTCCATTTTTGGGAATCTTAGCCAACAATGTTGGGCAATCTTTAGTTGCATGGTCAAACTAAGTATAGTAGAAGCATCACAATCACATTGGATTTAGACAATCCCTCACGTAGTGTCCTGGGCCTTCACAATTGTAAAACATTAGTTGTGCTTAGCCTCTCCTAGGCCCTCCTCCACCTCAGCCTTAGCCGCACCGCTGATACTCACCTAGCGCTCCCCAAATTTCTTGGTCTAGAGGTCACGCTTCTATCTGCACTTTGTATGTGGGTGTGCTATCCATCATCAATTCGTAACTTTGATAATTGCGCTTGTTATGCCCTACTGAGTGACAAAAATTGCAGAATAGTTGTTGCGATGTTTGTACAAATTTCTGTAGCAAATGGAGATTTTCAATCATATGTTTCCCTGCTACCTGACATATAGAACACCATAGCACAAGCCCTGCACTTGGCCTTGTCGCATCCTTCAGTCGTAGAGGCATTGGTCCTCCTGCTGTAACATAGTTCGCAAAAACTGGGCATTGATCCTTCTCATGCCCCTAACCCTTACATTTTATGCACCAAATTTCTTCGTGTGCCTCTGGCCGAGAAGTTTTGTCCTGCTTTGGACTTTTCATTTCAAGACAAAGGTTTTGCAACTGTGTATGAATCTATTGAACCCCCAAATTTGGATCTTGCATCGGGGTTCCATGTAGTCTCATTTCAATCTCCAAGCCTTCTGCCTGAGTCATAACCTTATGTTGTGACAGTGCAACGCTTAGGTGAGGCAGGAGCGAATCCACAAACCATTCGCAGTGCTACCCATCCATCTAATTCATATCAGCTTCGTGGATTTTACACTTCAATCTGTTATCTAACTCCCAAGGTGTCTCACCTGGTTTCATTGTGATTTCCTTGAATCCCACAATCGATTGCACTTCAGACTTACGCATATTGAATTATTTATTCAGCGCGGTTTGGATCTCTGCCAGCATAGTTGCCTAGTTATCATTAGAGTACTTTATGTACCAGGTTAGCACACGATCCTGCAAAGCACTAACCAACATTGCCTTATTCATGTGATCCATGACTCCCTCAACTTTCCATACAACATATATGATGAACCAAAATTAGTCTGAGTCGTTATTCCCTACGCCCTTGAATACAAGTAGTTTTATGGAGTTCACCATATTGAACAATGGAGGTGGCGGTGGTGTGGGTGATGGGGTGAGCATTGGAGGTGAGGATGGAGGTGGTGTGGATGGATGTGATGAGGGTGGAGGCAGTGTAGGTATTTGTGGGAACGCTTGTCTTATCAATTGACTAGCACTCAGGTGAGAAATATGTGGTGTTCCTTCGTCATCACTTAAGGGAGGTCCGATCAGTGGGCTATACTCAGGACCTTTTCCTCCTCCATCCTTGGAAGGTTTTCCACTTCACGTAGCTCCAAGCATCAAGCTAACCACATAATCCTCTGTTCACATAAGAGCATATTAATCCAAGTACTCAATGATTTTAAATACTTACCTCGCAATCCTTTGAGGAAGTGGTGCTCTACTTTGCTATAACTGACAGAGGTATTGACCACAAACTCTGTCACAAATCCTCCTATGATGCAGTTGAGCCACTGGTCGATAGTGCACATGATCTTATCTTCAGAAGCTTCCAACCTATTTACTAGCTCTGGTGTCCAAACAATCGGCTTGTCAAGTGTCCACCTTCCTTGGTCATCTGCCAACTTCGGATCCACTCATATAATTCAACTGGGAAGGAACAAAGAAGATTTCGTGTATTTCTATGTATAGGTATCTGTCCAACCACTATTCTTTCTTCAATCATAGGTTCCTATTAAATTGCACCATGAATTCATGGATATTTCTATCAAACTAGGTTTCAATTTGTTTCTTAGTTGGATTCCAATGATACGACATCATGCATCTTTCATGCAGATCTTGGTCTTAGCAAACCATGTGTTGGATTGATGGGCCCTAACCCAAGTTGAACATTAGCTATCCAAGCAAATCCCTACACTATTTCCCCTTTTGGCATCAGCTCGCGTAGCGTAGGCCAAAGTCTCACCTGAAGTAGTATGGGGGGATGCTGGAACCAAGTTTCCGCACCCTGAGATGGTCAAAATGTCGATCAATACTTCCTGATCCTGCCTTCATGAAGATTGATAAGATTTTAGGGCTTATCATTGTTCTTTCTCTTCCATCCTTCAATACCTCCGCGAAGGTACCCAACTGACCTTCGTGCAGCCCTAACCCAAGGTCTAGGCACTTACATGCCTTTATGGCTACGTTACTGTATAAGTTCCCAAGTTATCTTAAGTGTTACATAATATTCCATGCATTTAGAATTATCTTCGTGTAATCCTATATTCTTTCTCGCATTTAGTTAATAGATATAATCGAATACATTCGCGCATTAAATAAGCATTATAATGTAAACCTAGATCATTTCGTAATATAATCAGATGCATTAAATAACAACAAAATATACAATGATTTTCAGAATACTTCTCTTTATTATATCTCAAGTTCATTATAGACTCTATCGACCCTGCGCACACAGTTGTGGGGGTATACGTACTCAGCTGCAGACTTCCATGCCAGGCCTCTGCCCACTCAGCTATCAAGCCTTTACCTATGCTAAGAGCTAAGAACACTTAGAAATTCTTACACAAAACTCTTCTTACCACTACTATTTCCCTCTTGAACTCTTCTAAGGCTCCCTTTTTATACAATCCCATGGTTCGCAGACCATGGGTAGATATTTATAGCCGACATGAGCCTTTACAAAACAAGTCTAGAAAACCATTTTACATCTTTGTGCTCCGTGACAACAAAATGCGGAGACTCTACAAATTTATTCCAAAATTTGGGCCTTATGCCCAAAAACATGGGCTTTTAGCCCCAAAACGCCCTCTTGGGGGAACCTGTTCCCAACATATATCCTATAAAATAGCATTATGAACAAAGTTACACAAGAAGCATGGTTAGGTATGCCTTGTAGTGTATCTCATCTTAGAGTGTTTAGATGTGTAGCATATGCACATGTAGCTAAAGAGGTAAGAGACAAGTTAGATGATACAAGTGAAAAGAGTATATTTGCTGGTTGTAGTGAGCATTAAAGAACATATAAATTATATAACCCTATCACCAAAAACACTATATTAGTAGAGGTTTTGTGTTCAAAGAAAAAGAGTCATGGAATGGGTAGTGTAGAAAAACATGTTGATGCAAGAGTACCACTCTTAGAAGAAGAGGATGTAATAGAAAATGAGCAACAAAGATCACAAGAGAAGAAACCAAATAGAGTGATGCCAACAAGGACTCCAAGATTTTTTGCACAACATGGATATTCAAGGAAATCATTAGATTGGTATACTCCCATCTACCAATCGAGTGATGAATCAAAAAATGGTAAGAGGAAATGCAAAGTTTGCAATATATTTATGATGATTTGGATGTTTATTCAAATTTTACGTTATTTTCATTTCAAACTTCAACTTTTGAAGAAGCCATCGAAGATGAGAATTGGGTGCAAGCTATGGATGAAGTAATATAATCTATAGAGAAGAATGATACTTGGGTTTTTTCGAGTTACCAAAAGACAAAAATATCATTGGTGAGAAATGGGTGTACAAGATGAAGTCAAAAGGAGAAATTGACAGATTTAAATAAAGACTTGTAGAAAAAGGGTTCTCATTGCTCCAATAGCTAGTTTGGATACTGTAAGAGCAGTCTTAGCAACAAAAACTTAGAATAAGTGGAAAGTGTATTAGATGGATGTGAAATCAAACTTCTTGAATGGAATTTTAGAAGAAGAAATATATGTGCAACAATGACTAGGTTAAGAAGTTGAAGGCCATGAAGATAAAGTTTACAGATTGAGAAAAGCACTTTATGAACTCAAGCAAGGACCAAGAGCCTGGTATAGAAGAATTGACAATTATATGATCAATAATGGAATTTCTAGAAGAAAAATTGGACCAACCTTGTGCACAAAGGTAAATGAGCATGGTCAAATTTTGATTGTATGTTTGTATGTGTATGACATGATTTATATTGGCGATATTGAACTAGATCTGTTTCAATTTGCAATGAAGAAAGAATTTGAAATGATATATTTTGGTCATATAAAAAATTTTCATGGCATAGAAGTTGAGTACTCAGAGAAAGAAATTTTTACTTTTCAAAATAAGTATGCAAAATAATTGCTAAAAATATTCAGAATGTAAAGTTGTAAACCTGATCCTACATCAGTAGCGACAGGTACAAAGTTAAGTAAGGATAATGAAGGATCAAATGTCAAATCAACTCTATTCAAAATATTGGTTGGAAGATTTATGTATCTCATAGCTATAAGAACAAATGTTATGCAAGGAGTTAGTTTAATTTGTAGATTTACGGGGTCTCCAAAAGACTCACATTGGAAGGATGACAAAAGGAATTTGAGATACATAGTGGGAGCTACAAATTGTGGCATATTGTATGAAAGAACATAAAATAAATATTTGGTTGGTATACTGACAACGAATTTGTAGGAAGTTTGGATGATAGGAAAATAACATCTGGTTATGTGTTTCATCTTGGTTGAGGTGTGATATCATGGGAATTTAAGAATAAGCCTATTGTGACACTTTCATCAACATAAGTATAATATGTAACAACGACATCAACAACATGAAAAGTAGTATGGTTACGAAGACTTTTGGATTGACTTCAGCAGAAACAAGAAGGATCAAGAACAATCTATTGTGACAACACCTCAGTCATTACACTATCCAAGCATAGTGTGTTCCATCAAAAGAGAAAACATATTGATACAATGTTTCATTTTATGAGAGAAATTGTGAGCAATAGAGAAGTTTATTTAAAGCCTTGTAAATCGAGTAACCAATTGGTTGGTATATTCAATAAGGCATTAACAAAACATATATTTGAGTTTCATAGAAGAAACTTAGGTGTTGTAAGCCTAGAAGAGACTTATACCGGCAAGAATGTTTGATTTGTGATGAGTCATGTCTTATTTTAGTGGTCATAATTGAAGGGGAGTGTTAAAATTAGTTAATTACTCTTGCATGAAATGAAGTGTAGATTTAGAGTGTGAGTTAATTTGAGCCAGTGTGAGTTAGTTTGAGTTCAGTCTTATATTTGGGAAAATCAATTTTAGTGTGTGTTTGGATGTTGAAGTTAGTCTGAGTAAGCATCATTTGAGCCATTAGTAAAAAGCTGTAAATACCCTAGCTTGGGTTCATTGTAATCAATCAATTTTGTGTGTTCAATAGAAAAGAGGATCATCATGTATTGTTTTTGTGTGTGAAATTTGTGCGAAATTAAAAAAAAAATGTGAAATAATTAAAGTGGAAGGTGTAGAGAACTGACAAAAATTATATATTAATCCATATAATAATTTAAAATGGCATAGCGGAAAATGAGGTCTTGTAGAGATGTGTAAAGAAAATATGGCCTTCCCATATGTCGTAATACTTTGTTCCTTATTAACAAAGTACCTATATGTTATACATGACTGTAAAGCAATTTTGTTTTATCACAAGTTTATGTTTTTAAGTCTTTTTAGGGAAGGTGCACATGTCACCAACTGAGACACCACGTTAATGGAGTTGTTACCACTATTTTTGGCTAATCGGGAATATTTAATGGTGACTATAATGGCTTTATGAAGGCCCGAGAGAGGCATCATCAATCCTTCTATGATCGTATGTGGATTCCTGTTATAGTTATTACCTTAATGTGCATGTTTATTTTAAAATAGTGATTCTAAAATTTTAATTTAATTGCTAGTAGTTTAATAATAAACTATGGTTAACCGCGGAATAATAAACCCAAGCAATTGATATTATAAACCCAAAGGAATAATAAACACAAGGGATTAATACTAAAACCCCAAGGGATTATGAACTGTATATGAACCTAAGGGAATAATATTTTTTTTTTCTTAATAAGACTAATTCTATTATGGATACAAAAAGTTACAGTGAGGCAGTGGCCTTGAGAGTTCAGCCTGACGATGGAATTTTACAAAAACACATAAGATCAGTGCAGTTCTCCGACACATTACAGTTTTCCATAGTGACCAGACCAGTAAATTTTGACAAACAGCACCCTAAGACTGACAGAAACATGGACAGACCCTGCCCAGAGACAAACAGAAACAACTGATATATGTAGAAACAACACATTAACTTGCAAGAACCGGAGCCAAAACATAGCAACAAAACCAGAATAAGCTAGGCTAGTCATAATTTGTGGTATAGGGCTCCTCAACAACTAGACACCCGTACCGAAGAAAGTCCTCTGAGTCTGAATGAGGAGCAACCGAGCCGGTGGGATCGCCACGCACGGACAGACCTGGGCCAGTGGGGTTTACCAGAATTGGTGACGAAGCATCCTCCGAGACTGAGCGTAGACGCTCCTCCGGTTTGCAATTCTCTACTCCACAGGTTCAACAGCTTGGGCCTCTCCCAAATTGCTGTTTTCTTCAAGCTTTTCAATAGAGACATAAATAATAAAAATGGCGTTGTCAAACGAGCAAGGGAAGCGATACCGTGCTGTCTGGTGAGCGGCAAGCTCACTTACCACCTCTCCTGATCTACCCCGACCCCTTCCTCTACCACTCCTTGTTGACAGAGGACTTCGCCATTCAGGTTCCAGAGTGTCGGAGGAGCGCTGCGAGACAGCTCGACCACCAGAGCCCCCCCTTCTGCTCAGTAGCTTGACTCTTTCGCGCCGCATGTTGGCTTGCTGTGCGCTGGGTAATTGCAGAACCTCCCAATAACCATACAATCTCTGCACACTAACAGTGCTATGAACCCCTGCAACGGGATGCAGAGAAACGCCCAGAACTGCAGGTGAAACCTCGACGACGGAATGCATTGGAGCTGGAATGCGATGAGCGTTTAAGGAGCAGCAAGACGCGACGATAATGACGGAAGATGAACACCATAATGGCCGCATTAATGTGGTTATGCAGGCTCGTTCCCCTTCCCAAGTGAACTTACTCGTGGCGTATGAGAGCTGACAGATGCCCACATGAAACGCCGCCCGAATGTCCTTCGAACATTTAATCACCCGCATCCGGGGGTGAGTGATCTTGATGCACCAAGGAAGTGCAATCCTGATTAAGCTGTTGATCATCTGTTTCATCGAGGGTACCTGAAAATTGGGGAAGTTGCTGGTTTACGCCTTGATTGGCTAGCCTGTCCGCAACTTGATTGGCTGTCCGTCTTACATGCTTGAAGGTTATGCTTTGTGGATGTCTCAACGTTTCCTCCAGTTGTTCCAGTCTTCTAAGTAATCTCCAACTAGTAGCTATCTTAGCTGCAGAGGTGCCTGCTTGGATTCTGGTCACTGCATTGATTAGAATAAGAGAGTCTCCTTCTACTTCTAAGGGGTAGTAGTTTTTTTGTTCTGCAATACAGATCCCTTGCCAGAGACCTTCCATCTCAACCGCGTTATTGGTATCTTTGTCGATCGAACCGTGATAGATGAATAGAGCGGCGCCTAGATGGTTCCTGAAGATTCCACCATATCCTATGGGTCTGGGATTGCCCTTGGCAGCCCCATCAAAGTTTAATTTGAAGGAGTTGAAAGCAGGAGGGGACCAATTGAGGGGCGAGGAAGAACTAGATATGGGATGGGCTTTGATCTGGGCAAGAAAGGATAAGTCCAGATTCCAGGCTTTCAGGATAAGACTTTCCTGAGGAGTGTTTGGTATGTCCGTATCATACCAGCTACAAATTGCTAAAGTTTCTTGAAGATTTTCTTTCAAGAGGAGCCATAAGGCATCAATTCTCCTGCTGCTATTATTGAAGATACGGTTGTTTCTTTCCTTCCAGAGGATCCAGTAGAGGAAGCCCGGTGTTAGATTCCACAGTGTGTTCAATAATGGGCTTTTGAAGGGATGCTTTGTCCATGTGCGAATTGTTTCTGAGATGTCTCCCTGTCGATGTTCTGATTTCCTGTTACAGTGGTCAATTCGTTCCCATAGTTGGGCTGCAAGCGGACATGTCTCCATTAGATGCCCGATGGATTCAAGGTGTATATTGCAGTTGGGGCAACGAGATGGACCAATGAATCCTCTTTTTTGCAGGTTGTCCCAGGTGAGTATGCCTCTTTTGCTTAGCAGCCAGAGAAAAATGGAGATCTTAGGCCATATGCCTGGTTGCCAAACCCTATCCCAGAGTGGATCTTTATCTGTTTGGGAGGTGGAGTAGCGAAGCTGGTGAGCTTCCTTGGTTGTGAACATACCTTTAGGTGTGTGACACCATCTCAGTTTATCCTCTAGGTGTGAGCATTTGATTTTCCTGTGATTTAGTTTCTTTTCTATATCTGTATATGTTTCCCCTTGCCAATCAGGTTGCCAAGTGATGCCTGGTTTCCAGATTCTGAAGTCATGGCTTGTATGAGGCTGCCAGAATTGCTGTACTAGGATTCGATCGACGTGTTGCGAATATGCCTGCCAAAGTGGCTTGTAGAAAAGGGTGGCTAGTTTTGGAAGTTGTTGCCATGAGTCCTCCCAGAACCTCGCTGTAGTGCCTGAATGGATTTCCCAAAAACTGTGTTCTTGAATGAAGGTGCTATGAAGTTTTGCGGCATTCCATATCAGTGAACCTTGAGTGGTTTTGCTGATTCTAATGAGATCCTTCCATTGACTTCCTGGAGCGTATTTGGCTTGCCAAAGCCTTGCCCAAGGAGTGTGAGTTCCACCAGATACGCACCCCCATAGTGTTGTTACTTTGCAGGGGATCCCTAAGACCAAGCCCGCCTTCTATTTTTGTGCTGCAAACTTCTTTCCAGTTGACAAGAGCCCATTTCCAATTAAGCGCAGAGGAGCCCCACAAAAAATTTCACTGAAGATTGCGTATTGCTTTGAGTGCCCATTTTGGAGCTGCAAGAATGGAGAAAAGATACAGAGGCATAGCCTGGAGGATTGATTTGATTAGAATGAGTCGACCGGCTATATTGAGGGAGCGGAAAGTCCAGGATGATAGTCTTGATTCCAACTTATCAAGCAGAGTTCTCCAAGAAGTGTGATTGATGGCAAAGTCTATCAAGGGGGCTCCCAGATATTTAGAGGGAAGCGAGGCAATGGTAAACCCCAGAAGGCGAGCAATATTCCTTTGAGTGGAGACCGGGGTGTTGAAAAACAAGAGTTGAGACTTTGAAGCATTGATGGAGCTGCTAGAGGCTTCCAAAAAGAGAGAGAGCAGAGATTTAAAGACTTTGGCTTCTTGAGAGGAGGGATGACCAAATAACATGGTATCGTCGACAAACTGCTGATGGGACAGAGGGTTGAGGCCGTGGAGCGACATACCTTTAAGAGCATGGGAAGAGATGGCTGAGGAGAGGAGACGACTTAAACCTTCTACCATAAGGACAAAAAGAAAGGGAGAGAGGGGATCCCCTTGTCGAATTCCACGGGAGGGTCGAAAAGGCATGGAGGGGGCGCCATTGAGCAAAACAGAGAAGCTAGGAGAGGAGATGAGGTTGGAAATCCATCTGGTCCAAGTGGGGTGGAAGCCAAAAGCTAATAGCATTTGAGTAATGTAATTCCAGCTAAGTTTATTAAACGCTTTGGAGAGATCTAGCTTAAGAATAATACCTGGTTTTTTCAGAATCTTGAGAGAGTAGATAACTTCATTTGAGAGTATGATGCCGTCCGTGATCTTCCGCCCTTCTACATAGCCCGTCTGCTCCGGAGAGATGAGAAGAGGAAATAGAGGTTTGAGCCTATTTGCCACAACTTTAGATATGAGCTTGTAAATGACATTGCATAGTGCTATCGGTCTATATTTATCCAGCATATTTGGTTCATCGCCTTTGGGAACTGGAGCTATGAAAGTAGTATTGAGGGAGGGAAGAAGCCAGTGCATGGTTCTAGAATCTTCGACTAATTCCCATACCTCCGTTTTGATAAGTTCCCAAAACTCATGAAAGAAACTGGCAGTGAATCCATTCGGGCCTGGAGCTTTGCCGTCCTTGAGATGACCTAACGCTTCTTCTACCTCCTGAATAGATATGGGCTGGAGCAGTTTTCTGTTGTGATCCTCCGTGATGATTTTGGGAATGTGCTGAGTGATTTTCCTAATGGCTTGATCTCTGTTGCCATGAGGTTCCCTGAGAATTTCCTGAAAGTAATATTTGAATTCTTTCTCCATATCTTCATGCTTTTCCAGCCTATCCCCTTGTTGATTGTTTATGAATCATATGTTATTATTCATTCTTCTTTGGATTGTGCTTCTGTGGAAGAATTTTGTGTTTTTTCCCCCTCTTTGAGCCAGTGGATTCTGGACTTTTGTCTCCAAAGGATTTCCTCTTGCTTCCAGTGGGCTTCGATCTGAGTCCAGAGAGTCTACTCTTGTTGCGCTTGTTCCTCCGTTCGGCGTTGCCGGATGAGAGTTTGCTGAAGTACCATCATTTGTTGTTCCAGTCTTTTGCGGTTCTCAAATATGTTACCAAACTAAGTGCGGTTCCAAACTTTGAGAACTTGCTTTAAGTTTTTTAATTTCCATTGGAATTGCAACATTTTAGCTCCTAGAGGTGGATTGAATGAGTTCCATGCTTTATTTACTACAGTTTTGAAGTTGGGATGAGAGAGCCAGAAGGCTTCATATCTGAAAGGACGATTGCTTCTGTTGCCTGGCCTCGCCCATTGCAACATAATTGGCCAGTGATCTGATCCGCCTTGAGGTAATATGGAGGCGTGAAAGTCCCCTCCCAGGTGTATGGCGTTATCTGAGATAAGAAACCGATCCAATCTGGAGGTGATATGGTGGGTGCCTTTGCGCTTGTTAGTCCATGTAAAGACTCCATTAGAGGTTTGAATGTCCATGAGTTGGTTATTTTGAATGAATTCTCTGAATCCGCAGCTATCATTTTCAAGCCTTATTCTGCCTCCCTGCTTCTCCTCCAATGTCTTTATAATGTTGAAATCCCCACCACTAATCCAAAGGGGGCACTGTATGTTGGCATTGAGGATGGTAAGTGTGTCCAGAAGATCAATTTTTTGCTGAATGTTCTGCGGGAAATAGACATTTGTGAGGTGCCCATGAATGTTGGTTCCTATAAGATGAAATGAAGCTTGAATGAGGTGATGAGTAGCATGAAAGTCACTCAGAGTAAGAACTTGTGGGTTCCAAAGGATGGACAATCTGCCGGAGGCTCTAGATGCATCTACTGATACAGAGCAGCTGCCTGCCCATACTTTATTGCGAATTTTTTCCATAGCATTATTGTTGCTTTTTGTTTCTTGAAGAAAAACTAAGGAAGGTTTTTCTTGCTGTATCAAATTTTTTAACATTCTACTTTTTTAGGGGCTATTGAGTCCTCTTACATTCTAAGATATGAGCTTCATGAGGAACCATGGGGTTTAGGTTTGTAGAACTTTGTCAACTTAGGGAATCTGCCCGATTCCATGAGTAGTTCTCCAACTATGATTGTCCTTTGTAGATCAGTTTTGCGCCCTCTTTTCTTGGTGTCTTTGAGAATCCTTTTTCCATCCCAAGGACTTCCTACTTGTATGCCCAGATGAACATTACGCTGTGCTTTGGTTGAAACTCCTTCAAGCCTATCGATTTGCCATGGAGGTATTGAGTTGAATTCTTTTTGTTTGCAGGTTGTTTCTAATTTGAGGATGTCAAGACCATCTAGGCTGACCTTCTCTGGATCTTCTTCCATAATAGTGGGTAAACTTTGATCATCCTCTGCTACTAAATCCTCTAGACTAAGGGCTAGAGCTGCATCTAGCTCCATTGCTGAGGGTTGCAGGAAATACTCTGGATCAGGATGTTCAGAGGAGGAAGGGAAAGAGCTTACAAGTTGAGCAGGACTTTTATCTGAAAGAGGGCTGGAAATGGTTTTTGTAGGAAAGGGCAATGGGGAAGAAATGGGGGCAGAGGGAGCAGACGAAGAAGAGGGGAGGGAGGGAGAATCCTTGGGCGCAGAGCTCAGAGAGGCTGGCAGATCTGGAGAGGAGAGCAATATGAATCTGTTCTGAGAATCAGATTTAAGGGGGTTCTCAAGGGCGGCCTGATTTTTCTTTGCATGGCATCGTCGATTTGAGACCTTGGTGAAACCCTCTGAGTCTTTATTAGCCTCCTTATCTTGGGGTTTATTTTGAGAGTTCATGGGACAATCGCGAAAGAGGTACCCATGTTCATGGCATTTTCAACAACGAAAAGGAATATGCTCATAATCTAAAGGTTGGATCCATTAAAAGTCATCATGGTAGAGACTTACCGAATCTGCAAGAGCTTTGGCTAGCTGCATGTGGACACATATCGTAGCATAGGAGGTGTATCTGCGAGTTTTGGTTTCCTCCACAACTTTGATGAATTCCCCTAGTTTGTTACCGATATCTGCTAACGTTTTTTCTCTCCAATACTCCACGGGTAGAGAGTACATTCGCACCCAGACTGGTGCCCAGTTGAAGTCCTCCTTGTCTGGATTGAACCTAGGTTTCCAATCCCTTAAGAAGAGGCCCGATGAGTTGAAAAAATACGGTCCGCCCTCGAAAATGCGAGATTTGTCTTCTAAGCAGTCGAATATGGCTGTAAAGAAGCCTTTGGGTCCTAACTGTAAAGTCACTTGTCCTTTAGGCTTCCATTTTGAGGCTATCCATCCCTGTAGTGCTTTTTTAGTAGGCCAAAAGCCCAGGAACTTGCCTATGAGCGCATGATCCTGCATGTACTAGATCTCGCTATTGATGCGGTGGCTGGGAAGATCTACTTCTAATCGCTCTGTAGCTTTGGTGATACAAGTGTCAGAGGAAGCTTTCTGCAGCGGCGTGGATGGCTCGCGATTATCCCCTACTCCTTTGTCTTCTACGTCACGGACTACCGTAGTAGCTCCGTCATCTTTCTTCTGTCTAGTGACTTGATCTGTGTCTGGTACACCTTCTGTGCAGGTCAGAGGCTTTGCAGGTCTGTTTGTGACAGGGGCAGAGTCTTTGAAAGGAGGGGGGGAGGAGCCTGCCCCTCCTGTGGATGAATCCATGAGAGGACGCTCTAGGGAGGACCGGCGGTGGCAGGGAGGAGCAGGTAAGTTCAAAGCTTAGGGTTGCGACAGTTCTTGCAGAGCCATCAAAAAATCCCTTTTCACCTAAGGTAATAATATTAAACCCAAGGGACTAATATTATAAACCCAAGGTATATAAAGCCTTAGTGGAGACCATTTTCGTCATAATGTGAGATCAGACCATGATTGACCACAGTTGACCATGGTTGGTTATGCTTGACCATGGTTGACCATGATTAATGTTATAAACCCAAGCTATTAATAAACCCAAGGGATTGATATTATGAACCCAAGGGAAACATAAACCAAAAGGATTAATACTAAAACCCCAAGGGATTATGAAGGCAAGGGAATAATATTAAACCCAAGAGACTAATATTATAAACTCAACATTGGTAAACCCGAATAAAAATATTACAAACACTAAAATAAACATAGCTTGTTCTTATGGTCAGACAATCCTTGTCACAACGCGACATTCAACCATGGTTCGCTATGATTGACAATGGTTTACCATGATTGATATTATAAACCTAAGGGAATAATAAACCCAAGGGATTAATACTAAAACTCCAAGGGATTATGAACTCAAGGGAATAATATTAAATCCAAGGGACTAATATTATAATCCCAACATATATAAACCCTAAGATAAATATTATAAACACTAAAATAAACATGATTGACAGTCGCTGATTTTCATATTGAGACAATCCTTTTCACAATTCCATGTTGGACCATGGATGACCATGGTTGACATTATAATAAACCATGGTTGACCGGGGAATAATAAACCCAAAGCAACAATAAAACTAAGGGAGTAATACTAAAACCCTAAGGGATTATGAACCTAAGGGAATAATATTAAACCCAAGGGACTAATATTGTAATCTCAAGGTAGAAAAACCCTAAGATAAATATTAAAAATACTAAAATAAACATGGTTGAATTAATAAACCCTAAGAGTTAATATTTTAAACTCAAGGGATTTAAAAACCAAAGGGATTATTAATATTATAAACCCAAGGAACTGATAAACCCAAATGTTTAAAATTATAAACCCAAGGAATTAGTGAACCCAGGGGATAAATATTAAAAACCTAAGGGATGAAGAAGAACAAGGGATAGATATTACAAACATAGGAGATTAATAAAGTTGACCATGATTGATATTTCAAACCCAAGTTAATAAGAAACCCAATGGATTAATACTAAAACCCCAAGGGATTATAAACCCAAGGCAATAATATTAAACCTAGATGACTAATATTATAAACCCAATATTGGTAAACCCTAATATAAATATTACAAACAGGAAAATTAACATGGTTTATTTTCATGGTGATACAATCCTTGTCACAATGCGACATTCAACCATTTTCGATGATGTTTGGCTATGATTGAGAATGATTGATCATGATTGATATTATAAACGTAAGGTAATAATAAACCTAAGGGAGTGATATTATAACCCCAAAGGAATAATAAACCTAGGGATTAATACTAAAAACCCAAGGTATTATGAACCGAAGGGAATAATATTAAACCCAAGGGACTAATATTATAAACCCAACGTATATAAATGCCAAGATAAATATTATAAACACTCAAATAAATGTGATTAACCATCATTGATGCAGGAGCATCCAGGCCTAGTTAGCAATGCGATAGCATGATCACATGTTGTGACTAGCAAGGGGTTGAAAGACAAAGATTTTAGTTGATTTTATTTATTTAAATGTATGAGAGTATTTATTTATTGTCAAAATGATTAAAAAGGGGCATAGTTGCTGATTGATCCTCCCTGTGTGGAGATCAAGCCAAACTGTTAGATTTATTTTGTTTAAATAGAAAATGAGGAAACTAAAAGCTTGATTTAGTGGTTGTTTAGAAAAGACTAGAATTGAAGAGACTTTTTAGGACAAGGCGAGAGATTTCTGGTTCTGACCCCGAATTGGGTCATGAATCCATTATTCGTATAAATTGTGATTTCCTTGTATAATTTAGGGGTTGGCTAGATAGGCTAGGAGAGAGATGTTAGATATTTTGGAGTGGTTTTGAGCCTATGGGTAGGATGTAAACCAGAGGCCACTGATAGCAGAAAATCAGGCCTATGCAAGATATAGAGGCTCAACTATGTAATCAATTTTTTATATCATGAATATACTTATCTCAATTATGAGTGGAATGCATGTTCAAGTGTTAGATTATGCATGACTTGTAGGTCTTGTAGCAGGATTGCAGGGAGAACTCGGTAGGACGTACAGAGTAGAAATTGAGAATTGTTCGATTAGAAAAGCGAAGTGAAATTTGGCCGAGATGAAGTTCTATGAATCCATAGAAGAGGGGGAGAAACAGAGGAGCGTGAGGAACCTTTGAATTCATTAAATAGTTCAAGAGAGGAAGCTTATGAGAAAGCACACATTGGAAAGAACAAGGGACCATAACCTTTTAAAAGGAAGCCGCAAACCACAGACAACACTGAAACAATGTAAAAACCCAAGTAACAGAATGAACGAGAAGTGAAGTGGTGACACTCAGCAAATGTTGGATCATTTAGATCAATAGCCAGGATCAAGTTGCAGTGGCATAAGCCTTTTGAAAACATCGGCGTGAACCTTTGGAATGGAGCGATTGCAATCCTGCGATTAAATGTGCACCGATGGATCAAGATTTAGATCGACGGTCAAGATCTAATCGCAAATCGTGTTATCGACGATTTTAACTGGAAGAAATTGGCAAAGGTGTGATATCTCCGATAGTGATAATCGGAGATCGGCGATTGGGGCCAAGTGGAGTTAGGCCTATCGGAGGATTGGGTGACTTAAGACGGACCGTATATATTTATGTGGGCAGGTAAATATATCTTGAATTCCGGATCTATGGAAATTTTGAAGATCAAAATCAGAGAAATGTGACTTATATATGTTTGTGTTAAAGAACTACAGTAGGGCCAATTGCGATCAGTGATGAGGTACAACCTCGAGTTGTGTGCGGAAGTCATACCAAAAGGTGGAAATGTTGTTTTGCGAGGATTTCCTTTATAGTGGAGCCAAAAAGGAATTAAATGTTGATATATGATTTGGGGTGGTTTATGTGTATTAACCAATAGTTTAAGGGGTGAAGGTTAATATATACGTTGCATTGGTTAATAAGGCTTTATATGAAGGTTACGAAGGGTTGAATAGTCCCGATAGTGGGGTTCGGTGGGATGATTGAGTTCCTAACAAGGAACTGTTATAAAGGGGCCTTAACGATTAGAGTCAAACAATTGACTATAGAGGGAGTTAAACACCCAGGGAAATTAGTATTATGCATTCCAAGCATATTGTGGGTATTTGCAGGGGAAAACTATGGTATATGGTGATTTTCTTTCTTGTATGGAAACCAATAGAGCCTTAGGTTCTATTGAAGCCCCGAAAATCGGGTCTACAACAAGGGGGATACCCACCCGGTCCAGACCTTGGTTAGTAGCTCCTTTTCTGTTTGGTGTAGTGGTTCTGACTGGGGATATGGGACCAGTTTCCCAATTTATGTGTGTGTGTGTTGAGAATTGATATTTCCTTTATAATAACTTCTAAGTAAAATGGTTTTATTCTAAATCTAATTTAACAACATGCAATTGTATTCTAATGAACAGAAATATCTAATTCTAAAACTAACCCAGGACTTAATCTTTCAGTTATGCAATCTAAAATAGTTTCTACATCAATTGGTAATAAAGATCATTCAATTGCTATAAGAAAAGAATTCAATAAAGATGAACTGTTTCGTATAAAAAGTTAGCCGAACAGTTATGAAAACATATCGCATAATAAGTCACTCATATATTAAGCATAAATAAATGGTCATCACCATACAGAAGTGCCAAATGATAACTCAAGCATTCAAGCATTCATACATAAATAACTGAACAGGAATATCACCTTAACACGTAAGAAGAAATTGTTAAGAGAGAAAAGTATCATTTATAACGAGTTCTACTCATCAGCTCTAGCAATAATGATTTATCTTCTTCTTAATTCAACATCTACTAAGAGTACAAAAGTTCAATTTCACTAGCAAATATTAAACATAGATGTCAATAAATCTTGTTCCATTCATTCATCAAAACCTCCTCGAAGGGTGCAAAAGTGGATGTTCTGAGAATAAGTTTCTGATAAATTTCAGGACCCTTCTATAAATGCATGAGAAGGGTTTAAATACTACTAAATAAATATAAAAATAGTTTATTACAAAAATATAGTAGGTGATTTAAATGACTGTCGTCATTTCAGGAAAAAATAAAGCAAAACTAAAACTAAAACTGAATCTAAAAGTAAAACTAGCAATTAACGATCTATGTATCTGATATTTGTAGTCGCAAGCATCTAGCATCAGCTTGAGGAGAGTTGGCTAGCTGACCTATGATTTTAGCTGTCCTGCGAAAACAGAATCGTCAAGTGTTGCTGCCATCTTCTGGGTAGAATTATTGAGACACTTAAGAGTCATGCACTGACTGTGTGGTTTAACCAAGTACTGCCAATAAGAATCCCAATTTAACTTGGTTAACCTTTGGATGGATTCTGATTTCTCTTGATCCTTTTGTCTCTAGCTTGCCTGTAGATGCTACAAATTTGATAGAAGTTAACATACCACTTGAAGATATCCCTGATAAATACCACTGGTTTTCAGAGCTTGGGTTTTTCCTTTCATCTTTAGCACTTTTTCCTACAATTTTCTAGGCTTACAGGTGACTGAGTGATTTGAGGCTTTCCTTTTCAAGAGGTTTTGCCTGGTGATGTGCGATTACTGCTAGGCACATTAGAAACTACCTCTGTTTCTTGATCCGGGCTTCCTTGGTGCTATTTTTTGTCTCTTGCGTGTTTTTTGTTAGAGGATGTAAACCTTAAATTTTGTGGAAAGAATGATTCCATGAGTTCTTAGGTTTGAGTCTTAAACTATCAGTTTGTTATCTCATCACTATCCAGTACTCATTTGACCATGTCCGTGTATGGAAGAATCTTGGGCCTTGCCACTATCTGGTGCAAGAATGAGCATGCCAGTTCTGTAATTGACAGCTCAGACGACCTGCGTGAGTCTGTAGTAGCTGTAACCTCCATTAATCTAGGATTTTCTTCCTCGAGTAGACTGTGCATGCCTTCCCAAATAGTAATGCCAACATCTTTGTTACAGGTGGTGTCCATGAATAAGGGCATTATTTCTTTGTCTTCAGAACTCATAGCCTTTCCTTTCTTTCCCATAATATTCTAAACACTGCTATGTATAACTCTCTGCTCTTCCCAATTGTAATTTTGCAAATGAGGAAAGAGTAATGATAAGAAAAATGTGACGGGAAAGCTTTAAATGCCGAAATCATATAAAATATATCACCTTACGTGAAACAGCTCTTTGATCAGATCAAAACCATATTTCATTAATGATTGCCAACTAACTCATTAAATTAACATTAACGCGCATAATTGGGCATCAGTTTGTGGAAAAACGTTTTCGAACGACGAGTCCTGCAGATCTACGATAAGGCGATTTTGCGATTTGCTTTGCAATATTGCAGATCACAATATCATTGATCTATTACGTGTGGCAATCATATGTTACCATATGTTTTCTGCGAAATGTGATTTGCGGGACGCGCCATCCCATATCAACGGTTTAAGGTATTCCACTTTAAGCGATACTTGAAACACATGAAAACTGTGATGCGATGAAGTTCTTTAGTATGTGATCTCACTTTGTGATTTTACAATCTCAGGATTCAGTATGTAGGAAAGCATATATTACCTTTTTGTGATGCGACGTGATGCTTTTTATTGAGAGAACAGTTTTGTTCGAACTTATCATAAAACTTAAGTCTTTTTATATTTTTCAGGTATTCTCCTAAGTTTATGATAGTAAGATCTATTCCCAAAAGAATACAAGTCGTAATGTATTTTTTTGAATTTTTTGGATAAGGGTCTCCACTTATTTAGTATTAGTGAGAAAACTAAATAAGAAGGGGGGTTGTTGCTGGCCACAACAGTTGGCGATTCACTTGGAAGAACCAGTTATCTCTACTTTTCTTTTGAATTTTCTAAACTTCCAAAACATAAGGTTTTTTACAGAATCAAACTTTATTATGGAAAGATAAAGTACACCATGCTTTCAGCTGTTAAGGATAGTTTGTTTCTTCTATGTTAAGTTTGGTTATTTACTTCCTAGAGCTAGTAAATGAAAAAAAAACAAAGACTTCTCTGTAAATCAGTTTTAAATATGCTCATTTGTCGTAGGTAGAGCCTCTACTTCCAGCAGGTGTTTATAGCCTCGACAGGGCTACCTGTTACCCAGCAATGACCCTATATCCTACTTGGAGAAATATACGATTTTCAAAGGGAAATCCATATCCACACTTATTGCTTTTATTTTCTTTTAATCCTTCAAGAACAATGCCTTGGTTTGGTATCCAAATTATGACAGTGCCACTCACTTGATTTATAACTTTGCTGAACAAGCTGGCTCGTGATGAGACCCCTTGTCTTTTGATTGCAATAATCTCGAGTCATTGCCCTGTTGTGATATGTAGTTTTGGCAAAGTCAGCAAGCTATAATATCTATGATCATGATAAGTTGGCTCGTGATGAGACCTCTTATTCTTTAAGTTAAAGTGTATCGCTAGATTATTCCTTGAAGCTCGTAATTCCCTAGGCGGGGAGGAAATCATTGTTTCCTTAAGAATAGCTCTGGATGACAATGGTAGAGTTTTTTGGAAAGAGATTTTCTATAGAGAATCTTCTTTTTTGTTATTGATACTCTTCATTTGACTGATATAAAACAAATTCCCACTAAAGGTCATTTTTTATCAAAATTTACAAGGTTGAAACTAGTATCATTGGATTTCAGAGATCTGTGGTTTGAGCTTTTTGAATTTTTGACCGGAGAACCCACAGTAATGGAATTTTTACACCAACGTTTCGAATCCCAAATGGGATCCATCATCAGGGAAAGAGAAAGATGATGGATCCATCTTTCTCTTTCCCTGATGATGGATCCATCTTTCTCTTTCCCTGATGATGGATCCCATTTGGGATTCGAAACGTTGGTGTAAAAATTCCATTACTGTGGGTTCTCCGGTCAAAAATTCAACTAGTATCATTTTCAAGCTGATAGCCTTTGATTGTATCTTTCAATAATAATGTCCAATTTTCTAAATCAGTCCTATTTATACAAGCAATTTTTTTTTAAAAATAAATTCTAGTTTTTTTCGTGAATTCCAAATGTAACCATTTACAACTAGTTTTATTATCAAAATAAAGGAAAAGATAATTTACAAAAATAGAAGAATGATCTCCTATGGAAAGTATTTTTTGAGGATCTTTCCGTTAACAGGTAAAGATCTGTTAAATCCTATAACATAAAAGTAGATGGACCTATGATTTTTGCTATTTGGAAAGGGCCAAGCCACATTCATTGAAATTTCATATGTTTGCCCTTTTCCTCATGAGCCTTATCCCATTTTAAAACTAGATCTCCAATCTAAAAGTCCTTTCTGGATATCATGTTTGAATCAAAAGAAGCTTTTGCTAATGCTTGGTGATGTGCATGAGTTATTTTAGCGTATTCTCGTTGCTCTTCTAGCTTAAGGATTTGCAGCCGCCTTAGTTGTAAGGAAGAGGTTGGTGTCTCGTCAATAAATTTAACTAAGGCCAATGAGGGAATCACTGGATGAGTTGGAAGGACCACTTCTTTCCCATAAACTAAATTAAATGGAGAAGTTCCAATGGAGGCTTTCTGCGTTATTCGGTCAAGCCATAGAGCATATGTTAAGGATTTGTGCCAATTCTCATGAGTTTGATCAATGGTTTGCTTAATAATTATAATTAAGTTTTTATTTGTTGATTCAGCTAACCCATTCCCCTGTGGGTAATAATTGATAGAGAATTTAAGCTTAAAACCTCTTTTGAGCGCAAATTCAGTCATAGCATTTCCAGAAAAATACGATGTAATATCAAACATTAAAGTGGAGGGTAAACCAAACTTGGTGATTATGAACTGATCTATGAAATTAATGATGTGTTTGACATTAGCTGTCTTGAGAGGAACTGCTTCTACCCATTTAGTAAAACAATCTATAGTTGTAAGGAGATATATATGGTATTTAGAAGAGTGACCAACGATCTCATCTATTATATCCAATCCCCATTGATCAAAAGGTTGAACGATATTGACTGGTTGCAAAGGCAATGATGGTTTCTTTTGTCTCCCAGCAACAGTTTGACAAACTTGAAATTTCCTTACATAGCTATGCGCATCTTTGAATAGTGTAGGCCAAGTATCCTGCGTGCAAGATTTTATGTATTGTAGTATCTCCAGCATAATACCCACCTGCTGGTCCATCATGGAGTTCCTGCAACACCTTTTCAGCTTCAGCTTTGTCGAGACATCGAAGGAGAATAGAATCATAATTCATCCTAAAAAATACATTGTTTATGAGTTGATATTGCTTAGCCTTCAACCTTAGAGCTCTTTTCTTTGTATAATCTAGGTTTTGAAGGAGCATATCCATTCTTTAGATAAAATATGATATCAGCATATAATGATTCAATATCGTTTAGGCTTACCTCATACATTTGTACTTCCGAAGATGGTATTTCTGAAGTAAGCGATTCTCTAGCTAGCATTTTACAAAAGCCTTGACCTTTTGTAATATTTCCTAATTTAATTTTAGCATCGTATTCTTGTAAAGAAGTAACTCAATTTTCTCTCTTTTCACCCACATCTTTCTGTACTAAAATATTTCTTACCGTTGGAAACGACACAATGATTTTTGTATGGGTTTTAAGTAGGAAGGGTCTAAAATATTTGATCGCTTTGAAAATAGCGTAAGCTTGCTTCTCAATGTCAGAATAATTTAATTCGGCCCCTTGTAGATTTGAACTAAAAAAGGCAATTGGGGCTTCCGTCTTATCTTGATTTTCTTGAGTGAGTATCGCAGCATATGATCTATCAGAGGCGAATGTATACAAAATGAAAGGATTGGAGAAATTTGGAGTGGCTAAAGGTGGGGTGTTTACAATCGCTTGTTTAATCAGATTGAATGCTTCATATTCTTCTTGGCCCCATTTAAAGATTGAATTCTTTTTAATCATTTCTTGTAAGGGAGATATGATCCTTGAAAATTCTGGAACAAATCTATTTACAAAATTAATCTCGCCAAGGAAGGATTGCATAGCTTTCTTATTGTGAGGCAAGGGTATTTCAAAAATCTCCCTGATTCTGTCGGGATCAATATGGATTCCAGATTTTGACACTATAAATCCAAGAAGTTTTCCTTCACTTAATGCAAAAAAGGACTTTTTTGGATTAAGTGAAATTCCATACCTTTGATAACGTTGAAAGATATTTTTCAAATCTCTCATATGATTACCTCGTTTCTTGGAATATACAGTTATATCATCCAAGTAGATTACTACTAATTTGTTTGCTATCCCTTAAATGCAATGTCCATGGACCTTTGAAATGTGGCGCTAGCATTAATCAAACCAAAAGGCATCTTTTGATATGCATAAGTACCCCATTTGGTTCTGAACGTGGTCTTTAATTGATCATCAGGGTGGACCAAAACTTGGTTGTAGCCGGAGAAACCATCTAAAAAGGACATCAATTCTGATCCTGCAACTACTTGTAATATTTGCTCCGTGGGAGGTAAAAGAAAATTATCCTTTTGGCAAGCTTTGTTAAGATTTAAAAAGTCAATGCAAATTCTAATGTCTCCATTTTTCTTTCTAATGGGAATCATATTGGAAACCCATTTATAATGTCGAATGAGAAAAATGATTTCGGCTTTCAATAATTTGTTGAGCTCAGACTTAATCTAATTTGCCAAATTAGGGTGGATGTTTCTTAGCTTTTGCTGGACAATTTTTTCATCGTTTATCATTGGGATAGTATGTTGAATGATAGAAGTGTCATAAGTCTTAAGTTCATCATAGTTCCAGGCAAAGACACTTTTGTATTGTTTCAAGAGATGAACGTACACTAATCTTTCTTCAGGGGCTAGGCCAAGACCTAGATTGATATTCTGCTTGGTATCAGTTCCTAGATTTACTAATTCATAGTTTAGAGTTGAACTTTGAAGTTTTGAATTGGTAGATCTTTTGAATCAGTATTTCAAATCATATATGTCTTCCAATTTGACTACTGATTTTGGCATAGCATTATTAGTGCTATCTTGTTGCAACTATTTGTCATTTTGGTCTTCATCTATAATTTGATTATTGTAAGATCCCTCTGATGTGAGGAAGCTTACAATATCAGGATCATCATTGGAAATTCTCCAATTGGTAATGTTATTAGGAATCGAGGGTCTAAAAATCAATTCAATTGAGAATCTATTTGGGCTATAATCTTCTGTGCGAATGAGCTTGGAAGCTACGTTTGCCAAGATGTCAGCACTAGCATTTTGGAGTCTAGGAATAGATGAAATATTGAATGTTATAAAATGTTCAGTTAGATCCTGTACTAAAGATTGATAATGCTTTAAATGACCTGATAGACAATGTATAGTATTTCATACCTCTCTAATTACAATTTCAGAATCTCCTAAAACTTGTAGATACTTGATATCCAGTCCAATTGCTTTGTATAATCCTTCGATTAAAGCCTCGTATTCAGCAGTATTATTGGTGCAATCAAACTCGAGTCTACAAGTTAGCATAGTTTTGTTTCCTTCTAGGCTAACTAATACGCATCCTGCTCTTGCTCCATCGTTAGACTTAGAACCGTCAAAAAATAGCTTCCAAAATAAAGATTTATTTACAGGATTATTTATGAAATTAACACATTTAGAACTATTTGTTTGAGAAAATTTTTCTACTTGAGATAAAACAGAATGTTCTAAATAAGGCGAAGTATGAGCATTGAAATTTCCTAAGAAAGAGTCAATAGAATAGTTTCCAGTTATATTGTTGTTGTATGCTACAGATTCATTTTCTCCTTCCAATTCTGTTACTATGTATTTTTGATACCTTTCTCGCTCAACCTTTATTTGATTTGGTTTACCATTCTAAGGGAGTGACATATGCAACCAATCAGTTGCAAAAAATCCATGAAGCTTTTTAGACCAATCCTTGCTAAGAATTAAGCCATAAAATTATGAAATGTCTGCAACTAAAATATCAATAACTTGACATACCTTTGGATTAGATGACAGCCTTATGGTAACTTGATTTAGCTCACCGATCACTTCAACCTACGACCAGTCTAGCAAAACTATGCGTACTGCAGATTTTTGAGGTTGAACATTCAACTTTGTACATATTGATTTAGGTAATATATTGGATGAAGCTCCTCAATCAACTAAACAATTATGCAATTTTTTTTTGACAACTTCATAAGTAAGAATAAATATAGGAGTATGAGATCTTGACCTTCCTCCAATTAGAGCGATATCGTTTGGATCAACTTTACTAGTCATAGTATTTGGAGGTCTTCCCATCTCGCGAGAAGCTTGTGAGATTACAACGACAGGTAGAGGTGCAACTGGTATTGCGTGTAACTCTTTTAAAAGAATCTTTTGTTGATGTTTGAATTTGCTTAATTCATAAAAAGTAATGTTAGCCCTACTCTTCTGCATGTCTTCTACGACATTATACTCCATCTAATCAGAAATAATCAATGTTCTAGTTGGAGTTGGTGAATCTGTTTGGACTAGGCTCATTTGAGTCGCTTTGGGTGTGTTTTCTTTCCTACGACTTTATCCTTAAACATTGACTTTGTGCTCTTTGGCTTAGGAGTAGGTTGAGGAGGATCGAGTTGATTTCTACTTCTAGTACTGACTGGTGATGCCTCTTGATCCTCTTCATCTGGGAGGATGAAATCCCACATTCCCTGTACTTCAACAACTTCTTCTTCATTAGTAGGATCCTCGTTGGAAATTTCCTCTTCTTCTTCTTCTCATTCAGCATTTGTGATGGCATTGGGTGGCTTTGAATCAGTTGAAGGATTTCTTCTATAAGGCTTGTAAGGCTTTTTAGAAGAAGTCACTGCTACTTGTTTCTTAATGTCAACCATTTCGTTGGACATTGTTTTCAAAATTTTCTGCAATCCTTCTAAATCGAATGGGTCTTTGGATTGTTTTTCTTTGGATCTTCTTTAAAAGTAACATTCTTAGATTTTCGTTCATCAACAGACTTTTTCTTTTATATGGCTATGATACGTTTCTCTACCGGTATTGCTTCCTTCATATTGTCAGCTAAAGTTGTTTTGTTAGCTCTATCAACGAAGATTGCTATGTTTGATGGTAGAGCAGATATGTACCATTCACATTGAACTTCTTCACTAGGCTTCGAGGTGGTAGGAATTTTGTTCAAAATTTTATTAAAACATGAGTTAAAATCTTTGACAGGTTCCCTTGATTCAGCCCTAAGGTTAGACAGGTCATTGATCAGTGTCACAATAGACCTGTCATCACCGAACTTCGTCAAGAATTGTTCTTGGAAAATATCCTAACTAGTGATAGATCCAGATGGTAATGAGAAATACCATGATCCGGTTGCTCCTTGCAAAGTGTAAGGAAAGAGCTAGATGATAGCATCTTCATTAGTAACCCCATTGAGATTTATAGATAACATAAAGTTGTTTATATGTTCTTCTGCTAGTGTGCCTGCTTCATGATTAAACTTAGGCAACCATTTTTCAGGATGGGTTGGTAATTGACTCAAGGACGCAGACATTAAGACTTCCCCTCAGTTATTCCATGGAGTTTGGGCCATCATTGAACTACTAATAGAGGAAAGCGTAGAAGATGATCCTTGCGGTTGGGATGATGAGGATACTACAGTTCCAAATGATTGAGAAGGAGATGTTGAAGTTCCAGTGGTCTGGTGGACAATAATTTGAAGTGGAGAAGTGGATGGTTGACTTCGAAGTGGAGAGGTTGAGATGGATGATGACGACGAAAGAGTCTCACTATCAGACCCTTTAGGTGATTCCTTGCTCTTTTCCTTGTAGGTAGAGGTAATTCAGTTGGTTTGATACCAAACTTTTCACTCTGCAATCTGGTAAGGGGATGAGAAGGATTATATTGTGAAGTCACACTACCTTGAGATTTTTTATATTTTTGAGGAGATATAGAAAATCACTGAAGTTTAAGGATCAAAGACTCAACTTTAGGAGGTTCAATAGTAGATTTCTCTAAAATGTTCAGGTTTGTGGTAGTGGTTGTTGTTTTATTGACTTCTCACTCAAGATTTAAAGATTCTAAATGCGATGAAGAAGTTGGGGGAGTGGGTGAAGGTGATTTACTCTCAGAATGGTATTTAGATTTAGATTTACTTTCCATTCACAGTTCGGGGTCCTCCTTCTTGTGCCAAATATGTTGAAGCCTCGAAAATCAGGTCTCCAACGAGGGGGATACCCACCCAGTCCGGACATTGGTTAGCAGGTCATTTTTCGTTTGGTGTAGTGGGTTTGATTGCGGATATGGAACTAGTTTCCCAATTTATGTGTGTGTGTGTTGAGAATTATTATTTCCTTTCTAATAACTTCTAAGTAAAATTCTTTTATTCTAAATCTAATTTAACAGCATGCAATTGTATTCTAATGAACAAAAATATCTAATTCTAAAACTAACCCAGGATTTAATCTTTCAGTTATGTGATCTAAAATAGTTTCTACAACAATTGGTAATAAAGATCATTCAATTGCTACAAGAAAAGAATTCAATAAAGATGAACTATTTTGTATAAAAATTTAGCCGAATAGTTATGAAAACATATTGCATAATAAGTCACTCATATATTAAGCATAAATAAATGGTTATCACCATAAAGAAGTGCCAAATGATAACTCAAGCATTCAAGCATTCATACATAAATAACTGAATGGGAATATCGCCTTAACACGTAAGCATAAATTGTTAAGAGATAAAAGTACCATTTATAACGAGTTCTACTCATGAGCTCCAACAATAATGATTTATCTTCTTCTTAATTCAACATATACTAAGAGTACAAAAGTGAAATTTCAGTAGTAGATATTAAACACAGATGTCAATAAATATTGTTCCATTCATTCAACAAAACCTCCCCGTAGGGTGCAAAAGTGCATGTTCTGAGGACAAGTTTTTGATAAATTTCAGGACCCTTCTCTAAATGCATGAGAAGGGTTTAAATACTACTAACTAAATCAAAAAATAGTTTATTACAAAAATATAGGAGGCATTTTAAATGACCGTCCTCACTTCACGAAAAAAAAAAGAAAAACTAAAACTAAAACTGAATCTAAAAGTAAAACTGGCAAATAACTATCTATGTATTTGATCATTGTAGTTGCAAACAGCCAGCATCGGCTTGAGGAGAGTTGCTTGGCTGACCTCCGATTTTAGTTGTCCTACGAAAATGAAATCGTCAAGTGCTGGCTCCATCTTCTCAGCAAAATTGGTGAGACACTTAAGAGTTATGCACTCACTGTGTGGTATAACCAAGTACTGCTAGTAAGAATCCCAATTTAACTTGGTTAACCTTTTGATGGACTCTACTTTCTCTTGAGCCTTTTGTCTCCAGCTTGTCTGTAGATGCTGCACATTTGTTAGAAATTAACATACCACTTGAAGGTATCCCTGATAAAGACCACTGGTTTTTAGAGCTCGGGTTTTTCCTTTCGTCTTTAACACTTTTTCCTACAATTTTCCAGGCTTACAGGCAACTGAGTGATTTGAGGCTTTCCTTTTCAAGAGGTTTTGCCTGGCAAATCGCACATCAAAAACTGCCTCCATTTCTTGATCCGGGCTTCCCTGGTGCTATTTTTTGCCTCTTGTGTGTTTTTTGTTAGAGGATGTAAACCTTAAATTTTGTGGAAAGAATGATTCCATGTGTCCTTAGCTCTGAGTCTTAAAATATCGGTTTGTTATCTCATCACTATCCAGTACTCATTTTACCATGTCCATGTATGGAAGAATCTTGGGCCTTGCTGCTATTCGGTGCAAGAATGAGCATGCTAGTTTTGTAATTGACGCCTTAGATGACCCGAGTGACTTTGTAGTAGCTGTAACCTCCATCACTCTAGGATTTTCTTTCTCGAGTAGACTGTGCATTCCTTCCCAAGTAGTAATGCAGACATCTCTGTTACAGGTGGTGTCCGTGTATAAGGGTGTCATTTCATTGCCTTCAGAACTCGGAGCCTTTACTTTCTTTCCCATAATATTCTAAACACTCCTATGTATACCTCTCTGCTTTTCGCTCCTACAATTTTGCAAATGAGGAAAGAGTAATGATAAGAAAAAGGTGACGGGAAAGCTTTAAATGCCAAAATCATATAAAATGTATCACCTTACGTGAAACAACTCTTCAATCAGATCAAAACCATATTTCATTAATGATTACCAACTAACTCATTAAATTAACGTTAACGCGCATAACTGGTCATCGGTTTGTGGAAAAGCTTTTTCAAACGACAACCCTTGCAGATCTATGATAAGGCGATTTTGTGATTTTCTTCGTAATATCGCAGATCGCAATATCTTTGATCCATTACGTGAGGCAATCATCCATTACCATATGTTTTCTGCGAAATGTGATTTGCTGTGACATTGCATATTGGCGGTTTAAGGTATTTCACTTTAAGCGATACTTGAAACACATGAGAACTGTGATGCAATGAAGTTCTTTAGTATGTGATCTCGCATCGCGATTTCGCAATCTTAGGATTCGGTTTGTAGGAAAGCATCTATTACCTTTTTGTGATGCGATGTGATGATTTTTATTGAGAGAATGGTTTTGTTCAAACTTATCATAAAACTTAAGTATTTTTAGATTTTTCGGGTATTCTCCTAAGTTTATGATAGTAAGATTTACTCAAAAAAGAATACAAGTCCTAATTTATTTTTTTAAATTTTTTGGATAAGGGTCCCCACTTATTTAGTATTAGTGAGAAAACTAAATAAGAATGGGGGTTGTTTTTGGCCACAATAGGTTCTAATCTTAGAGATTGGCAGTTTTTTATTCAAACTAGGGAGGAATGGAAAAGGAAACTCAGTGGCTTACAGATTTGTAAGGAAGGAACAAGAAGAATGAAAAGTAGTGTGGAAGGAAGGAAAGCCAAGGAGAAGTGTAGAGAATAGAATTCAAAACTTAGACAACATTCCGAACAAAGTGAAGACAAAGAAGATTTTTTCAAGGCAAGACATTGTGACAAGTTTGACATGTCATATATACATCAAGAGGATGACAAATCAGAAAAATCATGGAGCAGAATTAATGAGGACAGAGATGAAAAATTTAATATATTTTGTAACATGGGATTATTAATTGTTGAATGTTGTTTTCAGGATGAAGGAGAAACTACTCTTAGAGATATGTTTGCACTAATAAATATGAAGGCAGATGTAAATTCTAGAGCTGTAGAAAGTCAATCTTCCTTGTGGAAACAAGAGGATGAGAGTAAGAAACGAGTTGACTTAGAAGCTTGGAATAGAGGAAGGAGAGTTGGCATAGCTCTTAAACTAGTTATTGCTGAAGAGGAAGAAGATTTTAGGAGATGTGGAAGTACAGTCCACAAACAGATTTTGTTCTTAATACAAAGAAAACTTCAATGTCAAGAGTTTATATTGAGGATGCAATTGGAAAATTGGGTGAGCAGTTCAACTAAGGTTGATAAGAAAATGGAGAAAATTGAACAAAGTTCAATAATTAACATATTTGCAGCCAGAGGACAATATATATTTGAAAGGTTATATGTTCTTGTATTAAACAATGCCCGATCTTCTTTTGATATTGGAAGGACTCTACTTAAGCTATTTGATAGATGGATGATGAAAACTACAAATATAATGAGTATAAGGAATTGTTGAAGTCATCAAATCAAGGGGAGATTGAAGGATATACAGGAAAGCATAAAGAAATTGGTTTATAGATAGAAGGATATGTTGAGTATCGAGTCAAAGGTTAAAAGGAATAGTCAGGTATAAGACAAGAAAAAATACATGAAAACAAAGATCAATTCTATTCGTATAATGACAAAACAATAGTGGATAGAGAAGCAAAGATTCATGTTGTTTGAGGAGGTGTTTATACAGGGTATCAGCACTAAAACATTATTCAAAGGAGATTCTTATGCATGTAGAGCAAAAAGACATCCACAACACAAAGTTTGGCAACCAAGATAAACAAAGGAGGCAGAAAATACACTTGCTGACGAAAAGGATCAGGTAACCAATTGGGTAACGGATTCTGATGAATTCCACAACAGAGGAAGTAGAAAAACTCATCAATATGAGTCCATGGAAACCTTCAACTTTGGGAGTCTTATGAAGGAGCATTCTAGCCTAGTCAGCAATGTGATAGCATGATCACATGTTGTGACTAGCAAGGGGTTGGAAGACAAAGAGTTTAGTTGATTTTATTTATTTAAATGTATGAGAGTATTTATTTATTGTCAAAATGATTAAAAAGGGGCATAGTGGCTAATTGATCCTCCCTGTGTGTAGATCAGGCGAAACTGTTAGATTTAATTGGATTAAATAGAATATGAGGAAACTAAAAGCTTGATTTAGTGGTTTTTTAGAAAAGAGTGGAACTGCAGAAACTTTTTAGGAGAAGGTGAGAGATTTTTTGGTTCTAAACCAAAATTTGGTCATGAATCCATTCTTTGTATAAATTGTGATTTCCTTGTATAATTCAATGATTGGTTAGCTAGACTAGGGGAGAGAGGTTATATATTTTGTAGTGGTTTGAGCCTATGAGTAGGATGTAAACTAGAGGCCACTGATAGCATAAATCAGGCCTGTGTGAGACATAGAGGTTCGGTTATGTAATCAATTATTTATATCATGAATATACTTATCTCAATTCTAAGTGGAATGCGTGTTCGAGTGTTGGATTACACACGAATTGTAGATCTTATAACAGGATTGCAGGGAGAACTTGGAAGGACACACATAGGAGAAATTGAGAACTATTCGAGCAGAACAGTGAAGTGAAAATGGGTTGAGATGAAGTTATGTGAATCCATAGAAAAGGATGAGAAATAGAGGAGCGCGAGGAACCTTTAAAATCATTAAAGGGTTCAAGAGAGGAAACTCAGGAGAAAGTGCTCATTGGAAAGAACAAGGGATCAGAACCTTTTAAAATGAAGACGAAAACCACAGACAACACTGAAAGAACATGAAAACCCAAGTAACAGAAAGAACGAGAAGTGAAGTGGTGACACTCAGTAGCTGTTGGATCATTTAGATCGACAGCTAGGATCAAGTTGCGATGGCATAAGACTTTTGAAAACATCGACACGAACCTTTGGAATGGATTGATCACGATCTTGTGATGAAATGTGGACCATCAGATCAGGATTTAGATCGACGGTCCAGATCTAATTACAAATCGCGTTATCGGTCGTTTTAAGTGGAAGTGGTTAGCAAAGGTGTGATATCGCCGACAACGATAATCAGAGATCAGTGATTAGGCCCAAGCAGAGTTCAGCCTATTGGAGGAGTGGGTGACTTAAGACAGACACAGTATATTTATGTGTGTAGGTATATAAATCTTGAGCTCCTACTCTATGGAAATTTTAGAGATCGAAGTCAGAGGAATGTGAGTTATGTATGTTTGTGTTAAAGAACTACAGTAGGGCTGATTGTGATCAGCGATGAGGCAGAACCTTGGGTTCTATGCAAAGGTCGTACCAAAAGGTGAAAACTCTATTTTGAGACGATTTACTTTATATTGGATCCAAAAAGGAATTAAACACCGATATAGGATTTGGTGTTTTTTATGTGTATTAACCAATAGTTTAAGAGGTGGAGGTTAATATATATGTTGTGTTAGTTAATAAGACTTTATATGAAGGTTACGAAGGGTTGAATAGTCCTAATAGTGGGGTTTGGCGGGGTGATTGAGTTCTAATAACAAGGAACTGTTATAAAGGGGCCTTAACCATTAGAGTCAAACATTTGACTACAAAGGGAGTTAAACACCTCGGAAAATTAGTATTATGCATTTCGAGCATACTGTGGTATTTGCATGGGTAACCCTGCACCAATCGTTTCTTTTCATATTGAGACAATCCTTATCACAATTCCATGTTGGACTATGGTTGACTAGGAAATAATAAACCCACACGATTGATATTATATACTGAAAGGAACATATAACCCAAGGGATTGATACTAAAACCCCAAGATTAATATTAAACACAATAATAAAAACCCTAATATCATAATCCTAATATTAAACTTTGAAATTATAAAACTAATATTAAAGAGAATATTAAAAACCTAATATTTGAAACCCTAATATTAAACCCCAATTTTCTAATGTCACATTACAACGTTGGATAAATTTCATTGAAATATAACATTGCTTGACCATTATTAGATTAATAATCAGATTGAGACAATTTTTGTGAAAATGCAATGCTTAATAAATCTTCAGACAAATGTGACATTCGACCATTGTTGACCATATTGACTATGGTTGACGATAGCTCACAATGGTTTAACATTGTTGACAATAATTGACCATGGTTCATTTTCATATTAAGACAATCTTTGTCTAGGAATATGAACCCTTAAATTAATAAAGCCAAGGGATTGATATTATAAATCCAAGGGATTGGACGGGGAGCGGATGCGGTGGCGCTAGGGTTTGCAGGCTAGGGTAAGCTAATGGCGCAGCGCTACGGAGCTGTAGACGAAAAACGTGGAGCAAAAGTCGAAGGGAGGCACGGCAGGCGGATTGAGCTAGGTAAGCTCGTAGCATAAACGAGTTAAGTGATAAGTTTTCATGCTAAGAAATGAGGTTAAGCATTAAAAGTATCAGAGCTAAGTAGGAAATGGAAAATCGATAGGGGAGGGGAGAGATCCCCTCCTACAAAAATGTTGTAGCAGGTGAAACCAGTGAAAGTGGGATGCAACGAAATCTGAAGGAAAACTATGCACCAGTGATGGGTAATCTATGGCAAAAGAGGATGGGTGGGAAATGCCTTCCAAGGGTACAAAAACAACCTATATATGTCATTCCCTGCAACAAACTTGAGGAATATAACTGATACATGAAGAACCATGCGTTGATTTGCAAGTTTGTAGGGTATTGGCCATCTGAGAAAGAACTGCATAGGTGGAGACCAAAAAGACATATAGATCTGAAACTGGGAGAAAAAGGGTTTTTTACAGCCATCTTTGCGAATCTGGAGGACAAAGACAAGGTTTTTGAGGAAGGACTGTATTTTATGAACAATGCGGGTCTGTTTATGAAATACTGGGAAGAAAGATATAACCCTGAAAAAGAAAAAATGCTAGTCGCTCCTATCTGGATTAGATTCTTTGGTTTACCAATGGAATTCTGGGACCCTGAAATACTTGAGGGGATTGGAAAAACAATCGGGGGATTTTTCAAAATAGCAGAAGCAATGAAGCGAGGCAAGTATACATCATATGCAAGGCTCTGTGTATACATGAACATGGCAGAACCCCTTCCAGAATATATTGAGCTGGAATATCATGATGAAATCTGGCAACAGCCAATAGACTATGAAAATATTCCATTTAGGTGCCGAAAATTCCATGAATACGGTCATTTATATAAACAATGTCCGTTGAATAAAGAGGAAGGGTTAAAAAGAAATCAAGAAGAATATCAAAGAGAATCAGGAAAAATGGAAGAGGTAGATAGGGGCTTTCAACAGGTTACAAGGAGGAAGAAACAAGGCAATGATGGCTCCAAAACTCAGACACAGGAAGAACCCCTTAATACAGCGAGTCAAAACAAATTTCAAATTCTCCAGAATGAAAACGAGGATTATGAAGTGAACCTGGAGGATGACGAAGATTCTGGAAATACACCAATGGAAATAGTTAAAGATATAAAAGGAAAAGAAGCAGATATAGGGAAAGCAGTTGAAGAACGACCTGTAGGAGAGTTAGGAACAGTAACAAACCAAACCCAGATGGAGGTGGAAGACTAGACGGAAAATGAGGTGGAAGAGGAAAAAATCATGAAACAGTTAATTCAGGAATGGAAAAACCTGGATAACAGATTCATACCAGAGAAACAGAAACAACTATACAATGAAGCATTTCAAAAATACAAAGAAAAAAAATGGGAGAACATGGACAAACAGATAACCATAACAAGCGAACAGGAGAATGGTCAAATGGGAATGGACGGCTCTGGCAAAAAAAGCAGGAAAAGAGGACGGAAAACGTTGAGTGAAACCATTCAGACTGTGGGAGAAACGTTGATAAATTCAGGTAAAGTGATACCTCTGTCAGAGGTATTCTTCCCCTCCTATCAAAAGTTTTAAATGATTATTATCAGTTGGAATATTAGGGGTTTGAACAGTAAAGGGAAATAGAGGTACATGAAAGAGAAACTGAAAAAGGACAAACCGAGTATTATGATTCTTCAGGAAATGAAAATTACAGTGCAGCAGCTGGAAGTAATAATCAACAAGAATAAGCTTCAATACGAAGTTATGGGACAAGATGCTACTGGATCTGCGGGAGGAATTGCAATTTTGTGGAACCCAAACGACATAATCCTAGAAGGCTGGACTAGTATGGCCAGAATCCTTACAGGTATGGGTAGAATAGTAGGTACAAATGAAAAGGTAGTCATTTCAGGGGTTTACGGCCCACATACCCTAGGAGAAAAAGAAAGCTTTTTGAAAAATATGAAAGCCATTCGCAGAATGTATCCAAAGTCTGCTTGGGTTATAGGAGGCAATTTTAACCTAATCTGATCCCTAGGGGAGAAAAAGGGAGGGATGAGAAAATCAGATCAATACATGGACAGTTTCAATGATGTAATAGATGAGTTAAGACTTGTAGATATACACACTATCAATGGAATCTACACCTGGAATAACAGGAGAGGGGGTAAAAATCAGATAGCATCGAGACTTGACCGCTTCCTGGTTTCAGAAAGCATTATGAATAAGGATGTTTTTGTTGAAGCAAAGATCATGCCTTCTCTTGGTTCGGACCATTGGCCTATTAGATTGGAGGTGGATATTAAACGGAATCTTGGAAGAAGACCTTTTAGATTTGAAACCTTTTGGTTAAGGGATCCGGAACTTATAAAGAAAATGGAAGAATGGTGGACGCAAAGTACAGTGAAGGGTAAAGGAAAAATGCATACCTTCCAATTGAAACTTAAAGAGCTAAGAGGAAAAATAAAAAAATGGAACAAGGAAGAATTTGGTAATATTATGGAGGAAAAACAAAAAGTTGAAGGAGAGATGGAGGCTCTTCAACAAAAAATTATAGTAGAAGGAAGGATAGTGGAGAGCATTCAGGAAGAAGGGATAATTCTTGGGAAATTGGAGGAAAGGAGGAAACAAGAAGAAATCCTCTGGAGGTAGAAATCAAGAATAAAATGGCTAAGGGAAGGTGAACAAAACACAAAATTTTTCCATCAGGCTATGGTTCAGCACATGCAAAGAAATAGGATATTATCCATCAGAGACCAAAATGGTGAAAGAATAGTGGATCAGGAAGGAATAGAGCAAGTGCTGGTGGAACACCACAAAGACATTGTAGTAGAACCCTTAGTGGATAGAAGAAAAGCAAAAAAGAAATATGCTCAGCCATTCCTCGACTAGTTACAGAGGACCAGAATAACGCATTGATGCGAGCAGTCAATATGGAGGAGTTAGATGAAATTGTAAAATCCATGAAAAAGGGTACAGCTCCAGGTCCTGATGGTTTTACGATTGAATTCTACCAAGCGCGATGGCATTTCCTGAGAGAAGAAATTTTGGATCTGATAGAAGAATCTCGGATGAACGAAAAGGTATGGCCTGCAATTAACTCTACCTTTTATACTTTGATTCCTAAGAATGAAAATTTGGAAGATGCTAAGGGTTTCAGACCCATTGCATTATGCAATGTAATTTAGAAGATAATAACAACTTTAATAGCCAAAAGATTGAAGCCCATGCTGGACAAGTTAATTTCCACAGAACAAACTGGTTTCGTTGAAGGAAGACAAATCCTTGATGGGCTGGTAGTGACCAAGAGGTTATCCACTCTCTAAAAATGAAAAAACAGAGGGGTATGATGATTAAATTAGATTTGTCGAAGGCCTATGATAGATTGAGCTGGAAATACTTAGAAGAAGTCCTTGAAAGTTTTGGTTTTTGTAAGAGATGGATTAACTAGATTCACAGTCTAATCTCAACTCCGAATTTTTCAATCCTTGTAAATGGCTCCCCATCAAAAGCCTTCAATGCTTCTAGAGGCATTAGGTAGGGTGACCCGATATCCCCATTTCTTTTCATATTGGCTGCAGAGATCCTGGGTAGATACATTAAGAAAGAAAGAACAGCGAATAACATTAAGGGATTGAGACTTTGGGGTAATAATCTGCCAATAACTCATCAACAATTTGTTGACGATATCATGTTATTCGGGGAGCCAACGGTAAAAGAAATAAGGCAGTTGAAGAGGATTTTAGACTTATTTGTAGAAGCCTCGGGTCTGGAGATTAACAAAGATAAGTCTTGTGTGTTTATATTTAATACTATAGAAAAAATCAGAATCCATCTCACAAGATTGCTAGGCTTCAAACAAGGAGAGCTACCTACGAAATATCTGGGGAATTTACTAGACTTCACTTCCAAAAAGTTGAAAAATTGGCAAGGAGTGTTGGATAAATTAAAGAATAAAATGATGAATTGGGCCTTCAGAACTCTGAACATAGCAGGAAGGGTAGTGCTGGCAAAATCGGTTTTACAAGCCATTCCCATCTATCCACTGTCAATAATGGCAGCCCCATCAGGAGTTTGTGCAAAGATTAGGGAGATCATGAGAAAATTTATTTGGGAAGGGACAGCACAACGTAAAAAATGGGCCTTAGTTTCCTGGAATCACTTAACAGAAAGAAAGGAGAAAGGAGGTCTAGGTCTGTGGGACCCAGAAAAGCTGAACAGAGTGTTAGGTGCAAAGCTCTGGTGGCGATTGTTAAGAGGGGGCAACGACTTACAGAAAGCTATATGGACACACAAATACAACATGCCAAATACAACTGAGAACATTCTGAGATTGAAAGAAACTCCGAAGGGGTCAACAATTTGGGATTTAGCTTGGCAGAATAGAGATATAGTTGAAAGACATGCATTCTGGGAAATACGAGGAGGTGAAGAAGCCAACTTCTGGGAGGAGAGATGGCAGCAAAAGGAAAGGATGAACAGAATTCAGAATGTCCATCAATTACAGGACAAAATAGGGAGAAATCGAAAATGTGTTAAAGACTATTGGAAGGCAGATGAATTAGATGGAATCTGGAGGAAATGGATAGATCCAAAAGAATGGGACAATGAGCTAAATAGAGAGCAACAGGAAGCTTTCATGAAAGAGGTTAACTCCAGGAAGATAAAAGCTAGAATAGGAAAAGACATTCTGAGATGGGGAAACTCTGTGAAAGGATCCTTCACAGTCAAAGAGGCATACTACATAACTGACCCCCAGGTTATAAATGAGGAGAATCAAGAATGGATGATAATCTGGAAAAGCAACGGGTGGCCGAAAATATCCCTGTTCACATGGCTTGCAGCCAAAAATAAGATCCTAACATGGGACAAAATTCAAGAAAAAGGTTTTAGCAGTCCTTCTAGATGTTGTCTTTGTAAAAAGGATGAGGAAACGTGAGATCACCTCCTTATTAATTGCATGTTTTCTAGAAAATTATGGCTGGACACTAGAAAGATATTCTGTAAAAACGAGCTAGTCCCCGGGGATATCAAGGCAATAATCTTTCAATGGCGTAAGGAGAAATACCAGTGTAAAGTGGTGCGCAGAGCTTGGGACCTTATTGCGGGATTTGTGTTATGGATGATATGGAAGGAAAGGAACCGGCGAATTTTCCAGGACAAAGTGAAGAAGCCGGAAATTGTATGGGGAAGAGTGATTAATCTCATGAGAGAAACAATCCTTTTGGAGAAATGGGAGGCAGATGATTGGAAGACTGATCCAATAGAGGGAGTAATCCTAAACAATTTAGGTTTAAATTATGAAATGGTTTATCAGAAGCAGGAAAAAAGGCATGGAGAGCGAACTCAGAGTTCGGACAAATTCAGTTATCCCAGGGAAAATTTTATCAAATTGAACTTCGATGGTGCTTCAAAGGGGAATCCGGGTAATGCCGGATTCGGAGGAATTCTCCGTGATGACAAGAAGAAGGTTAGATGGATTTATGCTGAATGGGGGGGGGAGATGACGAATAACGAGGCTGAACTCTTGGCGATTCATCAGGGGTTAAGGATCGCAATCAGAAATGGCTATACAAATGTGAAAATTGTAGGCGATTCGTAGATGGTGATTGAGATCATGAAAAAACTAAATAACGGTAGAGACTGGGAACAAATTACCAGTAGTTGGAGAACCACCGGAATTGTCTAGGAGATAGCAAAACTGCTAAAACGACTGGATTACAAAATTCTCTACCACGTCAGAAGAGACAGGAATCGTGCGGCCGATTACCTGGCGAACTGGGGCTGCAATGTTGGCATTTTGGCTCAGGTATGGCGCTATGATACAGGTGTTGTCCTTGATGGCAACTCTCTTTGATGACAGACCTCCGTTCAGTCTACAGAATGAAGAAGAAATCTCATATACGCAGGTTAATTAAGTCCAAATTGCGTATACACGCCGGTGATATGCATAGTAAGTCGCGTATACACAGGAGATCTATATAATAAGTCGCGTATACACGCAGATGAATGAACAGAAAAGTGCGTATATGTCGGGAAGTTTCCTTTTTGGTCCATGGTAGTTAGTCCTCGATACTTGTGCCCATGTCTTTGGACCAAAGTACCTCGACAGTCGTGTAGATCTCTAGTTTTGAAGTTGATGGTTTTGGATCTCTATGGTTTTGGCTCTTGGTATTGAGCAAGGCCTAAGGCTATATAAGGAGAAGAAGATCATTAGGCAAGATCATCTTTTGAAAAGGCTTGAATATCTGAAAAAGAAAGAGATCTGATATGCAGGTTCTGGGTTGCTTGATCTAAGCCAAGGAGAGATCACATCGGTTGATGGAAGACTAGATCTAAGTATAGATCGGGATCTAATGGTTTGAAATGCACTATTATGATATGGTTGATTATGCGTATTTCTAGATCTGCATACTGTCGCAATGTTATGTTCTCGGTCTAACTGATGTCTGGTACAGCTGCAAATTGAGAGAGTTTATTTTTAGATCTGTACGCAGGTTAGCTTCGGTAAAAGCGCGTGTATACGCGGGTTTTTCTCATTGAAGTAGCGTATATATTTTGAAGCTTGATTTTGGGTTTACAGTTGGGTCTGACTGTTATTGCAGAGTTCTGTAGTCTGCTCTGTGTTCTGGTAACTGGTGATTGACAGGGCTCAGTGGTTCAGCGATTCAAAGTTTGGTTGTTTTATGCTTCAATGATCTATTATGAAAGGTGAATGAATTGTGGTCTTCAGATTGTAATGTTGTGCTTCAGGAATATCCAGTCTGAAAATGTATGAAAAGTGGTACCTGAAAGAAAGAAGATTGTAGGTCAGCACCTACGTACTAGTATCTTGGCTAGTACAAGAGCAAAGGGGGTTGGAGCTCCCTTCCAAGGAAGTTTGGAGAACGAGAGAAGGTTGTAGCCTTCTGCAGGTTGTAGCCTGCGTACTGGTATAAGGCTGCACCAGTACAAAAAGATTGTAAACTGAAGTTTCATATTAAAGAAATATAGAGACAACTTGCAGCAGGTGGTTTTCACCCACATTGGGTTTCCACCTTATATCTTGGTGTTCATGTGTCTGGCTTTTGATCTGTTTTGTTATACTGTACCTGTTTACTGTTAATGTGGTGAATAATGTCCTGATGCACTTAACTGAAGAATAAGCTAACTAAATTATGAGTTTTCCTCTTATACGCTGTTTTATTTAGTCACAGTAGCGTGTACACGCTGGTTCACTTAACTGAAGTAGCGTATATGTTTCTGAGCATTGAAAAAATTTGATTGATCTGATAATACTGATTCACCCCCCCCCTCTCAGTATTATTTCCAACAATTGGAATCAGAACAGGTCCTTCAGAGAAGCTTGATCGCTTGAAGGTAGATCATTCATCATGAGCAACTACGAGAAAGAAGCATCAATCAGGCCACCGATTTTTGATGGGACAAATTTCAATTATTGGAAGGTAAGAGTTACTGCATATCTTCAATCTCTTGGTACAGAAGTTTGGAACATTGTAGAAACAGGCTATGCTTTTCCTTCAGCTACTCCTACAGATCCAGCTGAGAAAAAGCAGTATGAAACAAATGCAAAAGCAGTCAGTACTCTATTAGGAAGTATATCCCAAACAGAATTCATGAAGGTCATGCACTTCAAATCAGCAAAAGAGATATGGGACAAAATGATCACTAGCTATGAAGGAGATGAACAGGTAAAACAAGCTAAACTTCAAACTCTCAGGATTCAATATGAGACTCTCAAGATGTATAATGATGAAAGTGTGGCTAATTATTTTCTTCGGGTAGATGAGATTGTTAATTGTATGAAAAATTTGGGTGAAGAAATAAAAGAGACTATAGTAGTTCAAAAGATTCTAAGATCATTATCCCCCAAGTTTGAATCTAAAGTATCTGCAATAGAAGAAAAGGAAAATCTCCGTGTTCTCACTATGTCTCAGCTACATGGAATTCTAACTGCTTATGAAATGAGAAAGGGAGGTCCATCAGACAGAAGGGAAGCTGCTTTTAAGGCATCAGGAAAAGAAGATTACTATGAAGCAAGCCATGTTCCAGAAGAAGAGGAAGAAGAATCAAATTTTGTCAGAAATCTTCAAAGGGGTTCTGGAAGGTTCAGAGGTAAGCTACCTTTCAAACGCTTTGCTTGTGGAAGAGTAGGTCATTATGCTGCAAAATGTCCTTATAAGGATAAAGGAAAAGAACCTGCTAGATGGAACAAGAAACAAAGTGCAAATAAGAAAAGCTACTACACCCATGAAGATAGTGATGGCTTATCAAACAGTGATGAAGATGAACAAGGTAATAAATATAAGCTGTTAATGGCATTTGAAGATGATGATTATGAGGATGCTGTAGATGTGGATAATCTCTATAATGAAATTACTAGACTCAAGAGATGCATAGAAGAAAAGAATGTGATCATTGATACTTTGCAATTTCAAATTGATGAAAAGGAAAAACATCTTGAAAAACTAGAAGGTGAAATTGTTGGTCTCAGAAAAGAAATTGAGAAAACAAAAGCTATTAATCTTAAGTTTGTCAAAGGATCTGAAACTTTGGATGAGATTATCAATGTGCAGCGGTCTCCTCTAAACAAGACAGGTTTGGGCTATAATGGAGAAACCTCTCAAGCATCCACCTCAAAAAGTTATCTTGATGCAGCAAGAAGAAATGAGCAGAAGAACAATGAAGATAATCAGGTAAAGCAGGGACGAATTACAAACAGAAACTATCAGGGACAATCCATCTTAAGGGTGAACAAAAGCTACAACCAGCCACAGGTAAAATCTTCTCAGTTTGGTTCAAGAATAAATGAAAATAGAAATTACAATCAGTTGGCTGGTAGATTCAATAACCGCAGAAGCTTCTTCAATGGACAATGCTTTTCTTGCCATAACTTTGGTCACAAAGCAGCTCAATGTGTTGCATATAAAACAATCATGACTAGGGAAGCTCAAAAACAAAGAAGTATGACAGGGATTACAAAAAGGACCTATAACAACTTTTCGGTTCTTGAAAATGAAGTTGAATGTTCTATTTGCAATAATTTTGGTCATGAAGACTCTGAATGCAGGAGCAGGTTTCAGGAGAAAAAGGAACAAGCCACAAGCACCAAAACATGGAGAATAAAGGAACCTCAAACAGAAAGATGTGGGATAGCATTTTATGCAGAAGGACAGGAAAATCTATGGTACATTGACAGTGGATGTTCGAAACATATGACAGGTGATAAAGAAAAACTTGAATCTTATTCTACCTTAGAAAAGAGAAAGAAAGTTTCTTTTGGAAATGATACTCCTGCAACTATAAAAGGAAAAGGTATTGCTCCTTTGAAAGAAAAGGTCAAGGCTGGAAATGTTTTGTATGTTGATGGATTGAAGCATAATCTACTAATTGTCAGCCAAATGTGTGATCAAAAAACCGAGGTTATTTTCAGATCGAATGGATGTCTTGTTCATGATCTTGATACAGGTAAAACAGTTCTCAAAGGCAAAAGAACTCCAAATAATCTGTACATATTTGAAGAAGGACAACAACAATGCTATCTTAGCAAGGATGAAGAGCACTGGTTATGGCATCGAAGGTTGGGACATCTAAGCTTCTCACAAATAAGGAAAGCATGCAAATATCAGGCAGTTCGCGATCTTCCAGATATCAAAATTCCAGACAACACCATATGCAAATCTTGTCAGTTTGGAAAGCAAACCATAACTAACTTTCCAGAGAAGGAAGGATCAGCTAGCTTGCCTCTTGAGCTAGTCCATACAGATGTATGTGGTCCATTTAGGAAAAGGACACCTCGAGGAGAAGAATATCTGATATTATTCATTGATGATTTCTCAAGGTTTGTTTGGTTAGGGCTTATGAAGCACAAAGATGAAGCATTCGAAAAATTCAAATCCTTCAAAGCATTGGTTGAAAATGAATCAGGACACAAAATTAAGTGCCTCAGATTTGACAGAGGTGGGGAGTTCACCTCAAATGAATTTTTCGATTTCTGCGATGAACATGGGATAAGAAGAGAATTCTCTACAGCTAGAACTCCTCAGCAAAATGGGGTTGTGGAAAGAATGAACAGAACTATCCAACAAATGGCTCGTGCTATGCTCGATGAATCAGGTACCCCTGCAACCTTCTGGGGTGAAGCTGCACATGCTGCTGTTATTATTCTTAACAAAACAAATGTCCGAGTAAACAGCACTCAAACACCTCATGAGCTTTGGAGTGGTAAAACTCCTTCCGTGAAGCACTTCAAAATCTTTGGGAGCAAATGTTATATTAAGAATACTGATGAGCAACTTGGCAAACTTGAACCAAGAGCAGATGAGGGCATTCTTCTTGGTTATTCTCCACATAGCAAAGCATACAAGTGCTACAATAAAAGACTTGGCAGAATTGTTGACAGTATTGATGTAGTGGTTGATGAGAAGGGATATATTCCTAGGCAAGTTCATCATGAAGACATTGAAGAAGATGAAGGCTACTCTCAAAGGCGGAATGATGAAGAAGAAGAACCTCAAGAAGAAGAAGAATCTCAAGAAGAACCAGAGGAGCAGACAAGAATAGAAGAGAAGACTCCATCCAGATATGTTCAAAAGAATCATCCAGAAACTCAGATTGTGGGGCAGAAAGAAGCAGGAGTACAAACAAGAAGGACACTTGCAGAAGCTTCAAGCTACTTGGCATTACTCTCCTCCACTGAACCACAAAATGTGAAAGAGGCATGCAAAGATGAATGTTGGGTCAAAGCAATGGATGAAGAACTTGAGAAAATCGAAAAGAACAACACTTGGGAATTAGTTCCTAGACCAAAAGATAAGAATGTGATAGGAACAAAATGGGTCTTCAAGAATAAATTAAATGAAAATGGAGAAGTAATTAGAAACAAGGCCAGACTTGTTTGTAAAGGGTATGCACAGCAAGAAGGAATAGATTTTGAAGAGACCTTTGCTCCTGTGGCAAGACTTGAAGCCATCCGAATGTTCCTTGCTCTCTCAAGCTTTCAAAACTTCAAGGTTTTTCAAATGGACGTGAAATCAGCCTTTCTGAATGGAGACTTAGAAGAAGAAGTATATATTGAGCAGCCAGATGGTTTCATTCTTGGGAATGATCCAAACCTTGTATGCAGATTGAAAAAGGCTCTCTATGGACTCAAACAAGCTCCAAGGGCTTGGTACTATCGGTTGGACAAATATCTTCACCAACAAGGCTTTTCAAAAGGATCAGCAGATAGCAATCTCTATATAAAAGTTGAAAATAACAAATTGCTAATTCTTGTTGTTTATGTAGATGATATTATCTTTGGCAGCAATGAAGAGACTATGAGTCAAAACTTTGCCTTGGTTATGCAGAAAGAATTCGAAATGTCACTACTTGGAGAATTGACATATTTTCTTGGATTGCAAATCCAACAAAATGAAGGAGGTATCTTCTTATCTCAAACCAAATACCTCAAGCAGATCTTGAAGAAGTATGGCATGGAAGAGTCAAAACCAGTATGTACACCCATGGTTACAGGATGCAGCCTCAGTGCAAATGATGAATCAGCAGCAGTTCACCAACCCACTTATAGATCCATGATTGGGAGTTTGCTTTATTTGACAGGTACTCGACCAGATATTACACATGCAGTAGGAATGGTTGGAAGATTTCAAGCCAACCCAAAGGAAACTCATCTTCAGGCAGTCAAAAGAATCTTCAAATATCTTCAAGGGACCCAAAACTATGGCTTATGGTATCCTAGAAATACAGATCTCACTCTTCATGCTTACACAGATGCAGATTGGGCTGGAAGTGTGGATGATAGGAAAAGCACAAGTGGTGGTGCTTTCTTCATGGGTTCCAGATTAGTATCTTGGTTCAGCAAGAAACAGAGTTCGATTGCCTTATCTACAGCTGAAGCAGAATATGTGGCTGCAGCATCTTGTTGCACACAACTTCTTTGGATGATGCAGACCTTGCAGGACTTTCAAATCACTGGCACTCCACCCGTCTCTATCTTATGTGATAATACAAGTGCAATCAGCATTTCAAAGAATCCAGTCATGCACTCAAAGACCAAGCACATACCAATCAAGTACCATTTTCTTCGGGAACAAGTGCTTGAGCAGAAGGTCAACTTGGAGTATGTTCCTTCTAAGGAACAAGTTGCTGATATTCTCACAAAACCACTGCCCAGGGAAACTTTTGAATATCTCAGACAAAAGCTGGGAGTAGTTGATGCTTCATCCCGCTGTTGAAGTTTGTTTACAGAAAAGTTGGTATACGCAGGTTACAGAAAGTATATCCGCGTACATACGGAGTTTCATGCAGGAGAAATTGCGTATATGAAGTTTTGAACAGCAAGGGCAAACTCTGGAGTTCTGAACAGCAATGGGTATGTCAGAATTCTTCAGGCACAGTTTCAGGGGGTGCAGCAGGCACAGGTTCAGGGGGAGCAGCTTAAAAGTCTCATAAAGCATTGTTGGCATTCAGATGTTTTGATTGTTGATTTCAGGAAAAGGAGCTCAGAAAGAAATCCTGGTTGCTGATCTAAAAAGATGTTTATCATATGCTGCTGGTGACTTTCATAAGTCTTGGTCTAGATCTGTTGTCTCTATGTCATGTATCTCTCTTGTGATATCTCTTTTATGGTGTCAAGGTCATGTAACGGCCTATGTTGGTTTCCCCACTATGCCTGGGATGAATGATGTAATATAATTGATTGTTTCTGATGTGTCCCCTCTTGGTAGGGAGTATGGATGTATGTAGTGAGTCTTTTGGTGATAGAAAGGTCCCTTATGGTGTATAAGTCTTGGTTCTTGTTGAAGATCATCTTTTGCAGATCTTGCCTACAGTCAGGGGGAGCATGTTTCAGCACAGCCAAGCAGAGGTATCAGCATGTTCTCAGGGGGAGCACAGCCCTTTGCCCTTGATGACAAAGGGGGAGAATGATTCTAAGGATCTGAAGGTTGCCATCAAGTCCAAAGGGGGAGATTGTTGGCATTTTGCCTCAGGTATGGCGCTATGATACAGGTGTTGTCCTTGATGGCAACTCTCTTTGATGACAGACCTCCGTTCAGTCTACAGAATGAAGAAGAAATCTCATATACGCAGGTTAATTAAGTCCAAATTGCATATACACGCCGGTGATATGCATAGTAAGTCGCGTATACGCAGGAGATCTATATAATAAGTCGCGTATACACGCAGATGAATGAACAGAAAAGTGCGTATATGTCGGGAAGTTTCCTTTTTGGTCCATGGTAGTTAGTCCTCGATACTTGTGCCCATGTCTTTGGACCAAAGTACCTCGACAGTCGTGTAGATCTCTAGTTTTGAAGTTGATGGTTTTGGATCTCTATGGTTTTGGCTCTTGGTATTGAGCAAGGCCTAAGGCTATATAAGGAGAAGAAGATCATTAGGCAAGATCATCTTTTGAAAAGGCTTGAATATCTGAAAAAGAAAGAGATCTGATATGCAGGTTCTGGGTTGCTTGATCTAAGCCAAGGAGAGATCACATCGGTTGATGGAAGACTAGATCTAAGTATAGATCGGGATCTAATGGTTTGAAATGCACTATTATGATATGGTTGATTATGCGTATTTCTAGATCTGCATACTGTCGCAATGTTATGTTCTCGGTCTAACTGATGTCTGGTACAGCTGCAAATTGAGAGAGTTTATTTTTAGATCTGTACGCAGGTTAGCTTCGGTAAAAGCGCGTGTATACGCGGGTTTTGCTCATTGAAGTAGCGTATATATTTTGAAGCTTGATTTTGGGTTTACAGTTGGGTCTGACTGTTATTGCAGAGTTCTGTAGTCTGCTCTGTGTTCTGGTAACTGGTGATTGACAGGGCTCAGTGGTTCAGCGATTCAAAGTTTGGTTGTTTTATGCTTCAATGATCTATTATGAAAGGTGAATGAATTGTGGTCTTCAGATTGTAATGTTGTGCTTCAGGAATATCCAGTCTGAAAATGTATGAAAAGTGGTACCTGAAAGAAAGAAGATTGTAGGTCAGCACCTACGTACTAGTATCTTGGCTAGTACAAGAGCAAAGGGGGTTGGAGCTCCCTTCCAAGGAAGTTTGGAGAACGAGAGAAGGTTGTAGCATTCTGCAGGTTATAGCCTGCGTACTGGTATAAGGCTGCACCAGTACAAAAAGATTGTAAACTGAAGTTTCATATTAAAGAAAGATAGAGACAACTTGCAGCAGGTGGTTTTCACCCACATTGGGTTTCCACCTTATATCTTGGTGTTCATGTGTGTGGCTTTTGATCTGTTCTGTTATACTGTACCTGTTTACTGTTAATGTGGTGAATAATGTCCTGATGCACTTAACTGAAGAATAAGCTAACTAAATTATGAGTTTTCCTCTTATACGCTGTTTTATTTAGTCACAGTAGCGTGTACACGCTGGTTCACTTGACTGAAGTAGCGTATATGTTTATGAGCATTGAAAAAGTTTGATTGATCTGATAATACTGATTCACCCCCCCCCCTCTCAGTATTATTTCCAACATGCAATGGTCAGGGTAGCTTGGTGGACAGCCAATGGACAGCGGTGCAATACAAGAGGGATTGGGCGGACCTGGAAAACATAATTAAAGATGACCATGATCAAGCCACGAATGAGAATTTTGGGGGTAATCAATTGGATTGATAACTGGGTTGGGAGGTCCCAGATAATAAATGCAGGTAGGTACAGTCAGAGGAGTGGTATGATCAAAACGGAGTGGACATCATCCCGGTGGCCGTGCGAACGGTATTACTGGATCAACACTACCGCACCATAATTAAATAGTGCGATCGGAGAGGGTGGTCGAACGGCTTGTCAGAGCCTCGAATCAGGAAAAGAAATCTAAGTAGGATGGATAAGAAAGGTAATAGCAGGGACAATAAATGGCGATGGTACAACACCAATATAGAAACTCACCCGGAAATCGGAAAGAGAATAAGTATTCAGAATGTAAAGGTAAGACAACAATTGAGCCTATTTGATACCCAGCGAGACGAGATCAGAAAAACGCATAGGTTGCGATACAAGAGAGATTCTATATCGTTGTGGTATCTTCCTCGTGACATAATTGGAGCCGAAATGGAAACCCGAATGAAATCCAGGGTGACGGAAGAGCAGACGCTAGCTGATGAAAGAAACAGAGATAGGAAGGGTAAAATGATTACAAAGGAAGAGGGTCCGGCAGAGATCTTTGAGATAACTGATGACTCGGAATATGAATATCCTTGTCGGGAAAGGAATAGAGCCTATTCAGCAAAAGGAAAAGCCACAGGAGGCTCGGTTAACGCTCAGATGGCGGAAGATCAGCCAACATTACCAGTTGAACGGGTCAGGCGGTATGGTAGAGGAACGGGTAACAGTGGAATGGATGGTAGAGGAATGGGTGACAAAGGAACGGGTAACAGAAAGGTCGCAGGCAACAGGAGAGGCCGGGATCAGAGCAGAAGCGAAGGGAATAGAGAAGAAAAGACGGAGCAGGAAGCGGGGTCTGCAAAAAAAGCCAGAAGGTCGATGGAGAAGAGGATTCGCCAGGCGGAGAGAGCCTACCAGCATAAAACTAACCCACAAGTCAGGCGACTCATATAGAATTTGGAGGAGGAAGCTCTGCAGGGCCAATCTCACTCCGAAATGGAGGATTGGGAATTCCTGCTGCATGATCCCGGAAACACCAGAGGAAGGATGACTCTGTTTAAACAATCTCTGCATATTTATTGGGTTATGAAGCGGTTATTAGCGAAGGCCCTTGAACAAGTTGCTACTGAAATGGAGGATATAGCTCAGGGAGGATAGGAATGGAGAAGGGAACTGAGATTCATACAGATTTCCTTAGAGATGCAGGAAAAGAAGTTGGATGAATTACAACAGTTGCTGAAGGAAGAACAACGGGACGCAGATGGAGAAGCTAGCCAGCATCCAGGAGCCGAAGATGATCGAGGAAAGATATGTATAATTTTGAGAATGAATCTACATAGCTTAGTTAATTGCAGATTTTTGAATGCTTTAGATAAGGAAAATTGTTATCTGCAAACTAGTAGAGTCAGGAACTCTCAGGACTGTATAGTTTATATTGCTGCGATATTTAGACTTTGGACTTTTTACTTTTGGTCTGCCATAAAAAACTTGAGATGGAAAAATACTCGGCTTCCCCAAGAGGGCGAGTTATTATTTTTTGATAACATGTACTACTCTGATTTTATATAAGTAATGGAAAGAGAACCACCCCAGCTTACAAAAAAAATAAAAAAAATAAACCCAAGTGATTAATATTAGAACCGCAAGGGATTATAAACCCAAAGAATTAATACTATAAACCCAAGGTATATAAACACTAAGATAAATATTATAAACCACATGGTTAATTGTTGTTTACCATTGTTGATTTTCATATTTAACTGATCTTTTCCAAAATGTGATGTTGGAACATCGTTGTCCATGGTTGACCATGGTTCATTTTCACATTGAGACAATCTTTGTCATAAAGTGACGTCGCACCATGGTTGACAATGGTAGACCATGGTTGATTTTCATATTCAGACAGTTCTTTCTCATAATGAGAAATATTGTCTCAATATCATAAACCGAAGCGATCAATATAATAAACCCAAGCAATTAATGAACCTAAGTGATTAATAAACCTAAATTATTAATAAACCTTAGATATTAATAAACCCAAGCTATTAGTATTATAAACCTATGGGATTAATAAAGCCAAGGTATTAATATAAATAGTAGGATTAATATTAAACCCAATAATAGAAAACCTAATATTATAATCGTAGTATTAAACTCTAAAATCCTAAATCTAATATTAAACACAATATTAGAAACATAATATTTGAAACCCTAATATTAAATCCCAATTTTCTAATGCCACAATACAACATTGAATAAAGTTCAATGAAATATAACATTACAACAAACATTATTAGATTGATTATCACATTGAGAGAATGTTTGCCACAATTCAATGCTTGACAAATTTTCAAATGAATGTGACATTGGACCATGGTTGAACATGATTTACCATGGTTGATGATGACTAACAATGGTTTACCATTGTTGACAACAATTCACCGTGGTTCATTTTCCTATTAAGACAATCTTTGTCTAGGAATATGGACCCTTAGATTAATAAACCCAAGGGTTTGAGATTATAAACCTAAGGGATTAATAACAAAACCCCAAGGGATTATAAAACCAAGGGAATAATATTAAACCCAAGGGATTAATATTATAAACCCAATGTATATAAATACTATGATAAATATTATAAATCCTAAAATAGCATTGTTAACCGTGGTTTACCATAGTTGATTTTCATATTTAGCTAATATTTTCCACAATGCGACGTTGGACCATCATTGACCATGGTTGATAATTTTTCATTTTCATATTGAGAGAAGCTTTTTCATAATGTGATGTTGGGCCATGGTCAACCATGGTATACCATGGTTGATTTTCATATTTAGATAATCTTTCTCAGAATGAGAAAGATTGTCTCAATATCATAAACCCAAGCGATCAATACCATAAACCCAAGAAATTAATCAACCTAAGGGATTAATAAACCTAAGAGATTATTAAACCCAAGGTATTAGTATTGTAAACCGTGGGGATTAATAAACCCAAGGGATTAATATAAATAGTAGGATTAATATTACAAACCCTAGGATTAATATTAAACCGTAATATTATAATCCCAATTTAAACTCTAAAATTATAAATCTAATATTAAACACAATATTACAAACCTAATATTTTAAACCCTAATATTAAACCCCAATTTTCTAATGTCACGTTACGATAATGAATAAATTGCAACGAAATATAACATTGCAACAAAAACTATTAGATAGATTATCACGTTGAGACATTGTTTGTCAGAATGCAATGCTTGACAAATTTTCAGATGAATGTGACATTCGACCATGGTTGACCATGATTGACCATGGTTGACGACGATTGACAATGGTTTACCATTGTTGACAACAATTGACCATGGTTCAATTTCATATTAAGACAATCTTTGTCTAGGAATGAACCCTTAAATTAATAAACCCAAGGGATTGATATTATAAACCCAAGGGGTTAATACTAAAACCCCAAGGGATTATAAACCCAATGGAATAATATTAAACCCAAGGGATTAATATTATAAACCCAAGGTATATAAGCACTAAGATAAATATTATAAACCCTAAAATAAACATGGTTAACTATGGTTTACCATGGTTGATTTTCATATTGAGTTAATCTTTGCCGCAATGTGATGTTGGACTGTCATTGACCATGGTTGATCATGTTTGATTTTCATATTGAGACAATATTTGTCATAATGTGAAGTTGGACCATGGTTTACCATGATAGACCATGGTTGATTTTTATATTTACACAATCTTTCTCAAAATGAGAGATTGGACGATCGTTGACCATCATTGACGATGATTATAAACCGAAAGGATTTTTATCAAACATTATGATTACTATTATAAACCCTATGAATAATTTTATAACATAAGAATATGAACCCTTGGATTAGTAACCTGAAGGGATTTATATTATAAACTCAAGGGAATCATAAACCCAAGAGATTGATATTGTAAATCCAACAGAATAATAAACCCAATGGGTTAATATTGAAATCCCAAGTGATTATGAATCCAAGGGAATAATATTAATCCCAATGGTTTAATATTATAAACCCAAAGTAAATAAACCCTAAAATAAACATGGTTGACTAAGGTTTACCAAGGTTGATTTTCATATTGAGACACTCTTTGTCACAATGCAACATTCGACCATGGTTGATTCTCATATTGACACAATGTTTGTCACAAAGTGACATAGGATGATGACTAACCATGGTTTACCATGGTCTATGATGATTGATAATGGCTTACCATTATTGACAATGGTTTACCATTGTGGAACACATTAACGGTGGTTCATTTTCATATTGAGACAATATTTGTCACAATGTGACATTGGACCATGATCGGCTAAGGTTGAACATGATTATAAATCCAAGGGATTTATATTAAACTTAAGGATTAATATTATAAACCCTATTAATAAACCCAATGGTTTACCATTGTTCACCATGGTTTATATTTATATTGAGACAATCTTTGGCATAATGTGACATCGGATTACGGTTGATTATAAACCCAAGGGGTTTATAATAAACTCTATGTATAATATTATAAACCCTATGAATAATATTATACCATGTGTATATGAACCCTTATATTAATAAACCCAAGATATTGATATTATAAACACAATGGAATAATAAACCCATGGTGTTAATACTAAAATCCCAAGGGATTACAAAACCAAGTGAATGATATTAAACCTAAGGGATTAATATTATAAACCAAAGGTAAATAAACACTAACATAAATATCATCATTGACCATGGTTGATTTTCATATTGAGACAATCTTTGTCACAATGCGACGATGCAACATAGTCGACCATGGATATTATATCCAATGGATTAATATTATAATCCTAAGGTATACAAACCATAAATTAAATATTATAAAACATAAAATAAACATGGTTGAATAAACTAAATATGGTTGACTATCATTGAATATGGTTAACCATGGTTGACTATTGTTTGGATATTTATGAGATTTATATTAAACCCAAGTATTAATATTATGAACCATATGAATAATTGTACACACTATGAATATGAACTCTTAGATTAATAAACCCAAGGGATTCATATTATAAACCCACGGGAATAATAAACTCAAGGGATCGATACTAAACACCAAAGGTAATAATATTACACAAAAGGCATAAATAGTATAAACCTCAGATATATAAGCCCTAATACAAATATTGTAAACCCTAAAATTATCATGGTTGACCATGGTTGATTTTCATATTGAGATAAAATTTGTTACAATGTGACATTGCAACATGGTTGACCATGGTTGAAAATGATTTATTTTCATATGCAGACAATATATTTTCCCAATGCAATGTTGGGCCATGGTTGATTTTCATATCGAGAAAATCTTTGTCACAATGTTATGCTAGACCATGGTGGACCATGATTATAGACCAAAGGGATTTATATTAGACCCAAGTATTAATTCTAAAACCCCAATATTTTATAAACTCAATCGAATAATATTAGACCCAAGGGATGAATATTATAAATCTAAGTTAAATAAACCCTATAAGAAATATTATAAACGCTAAAATAAACATGGTTGACTATGGTTAAGAATAATATTAAACCCAAGGGATGAATATTATCAACCCAATTTAATTAATGAAATCCATGGGATTGATATTATACCTAAGGATTAATATTATGAACCTTATGAATATAAACCTTTATATTAATAAACCCAATATAATTATATTATAGCCCCATGGAAATAATAAACCCAAGGGAATAATATTACAGTCAAGGGATAAATATTATAAATCTAAGGTATACAAAGCCTAAGATAATATTGTAAACAATAAAATTATCATGGTTGACCATGGATAGTAGACCCAATGGATTAATATGATAAACCTATGTTATATAAATCCTAAAACCCAAAAATAAACATGGTTGACTAAAATAAAAATGGTTGATTATAGTTGACTATGGTTTACAATGGCTAACTCTCGTTCACTATGGTTGGGAGTAATATTAAACCCAAGGGATGAATATTATCAACCCAATTTAATTAATTAAATCAATGAGATTTATATTAAACCCAAGTATTAATATTATGAACCATATGAATAATAGTACACGAGAGGAATATGGACCCTTAGATTAATAAACCCAAAGGATTGATATTGTAAACCCATGGGAAGTAAACCCTAAAATTATCATGGTTGACCATGGTTGATTTTCATATTGAGACAATATTTGTCACAATGCGACGTTGCAACATGGTTGACCAAGGATATTATATCCAAGGGATTAATATTATAAACCCAAGGTATACAAACCCTAAAATAAATATTATAAACCCTAAAATAAACATGGTTGACTATAGTTGACTATGGTTGACTATTGTTTGGAGTAATATTAAACCAAAGGGATGAATATTATCAACCCAATTTAATTAACTAAATCCATAGGATTTATAGTAAACCCAAGGATTAATATTATTAACCCTATGAATAATAGTACACCCTAGGAATATGAACCCTTAGATTAATAAACCCAAGGGATCAATACTAAACACCCAAGGTAATAATATTACACACAAGGGATAAATAACCCAAGATATATAAACCCTAAGATAAATATTGTAAAGCATAAAATTATCATGGTTAACCATGTTTGATTTTTGTGTTGATGCAATCATTGTCACAATGCAACATTGCAACATGGTTGACCATGATTTAGTTTCCTATGCAAAAAATGTTTTGTCACAATACAATGTTGGACCATGGTTGATTTTCATATTGAGAAAATATTTGCCAAAATGTGACATTGGACCATGGTTGACAATGATCATAAGCCAAGGGGATTTATATTAGACCCAAGCATTAATATTATAAATATTATGAATAATATTAAGCCCTAGGAATAAGAACCCTTAAATTAATATTAGAAACCAAAGGGGTTAATATTAGAAACCAAAGGGATTAATACTAAAAACCCAAGGTAATAATATTTAAATCAAGGGATAAATAATATAAACCCGAGGCATATAAACCCTAAGATAAATATTATGAAATAAACAATAGACATGGTTTCCATGGTTGACCATGATTATAAACCCAAGGGATTTATATTAAACCCTTTGAATAATATTGCACCCTAGGCATATAAACCCTTACATTAATAAACCTAAGGGATTGATATTATAAACTTAGGGGAATAATTCTAAAATACTAAAACCCCATTGTGTTATAAACAAAAAGGAGTAATATTAAACTCAATGGATTGATATTATAAAACTAAGGTATATGAATCCTAAAATAGAAATTATAAACCCTAAAATAAACCTAGTTCACTAAAATAAATAAGGTTGACTATGGGTTGAACACAATTTTAGAACATTGATTATGGTGGATATGGAATTAATAAACCGAAGAGACTAAATCCTTGGATTTATTAATCACTTAGGTTTATAATATTAATCAAATAAAAGATGTTATTAAACATGATTAATATTTTATTAACAATGTTATTAATATTTTTTTGATTAATAATATGGTTTTCGAATTCATTATTTTTTCCCCTTGGAAAAATCATAGTTTTATTCATAAGACAAAATTACATTTTGTAGATGCTGAAGAGCATATGCATATGGCCTATTCCTATTTTCACAGGAAAGAAGAGAGACAAAAACAAAAAATAAAATAAAAAATATAACTACTATTCTTTTCTCCCTTTCTTTTCATCCACCCTTTTCCAACCTCCAGTGTTGTGTGTGGTCGTTACAATGGAAAGTTGATTTTCACTTGTATGAGTGGGAGTGTCTTTGTGAGAATCAGATCCTTCTGATCCATGACTTTGTTTAATGCCTGTTATTTCCATTCCTATTAGTTGAGATGCTTAGTGTTGCATAGGGTTGTTGGGGGCTTCCTCCTCCTTTTGTGTGTTGTTCTGGTCCTTTTGATCCTCTGTTTCTACTTTGTATGTTGTTCTTTCTATTTTTTCTACTTCTTCATCCTAGGGGGATGTATATTGCCTTCCTTTTGGCTATTTCTATTGCTTCTTGTTCCATTTGGGAGTTTTTTTTGCTTTAGGACAGACAATGTCGAGGTTTGTTGTTGATAGACATTCACGACATCAGAAGGTTGTATTTTTGTAGCCTAGTGGTTTTATCCAATCTGTACTATTCGAATTCAAGTTTATGCTTTCTGGTAGTCCCTCTTTGAGGTCTAACTCAATGCATATCCTGGAAAGAGTGAATATCCCCCTTAAAAGTCTATCCTCATCGATCTTTAGGAATTTTCCCAATACATTCCCTATGGAGATTAATACATTGTGGTTCCAGAAGTGTATTGGGAGGTTGTGCAACCTAACCCATACTAGCATCTTTAATGCCACCCTTGTGTTGGCATCGAATTCCAGAAACCAAGGGGTCATAAATAGTCCTGCATTGCCCCAGAACCATGGTCCCTTATTGAGGATATGTTCTCTTTCCTATATTGTTCTGAATCTAACTATGAAAAAGCCTTTGGTACGTAAGTATATTTCATAGTCTAGTGACCAGTCACCAAAAATCCATTGGTGCAAGACATCAAATTTAGGCCAAAACCCATTAAATATACAAATAACTAATTTGGAATAGATATCTGTGTACAGTTCTTTTCCCTTAGGCATTATGATGGTAAGAGCAGGATTTTCATATTTTTGTTCTACAACGTAGGGCCTAGGAAGCTCGGCCACTGATGCAGATTTGGTTTGTGCGTTTTCCTTGCCTTTGACTGCTTCCTTGAAGGATACTGTGATTTTTGAGTTGTTTCCAACACATCCAACCCTCAGATTCAGGTTAATTATGATGCTTGAGTACGTGGTGATGTCATAATCCTAGAGTGGGAGGTTCTCTTGTGAACTATGGCCTCAACAGATCGGATTTTGACAGCATGTTGGTATACCGAGGTTGTTTTGTATTTTTTTTGTTAGATCCTGAATGTTCCTACCTTTCCATAACTTCCAGAAAATAGTCTTTCCTTCCAATGTTTTAATGAATACTTGAATAAGATCCTCCACATTTGAGAGTGGGTTTGTCTGAGAAGGGGCTTGATCTATTGCCCATGTGCTTAGATTTGACAGATGCAAACATATCAATGCTCTGTTTAGCTCTCTATTTTGTAGATCCTGTTCTCGATGTGGTGGTAGTTCTGTATAAGGCGCACTAAGACATGTGCCCCATACCTTCCCCTGCATTGTTGTGATCATCGTAGAGGGTTCCCCTTTCCCTCTTATCACAAGGTCTGCTATCTAGTGGTAGACAGGGGAGATTGGTCTGTAGACGGCTAGATCTAGCAAGTGTATGGACCGATATGCCTTCTGGTTGTCCACATCATTTTTCATTTGGATTGATCTATAGGGTGTGTCGTGGATCCAATGGGGGGAAGTCCTTAGTGACCATTGTAGAGGTCATTCTACCACTAGGTTTACATACCCTATTTTCTGGTTCCAGCAAGCGGTTGCCTGCTTTCCTGCAAGGTTGTACACAACTACCCATACGCCCTTGATGCCCAGGTTAGTAGACTGGAAATCATCCTCGGCTGATGCTATTGGAAAATACGTAACAACATATATCAAATCCAGCATTTTCCGTTGGGTATTCCCATCCTGATACAAACGGTCAATTAACTCCTCAAGTTGTCTACCGTTCTTAATATTTTTCTAGGCTCAGGGCTATCCTTCACCCATTTCTAGAGGGAGGCTTGGATATGCGATCCCTTGTAATCTGCCAAACTTAGCATGACCGAGTCTGTGCCAAAGCTTGGGATGCATAGTGTTGCGGTGGCCAGGTCTTCCAGATTGTTGGCGATCTATGGGGTTTCTGAGGAGTGGTAAACCCTAACTTTGAGCTCGTCTGCAAGAGTGAGCAGATAATCGTGGAGCTTGCGAAGGATGGTTTCTCTATCAAATTGCAAGGAGCCAATGTCCGTCAACTGCGGTCTCTCCAACACGAGGGCCTTGAGATTCTCTGGCAAGTCAAGGTCGAAAAGAATTGAGGAAGCTTTGGCCTCTGCTAGGGCTAAGAATTCCGGAGCCATGATTTTTCTGTCTAGATGGCACGCTTCAAGCCTTCGCTCAAGATTTGGTAGCACATTTCTGATATGCAATCCATCCAACACCACAATGCCTCTATCCACCATTGCAACAAAGGGACTCAGAGAAACTCCAAAACACCTTCCTTCGTGAATGTTTAACGATCTTTTTCAAATTCATTATTATTAATGATAATTTTTATTTATAAATATTTATAAATATATTATTTTTTTATAATAATAACTATTATAAATTTTTAATAACTAATATTTAAAATGTTATTTTTAATATTTATACAAACTAATCTTTAAAATGTTAATTTTTTAAAAAATATAATAACCTAAAATTGTAAATGGCGGATATTACATATGCGTTTTTTAATCCTATTTATGAATTCTTCATTGGAATTTATATATAAAACTACGAGTACATTGGATTTAGTTTTAATATTAAACCCAATGGTTTGATATTATAAAACTAAGGTATGTAAATCTTAAAATAAAAAATTATAAACCCTAAAATAAATCTAGTTCACTAAAATAAATATGGTTGACTATGGGTTGACCACAATTTTAGAAAATTCATTATGGTGACTATGGAATTAATAAACCAAAGAGATTAAATGCTTGGATTTATTAATCACTTAATTTTATAATATTAATCAAATAAAATATGTATTAAACATGATTAATATTGTATTAATGATGTTATTAATAGTTTTTTAATTAATAATATTGTTTTCAAATTCATTATTATTAATGATAATTTTTATTTATATATTATTTTAAAATATATTATTTATTTATAATAATAACTATTATAAATTTATAATAACTAATATTTAAAATGTTAATTTTTTTAAATATTTAATAACCTAAAATTGAAAATCGTGGAGATCACATATGAGTTTTTTTATCCTATTTATGAATTCTTCAATGCAATTTATATATAAAACCACTAATACATTGGATTTGGTTTTAATATTAAACCCTAGGATTAATATTATGAACCCTGTACTAGATCTATTTCATATAATTTTCTAAATTGTGGGCTCCACCCATTCCCATCACAACCCTCTCCTTTGTTTAATGCCCTATTTATCTCTCACTTATTCACTCATCTGATTGTGATGATGAACCAAAGAGGTTGGTTCGAAACATCGATTACAAAAAACATGAATGCAATAGCTCCAGAAGATATCACCACAAAAAATACAGATTGTAGAAGCCCACATCTATAATTATGAACCCTATGAATAATATTATATCCTAGGCATACAAACTCTTATATTAATAAACCTAAGGGATTGATATTATAAACCTAAGGTGTTACAGGGAAAAGTGTCTACACAGAATTGCTTATCCCACTAAGGTGTGGTAGCTACCTTAGAAACAAACAAAGTAAAGCTACTTTCGTTTTTCCTTTATGAAATATAGATGAGAGAAGAACAAAGGAGACCAACCTGTGTCTTGCGCTTATCTCCTAGTTCGATTCCTCTCTCTCCTGATAGTCCTTTGCTACTTGCTTCCTTGTACACCCAGCTTCACAGAGTACCTGTAGGATAAAAGTAGCATAACACTATATAAGAACATGGATCTATAATCATAAACAATCTAGGATCAGATGTAAATTGACCATACAAATGCATAAAACATAAATGACACAAGAGTATGGAAGAAAACTTGAATAGCTTTTATTGATAATCAAGAAAGAGCCAAGGGAGTTACAACCAGTTGTTCTGACCCAGCATCATCCTCTTAGCAAGTAAGCCCTTCTTCACTTCATACAAATCTTAGATCACCTAATACTATGATGTTGTCTCAAGAAACCAACATCAATTCCTTACAAGATGCAGAATTCCAGCCTCTGGATCTTTGGGATGAGGGATCCATATATAGATATCTGTAAGGGAGATGAGTGAGCTTGTGATTTGATTAGTGTCTTCTCTCTGATAGTTCTGGCTTCCACTTGAAGATTGATGATCTCTTACTCATCCTTGGTCGAATTCAGTGAGGCAAGTGTCACAGGAGAAGTTTCTGGAAGATTCCATGCCTCTCCACCTCGCGGATTGACACTGCCATTTATCACTTCTCGCCCATCACACCCTATAGAAGGGCTTTTTGAAATGCAATGCACCCACAGAGTGTACTTAGGTGAGATGCAATGCACTTTGCCTATGGAGCAGATGAAATGATCCTATTTTGACCCGTTTTGAGCAGGTTTTCATGGAGAACTTCTAGGAGAAGTTGTAATGAGTTGACCTTGTTCCTTTAGGGGTTAGAACAACAACTTTAGGGACTTAGGAGCCCTTGGTTTATGGACATTTTATGCTTGGGGTCGCAGTGCCCAAAAATGTCTATAACACAAGGGAATAATTCTAAAACCCCAATGTGTTATAAACACAAGGGAATAATATTGAACCAAAGGGATTGATGTTATAAAAATAAGGTATATAAATCCTAAAATAAAAATTATAATCCATAAAGTAAACCTAGTTCACTAAAATAAATACGGTTGACTATAGGTTGACCACAATTTTAGAATATTGATTATGGTGACTATAGAATTGATAAACAAAAGAGATTAAATCCTTGGATTTATTAATCACTTAGTTTTATAATATTAATCAAATAAGAGACGTTATTAAACATGGTTAATACTGTATTAATGATGTTATTAATAGTCTTTTAATTAATAATATTGTTTTCAAATTCATTATTGTTCATGATATTTTTTATTTATATATTTTTTATTTATAATAATAACTATTATAAATTTATAATAACTAATATTTAAAATTTTATTTGTAATATTTATGATAACTAATATTTAAAATGTTCATTTTTAAAATATTTAATAACCTAAAATTAAAAATGGTGGAGATCACATATGATATTTTTGATCCTATTTATGAATTTTTCATTGCGATTTATATATAAAACCACCACTACATTGGATTTATTTTTAAGTTTATCATATAAGATTGTTTGTTTACTACTTTGGTGATTAGCAACATTGGAGCAATAGGTTGAATTTGAGTCATCGCTTGCTTCACACCTTTCCATTTTCTTTGTCAATGTACTTGATTCTATTTTAAATTGTAAGCTATTCCCAAAAATCCTCATTTATTTGAAAACACGACTCCAACAAAAGTTCTCATCAATATGAAAACATGAGTTCTCATCATTTCATTTAGTTATACCTTTGTGGATTTTTTATTTTTTATAAAATGGATGGTTCACATTTGATTTGGAGCTAAAATTTCTTCATTTAATTTAATTAAGACAACAAGGGGTGAGATTTTAGAGAAGCGCACATCTTGCATGTTACAAGGTAAATTAATTATCATTTAAAAGAAAAATCCAAACCAAACACAACTGATAGATTTGTGTGTCCTTTCATTTCTGTTTGGTTTTAATTCAAAGGTAAAGAATCGTGTGCCTATAAGGTTTGTTTCTAGCATGAAATAATCTAGACAATTCCATTGCATGATAGTAGAGAAATGCTTTGGCTCTGATTTATGGTATCGATCATGATCTCTCATTATGCATGTTGATCTTTAATTTCATTGTCATGTTTGTCATTTTGAAAATTATTGGCTTGGACTTCAATTGCAGTCCACTGACAACACAGTAAGCAAATCAATACTCTTTGGAGCATAGGTTTGTGGTTTACAAGGATAAAAGATTTATGTCTAAATATTTTGAATCCTAATAAAATTTCAATACATGCATTTGGGAGTACCAAAGTCATTTTTAATGTGCACATACACTCAATATTTGTATTATTAAACCCCAATATTTTTACATTCAACCGACTCTGTATGTTATAGCATCCCTGCCTTCCATTAATTCAATTAAAATTATGGTTTTTCTCTTCAAAAGTATTTTCATATTTACTATTCACATGTTATTTTTAAATGTAAACTCTCTTACACACTATAAATAAATAGTTGTTTCAACAGGTTGTAAATGTCGACGAACATGATGCAGTAAGGATTTAGTTTACAACATGATTTATATCAATGACATTGGGTGTAACCATTTTGGTATTTCCTAAGCACTTAGCTAATGATAAAATTGTAATTCTATTTGTGATTCAACTTATAAATATGGAAGTGGGGCAACAAGTTTCTGTAAAATGAAAGGATGGGGCAATTTGAATCCAAATTCCAATGTAAATTATAAGACTTCTTCACGTGTTATAGATTTATAAATTTTTAATTGTTCTAGAATCTTCAATGAATTGTAAGAAGAGCATATGAATTGTATGGCTAATCCCATTGGGAAACTTCAAAGTTTCTTGCGGACTATGTACACTCTAAAGGACTCAAAATTGGAATATATTTTTTTGCTAGGTGAGTGTAAGTCAAACATTGGACAAATTAAAACCATTCATTAGATATAAAAAATTTGATTTATTCTCATTTTATCCGTGCATTCAAGTTAATTTTGTGCATAGCTCCCGATCGAGATGAGGGACAGTGTCATAGGAGACAGGTTGGGATTTGATGTGGGCTATATAAAGACCATAACTACCATCGCTCCCCACATGTTCAAGGTAGGGTCTGTGGTGTCCTCTCATAAGAGTGCATGGACAATGGGCTGGCAAGGTGGCATAGGATGGAATAAGGAAGGGTGGCAGAGAAAGTTAGGGCATTCGATGTGCCAGGTAAGAGAGAGCAGCTCCAGAGATGGGATGCGACTCAGATCTAGATAGGGGTGACAACAGCTTGGCTGTGGATAAGAAATGATTTCCTGGTATGTAATTCGGTCTCACTCCTATATCAATTCCATAATCTAGTTGGGTTCCTGTATTAATTACATGATCTAGTTGGGGTTTGTTGGGGGGAAGGTAGGGGCAAGAGGTCATATCAATGGGGAGTATAGCTGTATGGGAGAAACTAGGGGAAGAAAGGGAGTGCCATGGCCTTGCTCTACGTTCTATTTTTATCCCATTTGAACCAAAAGCTTGGCAACGTCATTGGTAATGGTGGGCCAAGAACCTACGTCAGCCTATACCTAGTTGCTCAGATGAGGGCAATATGAGATAACAGGTTGTCCATTTGTGAGGGGTTGGGTGCTGAAGGAAGAGGCACATAAGAGTTAAGGGCAGGGGGTCAGGATATCAACCAAAACAATAGAACACTAAGAAAACCTTGGGAAAATGGGCACTTGCATGGTATTAAGGGCAAATATAAGGACCTTGGGCAGTATTTGGGACAGAGAGGAAAATGGGATTTTTTGGCTGAGGGAGCTGAAAGTGAGTATAAATGGAAGTGTCGAGCTAGGCTCTAGCCAGGCTTTAGGTATTGGCTCCAGATGCAGTGGGATGATAGGAAATTTCACCATAGCAAGGGGGACAACATTTTAAAGAGCCATAGGAGATGAGTTCGAAACCTAATCCCCTTAACCACATGTGGGATCCGGGCTACCTTAACCCACAGATGGTGGAGCATGAAAGAGGAGCAGTGTATGAACAACAAAGATGGGATGATGTGCAAGGGTTGACATACCTAACTTCATTTGACTATCCACAGGGCATCACTGCACAGACTATGGCTTGTGAAACAAGAGGGTGTGGTTGAGGTAGGAGAAGCCCGACCCACCAAGCACACAAGGGGTCCAACACATCGGAAGCTCGTAGGGGCCTTAAGCCTATCGAGCGCCGCATAACAGAGGTAGAAGCGACATACCAATATGAGATGGACATAGAAATTTGGAAGTTGATCAATGACTAGGAAGCAAAGCTAAAAAAGGAAAATGAATCAGAGGAAGTGATCGAGAACTAGAGGACGATTGTCCTTGATCGATGGAATACCCATGGTAGAATTACTCAGTTCAAACACACCCTTTGCTTGTATTTATTAATGAAAAGTCTTGTTGGAAAAGTGATGGAAAAAATCTCTATGGGGATGGCGGTCATAGTGTAGGGCCTGCCGAGTTATAAAAAAGACATGGAAAAAATTCTCTTTTAGTTGCACAAATAGGACATCAAGATTGATCAAATCGACCACCACATCCCTTGCATTTTGGAGATGTATGGAATGCTAGAGGAAACTATTGAAGATCTTGCTCTTGTAGCCTCTACCTCTGATGCGCAGAAAGAGTAGAAATACTAGATTCATCATTCTTAGTTTTTGTTTATGCGGTTAGTTTTTAAGTTTCCTATCACATATGCTAGTTATTACAGTTATGTAGTATTTGGACATAAGACTGAGACTTATCTAGCTTGGCTAGAAAGACTAAAGCAATTTTGTTTTTGGATGGCGTATAATGCTGACCGGTGGTCGATAGACTTGGTTTCCCCTCGGAGCAAGTTGAGGCCACTCGATCAATCTGTGTGGTGTAAATTTGCCTAATATATAATAGAAAATGGATGGACCTACAAAGCTTAACAAAAAAAATGTGCATGGAAGCGTGGCATGTTTTTCTAGATATTAGAATATATTAAGAGCTTAATATGGTCACCTTTCATTAGTGAGAGTGGAACTCTTGATCTTATGTTCCTGTGCTCTAGCATGCCTTATATATTATAATTACAAAATAAAGCCAAAATTTTTAAAAGAATTATTATAATTACATAGTATTTCATGTACAAGCTAACTAAACCTAATGTCCCAACACAAGAGTAAGGTGATATATACTGAGTATATAAAACTTGGCTTGCTCCTCCCTAGCCAAAGAAACACTGCACTTGTTGGAAACATCTAAGAAAGAAGAAATGGACATAAATAATAGGCTTCAATGTTTCATGCAATGTGAGAGCGCACTCTGAAATCCAATCAACTCCCACAAGGTCTCATCCATTTCACAACCACCGATTGGATTTCAACTATTGAATTGAAGTAGTCAATTTGGAGTACTTGTTCCACTATTGGAGGAGAATGCCAACAATCAATTGTTTATGATTAAATGATGGGATAACTACATGTGCCAGGTTGCGCATATAGAAGGAAAATTATCATTCCATTCTATATTGTTTCATATACCTTATATTTTTTTTTAAATATCATTGTTGTTCATCCTTATACCTGGAGATAAATAAGAGGCACATTAAAATTTTAATCATCATTTGGTAAAATATTAATTTAAGTACGGTTTAAACACTTGAATTCGATATGCAAGGAATTTATGTCTTTTAATTTAATTCATTAATGGAGCGGCTACGACGAGAATATACATGCATATTTTAGTTTAGACCATCATATCAAAGGGATTAATTAGCAAAATGATTAAAATGGCCAATTTCAATAGTGGGGATGCCTATTTGTGTAATTAAGTGAATGGTGAAAATTTGAATTTTACAGAGTATTCATAGCGGTGAAAATCGATTCCAAACACCAAAACTCCAAAGGGTGGAGTTGGTGATGGGACTTGCATTTTATTTTACTTGTATCGTCCTACACTACGAACGTATATGTGATTCCTAAATATACCAATTATATACATATACATATACATATATATATATATATATATATATATATATATATATATATATATATATATATATATAATTTTAATTTTCAAAATTTTGAAATTATATCAAACAATATTAGATAAATTTAAAATATATATATATATATATATCTTTTAAATCTTCATATTATACTTCACGTAAAGCATAATAGTTATGCATTTTCTATTGGCTTTAAAAGGAATAGATAAATTTTTTTATTTTTATTTCTACTTAAAATTATTCATTATAAATCAACAAATTAATGACGGTCTCTTTCAACACATGAGTGGTAATGTAAATAATAGGAAAGATTAGAGAGATAATTAAAAGTGCTTAGGCAATGAATTTAAATTTTTAAAAATCTCTTTGGGCACAATCTAGACTATAGCATTTAAACTTGCAATTGCAACAAATCTTTGCTAAAGAAAAAAATGGGCAAAAAATCTACCTAAAATGGGGCCAAAATGTCGAATAGTAAAAATACTTATTTTAACCATAATTTGTTTTTCAACTAATATATATATAGATATATAGATGTTTATATATATATATATATATATATATATATATATATATATATATATATATATATATATATATCTATATCTATATATATATATATATATATATATAGATGAAGTGATTGGCTCTAGAACTTGATCCACAATAATTATTTATAGTTGACTTTAGAGATCATAACAAGACCTGGGATTAAATGGTGGAGAGATTGAGGAGAAGGGAAGATGTATAAATATAAAAAAAATAAAGGAGAAAGGAGGAGGAAAAGAGTCAAGAAACTCAAACCATAAAAACAAAAAAGTTGAAAATCTAAAAATAAAAATGAATACGGAAATTTTAATATATATCTATATATATATATATATATATATATATATATATATATATATATATATATATATTAGTTATGATATATCAATATATTAGAATTGATGTATTAATATTAATATATTAATAACATACTAATAACTTAGCATATTATTATATATATTTTTTGTATGTAAGTTAAGTTTTTTATATTTTAAAAAATGTACATAAAATACAACTTTGAAGAGATGGAAATGGTTGTGTCTAGTAACAAATTTTAGATAGAGAAAACCTGCCCATGAAAGGGAAACCAAACAATTTCTTCAAGAGCTTTGAGCCATAAATTTGATAGTAGCAAAAAAAGAAACAATCATGAGGAGAGGAGTGCATATCATCTAACCATGAGAAGGAAACCAAATGGTCTGCTCGTGAATTCAAGTGAATAACATTCACTATAAAACAAAAAAACTAAAATGAACCTACCATAAATTATATAGTCTCGAGCAACAAAATGATATGAGAATGAAAACCACAAAAAGTAATGATTTCGGAGATTCATCATGCCTGGTTGGGTTAGACCTTATCATGGTTAGATTTAGGCAAGGATGGCTCAACTGCGACCTTGTTTTGTTCATATCTCTCTCTTCTAGATTGTTCTACTGCTCCACGTACATAAATGATTTATTTTATCCCTTCAGTACACACCGATGATGCTCCCATTCAATGCATGCACCATATAATTCCTTCTATCTATTGGATGGTTCTCCCTTAGATGTGTCTTTGATGCCAATCTAACTAGCTAAGTTCGGTGGTTGTTCCATGAGTTATAGTGAGTTGTTGTTGGTTTCCAACTTTTACTTTACTCGTGATTTTGATTTCCCCAAATGTCATGGTATTAAACCCTGATGGGAGGAGACAACTACTTCATACCTGTTGTGAGAATTGGAGGACATTGGAGAAGGAGAAGGAGGAGGAAAGGGGATCCTCATCACCCTATTCAGGTTCCTAAGAACTATGAGCATATGGAATAGTGAGGCATTGGCCTTTTCCATTCTACTCCTGAAGTTTTCTCTAGTTTCTTCCTGCTCCCTAAGTTACTTGGTGAGAAAGTTCTTGATAGATCATAGAGCATTAAGAATGTTTCATATCTCCTCTACCTATATGGTAACCATGATTCAACAAAAGTGCACTACAATATCCTCATCAAATTTCTCCTCATCTTGAGCATGCCAAGGGGGGTGCGATTTATGTCCTTGTCCCGTGTTACTCCTTTTGGATAAGCTCTCTCTCACCATGATAATAATAATTTTGCAAATCCCTCTAGTTTTTGGAAGTCATTTGTGTTCCAAAACAACTCTAAACCACCAACAATCAAACCCTCTTTGTTTCATGACATTTCAAGAAGGAATGTCTAGCTCGCTAACATCCAAATCCATATCATAGACAAGGTACAAATGCTCAGTCCTCAATTGAGTGCTCATGGTTTGGGTACATTGATTGTGGCTTGAGGTGTGGTAAGGGAATGACCGCCACCTTACCATTCTCTTTATGTTATCATGCATCCCAGTCATGTGAAAATTTTTATCTTGACAACTCTGTAGTCACCTGGATTTGGGATGTTAATATTAAAATTTATGTAATATAATAGAATATTAATATATACTAATTTATTATATTAATTTATAGATTAATGTATTAATATATTCACAAATTAATACCATAGAATTAATGTAATAAGTTAATATTATGTATTAATAGATTAATTCCAAATTATTAATATATTAATATCAATGTAATAACCTAATTAAGAAAATATATCCATAAATTATTGGTTTAGCATTAATATAATAATACAATATATTGATGTCCATGAGGTCTTGGATAGATGATGATTAGATGTTATGTTAATGCACTCCTTGATGTGAATTCATCAGTTCAATTCCCCGCCCCAATTGGGGTGATGTATTGGACATTATGAAGATGTAGTCTTGCTGAGCTTACAATATATATATATATATATATATATATATATATATATATATATATATATATATATATATATATATATATATATATATATATATATATATATATAATATATTGATAAATTAATATATTAATATTGATGTATTAGTGTAATATAAATACCTTAATATAATGACTACCATAGAATCTTGCAAACAATGAACATCAATATATATATATCTATATATAGATATATATTGCCAATGAGATATTTTAATTAATATGGGTATTGAGATATTTTATTTAACGACCATATTGCCTATATTACAATGTTTTATTTTAAATGCAGGTAAATATTATTTAACTCAACATATTTAAATATTGATTTATTTATTTTTTCCTCAGTAAAAGCTAATTCTATTAAGGGAAAATATAGTACAATAAGACAATACAGCCAAGAGAAGCAGGAAGAAGGGCAGCCGGAAAGGATAACCTATCCACCTCGGCCCTAGAAGAAGATATAAGAGAAGAGTGCTGAGCAGGAAGAAACAAGAAGAACAGAGAAGAAAGAGCAGAGTAGAGGATTCTACCCAACACGGATGGAATCAACTATTCGGCATTTTTTCCCTTTCTTTTTACCAACTTTGACCCATTCAGGAGTGCATTGTGGATCTGGCAAGATTTGCAAACTGAGCTGGGCAGACGGAGAGGATTCCTTATCTGAATCCGAGGGAGAGGATTCGTGATTCCTTTTCTGTGAGTTTGGCTGGATAAACAAGTCCACAGGCTCGGCCAAGGGCAGATCCTGTGCCAGTTTTGCTTCCGTTTCTTCCTCAATCTCCTCCTCTTCATCCGAGCTGAAATTAAAATCATCCATGGGGGGAGGGTCATGAGGCTTCTAGCTCTTGGATTTCTATTTAGTATTGGCTTTCTTCTTGTGGACAGACATTGTGGGACAGGAGCTCTGAAGGTGCCCTGTGTGATGGCAGTGTCGGCAGCGAAATACTGTGTTCTCGTAATCCAGGGCCTGAGTCCAATGGAAGTCTCCAATTTTGAGATTGATCTGGTCAGGGAGTCCTTTGCTCATGTCTATTTCTGCACAGATTCTGGTGAAGGTGTATAGGCCCTCTTCCCCTCTGGAGATGTCTGCGTCTAGTAGGCGGCCTAGAGTATTGACGATCCCTTGGAAAACAGCAAAATGCCATAGATGCGCCGGGAGGTTGGGAAGTCTGACGCAGATGGGGAGCTTGGTGATGACTGTTGTTGCTGGATCGAAGTCTGGGGACTAGGGGGTGAGGAATAAACCTGCTGAGCCCCAAAACCATGGACCTGCAGTTAGAGCTTTTTGGTAGTCCTCACTGAAGGCGAACACTACAATGAAGAAGCCCTTTGAGCATAATAGAACCTTGCTATTGTTGGTCCAATTAGAGTGAGTCCATTGGTAGAGGTATGCTGTGCGCAGCCATAGCCCATTGAACATGCAAATAATGGCATGCTCTGCAAACTTTTGGGCTTGCTCATCCAGCGTTGGATGCATTATTTCAATGGAGGGGGTTTCCTCCAGTTTGTCCACCAAAAAAGGTTTGGGAGCCTGAACTGGTGGAGCTGTCTTCTCGGGCCTCTGACCATGGACTGCATCTTTGGATGAAGATGCCCTAGCTAAGGAAGACTGTCCAGAAGCTACCCCTCTCAAACGAAGGGTTAAAATATTGGATGCATCTCTCTTAATGTTGTAAAAAGAAAGGGGATAAAGATCCTCAAGTTGTTTACATTCGTAGAGAAGCCGTTGAGCTACAGAGGGAATCCCCAGTTTCATCTCCAGAACATGCTTGAGATCCTGCACTTGATCCGACGAGCTTACCCATTGTAGCAAAGTTTTGCCAGTGGTGAGCTTGATTTGTATCTGGAATGAGGCAGAGAAGTCAGAGTGCCTCTTTCCCCTGCAGATCTGAACTGCGAGGAGGCATGTGCTTTGAATGGTCTTCGTTTCCTAAACTTGTCGTAGAGGCTTAAGAGGAGATGAGGAGAGAGACCAAAGGTTAGTGAATCTGTCAATGTATTCCTCCCAATATAGCTTCCAGATGCTCCATCTAGGCAAATTCAGGGAGCTGAAGGGATTCTGAAGGTTGATTGCAGAGGATCGGCTATTTTGGGGTGACAGAGGAGGTACCAATGGTGGCAGTCAGCCTTCCAGAACATATAATTTCTTCCCAATAGCCACCGCCAGAGGAGAGGCAGAAAAGAGTTCTGCATGTTCACCCTTAGCCACTGCGTCTGCATCCTGAAGGGCGCGGTGGAAACGAGTTGCAACATCAGAGGGTTGAAATCTGACAGCCCCAAAGTCCCGAGCGGAGCAGAGGAGAGTGAGGGGAGCTTTCAAATGTGAACGGAAAACAGGTGGAACAGTGGAGAAAAAGACCAACGTTCCGTGACTGAATCACTCGACACCATCATCCATAGGGCCAAGCGGAGACCAGACGGCGACCGAAGGAAGGGAGGCAGCAAGATAGCTGTTAGGGTTCATCTTCGAAGAGCTCTCCTTTAAATATTGTTTTATAAATTACATTAATTTTTTTAATTATTATTAATATTTTTACTTGTAGAGGTTGTTTATCAAAATGCAAGGTTCAAGATTTCACAAGATTGTATAAAATCTCCTAGTTGTATGTTAATATATATCTCCACAAATGGATGGATAAAATATGATATTAGATTGAATCAATTTTATTATATTTTGATATTGATCATGGTACTGATGTTGGAAGGATGTGTTGATTGATGTCTCTGACATGACACCTACAATCATAGAATGGGCAATGTCCAAAGTGCTTAGGAACCTGCAAGTGATGAAGAAGATTGAGGATGAGATGGAACATATCATTAGATTGGGTTGTATGGTTTCAATTTTCTAATGTTAAATTGGATGTGGTTTTTGTGATCAATATTCAATGGTTTATGAGGCTATTGTTATCACTTTAATGGGGTAGTGAATTTCTCACACTTGATTCATAGAATTCCATGACCGACCTCTTTGGAAATACCAAATAAACAACTGCACAAGAAGTGTTTAGCATGGAGATGTGGAGGTAAGGGAGTGTTAAGAAGCACTTTCACACAATGCAAACCACCTCCGAACTCTGCACAATTACTGTGATCCCTCCTATTGTAGGAAAAGTCATTATTTATGGCATTGGAGTTGTCTCCATAACTCTTGAAGTTTTGAACACCCGCATTGCTATTAGCACCATAGTTATTAAAATGATAATCATGAGCATTGGTATTGGAATCCCCCCACCCTCTCATTTCTTTCTCCACACCTCCACAAAGAAATGTTTTAGTTAATATTTCATATTTTTGTTCCACATTAATTTTAGTGTGGGGTTAATTTTTCCGTGACTCAATTCCAAAAATCCATAGATTCAACCAGCCTTTACCTATCTAGAACTAAATTAACCAATTAGAATCGTTCTTCCTCACCAAATATTCAAATTTGATCCTATGAAAAATATGGAAATCTCAATGTTGAATCTCAAATGGAGACTGCAAATAGGGCAAGTGAATAAAGATCAAGAGTGATAAAAATAGCTTACTCCAAACAATGCAGTCTAGATTTAGAGTGTGAGTTAATTTGAGTCAGTCTGAGTTAGCTTGAGTTCAATTTTATATTTGGGAAAGTTAAATTTAGTGTGTGTTTGCATGTTGAAGTTAGTTTGAGTGACCATCAATTGAGTTGCTACTTAAAAAGCATAAATACCCCACATTGGGAACTTCATGTAATCAATCAAGTTTGTGTGATAAATAGAGAAGACAAACAACTTCTATTATTTATGTGTGTTAAGTTTGTGTCTTTCATCTTCTGCCTTTCCATCAAATTGATATCAGAGCGAGGTTTTATAGAGTTGAGAGAGAGATCTAAGATAGATCATATCAACAACAATTTGTGAGAAGAGAAATATTCTTTTTCTCTTGGTTGAAGTAGTAACACACATTTTAATAGGTAGACCAGCATTGAGGCAAGTGGTGCTACAAATCAAAAATTTAGGTGAATTTTCATGCACATGAGGTTATTTTCTAGAAAAGTGAATAAATGGAATAATGCAGGCTTCCATGATGTGGGAAACATGATACTATAATGTCCCTTTATTTCAAGAGAAAAAAACTGTAACATTTTTATTGAAAGGAAATGTTATACATTGTCGAAGATCTTGTTCACATTATAGAGCATATACCCTTGATGAGAATATCCTAAATGTAGAGCAGAGTCTGGCATAGAATTTCCAAGAATGTTGCTTGTAGCCGCATATGGAAATAGAGCATATACATGGATCTGAAAGAGCTGAGTCTGTCTCTTCGGAGACATCCGATAAAATTGGAACGATATAGAGAAGATTAGCATGGCCCCTGTGCAAGGATGACACACACAAATTGAGAAATGGCCCAGAAAGAGCTGATTCTAATTAATGAGACAGATTACAGAAGATCAAAAATGGAAAATTAGCAATACAAGGCACCTAGAGACACGTAGAGGACCTGCAAAGAGATTAAAAAAAATCAAAAGAACCCAAGAAAAGGGAGATCCCCGTAGAATGTAATTCATAATGAATCTGCCCATGCAGAAGGGATAGAGCATGCTTGGAAAGTGCATCAACTTCATATTTTTTCTCCCGAAAGACATGTTGGAAGGAGATCTTTGATAAGAGGTGCTTTAGGCCCGAAATTTGTTGCATCTAGTTGAAAAGTGAGGAGATCTGTAAGGCATTATGATCCCGAATCCATCTGATCGTAGAAGACAAGGCTCTAACAACCATAATGCAATCAACATTTATCCATTGAGCCACCTACAAGGCTCCCCATAAGGCAAGCTTTTTTTCTCTGTTGTTGTCTCCCAAGATGGAAAACCACCTAAATTGATAGGACAAAACTGAATTTATATGAAGGGAGAGACCGCATCCGCATCTCCCACTGGTGGAAGCTCTCTGAAAAATATAAATTGGGAAGATATTGGAAAAGTCAGCATGAGTGATGGACTTGGTAGATTCTTTAGGAAACAAGAGGTAAATCTCTTGAAAGTGATTAGTGATGCAAAGTGTAGTCAAATTCGGATTATGAGGAGTCTCTTCAAAGATGTACTCATTGCGAGAGCGCTAAATGTCCCAATAGACGTATAGGGGAACAACACGATGCTCTTTTGATTGGAAGCCTCAAGAGCAAAGCCAATCTACTATGGAGGAGCCATCACCATTGAGGTGGGTCCCCAATTGAGAGGATACTTTCTTCCAGATGTCCTGTGCAAAAGGGAAGTGAATGAAGAGGTGAGTATAGTCTTCAATGTAAATTTGTAGTGAGCGCAATTACCAGGACCCAAAAATCCTCTCTTCATGAGTGTGTCCTAGGTCAAAATACGATTGTGCAAGATAAGCTAAGTGAAACATATAATCTTGAGAGGAACATCCTAGGAACACAATTATGCAGTGAGCTTGGGAAATGGTAGAATTGGAGGAGCTGATATGATGCTTCATATACTTCTATGGCTGAAATTATTCCATCCATTAAATGACTGCCCCAAACCAAATAATCTAGACAAGAGCATAACATGATTCCAACCTAGAAAAGGTTGTTTCAATAATATTTCCATTCAACAGTCGAATATTCAGGGATGCCAATTTCCAAGGAATGTGGCCATATTTGGGGAGGAAATTTCATCTAAGAGCCCCTCACAATGATATCCAAAGAGGAGTATCCCAGCTGGGAGGTGATGATGGGAGTAGATATATGGGGGCTTTCGGGCATGCCTTTGATGGTATCCATCCCTACATTGACCTGTAATCCATTACCAACAGCTTGAACAAGGTTACTGCAAATCCAAGGGACTACGTTCTGTAGGATTCTCAAAGTTTTAGACATGCATGTAGTGGTTGGAACACCATTGCTAATCCATTCCTCCAATCCACTATTACGTAAAAATTTTGCAGCCATGATTTTTTGCCATAGACCCTAGTCTCTGAATATGCACCATAGGTTAAAGAAAAAAGAGCTAGCTTGAAATTTTGAAATTAGTGTCTCATTAAGTCAAGCCGCATTAAGTAAATCGTAAGAAATATTTTAAAAGGATCCAAATGTTTAAAGAGCAAGTTCATACTCATGTCTTTTTGAGTTGTTTATGAATATGTGAGACTTTTTCTTTTTTTCTCAGACTTTCTTATTATTATAAAGAATATAAAAAAGGGATTATAAAATTTCATACAATGGTTTTATTGAAAGGTCTACGAAAGGGATTTGTAAATATTTTAAAAGGATTTTTTTGAAAAGGTGTCCGTTTTTGTGTGTTTTTATATTATTTTATTTATTCATTTTTTGTAGAAGTTATTTTTAATAAATATATAAAGAAGGAGTTTATAAAAAGAAGATGTTTAGGGTTTTTTTGGATATATTCTTTGAATATTAAAGGTAGAAGATATGGCTTCAACAAGCTTCCCGTAGAAATTGCCACCATTTACAAGGAAGCACTATGATATTTGGGCCATTATAATGGAGACGATGTGAAAGGATCATGATGTTTGGGACTACATCGGGATTGGATTTTTAGAACATGAGGATGAATATGTAGAAACAACCCTCACTAATGCACAAAGGGAGAAATTAAGGATAAACAAAAAGATGAATGCACACACATTGTAAATTATCCAACAAGAAGTGGATGAAGCAATATTCTATAAAATTATGACCACATCTTCTGTAAAGACATCATGGGAGACTTTGGCTATGAGCTATCAAGGTATGAGATACACAAATCTTCCAACCAATATTTTGAATAGAGTTGGATTGGCATTTGATCCTTCATCATCCTAACTTAACTTTGTACCTGTCACTAGTGGTGTAGGATTAGGTTTATAACTTTCCATTTTGAATATTTTTAGCAATTCTTTCACATACTTATTTTCAAAAGTAAAAATTTGTTTCTCTAATTCCTCAACTTCTATGCCAAGATTTTTTTTATAAGACCAAGATCTGTCATTTCAAATTCTTTCTTCATCGCAAATTGAAACTGATCTAGTTCAAAATCACTAGTATAAATCATTTCATCCACATACAAACATACAATCAAGATTTTACCATGCTCATTTACCTTTGTGCATAAGTTTCATTAAATGTTGCTTCTGAAAATCCCATTCTTGATCATATAATTGTCAATTCTGCTATACCAATCTCTTGGCTCTTGCTTGAGTCCATAGAGTGTTTTCTTCAATCTGTAAACTTTATCTTCATGGCCCTCAACTTCATAACCTAGATGTTGTTTCACATATATTTTATTCAAGAATTCCATTCAATAAGGTTGATTTCACATCCATCTAATACACTTTCCACTTATTGTGAGTTGTTGTTTCTAAGACTTCTCTTATAGTATCCAATCTAGCTATTGGAGCAAATGTTTCTCCAAAGTCTATTCCTAACTATTGTGAGAACCCTCTTGCTACAAGCCTTGGTTTAAATCTACCAATCTCTCCTTTTTTATTCAACTTCATCTTGTACACCCATTTCTCACCAATGATATTTTTTATCTTTTGGTAACTCAACCAAATCCCAAGTATCATTCTTCTCTATAGATTGTATTACTTCATTCATAGCTTGCACCCAATTATCATCTTTGATATATTCTTCAAATGTTGAAGGTTGAAATGACAATAATTGAAATTTTGAATAAACATCCAAATCATCATAAAAATCTTGTAAACTTCTCATTTTACACTTAACATTCCTTGATTCATCACACAATTGGTAATTGGGAGTATATCGATCTATTGATCTTCTTGTAGAGCCATGTTGTTCTAAAAATCTTGGAGTCCTTGATGGCATGACTCTATTTGGTTTCTTCTCTTGTGATATTTGCTTCTCATTTTCTATTACATCCTATTCTTCTAAGAGTGGTACTCTTGCATCAACTGTTTTTTCTACACTCCCATTCCACGACTCTTGTTCTTTGAACACAACATATCTATTGATTATAGTGTTTTTGGTGATAGGATTATATATTTTATATGATTTAGAATGCTCACTATAACCAGTAAATATACACTTTTCACTTGTATCATCTAACTTTCCTTTTACCTCTCTAGGTACACATGCATATGCTACACGTCCAAACACTCTAATATTAGATGCACTACAAGGCATACCTAACCATTCTTCTAATGGAACTTTTTTCATCATGTTCTTTGTAAGAGATATGCTTATCACATAAAAACACTTGCAACTACTTCTGCCAAGTACTCATTTGATAAGTTTCGTCCTTTCAACATGCTTCTTTCCATGTTCATAATTATTTTGTTCTTTCTTTGCACTACACCATTTGGTAGGAGTGTGTATCTGGTTGTAAACTACCTTATGATTCCTTATTGCTTTTAGGAAGAATAAAATGACTTCAAATCATATTCTCCACCACAATGTGATCTCGATACTTTGATGTAATGATTACTCTGGTTCTTTACTAGGGCTTTGGATTCTTTTAACTATTCAAAAGTTTCAAACCTCTACTTCAAAAAATAGATCCATGTCTTTTTGCTGAAATCTTTAATAAATGTGAGGAAGTAACAACTTCCACCAATCAACTATGTCTACATGGGTCCACATAAATCTGTATGAAATATCTCTAGTGGTTGTTTTTCTCTATATGCATCTTCTTTTGGAAAACTTTCACAATGTTTCTTTCCCAAGATACAACATTCACAAGTACTAGAGGGTTCTTTTATGGGATGTAATCCTCTAACCATCGATTTCTACTGCAATGATATCAAACCGCATAAATGAAAATGTACAAACCGAAGGTGAAGTAACCAATAATCATCATAACATGAAACTATAAAAGAAGTAGCCTAACTTTTATAGTTCATGATTAGAGGGAACAATTTGTTCCTTGCCATCTGCACTTTTGCTATTAGCTACTTGCTTGGAGGCTTGTCATATATAACATAATCTTGTCCCTCAAAAAATAAATTTATATCCTTTTTCCATTAATTGACCAATACTTATTAGATTATGTTTTAAACCAAGAACATAATATACATCTGAAATTGTTTTCAACTCTCCCTGCTTAGTCAAAATGTTAACCACTTATTTCCCATCTACATTCACAATATTTTCAATCCCCAATTTTAACTTTGTCTTGACCAATTGATCCAAATTTGCAACCATATTCTTGTATCCAATCAAGTGGTTACTGCAACCATTGTCTAACAACCAAACATTATAAAAAGTTTTATGTATGGTATAGAAAGCTAGGAACATGGAGTCACTATTTTCTGTGGTTACATTAGCTCTTTGATTTCGTTAATCAATTATTCTCATCGTGCAATGACGTGCATAGTGACCAGTTTTATTGAAATAATAACATATTATCTTTGATTTGTCGACTCTTTAAATGTTGTTGAATCTTCTACTGGTGCTTCTAATTTCTTGTTCTCTCTATTGTTTGACATCTCTCTAACCACTATTTCTTCCACTTTGTCCTCTTCCTATTGATCAACCTCTGCCTCATCCTCTATCTCTTGAGATAGAAACCTAACTTTTAAAAGTGGTTTCTAAGGAGTAATCCTTATTTATATCTATCCTTGCCTCATGGGATAGAAGTGATGCCATCAACTGATGAATTGATTTTTAAAGAAATTTTTACTTTTAAAAATAAGTATGTGAAAGAATTGCTAAAAATATTCAAAATGGAAAGTTATAAACCAAATTGTACACCAGTAGTGATAGGTACAAAGTTAAGTAAGGATGATGAAGGATCAAATGTCAATCCAAATCTATTCAAAAGATTGGTTGGAAGATTTGTGTACCTCATAGCTACAAGACGAGAAATTATGCAAGGAGTTAGTCTAATTTATAGATTTATGGGGTCTCAAAAAGACTCACATTGGAAAGATTGAAAAATGATTTTGAGATACATAGCAGAAGCTACAAATTGTGGCATGTTGTATGAAATCATAGAAAATAAACATTTGGTTTTTATATTGATAATGATTTTACAGGAAGTTTGGATGATAGGAAAATAGTTTTTGGTTATGTGTTTCATCTTGGTTCGAGTGTGATATCATGGGAATTTAAGAAGCAACCTATTGTGACACTTTCATCAACATAAGAAGAATATGTAACAATGACATCAACAACATGCAAAGTAGTATGGTCACAAAGACTTTTGGATGGACTTTAGTAGAAACAGGAAGGATCAACGATAATCTATTGTGGCAACACCTCAACCATTGCACTATCCAAGCATAGTGTGTTCCATCAAAAGAGAAAACATATTGATACAAGGTATTATTTTATTAGATTACTTGTGACCAATAGGGAATTTTATTTAAAGCCTTGTAAATCGAGTGATCAATTGACTGGTATATTCAATAATACATTAATTAAAGATGTATTTGAGTTTCATAGAAGAAACTTAGGTGTTGTAATCCTAGCGGAGACTTAAATCGAAAAGAATGTTTGAGTTGTGATGAGTCATGTCTTAGTTTAGTGGTCGTAATAAAGGGGAGTGGTAAAAATAGTTACTTATTCTTGCATGAAATGTAGTCTAGATTTAGAGTGTGAGTTTATTTGAGCTAGTTTGAGGTAGTTCGAGTTTAGTCTTATATTTAGGAAAGTCAAATTTAGTGTTTGTTTGGATGTTGAAGTAAGTCATAGTAAGCATTAGTTGAGCCACTAGTTAAATAACATAAATACCCCACATTGGTTTCATTGTAATCAATCAAGTTTGTGTGATCAATAGAAAAGAACATCATCGTGTATTGTTTGTGTGTGTTAAAATTGTGTGAAATTCAAATTTTTTTCTACGAGTTAATTAAAGAGGAAGGTGTAGAGATCTAAAAAAAATTATATATTAATCCATATAATGATTTAAACTAGAGTAGCAGAAAGAGAGGCCTTGCAAAGCTGTGTAACAAAAATATGTGCTTCCCATATGTCATAATAGTTTGTTCCTTATTAAAAAATTACCTACATGTTATACACGTGACTGTAAAGTAAATTTTTTATATCACAAGTTTATGCTTTGAATGGTGAATATAATGGCTCTATTTAGGCCTAACAAAGGCATCATCAATCTTTCCATGATCGCTATGTGGATTCCCGTCTCTACGTGCTCTTTTTATTATATATTGACTTTATGATGATCACATTGGATGAATGAATGAAATTTTAATGTCCAAAACACTAAAAATAGACTATGTGACCACTAGCTTCCCTATTTTCACCTTTTGCAATTCAATCCTTTTATTACTCAAATTAATGAAGAGTTGACTCAACCTTCTAACAATCCCCTCACTGAAAAGACAGTGCCAAGGAAATGAACTTAACATACCACTATAATTGTATTTGATGTCTCTGAAACCATCACATTCCAAAATGAAATGTTCTTCCAATTCCACTACCCCAGAAGTGCCAAAAGTAGACACTTGTTCTTCCCAAGCTTCTTTAGGTCTTTTCTACCGACCTACTTCGCACCGTAGTTGATGCGAGTTAGTTAATAATTCAGAAATAAGAATGTTTGCTCTCCATGGAATGCTAGCTCCAATGTACTCTTTTTGTTTGATATCACAAGTGGGGCAATGAATTCCTAAAGAAAATACTTCTTCTTTCTACCTAACTCGTTTCCCCATATACGCTTATGAAACTTCTCCATAAAAAAATTCTTTAACTCCTTGCTATTTCTCGGACATGTATTGAGGTAAATATTCCATTTTTTCATCCATTTTTTGTTTTGTTTCATCCATGATTTATTTCTTTCACTCATTCCTTCATTGAAGGTAACTTTAGGTCATCTACCTTCTCTCATTTGCTCAATTCTTTATAGGTGCCTTATGAGACACACCATGGAAATTGCTTCAATGGGAGTTTCTCCTATTTCAATCAATGTTATCTCATAAGGAACCAAACATTTTATTTTAAATTTGCTCATGATCAAGCGTTTTTGGATTTTCTCAATTTTCTTCCATTTTGAGACATGGATGTTACTAGCCCACAATTTACACCCATATAATATCATTTGACAAAATAGGAGCCCAAAATTAACTTTAATCATTTTCCAATCCCATAACTCTGCCTCTCTACATCTGTTTTGAAGAGAATATAATTCTTTCCACCCTCCTAAAACTTTCTTCTTTCTATAGTAATCCCAATTAAGCGTGTTGTTGAAACCAATCCCGAGGTACTTTTATTCATTTACTTCTTCAAGAATGTTTCCTTCAAAGAAGAACGTATGTTGGCTCTACTTCTTTTTATTTGCAAAAATCATTATTTTCGTCTTGTTGGTATTGACTTGCATCCGCACTGCTTTACAAAAATTATCGAGGGCATATAGGTGAATATGCAATCACTGGGCCAATTTAGAAATCAATAGAGGGTCATAAGCATATAAAAGATTTTTTATCACAAACTCCCCCAACCGAACACTATCCCCACCTTGCAGATTTAGCCACTCTTCCAATTTATCAATATATGAACCAAAAAGAGTAGGGGATAAAGGACAGTCTTGCTTGATTCTTGATGTCACTTCTAAAGATTTCTAAAATTCCTACTGAAGTTCTAATTTTGAATTTCACCTCTTCATAAAGTCTACGGACAATGGCTCTATAATGCAAAGGAATTTCAAGTTCTTCCATTCTAGTCCACAACTTATCTCTATGGACCATGTTGAATTCCTTTTTGAAGTCAACAAAGCAACAAAATACTTCTTCTTTTCCCCCCAAAAACCTTTTCAATAATGTGTCTCAATGTGATACCATGATCTACTATAGAATATTTTGACCTAAAACTTGCTTGGACCCTCTATTAGGTGGGAGGAACTACCTATGGTTTTGCGCATGGGATTCACACATGGTTTTTGGGCATGATGGTTTTTTGCCCATGGTATTTTGTAGATCCAGTTAAGGGAACTATGATTATGTTTTAATCCATGGTTAATGGATTGGGGTTTACGAATGATTCGGCATGTATATACATATATTGTGACATTGAAATGAATATTCTGAATAATCAATATGATAGTCCAGATTTGCGGATCCAAGGGAAAATCTCTGTGTATTTGTTTTGTGTTTCTCACCATTGTATATTTTCTATTTTTAAGAATTTGTTTGTAGATAATTTCTTTATAGGGTTTTCCTCCTATGTTTCCTTTCTTCTAACCAATATAGCTATATATAAATTGGGCTATGGTTTTCTTTTAAATCCCACATATTCTCTCCAATCTTAACTTCATCTATCCTTTCTATTAATATTTGTGAACAAATAACATAGTCAACAACACTTGCCCCATTGTATGTGTTGCAAGTGAATTTCCAAGGCATTTTCCATATCTCAAGACCATTGCAAATATTTAAGTTGAAATAACCACACAACGTGAGCAAATCCTCTCTAAAATGATTGCTAACTTTATAATCCTCTGGACATTTCAACCATTAGGGATTCTCATGTTCAATGAACGAGATAGGATTGTCATCCTCTTTGCAGCAAAAAATAGTAGCTTGTATATTTGTTGTTCTAGCATTGAAATCTCCCACTAAAATAAATTCTCCATGCTGAGAATATATATCAATATCTTGCTTTAAAGCTTCATATGGGTCTTTTCTATCTAACCCTTTATTTTTGTAAGTTTTTTAGACTTGATGTGTGAACTAGCATGTTGCAATTCTTATGTAGTTCTCATTCTCTATTATTTTGAACCATAAATATTGTTTATTTGTATCTTCTTTCACTAACTCAATGTGATGACCTTCTTTTTCTTTGACTAAAGCTAGTATTCCTCCATACCCTTTGCCATTTTCTACTACCTCATTACAACCTACTAATTTCAAATAACCATAAAACATAGGAGTTTTACAACCATCATGTTCATGAGTTTCTGTGAGACAAATTATGTCTCTACCTTCTGTAATATGCCCTATCCTAGGTTCCCTCCTCCAAGGGTGACCTCTACAGTTCCAACAAACTAGACTTAGGTATATCTGGGTGTGATTTGATTTATACACGGACTGCCCCAATAAGTTTCACAACGGTGGCCAACATCGTTAATTGCTAAAGAATAAGAGAGGAATATGATGCAAAGTGAAATCCCATTCAGGATATGCTAATGCAATAAAATATTTTTAGGGGTCAATTATTGCAATGTTTTAACTAGTCCAAAGTGATTTACAAGTTGATAAAATTGTGAGGGATTATTTTTTTTTAATAATATTTGTATTACTTAGGTGCATATTGAAATTAAAGAGTGCAGATAGAGGTAAAAAAAAAAAAAATTAATTAAAATTATGTAATAAAAACTAAATAAATAAAAATATAATTAAACAAGATTATTCTATATCTATCTCTCTCTCTATATATCTATATATATATATATATATATATATATATATATATATATATATATATATATATATATATATATATATATATGCATGATGAAGAGGAACACATAATCTTAATAAAATAAATTACAACCCACTTTCAATTATAACTAATATTTTTACCCACAATTTATACATCCATTCCCAAATTGAATATAAAAGAAAGAAAGAAAATTATGTTAACATCCAGGAGGCTAAAGATAGTATATGGGATAGATTACTTTTTCACCTGGTTGATGTACTCAACCTTTTTCTTATGAAGCCTCAAAATAAATGCTCCTAGCTTCTCAACCAACCCCTCACTAAATAGATTATCCCAAGGGCTAGTTGCTAGAATATATGCATAACTTTCCCTGTTGTCTCTGAAGGCCTCACACTCTAAAATGAAATGCTTCTATGTTTCCACTTTTATGAAAGAACAAAAATGTATACTCTTTCCTCCCACACTTCTTTTGTCCTTTTCTAGTGCTAGTTTTACAACGGGGTTGATGAGAATTAGCCACTGACTAAGCAATAAGAATTTTGGTTCTCTAATAAATATTGGCCTATATGTATGCTTTTTGTTGATGATTACGAGTGGGATTAAACACTTCAATATAGTAATTTTTCTTTCTCCCACACTCCTTATCCCAAGTACGCTTGTGGTACTTATCCATAACAAAAGATTTTATCTCTTCATTGTTTATGGGACACGTATTCAAGAAAATACCCCATTTACTAAACCATTTGTTATTTTTATGCATCCAAGCATTTTTTCTTTTGCACAATATGTCATTAAAGAAAACCTTAGGCCATCTGCCCTCTTACATTTTGCTCAATTTTTTTTAAATACCTTATGACTCACCCCATAGAAATTTCTTCAATAGGAGCAACCCCTGTTTCACTTAACAAGATAGCATAAGGAACTGGATTTTTAATTTTTAATTTGTTTCTAATCAAACACTTCTAAATTTTCTCAATTTGTTTTCACTGCATGTCGGATGTACTACTAGTCAATAATTTACAACCATAGAGAATCACCAGAATCACTAGAAGCCCAAAAAGAGTTTGAGTGGTTTTCGAGTCCCATAATGGTGCCTCTCTACACAAATTTTGAAAAGCATAAAATTCTTTCCAACCCCCCAAAGTTCTTTTATTTCTACATCCACCCCAGCTTAGATTTTTTTTTATGTCAATTCTTAGGTATTTGTTATCCGTAACTTCTTCCATAATGTTTCCTTCAAATTAGAACTTATGTTGATTATGTTTCCTTTTTTAAGAGAAAAACACTACTTTCGTTTTGCTGATATTGACTTGCATCCCCACCCTTCTACAAAAGTTCTCAAGAGATAGTAAATTCTCTTGCATAACAAGAGCAAGTTTAGCAATCAAAATAAGATCATCTACATACAAATTAAGTCTTATAGCAAATTTTCCCAAATAGATACCACCACCCCCTTGTGAATTTACCCACTCCTCAAGCTTGTCACTATATAAACCAAAAAGGGTAGGAGACAGTGGGAAAACTTGCCTAACCCTGATAACGCTTCTGAAACTTTTCGATATGCCTACTGAAGTTCTAATTTTTACTTTGACCTCTTCATACAGCATATGCACAACTGTTCTCAAATGTTTAGGAACCCCAAGTTCCTCCATTCTGTGGTAAAGCTTATCTCTAGGAACTGTGTCAAACACTTTTCTGAAATCAACAAAGCAACAAAAGACTTCTTCCTTTTTCTCCCAAACCTTTTCATTGATGTGCCTTATAGTTATTCAATTGTCAACCGTGGAATGTTTAGGTCTGAAACCTACTTGCGCTGTAGCACACTTATCTCTTTCTTCTGCCCACTTGCTAATTTTAATTTCTTGCATGCTTCCAAATAAATTTGCAAACAAATAGTTAATCATTATGGTCCTATAATTGGAGGGATTATTGATGTCACCACTCTTGAAAAGAGGTATTTTCAAGCTAGTTGTCCAATCTGTGGGGAACCCCTATTGTATGATGTTGTTGAAATTTTTTGTAATGTGAGGTGCAAGAATCTTTGAGCCCCACTTTAGATACTCTACTTGGAGTCTAGCTAAGTCTTTTGATTTTCCAACACCCAACTTCTTGATACCCATCTCTACCTCTTACACTGTGAAGAGTTCAGTATCATTGTTGACCAAGGGGGGGGGGGTCAACCTTGGGATCCTTCTTGTAGAGGTGTCTTGCATATTCAAACCATTTAGAAGTTGTAATACTATTTTTAGTTTGCATCTTTCTCTATTGGAGCTACTTACAAAATAATTCGGGATTATTTTTCCCAAGGAATATTAGTTCTGCCCTCCTTGAAACCATGAAATCCTCCTTTTAATTTCTTAATATATACTTGTAAGCTTTGATTTTTATGTTATCCTTGTTTGACCCTTTCCACGTTCTCCTTGGCTTTTTTCATTCCTCGTCAAACCAAGCATTAATCAGAAAGCAATTTTTTTTTAGACTTGTTAATTTTTGATCTTTTTCACTTAGAAAATGCATTTTGAATTAAATGTGTTAATTTGTGACTATGAAGGTCATGAATTGATATTTTCTCCTTCTCGAAGATCCTCTCTAGCATCATTTTGAAGGTATTACAATTTTTTGGAGTCAAAATAATTCTTCCCTTTGGTAGATTTTGTTGAACACACTGAGTTTTTTACTCTATTTGCTTCTTTCCAGTCTAAGAGAAACTTAAATAAATTGGTTTGTGATATGGTTTTAAGTCGCAAAGCTGATCTCCAATCAAAATTTCCTCCATTTTCTCACAAAAACCATGCGAGCAAATTACGTAATCTACTACACTTGCTCCATAGTAAGTATTCCAAGTGAAATTACCAGACTTTGCCCATCTAGTCAAGTCATTACAAATTACTAAATCGAAAGTCCACATTTCCTAAGCAATTGTTCACCAAAGAGATTGTAGCCCTTGTCCTCTGAAATTCTTTCCCATTGATGATTACTCCTCTAAGCATAATACAGTCACAATCGTCTTTACAAAAAAGAAGGCTAGGTTGCTCACTTGCAGTCCTAGCATTAAAATCACTCATTATAAGGACTCCACCTAGTCGAGAATATGTTGCAATATATGCTTTTAAGGCTACAAAGCGGTCTTTGTGGTCAAGCCCTCTACTTTTGTAGATTTTTGAAACTTAAGGTGCAAAATATCATGCTACAATTCTGATGTGCTTTCATTTTCTGATATTTTATAACATATGAATTATTTATTTGAGTCTTAATTTTCTAGTTGAATGAGACAACATTTTTTTTCCCTCACTAATACCATGATACCCCCGTGTCCTTTGCAATTCCCTTTTTCGTTGTTCCACACTGCCATCTTCTAGTATCGTTCAAACAAAGGTGTTTTTCACCCTTCATGATCATGTGTTTCTATGACGCAAATTTTGTCTCTATCTTTTGCAATAATCCCTAACCTAAGTCCTTGTCTCCATGGGTAACCTCTCGAGTTCCAACAAACTAATCTTATGTAACCCTCGGTATGACTTGATTGCTATTTTTCTTGACATGCAAGACTCACAATTGAGTTTTTGTCCCTACTTTCCCATACTAACCTTGCTTTCTGATTAACCCTTATATGCAATTAAATAAAATAGATAAATATTTTTAACATATAAAAAATTATAGTACTTGTTAATTATATTTTAAAAATGTATAATGAAACATCAATTTATTTAAACTTTTATAAAATTCTTTTAATATTATCACGTGTTTTTGTTTTTTCATGGATGCGTTTTTACTAAGCTTTTGGAATTATTTGCCACATTGACTTGCCAAGGAATATCGTAAAAGCTATTGCATTTGATTTCGAAGGGTGAACTTGACACACTTTTATATAATTATTTTTTTATTTTTAAATCAAAATTTAATTGGTATATTAGTTGGTATACAAATATTTATTTCTAATCATCTTTCTTAATTTAATTTGCCAAATATTTAGTTCTAATCATCTTACTTAACTTAATTTAACATACCGAATATTTATTTCTAACCTTAGTTAAATTAATTTAAAAATAAATAAATATTAATCTTATATCCATAAACATTTATTTATTAAATCCATAAATATTTATTTATTTAAGGGCCATCCATTCTTATGAGTGAGATAACATAATTTCTTATGGATAATTTAAAAAAATGTTTTATTCATTATGTCAATAAGTGTGTTTATTTTGAATTTGGTTTTTATCATATATGTTTCTTTTGAAATAAGAGTTCTATAATTTTAATTTAATTATTAATAATTATTGCGTATATGGTGGAGATTTAACTTCCAAATATACACTAATCAAAGGTTGAGATTTATCTCTAAAGTTGTTATTAATTTTTTGTCTTTTTAATTAAATTGATTAACTAAAAAATGCCATATGAGCAAGTGTCATATGAAGTGAGTTATATTTTTTTGGGCATCTGGTATTGATAAGCTATGATATTGGCCTATAATATTGTAATAGAATAAGAATCTCCATGCTAAAATGAGGTAAATATCCAATATGTTTAACTTATATATTAATTTTTTATAATAATAATAATAATAATAATAATTAGTAGTAGTAGTAGTAGTAGTAGGAGGCATGTTTATTTTGGAATAGCCCTCTTAGAATTTTAATTTAATTATCAATAATTATTAGGTGTATGGTAGGGATTTAACTACGATATAATATTCTAGAATATTCTTAGCAATACACACAAATCAAAGACTAAAATTTGTTTAGAAGTTTTTATGTGTTTTTTCCCTTCCAAATAAATATTAATAATTTAATAATATTAACAAATTAATAACAGTCATATTATTAATAATTTAAACAGAGGTTAAAAGTTAAAAAAAATTAATGATTTAATAATATAAATGAGTTAATAATACAAGTCTAGATCTACCTTAAATCCTGATATAAGAAGGGTCTAGATGGATCAAATATTTTTCACTGTAAAGAGGTTCACATATCAAGAGTTTTGATCCCTCTCAGTGCTTGGTAGATCCATTTTTAAGATGGATTAGGTTGGTCCAATTTCCCCTCTAAATAGGTTATATTCCACATGAATACCATGATTCAATACTGTGATTGAGCTCACAAACCACTAATAACTTGACCAAATAAAATTTACTTTAACTACCCAACACAAATAAATAAAAATAAAAATAATTTAGACTTTTAGTTTTTAATTTTTTAGTTTAAAGTTATTTTTATTTTAACATAAAAGGTTAGAACGAAAAACTAAACTAGAAATAAATAAAAAATAAGTAAACTTTCTGAGCATGTATCCAATTCTTTTTAATTCTCCAACAATCATTCTTGTTGAGATTGTTATCTCGCTTCTCAACTTCAATGACTTCCCTAAACTTTCTATGAACTTAATGACCAATTTTAGTAGGAATGATATTATAATATTGAATATAGATGTGGTTATTAGTTTTCTCAAAATGATGAGCTAGGGATAAAGAATGAGAGTGATTACATTTGATGTCAGAAGGTGCTCCTAGATTCTAAGTTTTATGGAATGACGAACTTCACCCATGTAGTTTCCCATGAGAGCCCGTGATCATGTATACACCTTTCATGTTTGAACAGTCAATGAGTTCTTTGACAGACTTGAGGAAGTTACGTATAGTGTTGAAAGGTTTGAAGGCATCATAAATGTTTTTGTTTCTCAAAATACAAACAATTTTATCAGTAGTTCGTTCGATGAAGGGAAGGTGAACATTGGTGATAAGATTGTTGGTATGCTTAAATTTTGTTTTGGGTCTTTTAATGACATTATGGGAGGCTTTGAGGCGTTGCTGCTTCTTGTAACCATTATTTTCAATCACCTTTATGAGATGGGATTTCTCAATGTCAAGGTGTTCTTATCAGAAATCATTAATGCTATGGTGGCTAATGTGTTTAAAACTTCAAGATTTTGGGAAGAAGGATGATGGAAATTTGCATGAAGATACTATTTAGTGTGAATCTGTTTATAAAAAACCTAGTGGGAAATACAACTATCATCATTCTTGGTAATGATGACATCAAGAAATGGAATGCTTCCATCAATTTCAACTTCTGTTGTGAATTTGATGAAATTATATTGGCTATTTAGATGTTATTTGGAACTTTATTAATTATCATGGCCATGGGACCAAATGATAAAAGTGTCATCAACAAATATTTTTCATAGTTCGGGGTGGGAATGGGAAGAAGCTAGGGCTTTAATCCCTAATTCCTCCATGAAAATATTTGCCAAAAAGGGGAGAAAGGGTTTCACATGATAACTCCATAGGTTTTCTCATAGATTTCATATTAAAGCTAAGAAATGTGGATCTTAAGGAAAATCCAAATAATTTGAAAGTACTAGGGTGAGTGATGTCGTTAATAATATCAATAACTTCTTCAATGGGGATTCTAGTAAAGAGAGAAACAACATTAAAACTAACCAAAATACTATTGGGTTCAAGTTTATAATTTTTAAACCAAAATATCACTTGGTTCAAGTTTAAAATTTCTAATTTCGTTGATGAACGAAACATAGCCTTTGACAAAAGAATTTGTATTACCAAGAATGGGTTTAATATTCTGGTCTAAGTGCTCAACAGGAAGATAAGTGGGCCCACTGATAGTGTTTACGATGGGTCTTAGGGGAGACCCATCCTTATGGCTCTTGGGGAGGTGATATAATTTAGGGGTAAGTAGGTTGCTTTCAATCAATTTTCAGCTAATGGTCCTTCATTCACTATCACAAAGAATCAAGTTAGAGTCTTCTCTTTAATTTTTCTATAGGTGATTCTTAAGTTTTTTGTAGCTCCCATTATTTTTGAAGTGGTCCAAGGTTTGCTGATGTAATATTTTTTATTCAATATGAAAGCTAAACATTTTTTCATATTTCATAAAAACAATGTTTTGATAGTTTTTTATGGCCTTTAGGGATTAGAATTCCTATTTCCTAATGTTTATTTTATGATTTTTAGCTTTCCTTATAACATTATCATAATCCTATATGTTTCTCTCTTTGATGTTTTTAGGAACATCCTTAATACGATATTCTATATTACACATAATTTCCTCAATTGAGATTTGTGAGGGGAACTAGCAAAATTTATCCCTTTTTGCAGAAGACTCTCAGTGTGGCTATCAATTTCAATGTTGGAAAGGTGGCAACCATTTTTCTGGGAATAAAGTTTAATAATTTTGGTAACATCATTATCATTGAGGGGAGGGTTAAAAAAAAAATTGTTAGGGAAATGTGAAGGAACATTATTAAAATTAGAATGAGTGGAATTGTAAAAGGGTAGGGAGATAAAAGAGTTTAGTTTGAAAGTGAAGGTTGAGAAGAGTGGTGGATTTCGTTTAAGAGGGAAGGTAGAATGGGATGAAGTGGGAAAGGGTCACATGGCACCAAAGAGGAAGAAAAAATATAGGGTGGATGAACTGAAATGGTCGAGAGACAACAGTCCATTGACATGGTGGAGTACAATGAATTAAAAATTAAGGAGGCATTGGTGGAGGATTAAACAAAGTGACAGTTAGACAAGACAATGTTATATGGAACTTTGGTTGTGGAGGGAGTGGAGGAGTATGAAACAAACTGAGAAATGGATGAGGAAATAGATCCATATGACATTGAAGGGGAGTATATATCATGATGGGAGCCAAACACTAAAAGTGATCCAGACATAAACAAGAACACACCGAATTATAGATATAACCATAAATATAGATATGCAGCAAAAATAACACTTCATTTCATTAATATCATAATACTGAAATTTCCTTACAAACAAAAAGGAAATAAACTAGCTTGGGCGATGGTGGGATATCTCTGAGAAGCGATGCGATGACTAGATGCCTATGAACTATGTTATAATGAGGCTCAAGGACCTATTTATTATTGAGTAATAAGAGAAAAGCCTAACCTTGGGATATTTAACACCAAGATTTTGTGGGCCCCATTGGGGTTAGTTGGGCAACCAAATTTCTGAGGTCATAACTTAGTCATATTATCTTCACTTGGCAAATACAATACGTTGTTGGAAAGGAATCCCAGCGGCGGACCTCAAAAAAAAATTACGAGGTCAAAATTACTCCAGAAGTGCAGGACACGAAAAACTAGTAAAAATCGTAAATGCTAAAATAAACAAGGAAACAAATGAAACCAACACGAGGTCTAGGTGAAATAGGTAGGTCGCCACCAATATCCACCTGGATTAATCCTCCCCCATAGGAAGAAATGGTCCCCATTACATGTAGAGCCTCCATGAGGTGAGGAAATTTCTGTTAAACTTGGTCCATGGTGAACCACTTTCCCTGGTGATGGAGTTGGCATGCTTTTATAAATCAATATAGCTAGATCCTATTTTGTTGAGTGTTCTTGATTTGCATGTCCATGAGCTGATGAGTTGTGTCGTGTTCCATGTAGCGTGGGTTGAGCTATGTTGGTGTGAGTTGTTATTCAATGTCATATGTGTCCAATAATGGTGGAAAGTATGACCTGAGGCAGTGCACAATGAAAACTAGGTGTAGACCAAGGAATAGTTGGATGTTGAGATTGAAGGAATTATCACCAACAACCTTGGTGATGGTGTATGACCCATATTAGAGTGGGAAAAGCTTGCAGTGGGGTCTAGCGAGACTCTCCTCCTGCAACTGTAGCCAAACTTTGTCGCCCACCTGGAACTTGTGTGACAATCGATGTTGATCATGGAACTACTTATACTTAACATTGGCTTCATCCAATATATCATGAACCTCCTAGTAGATGTATTGAATGTGCTAAATGAAGTTGTTAACCCTATTGGCTTCAGACTAAATGTGAGTTGAATCTACTTGAGTGGTTGCAAATGGTATGGCCACATCAATGGGACATAATGGCTGAAATACTAGCCACACCTAGAAAGGGTTGTGGCCCATTGAGTTGTGGAGAGATCTACTGTAGTTTTGTTGGATATTGTGGAGACTTTCAACTTATGTGCATGGATGCTTCAAGTTGTACATGTGAAAAATGTGTACAATCATCCTATTGACAACCTCTATTTGGCCATCAGTTTGGGGATGGAAAGTTGTGGACTTAGTAAGTTTTGGATCGAACATTGACTAGAGACTTGACCAAAATTCACTCAGGAATTTTTTATCTTGATCTGGGACAATGGACTGTGGATTCCCAAAGTGTACCCACACTTGCTCAAAGAAGAGGTTAGAAGTGGCCTCTGCTGTGATACTCTTCTTGCAGGTCACCATGATGGCCATCTTAGATAATCTGTAAACGACCACGAAAATTTAGTCATTGTGTGCTTAGTAGAAGGAAGGCTTCAAATGTAATCCATTGAGATAGATTCGCAAGGTCGACTAGGAGTAGGTAGAGGAGTATATAGGCCTTGCTTCTTGATGCATTAGAGGAATTTTGAGGTCTAAAATGGGCCTCCTAAGAAAAATGTACAACGAAAATAATTTTTATAGGAACCAATAGGATTCAAGGTGATGATGTCAACCATGGGGGATGATTCACCATTTTTGGAGTAAAGAGGTAAAAGGATTAAAAAATGATAAAATAATAAAACTACTTTTTCAACTTATCTCCCTACGGTTTTACTCAAATTTCGAGTGGGAGTACTCGTTGAATGAAAAATTTAATTCTTCATCCGAGTACCCATGTTGCATACTTTCGATGGACCCTGCTACAAGAAACATGAGAAATACATGAAAAAACGTGATTACATTCATGTTTTTTATGTATTTCTCATTTTTTGTGTAGTAGGGTCTATCGAATGTATGCAACATGGATACTCCTTGGATGAGGAATAAAATTTTGCATCCAATGAGTATTTTTTCTTGAAATTTGAGTAAATCCATAAGGAGATAAGTTGAAAATACGAGTTGAAAAATTAGTTTTTTCTTTTTACCTCTAAAAATTGATGATGTAATCAAATATTATTTTACTATTTCCACTCTTATTTTATAATTTTTTAGAGGCCCATTTTAGATCTCAAAACTCCCCTAATGGTTGGTTTGGTAATGACACAGGTAGTGCAAGATCTAATGTACTTCCTGACATCTTGACGAAGTTTCAGCCAATAAAAATACTTCTCCAATACCACCATTGTTTTCTCTACTATGAAATTTCCAATGACCTGACTGTAGTGTGCCTCCAAAATCATATTGGTGTGCTCACTTGAAAGAACACATATGTGTCCCAGGGGACATAATAGTGCATCCTGAAGGTGAAAATTTGGAACTTACTTTCCTTCTAGGAATATGTGGTATGTGCTGCTGAATTTTGGATCCTTCTAGTAAAGATGTGGCCACCTCGAAGTCTCGTGGCAACATGATTTGAGCATAGTGATCAATGCCATGACTGGTGGTCAGATGAGGAAGTCTACAAAACTATTGGTGTTGCCCTTCTTGTACTTAATGTTCAAATGGAACTGTTGCAGGTAGGTGTACCATTTCTAGTGGTGATAATTCTACAACTTCCCTTATATCTATATGAAATACAAGGGTTGGTGGTCTGTTTGGATGACCATTTGTTTCCCCAGAATCTAATGCTTACATTGATGACAGGCCTGCACAATGGAATACATTTGTTTGTCATAAGTGGGATACTTTCAGACTGTGTTTGAAAGTGTCTCACTGTGATAAGCCATTGGATACCCCTGCTGAGTAAGAACTGCACCAATATCATAGTCGGAGGCATCTGTATCAATCTCAAATGGTTGTCGCACTGGTAATGTGAGCACTGCTGTAGAGAAGAGGAGATGCTTCAAATCAGAAAACACCTTCTGTTGGGTTTCAGACCAAAAAATATTTTATTTCACTCCGCCCTTACTAACTTGACTTAAAGGCCAAGTGATATGAGAGAACCCCAACACGAACCTGCTGTAGAATTGGCAAGACTCAAAAGGCTGTGGAGCTCTATTAGAGTGGTTGGGGCTGGCCAGTCCTGAATGACTTGTATCTTGGCTAGGTCCACATGCACACCCTTCTCATCAATGATGTACCCTAGATATTTATCCTAGGTCATGCCAAAAATACATTTCTCCAAATTAGCACACAACTTGTGTTGTCGCAAGGTTTGAAGGACATGTCAAATATGGTGGAGGTGCTCTTCCCAACTCTAGCTAAAGATAAAGATGTCATATAAATAGACAACCATGAATGCATTTGTGAAGGGTTACAAGACGTCATCCATAAATCTCTTGAACATTGTGGGGCATTTGTTAACCCAAAAGGCATTACCGACCATTCAAAAAATCCCTCCTTGGATTTGAAAGTAGTTTTCCACACATCGAAGGATTTGATAGGCACGTGATGATAGCCAGAATTTAAGTCAATCTTTATGAAATATTTGGCCCCCTTGTGCTAGTCCAAAAGGTCATCAATCCATGAGATTAGGTAGCTATTCCACACAATGATATTGTTTAATGCCAAATAGCCAATACACAATCTCCAAGTCCCATCCTCCATTTATACCAATACAATCAGGCTCCCACAAGGTGATGATCTTGGCATGATGTTCCCTTTCTACAATGGCTCCTAAATCTGCCTCTTGATCTCATTGTTCCCTAGAACAAAGCATCGATATATTAGTCCATTAGGTATCAGTGCCCAGGTTCAAATTAATGGAGTGATTGACGTGACAATGCAAAGGTACCCCTATAGGTGAGACAAAAATGTCCATGTACTCCATGACCTTGTCCATTTGCTGTTACTATATGGTGGAGCGCTATCTGGAATTTGTGGCCACAACCTTCTTCTTGCCCTGAGGACATATCATAAGGAAAACAAATTTTCTGGTCTAGGAAATAATCTTTCTGCATTTATTTGCAGTGATCAAAGAGCTGGGATATAGGTGGGTCTATCTCTCGTATCATGTACAACTTATTGCCCAAAGTAATAACCACAGACAAAGGTCTAGACTCATATACAACATGTTGCTTCACGAACTATGTTGAAATGAGGTTATTTTGGCTCCCACTATCGATAATGAACTGTAGTAGAGAACGCTTCACCCACGTCTACAAGTGGAAGAGATGTTCCCCCTCCTCTAGATCTTCAGGTTCATTCTTTTGGATCTTGGTGGTGGACACAATGGCACTGGGATCCACGTCAATGATCTGCTTAGCTTTGTCATTCCCATTATCAGGTTCTGACTAAGAGTTAGAACCTGCAGCTGATTCAGAAGCCTTAGCTCCGTTACCAGTGATTTCTTGGCCCAACACTCACTTTTGTTACGAGTGGAGCTCTTATGCAACTCACATCATTTTCCCATGTCCTTCTTTGGCTTTGTCGTGTTGTTCTTTGCTTGAGGATTCAGCAGGTTGCTCATGGTCACCCCGCCTTGGATTTGCCTTTTATCTATGGTTTTGGGGCACGTTTTCTTTTATTTGTATTCGCAGATCCAAAGTCTCACATATTCTATTTAATATCTGTATAGTGTGTTGGTATGACATTCCGATCAAGGAGATGTCCAGGAAATCCATATCGTCCTGGATGTACTTATGTAGACAGTCGCGGTACTTGAGTACCAAATGCCACTTAGTATCCTTGATACCCAACTTCCTGCAGAGGGTATGGAAAAAGTTTGTGAACTCCCACACATCTTGGTCCCTTCCCTATCGTAGCATAGTCCACTTTAGGTATTTATCTTCATAGCTCTCAGAAGGGTAATATTCTTCCTTGATGGCATATAAAAAACAATCCAAGTGGGTGCGACTGAAAACAGTGAGGATTCAATCTTGTCCTTTTGTTCACAATAGGTTTCCCACCAGTCCTTGACATGTGGGGAGGCATTGAGAAGTGAAAGTGTAATATATTCCCCATTGGAAAAGTCATGAATTGAAAAATATCCTTCCAACAAATTCAACCATTTATCTACGACATCTGCATCTATCTAGCCCTCAAATATGGGAATATCAATGTTCAATTGTACCTTAAAAGGAATGGCACCTCTAGAGTGGTTGTTCGATGAAGATGTCTCGCCTATGGATGGTCATTGAAGGATCTGGGCAAAGTTATCCATCATCACATTCCTTTGTCTCTCGATGGCTTCCTAAACAAATGTTTTGAAATGATCTCTTGTCCCCTAGTGTTTCTTTTCTTCCGCTATGGGAGGTCATTAGGGTTTTTGATGCTAGTCTTGCAAAGGTTCAACTAGATCGATACCTAAATCCTTATACCTGACCTCATTGGTGACATGCAAAGAAAAACAGAGAACGAGAAGATCCCTCTGATACCATTGATCTAGACTTAAACAAGAACACAATAAATTACAGATAAAACCATAAATACAGATATGGAGAAAAAATAACACTTTATTTCATTAATATGAGAATACTGAAATATGCTTGCAAACATAATGGAAATAAACTAGCTTGGGTGACGGTAGATTATCTCTTGGTCAAATTGAGAAAATTCGAATTTCCACATCAGAAAACAACTTCCATCTAGTTAGCTTGTGTGAGATGACTCTTGTCACTTAGTTAGCTCAGTAAATTTGATTTAGAGGAGTTAGAGTTCAATTAAGCATGTGTGATTCCTAATTTGTAGCAATCAAGGTCATTTATTTAAAGTTGTTTTTACTTAAACTAGTTCTAACTATTGGTTGAACTAGTGGAAGGTTAGTTGTGCAGTGGGACAACAATCTAACTCAGTGATCATCTAGTTAAATAATTTATTAATCAACCCAAAATAGCTAGTGCACGTAGAAAACTCAAGTTCCCTATATGTGGTAGAGATACCAAGGCAATGAATAATTAATTATATACTAGATTGAGTGTACAGTTGATGGTATTGGTTGGGTGATCAACTTTGAGGAATTGTGCAAGAATTTTGGAGGAAATACCTAAATAGTAGGGGCCTATTTCCTTAGAAATTGTGCAAGGAAATAGGGGATCATGTAAAGGAAAAAATTGACTAAGTTTGGGTCACATATTCTCAATGAGTAGAGAGATAGGTTATTCACTTGCAGATTGTGCCCAAATTCAGAAAGAAATTGTAATACATCTCTATTCATTAGATTAATGCAAGCATGTATAAGAGGTTTATAGTAGTTTCTTTCCCCTAGAAAAAATACTATGCATGTGCGTTGTTTCTTATTGTTTGTTTGTGATTTTTGTTTTAAATTATGAATTGAATTCCACAGAGCCATAGGGTACGATTGTGTCTTGTGACTTAAATTAAAATTTCATGACCACTTACAATTCTACAACATAATTTCTACACCTAACATTTGAAATTTTTGTGGATAGTTTCAAAGGGGTTGAATAAAAAATCAATAACACAAATATACACAATGAAAAAATTTCAAAAAAATCCATTATCTTCATTTACAAGTACTCTTCAGAAGGGTACTATTTTTTTTTCACTTTATTTAAATAGTTGAAAAAAACCTTATACGAACACATGCATCTAAAAATTTAAAATGAAATATTGCTTCGTCAACTTCAAAAATTAATAAAAATTATAATTTTAAATAAAAAAAATAAAAAAAAAATATGAAAACTTATCTCCCTCCTTGTAGATCATGTTCATATAAATCTTTTAAAAAGTACACATTTTATACTGAGTTATACTACGTGAACACACACATATCTCTTAGGATATGTAAAAATTTGCAGGGAAAAGTATTTTATTTAATGGAAAATTGAGAGATTATAGGACACTATAATTTTTTCCAAAAAAAAAATCATTAGGACAAAAAATAATTCTCCACATATTGTCCTTTTACTCTGAATCATAATTCATAATACTTATATGAATTTTGAGGGATGTAGTTCAATAAAAGAGGAAAAAATTGAAATTTCATCGCCACATTTGGCCCTAAAGTGTAACCTATCTTCATGCATTCACCTGTTCTTGTGGAGAATGGTAGGACACTCTTTATAGAATTCTCATACACATACCAATAGTTAGCAAAGTCGTTTCTTATCAACCATTGCCCTAAATTCTTTCAACGGAATAAATTATTAAATCCATTACGCGAAGAAACATCCATATGATGTCGGAGCAACATCCATATGATGTTTGAATTAAACATCTCCCTAGATATTTGATCCCTCTTAACGTTTGATAGATCCAAAGTTAAGATGAAATTAGGCTCGTTTAATTATTAATAATTAATTATTATTATTATGATGTAATTTCACTCACATATAAATATTTTAATTAATAATTACAATTAATAATTTTTTGTTTTGATGATATAATCATTCACTCAATTATTACTTTGTTGACATTTCGTTTTCAAACCTAGTCCTTAATATTTATAGTTTAGCAATTGTTGCTCCTTCATATGAGTCTTAATAAATTCCAAGTATGATTAGAAGTCTGTGTTGCACTAATTTTGGAAAAGAGTGATTAATCAACTGCACTTCCAATTAAGCAATGTTATTCATTGTCTTTATCGATATTTTTTCTTAATTGTTTGTTTCTATCTGTATTTGGTGCTTTATATTCATCAAAAGAAGGCATGCCACAAACATCAATCACTAGTTCTAATAACTATTTGTTGATATTGGTTACATTCTTTTGCTCCAGTGAGAGTAATGAATACTTATGATTTTTGGAATTACTATATTACAAACCTCTTTCTTTAGTGCAAAACTTGAGGAAAGTTTTTTACCTCAAGAGATGTGGTCCCTTTCGAAGCTTGATAGATCCAGAGTTAAGATGAGTGTAGATTGGATTAATTATTGATATTTATTAATTACAATTATATATTTTTTTCAAATTTAACTTTTATTTTTAAGTTATCAAAAATGTTTATATAACTTAGCAGAACAAGAAATTACGTGTCTTGGTGCAAAAATGTAAAATAAAAAATAAAAATAAAAAATTACTTATAAAATATTTTGATTGTAAAAAGAGAGATGTTTTCTTGGGCATGTGGTATTGATGAGCCATAGTATTGGCCCATGGTATTATACCAAGGGTCATTTACAAGTTAATAATAGCCATGGTAAAGTATGGTGAATATCCATGATAAAAAATCTTGTTATATTATAAGTATTAAATTTTTATATACTTATTAATTAAATATAAATATCATTGCAAACTTATTATTTTAATTTCTATGATAAAATCTTTATCTTATATATTTTAATGTGATACAGGGTTCATATATCTGAAAAGAAATTCCAATGTTTTGCCTTTTGACATCATTAACAAATGTATAAAATTAAATTCAAATAAAATATTTATAAAGTATTTTGATTGTGACATGAGAGATAGTTTTTGGGCATGTGGTATTGATGAGCTATGATGTTCGCCCAAGGTATTGTACCAAAACTTACTTACAGGTTAATAATATCCATGGTAACATAGGCATGAATAACCATGGTTAAGAATATTGTTGTATTGTGAGTTTATTGTAAGCATTAACATTTTTATGTGTTTATTAATTAAATTTAGATATGGTTAAAGAATCATTATTTTAGTATATAAGGTAAAATGGATCTTAACTTATAACTACTACTATGTTTTAATGTGATATGTATATTATGGTTGTCTATTATCTAAAAAGTTGTTCGAAAATTTATTAATAAAAACAAAATTACAATATAACAAATTGAATTTTATTATTTTTTATTACTTTTAAATTTTTACTAACATTACAACATCTTCTCTATGTTGAACTCTATATTACTTTTAAACTTTTATTATTATTTAATTGAACTGGCATATAATGTTTACAAATCCTTTACATCTTGTAAATTGAACATAAGCATTTGCATCTTATAAATTCACCATATATAAATTCAACATATTGGGCAGATATATAGAAATGTTTACATACTTACATTACAACTATACATCTCCTTTAGGCGCAATTAATTATTATTACTAGGATTTTGTGAATAAGATTGGTAAACCATATAATAATAACCAAGTTTGATGGTGATAAATTACTAATATTTTCTTCTTCTTCTTCTTCTTATTATTATTATTATTATTATTACTATTTCTTATTTAAATTTATTAATATTAATCAAAAATATTATTAAATATCAAACCTTATTCACAAACCCAAATATTAATGTTATTTATAAACTTTATTAATATTTATACTATAAATATTAATGTTATTGATATTAATATAGTCAATTTTATTAATAATATATTCAATAATAATAATAATGTCAACTTTAATACTAAATATTTTAAAACCTTGATTATGATTGACCAAGGTTGACCTTGATTGTTTTTAATCAACCATGGTTGAGTATAATTGAATATCGTAAAGTTGTATTTACTCACAATAACATAAGTGAACAAGGTTGACATTTGTTAACCATGGTAAACATATGTTTGACCAATTTTGAATGTGGTCAACAAATAATAATAATACATTCAACCTTAATATTAATATTGTTAGTAAACTTTATTAATTTTAATCCTATTATTATTAAACATTTTTAAATCTTGATTGTGATTGATCAAGGATGACCTTCATTGACATTTGACTTTAGACAACCATGGTTGACTATAACTAAATATGGTTGATATAGTCAACCTTAATATTATTATTATATTCAACTTTATTAATATTAATAATAATATTAATAATATTAATAATATCAATCTTATTATTAGTCAAATTTCTTAATATTATTAAAAAAAAAATATTGAACATTTTTAAATCTTGATTGTGACTAAGTAAGGTTGATTAAGGTTGAAAATGTTTGAATTTGGTCCACCATGGTTGTCTATAATTGAATATGGTTGAGTTATGTTTATTGATGACAACTATGAGTGAAAAACGTTGGCTATTATTAAATATGGTTAAGATAGGGCTCACCAAGTTTGGTCATTATCAACTATGTGAACATTGACTATGTTTGACTATCTCATCACATTGTAACATTTTTATCTGTTTGTTTTATTGCGACATCATTTTTTCTTCGTCGCACTCTGATGTTGGTTTTAGTTCATCATATTGTGATGTTGAATTTTTGTTTGTCACATTGTGACATAGATTTTTGTTTGTCATATTGAAACCTTGATTTTTTTTTTCATATTGCAACATTGAGTTTTTTCATCAAAATGTGACATGAATCTTTTGCTCAACACATGTGGTGTCAATTTTTGTTCGTTGTGATGATAATTTAATATTAAATAAACATTAAACCTTATTAGACATAAATATTAAACATTAAGTAAATTTTGAAAGAAAATTAGGTAATCTTATATATCATTAATAATTAGTAAGTTCTTTCTAAAACTAAATTATTTTTAGAGAATAACATAGCATGGATATAGTATTAAAAATGCACTTATATGTACAAACCCTTATCCATACTGTTGGACATCTAATTTGTAAGAATTGGTGAAGACAAATGTGAACTGTCACAAAATTCCAAGACACCTCTTTGAATATGAAAACCAAAAGTCATAAGACTATGTATTAGTATGTACATACTTGTGAATAACATAGATTCTCAGGTTGATCTAATTGTTGTCTATTTTTAGAAAAAATTAACATGGTATCACAACATGTAACTTCCTAACATGCTCAGTTGTGTGAGAACCACATGTTTTTGGCCCTATATACCCTGTGTCAAATATGTGTCTGTGAGTAGCAGTTTATTGTCTGCTCATTTTAGAATGCCTCTTTTACATGCCGATTCTACTCCTACTCAATGGATTTTTATCTCAACATTATTTGTACCCTAATGACTCTTCCTGCTCGTTTTGGCATAGTCCTCTCTAAGTGTTCATGATTCCTTCATTTATGTCATTCCTATCATCTCATATCAATGCCTCATTTGCATTTATTCTCATTGTTCGTGGTAATATTATAGGATGCTTTATAAGATGTGTATATAAATATATATATATATATAATGGTAAATATTGTATAGTTTAAAGATGTTAAAGTCAACATGGTATCCCATGTTTCCATATACATCCAACTTCATAAAATTTGTTTAGCTTTAATCAATTATGTTTTCAACTTGATAAGGAGGATAAGATTTTTCATGAAGTTGAAATTTGTGTATGAGTTGTTAGACAAAGGCTAGGGATGTGTTCATCTCCAACTTGGGATGTGCTATGTTGTCTTAAATGCACAATTGCTAAAATATTCATGCCTACATATGCTTGAGAACTTTTGGAGCCAACTCTAGGAATCATTTTTGTAAGTGATGGAATCCAAGAAAAAGATAGGCTTTTTGGTCATCGTTCATGTTAATATTACTACATATAGTGATATTAGGTATCAATAATGTGATATTGCTACACATTGTTTGTTGTTTTTTGAACTTTTTGAGCCTAGTAGCATTTCTAAGTTTATCTATAAAATAATGAAATATATCACGATCAAAGCATGGAAATTTGGCATCAAGGCCCTGTCCATTAATTCCTGGAACTTTTAGAGTCATTCTAGCAATTGATGGAAAGCGGTATTCCCATGCTATGTAGGCTACTGGATGGGAGGTATTTCAATAATACACTTGTACACAATATTTGTAATTTTGAGAGACTTTTCGATGGATACAATCTACCAATATTGTTGAGTGCTTAAGGAGCAATTGATATTATAACTCAATCGAATGCATCACATATTTCAAATTTTAGCTTCCCTAAGGAGCTCCAGGTTAAAAATGTTCGATTTGAAGTTTTTGATAAATCCATTGTTTTATTTCATTGACTTAACAATAAGAGATTGTATGGAATATAGTTGCGTGCTCTTTCCCTCAATTTTGAAGTTAGAGACAAGGGTTTTCACAATAGGTGGTTGGGGTTTTGCTTATTTTTAATGGTTAGAGGCATTTGAAATGAATGGTAACTCATTATTGTTCTGATGGAATTAAAACCCCAAAATCCCAGTTTCACATCCTCCTCCTGTCCAGAACTTGTCGTCATTAGTGTTAGATATTCTTTGCATGGAATCCATTTTTCAAATGAAAACATACTATGATCCAAACACCAATGAGCATGTGGATTTTGGCACAACGTTCAAGGTTTTCCTCAGGGAAATTATGATCCAGATCTCTTAGCTACCAAAATTAACCATGATCTTTTACTTCCGTGATAGAAAATTGCATGTGAAAGTGTATGAAATAACTACGTGTGGGTACTTTAAAGAAGAGGAAACATAATGAAAACCATCAAATCAAAGAACACACACAAGTTGATAATGCAGTTCACCTAGTGTGGGTTACGTCTTCCAGCCCAGTGTCAAGAGTGGGAAGGTCGCTTTATTAAATGTTATAAGATGATGATGAGTACATGGTGTATTATTTATCATTAAAAGGGTAAAATCCCTTAACTAGAGTGGCATGCATCTCACGAGAGGTTCCCTTATAGGAACTCTCACTCATATGGGACCTCCTTTAGCATGACAAGATATCAAATTCTCAGTTGAAGTGGGATACAAGTATCCTCTAAAAGAATGTTAAAAAAGGATATAAACATGAAAATAATCATCTCAAAAGATCAAAAGAAATACATGGCATCACTGCATCATATACCTCCACTTCTGGGGATGGACTGAAAATTCTCAACTCTACTAAAGAAATGGACTACACCATTAAATTTTTGGTCTAAAATCATGTCAAATGAATGTAAACTGGACCCATTTCTGACACCATTGATTCTCGACACTTAAGAATCTTAAATATTCTCCGAATATTATTTTTTGGAGATGGGCAATTTTTTTTTCCTTAGATGATGAATTTAACTTGGCCATAATACGCCTTGCAAAAAACTGAGTAAAATTAGTAAATTCAACCTCGTTCATAAACTATCAAAATTTGACCCTTATGGAATCTTTTAGAGTCCTTGCATATTCCCCTACATCAGGGTTTTACTCCTCAGTCTCTGTGCCTGCTCATGGTTCCACCTTTGCATTAGGTTTCTTTCCTACATTCCCCTTATGGTTGAATGGAAAATATGAGTTTAAATAAAAAAGGTTAGCATTAATTTTTAAGCCTGCCTTTGTGGAAGAATGGTTGATAGTATTTACTTGTTGGGCCATTGGCTAATTTTCATTTTTTTAGTTTTTTTTTTTTGAAAAATTATGGGCAAAATTCATCGACAAAAATTTTAGGGTCATCCAAATAATTAAGTAGGTGACAATTTCGCCAATTCTGGCTTCCAAAAACCATCACCGCAAAGTGTAAAATTATTCCCTCATTAATTTCTACTAAAATTATCGAATCCACCATATTTAGTTGGGCTTCAAAATTTAGTTGGCACTTCACTAACTTTAGCTAAGGGGCCCATTTGACCAAAACTTTGATTTTCCATAACTTCTGCATACGGTGTGAGATTGAGGTAATCTTTACGTCGTCAGAAATATTATGGTGAGATTTTTTATTTGACTCTAGTTCCATGTTAATCAAATAAATTTTATTTTTGAGCCTTTCCTGAGCCCTCTTTGATCACTATGTGTTTCGAGAGCCACCTGGATCATTACTCCCCACTGATGAGCTTTTTTTCCTCAAAAAGCATGAACAAATTCTACAATCTGCATGTGCCATTGTCAAGCCACACTTCCTTCTCCAACACCTACATTCCTTGAAAATTACATACAAGACCAAATATGACTCAAACAATCCCATACTTTCCAAGATTTTATAACACACTCTTTGGTCAAGTGTACATCTTAAGAGAAACCAATACCCAACCTACCAATAAAAGGGGCAAAAAATCATCATGCTTCTTTCATAAGTGATGGAAAACACATCATCACTTTTACAATCATGTTGCAACATATGATTTACAACAAGATGGCCACTAAAAACTAATATATATAATAAAAACATCCCTCATTATTAATGCAAATGAGTCATCATCTTGGAGTTGATTCGTTTTTTGAACAACTTTTAGAACTGGGTCCTGCACATGCACTTTATCCTTCTTGAGACAATGCTTTGGATGGAGCCTCCAACATGTTGCTATCTAATATTCACCTTTACTGCAAAAATTCTTCTTCCTCCAAATCTGCTTAACCTTCTTCCCTCCCTAATATGGAGAAGGCCTTTCATGTCGTTTTAGTTTTCCTACTGCCATAACAAACACTACATGCTTTTCTATGCCATGGTTTTTGCTCATCATTAACAATATGTTTGTAATCAAAATGAAATTTAGAATACTCATTCTTTTTATACCTCTCTTAGTTGTCTCTAGTGCCATCTAGACAATGAGACCTTGCCTTAGCTCTTCCTATACAATGTGCACTATCATGGGAGGATTGTGACATGTTCCAAGCATCCTTTCTCCTTGATGGTTTTGACAAATTCTTGGAAGATTATTCTACCTCAAGCACTCTCCTTCATGTATCCCAATCCTGCAAATGGAGGTCCTTGTAAAACCTCCAACAGCTGAGACATTCCTTGGGAATTAACACCAAGTCCTCCTCCTTTATATCCCATCCTAGTAAGGACTCTCATGTATGTTCCTAAAATGGGTACCTCAATACTTCCAATAGAAAAAACAGCATGTGAAAATGAAACTAAAGAACGATCAACATTGTTTACCTCAACTATCGATTTTGAAGTAGGTGATGATGGCTTCACTAAGTCTTCATTGCACTTCCGTTTTTCCAAGACCTCTTCTGTGGCTCATAATAGAAGCTACAATCTATGCTTATCCTCTTTTCTTCTCATAGAAGTATCCTCAATTCAAAATTCTCTTCTTGAAGGCCCTGATTGATCTCCTTATTTGAATGATGAGAAGATTATGAAGAAAAAGAACGTTCACTCTAGGAGGTAAAGGGAGGATCGTCTTCTGCTATTTCTTTCTCAAGTTCCTCTCTTTCCATTTTATCCTCATAATCTACATACATTAAATCTACCATGTTGTCCATCCTGTAGAAGGCCTCACAGAGATCTCAGTCATCCTCCATTTTCCTTCTTCTTGCATGTTCAATCTCTAGTTATCATTCACACTTGCAATTTGCATAAGCAAGAAGACCGCTCTGGTATTTAACTTGATCCTGATCTCTCAGCTACTAGATTTAACCAAGATCTTTTAGTTTTATTATGTTAGCAAAAGTACATGTGAAGGAGTATGAAAAAACCACACATGGGAAGAGGAAACATAGTGACAACCATAAAATTAAAGAACACACACAAGTTGATAACGGAATTCACCTAGTGTCGGTTATGTCTTTGGGCCCGGTGTCAAGAGTGGGGAGGCCACTTCATTAAATGTTGGAAGATCATAATGAGTACATTGAGTATTCTTTGTCATTACAAAGATGAACTCCCTTAGGTAGAGTGGCATGTCTCTCACGAGAAATTCTCCTATAGGAACTATCACTCATATGAGCTATCTTTTAGCATGAAAAGAAATCAAATTCTCATATGAAGTGGCATACAACTATCCTCCAATAGAAATGTAAACAAGGATCTCAACACAAAAATCATCATCTCATCAAATAAAAAAAAATGCATGACATCACTACATCATATACCTCCACTTTTGGGGATGGCATCAAAATGAAAAACTCTACCAAATAAATGGACTGCACAGTTGAATTTGTCATGTGAAATCACATTAAATGACTTTAAACTCATCCCATTTCTAACACTGTAAATTATGGGCACCGAGGAATCTCAAAGATTCCTTTTTGGAGATCGGTGAAAAATCTGTTTCTCGAGTGATGAATCTTACTTCACCATTGTGCTCCTTTTGAAAAACTGAGTAAAATGAGTATAAGGTTGGTCTGGTTTTGAAACTGTCAAAATTTGGCCATTAGGGTATCTTTAAGATTCCTTGCATATTCCCCTCCATCAACATTTTTCTCCTCAGTTTCCATGTCTACTCAGGGTTCCAACTTTACATTGGGTTTCGTGCATTTGTTCCTCCTGTGGTTGATTGGAAAATACAAGTTTAAAAAAAAAACTTGCCATTAATTTTTAAACATGTCTTCCTTGCAGAATGGTTAGCAGCATTAATTTGTTGGGCCATTAGCGAATTTTGATTTTTTTAGATTATTTTTTTATTTTTAAAAAATATGGACAAAATTCGTTGGCCAAATTTTTTAGTTTTTGTAGAATTGGATGTGTTCTAGCCACGAAATTTGGTGGAGAGGCTAGAATACATGAAATCTCCAAAACCGAGAAATTATTTGTGGAAATTCAGTCTAGAAATTAACTAATTAGATTATTAAAAAGTTTTAAAATATTTCCTAGGTCTAAACTTAGGGAATATGGTTAATTAATCAGTTTTAATTATGTGAAGGTGAGAATCAACTAGAAACTTGTATGAATCGATCCAGAGATGATCCTAGCCATCAATTATGTTTTAATATTGGTCATTGGTTGTACAACAAAGGATTATAAGAGGAGGTGGATGTGATGATGGAGAGAAAACTTGAGAAGTTTGATTTCTTGCTAGATCGATTTACATAGTATCAGCGGTTAGTTGTCAAAGAGAGCTAGAGATCAAAGCATTGAGTGAGGGGCAGAGATAGTGAGGCTAGAGGAAGTATTCCAGATCCAACGAGTGCAATTTTAGAGAAGTAGAAGATCTGCAAAGAAGATGATGTAGGGGCAACACAACAACTTCTAGAGGCAAGTTTGATTTATTGAGAGGGAAAGATGTCTTCAGTTCCAGGTGTTGGGAAGGAGTCCTAGAGTCTAAGAGAAGAATCTTTCCAGCTGACAGAGGGCAGAATGAATTCATAAGAGACCATTCAGGGGCTTGACATCAAGCACGCTATGCATATCAGTGCAGAAGCTAACATAGACGGTTAGAGGGCTGAGTTTTTTGAACGCAAGTTGTGCCAAGGATTGTCTGTGGAGTGAGGAAATTCCTCACCATATTTTTCTCTATAGGATTTCCATATTTGAGCATCCAACTATACTTAGAATTTATCACTACTGTGTAATAATAAAACCCTCACTTGCTGCATCTATTTTCCCATATTTGGTCTTTCCAGGGTCTTTTGTCAAAAAACAATTGTTCTAATTTTATGTGTGTGTGCCATCATTTCTAATGTTCTACATGTTTTATTTTTTCGCAGAATTTTATTTGTGAAGGTTTTAGTGTATTTATTTCAATATTTGTTGTAGTAGATAAGTTCTTAATTAATTAACAATTAGGAGAAATAATATCAATTGTTATAATAGGGTTTTTATTTTCATAATTTTCACTTGGTATTAGAGCGCGAGTGATCAATATGGAAGCTCAAAAGAAAAGGACAAAATTTCGTTGTTCATTAGGAGAAACAAGCTGAAATTACTAGAGGCAGAATAGTCCATTGCTAGATAGGGTGAGTTTCTTGCAGAAGTTCAATTTTCCAGTGAACAGTGGCAGAAAAATTCAACTTTCCATATTTAGTGTTTCCAGTGGGTAAAGGGAATAGCAACAACATATTTTTTTATTTTTTTTTTCCTGAGAAGAATCCTTGATTAGGCGCAGAGGGTTTTGCAGTAGCAAAACCAATGTTGGGTGGAAGAGACAAGCACACACAGCAAAGAGAAAATTTCTCTCTAGGTATCTCGAGTCTTAGAGATGTAATTTCTCTAATTGCAGATTAGAGGTTGTTGTGAGCATATTATCTGACTCTAGAAGGAATTGTGAGTAGAAGATTCGACAGCCGGGGATAGGGAAAGAGGGAGATTTTCAAGTTTTATTTTCTCTAGTTTTGATTTTTCATATTTTATAGCTCTGCGGGGATGATCATACAATATTTCTAGAGGAGTCCATGTGAATTAGCTAAAATGTAGATTTGGGTAGTAGATCGACTTCTATTTGTAGAAGCTAGATGTTAAAGGAAGTGTGAGTTGTCTAGTGCAAGTTGCAATGAAAGGAAGGGTCCCAACCAGGGACTAGGGTTGAAAGGATATAATGGGGCACCAAATCCAGGAGGAGTATGAGACTCGAGTATGCCATATTGGGTAGGGTCCATTGTAGTTGCAACAACGAGATTAGTCAAATTAGTTTCATATTGTTGTAGCAGGACTATAACTTTCACTACAAGGTCCCATAATATCATAGTAATAGATTCAGTGTTAGTAGACACAGTGAATCATTCAAATGAAAAATGGAAATCTAGTTGCAATAAGTACACATGACATAGTTGCAGAGCTAGATGTAGTGACACAAGTTGTTTGAATTACCCAGTTGCAGTATGTAGGTTCAATTCCAGCCAAGAGATTCCTAGTGCAAAGCTATGTAGTCCATTATCTAGTGCAGGAGGATAGTGTGAGTTGTCAGGAGGGAGAAGAGGTATTTCACAAAGGGAGATCGAGACTCAGAGGGAGTCTAGATTCAAATGAGGCAACCCTATGGACAGGGAAAATTTTAAGAACCACCCTAAATTTATATGTATAATAAATGGGTAAATCCCCATGATACATAGGAAAAATGGGAGGTGATTTTATCAATAATATAATATGTATATATAATTTTTTTGGCGAATCTCTTGCCAGATTATATTATCTTGTAAAGTCATGGTGAATCTATCACTAAATTATAAAATCTTATAAGATCTTGGTAAATATTTCAGTGAATAATAAAAAGTGAAGTCTTGATGAATGTTTTGTTAAAGCATGAAACCATATACGATAATAGGAAAACTTATTCATTAAATTGTAATATACTAACATACATGCTTGGAAAAAAGAAACATAATTTTCTCTTCCTACAAACAATGTTGCAAGTTTCAGTGGCCATGTTTGTCAAGGTTCTCACTATACACTCTTTCATATCCTTCTATTAGTTTGGATAATATTCCACAACAAACTTCTTGTAGGTGTTGATCTTGACCACTAGTTCTGTCAAGGTAGGAGATATTAATCTTTTCTCTAGAACTTTTGTCAAGCTACCACTTTTGTCAAGCTATCAAATTTCTTTCTTATTCCATAGAGTCCAACTACGAGATTAATAAAAGCATATTTGGTACCACTTTTTTCAAGCTATAAAATTTCTTTCTTATTCCATAGACTCCAACTGCAAGATAAAAAAGACACCTTTTTTTTACCCCAACATGCCAACAAGTAGCAAGCCCAAACTATATAATATAAGAAAGTAGTAGGTATCCCAAAGGCCTGAAGGGGATCTAATGGAAAGAAGTGACCATTGTCAGAAGCCTTCCAATCAATATATTAATATATACATATAGATCTATTATTATTTTGATTGGAAATCTTCAATTAAATAATAAAATTTAGTTATGTCTCTCCCAATCTAAATTGCTTATTAGCATAATTCACTTCCTTCACATGTCTTTCATTTTTTAACAACGTTGTAACATGTGGATTAATTTCCTTTTTGGTGCACAATCTCTACCTTTTAGGACAATATGGTTCACTGGCCCAACCCCTACAGATCATTACGACAAATTAAGAAAAATAGAGAAGATGAAAGGTTGTACAAAATAGCATATTTTTCAAGCACTGGCCCAACCCCTCCAGATCATTACGGCAAATTAGGAATAACAGAGAAGATGAAAGGTTGTACAAACCAGCATATTTTTCAAACAACTAATCCAACATCATTACCTTAATTTTTTGATGAAGATATCATATTGAGAACATATGAAAATGGTGGGAAATTTGGGCACTAACTATCTCTCTTATGTGAGGGTGATGCGGAAAGAGTGATAAGATTTCACTTTTTTGAATTTATTTTTTTTGTTAAATAAAAAAAACCAATATTAATGGAGATATTGCTATTTTTTACTAAATTTTGTGAAGTGACTAAATGTAGCTTGAACCATTCACCTTAAGATGTTTTTTGTAATATAATTTCCTAAATCTATTTAATATCTTCATTATCATAAAAACCAACCTATATCCATCTTAACTCCACTTCAACCACTCTTGGAGGGATGAAATCTATTTATCCCTCTCAACACTTGGTAGACCCAGAATTAAGATGGATCTAAGCTGATAGAATTTCCCCATTAAATATTCTATGCTCACATGAATACCGTGATATTACCATGGGTCAATACCATGGGTTATCATAATCCCCGAGCTTAAAAACTACTATTAGTAATTTATAAAAATTAATGAAATTATAATTGATTTTTATATTATTATTTTATTTTAACCAAATTAAAATGTTTAAGTGACATTAAATTACAAGACCCATTTTTACCCTTGATCTACCAAGCCCAAGGATCAATTTATTTACCATACCCCTCGTTTATTTATATTTTAATTAATTTACCATACCTCTTTTATAAATATGGTATTTGGCCCATAGGATTCAATTAAATAAATCCAATTTTTTGAGCCTTCTTAAATAGAAAGAGGGTTATGGACTAAATATAAAAAGAGGTTTTATTTATTTACCATACTCCACTTTATTTTTATTTTTATTTATTTACACGTAAATATAAGGTGACTTATGGAGTAAATATAAAAAAATGTTTTCCATTACTCTTTATATGATTATGACTAAACAGATGCAAACTTGGAATATGGCACGAATATTATTCAATCTTTATATAAACATGGAAATAAGAGACTTGAATTTTTAAATAAAACGAATTATTCTTTTGTGACCATTTGTTCCAAAAAATAAGGCCATTTTCTTGAAATTAACCCCAATATCATGAAATACGGGAAAATGAAAGAAAAAACCTTTTTTACACCGAATGTGGAGGGTGAAATAACTATCATAGATACCTATTCTTGAACATTAGGGTGAACGGAAGGTTGTAACTACTAATTTCAAGGGCTAAATTTACTTTTTTTACCCTCTCCCTTAAAATAAGGTGGGCTAACCTCCATACCTAATTTTTTTATAAAATAAATTTAAGGTGATTTGTAACAATGTACTGTGATACAAAATTCTCCCAAGGGTGAAAATTCGCCCCTAAAATTTTTCATGCCTATGGAAGCTAGTACTTCATGATCTGAGGAGATCAAACTCATTATTGCAGTGCAATAGCAACAATAGTAGTAGTAGGTTAGATTTCACAATGTTCACAGATATACCTCCAACAGTGAGTTGCGGTGATTTGGTGCTATAGCCCCAAAGAGATAAAATTAGTGGGTAGGGTCCTTAAGGAGTTCACCTCATGGATCATTACCTGGCTAATAAGGGCCCATAATGTTAAGTAGCAAGATAAATTAGTGGCAGTTGATGCAATCAGTACCATAGTGATAGTTGTACACTAGTATTAGTTAGATGCTGAGGAATGCAGTGCATTGTTGGTAACAAAGTAGGTGGCTTAGTAGCATCATCAACATCAATGCAAATTCTTCAGTGATAGTCCAGATGTTAGTAGCAGTCAGAGACTCGGGAGATAAATGCATCATACTAAACACATATGATTCAATCTTTTGGATGCTTCTTAGTTGCAGTAGTTGCAGTTGCAACAATAACAAATAAGAGGGAGTTTCGGTGCAAATGCAGTGTTGGAAACAATACAAAAGCATTAGTAGAAACATAAATGCAGTGTATATCCAAGCTGCACATTGTTTAGTGGGAAGTATGACTAGAAATCAGCAATGTGATAAGCGACGATACAAAGACAAAGTGTTGTGGTAGGGTGTGCAACAGTATAACACATTCCTTGCTAAGACAGACAGTTAGTTTTTGTAGAATCAAATGTGTTCTAGCCACGAAATATTGTGGAGAGGCTAGAATACATGAGATCTCCAAACCTAGAATCTTTTTTTTGAAATTATATATAGAAAAGAATTAATTAGATTATTAACCAATATTTAAATATTTCATAAGTTTAAACTTAGGGAATATGGTTAATCAATCAATATTAATCAAGTCACGGTGAGAATAATCTAGAAACTCACACGTATCGATCCAGAGATGATCCTAGAAATTGATTATGTTTTAATATTGTTTGTTGGTGCTCCAATAGAGGATTATAAGAGGATCTTGATGTGGTGATGGAGAGAACACTTGATCTTTTTGATGTGTTGGCAGATTGATTTCTAGAGTAGCGGCACTCAGTTACAGGAGAGAGCTAGGGATCGAAGCAACGAGTGAGGGGTAGAGAGAATGAGGCTGGAGGAAGTATTCCAGATACAGAGAGAGCATTTGTAGAGAGGTAGAATAACCAAAAATAAGTTGATGTAGGGGTAACACAAGAAATTCTAGAGGCAAGTTTGATTTGTTGAGAAGGAAAGATGTCCTCAATTTCGAAGGCCAGGTAGGAGTCCCAAAATGCTAGAGAAGCATCTCTCCAACCAATAGAGGGCATAACGACTTCATCAGAGACCATTCAAAGAATTGAAATTAAGAAGGTTGCGGAACGAAGTGCAAAGGATAATGCGGAGGGTCAGGGAGTTGAGTTTTCTCAAATTAAGTTGCATCGATGATTACCTATGGAGTGAGAAAATTCCTCACTAGATTTTCTTGTTAGTATGTTTCTTTGTAGGATTGCTGATTTCAGCATTCAGTTGTACTTATAATTTCTCACAGCTGCATAATAATACAACCCTCGGTTTTTGCACCACTTTTCCCACATTGGGTTTTTCTGGGGACTTTTGTACAAAAATAATTGTGTGAATTTTATGTCTGTGTGCTATCATTTGAGAGCTTCCAAGAATTTTATTTTCCTGCAGAATTTTTTTCTGAAGGGTGCAGTGTATTTATTGTGATATTTGTTGTAGCAGATAAACAGTTAATAATTAACAATTATGAGAAATAATATCAATTGTTGCAATAAGATTTTGGTTTTTAGAAGTTTCACAGAAATTTTGGGGTCACCAAAAATAATTAGGTGATAATTTCTCCACTTCCAACCAGTAGAAACCATCCTCGCAAAGTGCCAGATTGTTGCCTCATTAATTTCCACTAAATTTATCGGATTCAGAAAATTTAATGGCTTCGCCAAGGGGCCTAGTTGACCAAAACATTGACTGACCATTAATTTTTCATATGATGTTGGATTGAGGTGATGTTTTCATTGTTGTAGATATTGTGACGTGATTTTTGATATGTCCCTAGTTTCATGATAATCCAACAGCTTTTATTTTTGAGCCTTTCCTAAGCCCTCTTTAATCGCTGACTCTTTCAAAAGCCACCTTGATCAAAGTACTATGAACCAATGGTCAAGTTATGATGTGGTAGTGTTGATTTTTATAGTATTTTTGTACCATGCACTAATGGGTAGAGTTCATGCTAGGTATCCATGTTAATTACATTGTTAGTGTAGGATTCTAAGGGGTGGGTTGGGGGTCTACATAGAATACAAAAGAAGTTAAGTGTGACCTAGGACTAGGTGTTTTCGATCATAGGAGAAGGTAACCCCCTACCCAACATCCTCCATTCAGAGAGAGTATTAACCAAACAAAAACGATAGCCATTCTTACTCATAGCTTCATACAACAAAGTAATTGTGTAGTCTAATTACACAAGGACCAATCTAGAGGTGATGTTGTGGGAGTGATTGGAGGTAATAAATTCTCACTAATAGAGGCCACATGTAGCCTCAATTGATCCACATAGATGTTCAAGCAATGGGGATACTTGTTATGAACCAGTGGAGGCTTATAGATATGAGAGTTACATGGAGGATGCTAATATCTTGACCATTTCTATGTCCTTCATAATACACAAACACACAATAATTGGATATATAAATAAAACACATTGTGCATGTGTGTATTGTTTTATTTATATATCTACTAATATGTTGTTGACAGTTTCTACACCTCATAGCACACCCCCAACCTAGGAAAATGCATCAAATAATGTTTATTTCACACATGCAATAGTAACAATGGCCTACTCATTTGGTGTATCACACACTCATGTACGAAAAACTGAAAATTATCCATCCTTTATAGATGCTCTTAATTTGGGCATAGTCATGTAATTATTTTAATTTTTCTAGAGATTACAATGTCATCTAGCAGGGAGCCATGTCCACCTAAGATAGACATATCACCTCCTTTCTAATTATCATGTGTCAAATTAAATATTGTTTAAATGAGAATTTATTATCTTATTTTGGTTATGTAATTAAAATATCATAAATTTATACGTAGGTTGCCTCATTCTACTGAAGGTCCGCAATATCACTATCATACTCTTCACCACCGCCCACTATAGACCCATTGTTTGTCCCAAGCTAAAGGGAAATTTTTCGTCTTTTTCACCTTGCCCGAGTTATTGGGACCCATTTACTCCACTAGGGTACTTCCATTCATGGTGTAAGTCATGGTGGTTTATTTCCACCTCCACCAATTTTTCTATCTCTTTCATCCATAATGGCTACATTTATACACCATCCACTAGTCTCCCCTACTGTAGGGGCCACTAATTCATCTACCATGTTTTCTCTATCTAGCTCCCATGTGCAACCTCAACCATTATCCCATGATGAAAGTGCAATGGATGTGACAACATATGTTGCCTTTGCGTAGGTTGCATGTCCAAGTGCTCCACTTGCTAGTGAATCTCCATCACCATCTCAACCATTATCAATTGTTGCAATAAGATTTTGGTTTTCACAAGTTTCATAGAAATTTTGGGGTCACCAAAAATAATTAGGCGATAATTTCTCGAGTTCCAACCACTAGAAACCATCATCGCACAGTGCGAGATTGTTGCCTCATTAATTTCCACTAAATTTATCGCATTCAAAATTTAATGGCTTCGCCAAGGGGCCTAGTCCACCAAAACTTTGACTGACCATTAATTTTTCATACGATTTTGGATTGAGGTGATATTTGCATTGTTGTAGATATTGTGACGTGATTTTTGATATGTCCCTAGTTTCATGATAATCCAACAACTTTTATTTTTGAGCCTTTCCTAAGCCCTCTTTAATCACTCACTATTTCGGAAGCCAACTTGATCAAAGTACCATGAACCAATGGTCAAGTTATGATGTGGTAGTGTTGACTTTTATAGTATTTTTGTACATGCACTAATGGGTAGAGTTCATGTTTGGTATCCATGTTAATTACATTGTTAGTGTAGGATTCTAAGGGGTGGGTTGGGGGTCTACATAAATTAAAAATAATGTTAAGTGTGACCTAGGACTAGGTATTTTCCATCATAGGAGAAGGTAACCCCATACCCAACATCCTCCATTCAGAGAGAGTATTAACCAAACAAAAACGATAGTCATTCTTACTCATAGCTTCATACAACATAGTAATTGTGTAGTCTAATTACACAAGGACCAATCTAGAGGTGATGTTGTGGGAGTGATTGGAGTTAATAAATTCTCACTAATAGAGGCCACATGTAGCCTCACTTGATCCCCATAGATGTTCAAGCAATGGGGATACTTGTTATCGGCCATTGGAGGCTTATAGATATGAGAGTTACATGGAGGATGCTAATATCTTGACCATTTCTATGTCCTTCATAATACATAGACACATAATAATTGGATATATAAATAAAACACATTGTGCATGTGTTTATTGTTTTATTTATATATCTACTAATATGTTGTTGAGAGTTTCTACACCTCATAGCACACCCCCAACCTAGGAAAATGCATCAATGAAAGTTTATTTCACACATGCAATAGTAACAATGGCCTACTCATTTGGTGTATCACACAGTCACGTACGAAAAACTAAAAATAATCCATCCTTTATAGATGCTCTTAATTTGGGCATAGTCATGTAATTATTTTATTTTTTCTAGATATTACAATGTCATCTAGTAGGGAGCCATGTCCACCTACGATAGACATATCACCTCCTTTCTGATTATCATGTGTCAAATTAAATCTTGTTTAAATGTGAATTTGAAGGAATTTATAGATACAACACACTCATTTCTCATGATTTCAGCCAAGATTATTTGTTTATCTAAGGATATTTTTTTGTTTGAAATTTAGAGTGTCCTTCCACCTCAAGTGATTAAGATGTCACTCCCCTATGTTATTATAATCACATTAAGAATATGCATAGACATACATATCATGACATCACACACGAATTGCTTGAAAAAATAATGTAAATAGAATATAATACTTTAGACACAACCAATAATAAATTTAGTACAATACATACATCCATTTACATAAACAAGTAGGATTAAGGTGGAAACACTAAAGTGATAAACCAATTTCTCAATATTTTCCATCTACCCATCTCATTACTAGCCATGCCATTCTTACATGTCATGATTTCCAACTTATTTAATTGGAATACTTTTTTAAACAGAAAAATTAAACCAGCTTAGATCCATCATAATTACTGTCTACCAAACCTATTAGAAACAAATTTCTTGAAATACAAACTTTTTTTAATGAAAAGAGATTTGATTCCAATCTACACTTGATAAATCTATAGTTGAGATAAATCTAAACTAATAATTTAAAATAAAATAAAATTTAATTAATTTCTATAAATTTTCATTTTATATATAAATTGCTATAATAATACTTTAACAATAATTTAATTTATATAACTATATCATGTCAAACATACTTCTCATCGTGAATGTGTTTCCTACTTGGATCTATATGCTCAGCTATAAATCTGTGTCATCAGAATGATGGATGGATGTAATGAGGGATGGATCACGTATATCGAGCAGGAATTGCGCCCCAGGTTCACCCAATAATTCGTTAAGGAAGTCGGAGCCTTCGACATAATACCCTACAAGTTTCAGATGAGGCGAAAGAAACTCCTTATGCATCATTGCTTCATCGAAGAGCTTAATTGCTCGCGGAGAATGGTGAAACACTCTTTGCAGAGTTCTCATGCACGTCCCAATAGCCAGCGAAGCCTCTCGTTGTGGACCATCGCCATTTTCAATGGTTTCAACTCCTTTCTCCATTACATAGAGCAACATCGATATGACGTCCGAATTAATCATCCGCTCGGACAATGCATGGCTGTAGGAGAGGCGTTCTAAGGTGGCCCATTGTCTCAGGTACTCCTCAAATTCGAAATCCGGGGGCAAGGGCCACATGTTTTCGACCAGTGCTTCTGCGACTCCTTCCATTTTATCTTCCATGAAAGAGAGATCAGGGCAGCTCATGACAAGCCCGTGCATGAAATTTGCGAATCCTAGTTGGAAATCCTCATCTACAAGTTCCCTGCCACTTTCGAAGTATTCCAATGCTTTTTTTATTGGGTCGAGGATGGAATACTCAGGGTGTATGCCTATGTCTATGCCTTCAGGCACCAATAATTTTGCATCGTCGTCAATATAGGCAACGATATAGAGCGCCGTGAGTACCCAGTCGATAGAAGGGTTCTCGCAGGACAAGAGCGTGGCCACGCACCACATGCCACCTCCGTTCTTCAGAAGGCAAGGTTTGCTTTGGATTACGTGTGCAAATTTTCGTAAGAGGGATAAGTCGCGTTTATTCACTATAGAAATCGCGGATCCGACGAGGAAGCCTCGGGTGGAGATTGACTCGAAGATAGGGTTGGGGGTGTATTGAGAAAACCAGATGTTCATTCGTTTTCTCATTCTCAGATCGGGCAACACATTTTCTGGTGCGTGCAGATGTTTTACAGAGTCTCGATCGTAGGTGAGATGAGAATCAGGGACTCTAACTGGAGACGACATGAACTCCTTTGAAATCGGACAGAAAAATTCTTTCGGTACAATTCGGTCGCCGAGCCTTCTGTGTAGGCGTCCGCCATTTCTATTTTCCCCGCCCTCCATGTTTCAGAGTTCAGAATTATGAACTATTTTTAAAAGATTTTTCATCTGCGTGTAACCTTTCATATGTGATTTTATATTGTGGTTACAACTCTCGTTCGTTTCTTTTCGAACGGAGCGACCCTTTCCCAAACGTCTTGCACAACGTGAAAACGACGGATTATTAGTTGGTAGGCACTGAAATATTTGTATGAAATATTTGTATTCGTTAATAATGCATCATTTCAAAGTTGATCAAATTTTAATGGTGTGATTATTTTTAAAGATATTTATTTATATTATAGCTCATAAAAGTTTTAGTTTTAAATTTTAATGATGTGATTACATTTATTTATATTATGGATCACAAAAGTCTTGAATTTAGAAATAAACGTGTGAAAAAATTGATTTTAGTTTATATTCTTAAAATTTTGAAAATCTACAATCTCAATTTCCAAAATATTTTAGAATTAAATAAAAATAAATATATCAAATAATTAACCTCATCTATATAGATCAGATTTTGAAATATTTCAACAAATTAAAAATGATCTTATTTAATAATAAACAAATTCAAAAATTAAAGATTTATTAAAGCTTAATATTTACCAAATATTTTTAATTTCAAAAAACAATTAATTAATTTTTAAATCAATTAAAAGTTATTTATGCTTATTGATCTAATACTGGAATATATAGAAAAAAATCAAGATTTCATTAGGTCACTTTGGTTTCATCCGTAACACACCGTGCAAAACCTCATAAAAGGTACAATGCCAACATTACTAAATATTCTTGTTTCATCCCACAATCATATAACAAGGAAATATATGATTAGATTTTCCCGAGAAATCACATACATAATAAAAGGTAGACGGTTTCGAACGTGGATCTACGTTCATCATTAGACCAAACCAAAAATATACAAATCCCATAAATGTAATTGTAAATTCCAAAGGTCAATTAAAAGAATTATGAAAAGGAAACGTTAAAGATTAAAAGTCAAATAGGTAAAAAAATAAAAGTTAAATTAGTTAATTTGGAATTTTACTTTAGTTTATTTTATATTGAATTTTATTTTAGTTTATTTTATCTTAAATTTAAAATAATAATTTTATATACATATGAATATGATTTTTCTAGAGCTTCGTGGTCCATATCTTCTGGCCCTTTGTAGTTTTTCGGCACTTCGCTTCAACTTCGGATCTCTCCGTTGCTTGTTCACTTTAGGGCACACTTCGGAAGCCATCACATGCTCCGCGCTTCACTTCGGCTTCGGATCTCTACATTGCTCGTTCATGTTAAGGCACAACACCACAACACCTCGGAAGCCAGGGCATCTTCTATAGTTCACTGATCTAGGCTTCTTCTACAGTTCGTCGATCTCGTCGCCTTCCTCTTTCCCTTACCGTATCATCCGTCTGTATGGAGGCAGGATTTGGGTTTCCACCACCATCCTCGATCCTGCTCCTACTCCTACTTCATTGATTTGGGCTTCTTTCTCTTTCTCTGATACTATTATCTTGTTGCGAGGATGGATTTCGTCTTCTACCACCATCCTGACTCCGGCTCCTACTCCTACATCGTTGATCTAGGCTTCTTTCTCTTTGATCTTCCATATCCATAGACTCTAGAAGTCGGATTCAAAAGATTTGACCAGTAAAGGGAAGTGGAAAAAAGAAACGTTCGCATTCTTTCGCAAGGCTTTTCCATTCTTCCATAGGGGCATAGATAAGCTTGGGAATCATCGATCGACCTTGATCTAGATGTAGGAATTTACAGGGTAAGTTCCTCAGACAGAACACCAAAGGACAACGCTCACACACAAATAACATATCAATACACCAATATTTTGACGTGGTTAAAACCCTCAAAGAGGGAAACAGTCCACGACCTGAGCTAACGCGGCCACTTTAGGAAATTTATTAATAAAAGAATGAAATTTTACATAAGCTTCTCTCATGAACGGTTAATCTACGAATGACCCTCCATGCTATTTAAATAGAGATCATGGACTAATCGGGTGTTAAGCCACGGATCAAGTGTTGGTAATACCGAGGAGAGAATGAACCGTCGGATCACTACATATCGTGACCATTGGATTGTAAGTTACAGAATGTACATAGTAAAGAAACACACTTTACCTAACACTATACTAGACCAAGTTATACTTAACTATTTCCTATGTGTCAGAATATCCTAACATCCCCTCTTAAAAACAACTTGGAATAGGATTGAAGAATTTACAAATATGACACAATAGGAGAAGGAAGGTGTTATAGAAATTTTTGGGCACTGCAACCCCAAGCATAAATGTCCATAAACCAAGGGCTCCTAAGTCCCTAAAGGTGTTGTTCCAACCCCTAAAAGAACAAGGTCAACAAATTACAGCATCTCCGAGAAGTTCTCCATGAAAAACTGCTCAGAATTGGTCAAAACTGGACCATTTCACCTGCTCCATAGGCAAAGTGCGTTGCATCCCACCTAAATACACACAATAGGTGTGTTGCATTTCAAAAATCCCTTCTATGGGGCGCGATGGGCGAGAAGGGATAAATGGCAGGGTCAATCCGCAAGGTGGAGAAGCATGGAATCTTCCAGAAACTTCTCCTGTGACACTTGCCTCTCTGAATTCGACTGGGGATGAGTAAGAGATCATCAATCTCCAAGTGGAATCAAGAACTATCAGAGGGAAGACACTAATCAAATCTCAAGCTGACTCACCTCCCTTGCAGACATCTATATATGGATCCCTCATCCCAGAGATCCGGAGGCTGGAATTTTGCATCTTGTAAGGAATTGTTGTTGGTTTCTGGAGGCAACATCATAGTGTTGGGTGATCTAAGCTTTTCATGAGGTGAAGAAGGCTTACTTGCTGAGAGGATGATGCTGCGTCAGAACGATCGGTTGTAATTCTCTTGGCTCTTTCTTGATTATCAATAAAACTATTCAAGTTTTCCTCCATACACTTGTGTGATTGATGTTTTATGCATTTGTGTGGTTAATATACATCTGATCCTATTTTGGTTATGATAATAGATCCATGTTCTCGTATAGTGTTATGCTGCTTTGATTCTACAGGTATTCTGTGAAACTCGGTACGAAAACAAGTAGCAAAATACTATCACAAGGGAGAGGAATCGAGCAAGGAGCGAAGCGCAAGACAAAGGTTGGTCTCCTTTATTCTTCTCTCATCTATCTTTCATAAAGGAAAACGAAAGTAGTTTTAGTTTGATTGTTTCAAAGGTAGCTACGAGGCTTAGTGGGATTAGTAGTTCTGCATAGACACTATTCCCGATATCAAAATGGTGACTCCACTAGGGAGCGAGTAGATTGTTTGTTCATATACATTTGTTTACTTTATAAACTTACAAACGGAGCCTGAAGTTAAGCAAGCTAGCCTTCGAATTGCATTTGCTATGCAAGTGCGAAGTAGATCAACGTTGCTTTGGTCAATCTCTGGGTTTTGTTTATGAATTAAACAATTGATTTACAAGCTCTCTAATTTCCCTTGTGGTAGCTCTAGTAACCTCCTTAGATCTTCCCCGGTGATTGATTTACTGATTACCACTTGCTTGGCCTAGATCCCGGAACTGAACTGCAAACTGTGACCTAGAATCCAATCAAAGTCTTGTCCCTGGTCCAGTGCACTGTCTGTTCTGTGAACCTCAAATGCAGCACACTTCCCGATTGTAGTAGGTGCGTTGCATTTCAGTTTCACTGTGTTACACGTGCACTGATTAGACAAGGCCTTGTTCCCAAATTTTGGTTTCTGTGTTCACTCTTTTAAGATCTATTCAGGAGTTTTGCTGCCTGTAGTCAGTACACCTCTGTTGGAAACCCCTTTCCTTGCTAATATTCCGCCTCCATTGTGCAAAGAACTGTAAATGTTTTATGTATTTTTTGAGTCATTTTCAGTTCTCCTTTACAAAGAAGTAGCGTAATTGTACTGTCGTTTCTTGATTTGAAAGTGTCACAAGTGTTGTTTTCAGTCAAAGAAAAGAATCTGATTGCTCTTGATAGTCGATTACCCTGTTACTATTGTATTTGATTCGAATTAATAGTTTTTCTAGTGTCGAAAGCAAGTTTTCAATTCCAAATTGCAAAGTGTTGTCATTGTCCTCATTTTGTTTTGAAAAGAAGCTTGTTAGTAATTGTTGCTTTGAAAAACAATTCAGATTTGTGCATTAGCTTTCTTTTTATCATTTACACATTAAGAAGGCTGAAAACAAATACATGCATGTGCATTTGCATTTACATTGTTTGTTGGTTTGATTTAGGATAGTGCATGTAGTGTGTGCCCTTTTCTCTTTGTTGAAAGAACGCCATCTCTATTTCCTTAGTAGCTAGGAGTTTCATTTGCAAAAAGGAGATTAAATGATTGTTTATCATCTTAGATTGCATTTTAGGAATTGTACATATACCTCACGCGGTGAACCTGAAAGGAAAATTTCTTAAGCAAGATCAACTATAAAATAAATTTAATAAATCTAAAAACGCTTTGGAACCTAACGCACAACATCTAGAAGTCTAGGCTAGAGACGTATTCCGGTGTCGTAAAGCCTGGTAAATGTTGTTTTCACTGTTGGTTGGGTGATTCCTCCACTTTGAGATGATAAGTGCCAGTATGGACTTGTGTTCCCATGTACCGTCGAGTATATGTTGGGAGACCACAATAGGCTTTATCCTTTATCCATAGTAAGCCTTGTCTGCCACCCTATCGATCGCAATGCACTGAACACAGCATTCGGGAAGATTGACTGTCGTACATAAAAAGTATTTTGCAGTTTTGCGATTGGTTTGGTAATCCCTCTGTCTAGATTTCCAAAGCAGTCCCTTTCGTTCCTTTTCAGACTTCTTAACAGAAAAGGTTCATCTGAGCACTTGTCACTTCAGGCTCATTAAAAATCGAAGGTGACTAGAGTCATCTTTTGGTTTTTCTCGACTCTTAAAAATTGAAAAAACAAGTTTTGTCAAAGTGTCTAAAATTCATCTAATTCGGAAATATACTTCCCCTTGATTTTTAGTTGATCGAGTAATCTTCAATCGTGGAAGAAATTCAATTGAAACCCCATCGTTCGCAGAGGCTTACGAGTCAACCGTCTTTGTCTTCGGAATCGAAACTGTTACAGACAAAGCGAACTCGTTTAACCGGTTCCAAATCCCCTGGTAAAGTTAGAACAAGTATTCCAACACCAGCAAAGACTCTGGTTACTCCAAACATTTTTGGTATCCCTGCCTTTACAAAAGAAGTTCAGCAGCCACCGAAGGACTGTAGCATTGATCCTAGTGTGAGGGTAAACACTTGTGTTACTAAACCAGTTCCATCTACAACTGATTCGGAGGGTGTTATGCCCTTCTTCGGCACCAGAAATATTTTACGGACCAGACGGTCTACCTCTTCCACCTAGTCTGATTGATATAGAAGAGATTGTAGAGGATCCTCAATCTAGTACCCCATCGCAATTTGGAGTCGGGATCACTCTGTATCCTTCTTCACCAGAAATTAGTCTACCGCCATCGGAAGCTCCTGTAGAATCACTAGGAAATCTTTTGGATAGACTAGAAATGTCTGAACAACCGTCAACATCTAGGACTATGTTGTCTGACACGGCGACGACAAAAGTTCTTGTTGTCACTCCAACAATGTTCGTCGGTATACCATCTATCCCAACGAGCTCTCAATCACTAGAAGAGGCCCACTTAGGGGCTATTTTGACAGTATGGTCTGTTCCTATTTGTTCATCTGGAATAGTATCCGGAAACTCTTATGTTGAGTCTCAACAAATTGATCCTTCAGGGTGTCAATTTGGGCAGTCCGGTCCTCAAGGGCAAGCAATTCCTTTAAGTACCGGATTACCGCCATATGGGGGGCAGTATACCCTTTCATTTTCTCCTCTGGGAGGAAAACCATACGGAAGTTCACAACAAATTTCAGGTTATGCTGGAATTACATCTAGCAGTTGGGTGCCAATACTGCCTCAACAACCAAGAGTTGTGTATTCAATGCAACAATGTTTACCTATGTCAAATATACCAACTACGCCAGCTATTGTGACGGTGTCGCAAGTACAAGCGTTGCCTATTGTATGTCAACCTCAGGTTTCTCAGGTTGTAATGCAACAGCCCCTTGTCCCTGTAACTCAACCACAATCACCAACTAGTGGAATGACATAGGCCCAAATGGGTACAATTACCCCACATCTTGGTCAAACGGTCAGTATTGGACAACAGAATATGGCTTCACAACCATGGCTGGTGCAATACCAACAACCGCAGTTCCAACAAGTATACCAAGGATCCGAGCAACAAATCTTTGCAAATAGTGGGCAGCCGTATATTCAAAACGGTCAAAATCAACCATTCTATAATGGTTATGCCCATCAACCTTACCAAATTTACCAGCATCAAATGCATTATGCTGGTATGCAAAGACCAATTGCTCAGGCGATTCCATCTTATCCTGGGTATGCTTCGCCTAACCTGAATCAACAGTTACCCTTCGTGGCGACTTTAGAGTTATTGAATCTAAATCAGTTAACAAACGATCCAATCACTTACGCCCCTTGGTGGCCAGCGATTCCGCATAAACTTCCGCCAGATATTCCTAAATTTAATGGAAATCGGGGTGAAGATCCGTCGAATCATGTGATGACCTTTCATCTATGGTTTTCATCAAACACCTTAAACGATGATTCGATTACGCTTCACCTTTTTTAGAGGATGTTGACTGGTCCGGCAGCAAAATGGTATATAAAATTTCCCAGAGCTTCGTTTGACAACTTCAGTACCCTAGCCACAACCGTTTTAACCCATTTTCAGTTACCGATAACGTACGAAACGGGAAGAGAACTTCTTACCAATTTCAAGCAAACAACAACCACTCACATATCTAATCACATTCATGAGTGGCGACGTCGTAGCAGAATGGTAAAAACGTATGTTCCTGATCAGCTTTTAGCTGAATGGTTTATTAAGTCTTTGTTACCTTCCATTACAGAAGATGTGGCAAAAGTAGTAATCGTCACCGAAGAGCAAGTTATTGCTCATGTGCAATATTTAGACTTGATTTATTCTCAGTCTGGCACGCTCTACGATAAAATCCTTTACGCTCCCAGACTGGAATTTTCGGTCCCCCCTCCTCTAGAAATAAAATTCACAATGGAACTTGAAGAGAATATGAGCATCCCATTTCTGGACGTTCTAATCAACACGGAAAGTTACCTCCATGCGGATTCCCACCATCACCCGGCCCAGAAGTTTGGTGTTCTAAACACCCTTGCCATCAGAGCCCTTCGAATTTCCGACTCAGAGCATCTGAATGAAGAAAAGAGGCATTTGGTTTCAGCTTTTAAGGCTACAAAGAGCATGAGATTAAAAAAGCCATAGAGAGAGCTGAAAGAAAGTTGTCTTCTCATGAGCATAAGGCGCAAGATCAACCTCACGGTAAGATTTTTCTACCTTATATCCTTGGTGTTACAGACAAAATCGCTAAAATCCTAAGAATGATGGCATTCTTGTCAGCTTTGACGTGGTATCCTTATTCACAAAGATTCCTCTTGATGAAGCCATTCAGGTTATAAAAGATGTTACTGATCCGGGGACTGCAAAGCTGGCTGAAATCTGCTTAAGGTCAACAGTGTTCACCTTCCAAGGAATATTTTATGAGCAGACATCAGGTGTGGCAATGGGATCACCCCTATCACCGATCGTAGCCAACTTGTATATGGAACACTTTGAAAAGAAGGCTCTAGAATCTTATCCTTTAAAGCCGGCATGGTGGAAGCGTTTTGTCGATGACACCAACATAAAGTGGACGCATGGTAAAGCAGAACTTGATAAGTTTTTCATTCACTTAAACTCCATCTCTCCAGAAATAAAATTCACAATGGAACTTGAAGAGAATATGAGCATCCCATTTCTGGACGTTCTAATCAACACGGAAAGTTACCTCCATGCGGATTCCCACCATCACCCGGCCCAGAAGTTTGGTGTTCTAAACACCCTTGCCATCAGAGCCCTTCGAATTTCCGACTCAGAGCATCTGAATGAAGAAAAGAGGCATTTGGTTTCAGCTTTTAAGAATATAGGCTACAAAGAGCATGAGATTAAAAAAGCCATAGAGAGAGCTGAAAGAAAGTTGTCTTCTCATGAGCATAAGGCGCAAGATCAACCTCAGGGTAAGATTTTTCTACCTTATATCCTTGGTGTTACAGACAAAATCGCTAAAATCCTAAGAAAGAAGAACATTATCACTCATTTCTCAGCTCCCGGTACCATCAGACAAGGTTTGAAATCTGTTAAAGATGATATTGACAATCTTCAGCTTAAAGGAGTCTATAAGATAGACTGTTCTTGTGGAAAAAGCTACATAGGTGAAACAGGTCGCTCCCTCCAGACAAGGCTCAAAGAACATGGCGCTGATATCAAGAATGGAAGATCTCGTACCTCAGCACTGGCAGAACACTCCTTGAAGACTAAGCACCATATTTTCCTGGAAAACGCTTCTATTATCGCAAGAGAGGAACACCATCAAAGACGAAAGATCAGAGAAGCTCTTGAAATTATGAAGCATCCTCAGAATCTGAACAGAGACAATGGTTTGGAAATTAGCGGAAGTTGGCTGCCCTTGATCAAAGAAGTTAAAAGTCGCCAACCCATCCCCAGGTAATGCGTCCTCAGGTATGTTGTCCTCTGTTATTCTATAATAATTTAATTTCTTTCTATTTATAACTATCAATTAATATATTTATTATTATATTAGTTAACTATAAATATTAACCATTTATGTTTACTAAGATAATTTAATAAATATATTAATTTTATATAATAATTGTTACAAGAATTATTATATTAATTAATAATAATAAAATATTAAAATAATAATTATTAATAATTTTTAATTTAATTTATTTAGATCTTAAATAGTTGATTATTATTATTTTAATTTAATACCAATTTATATATTAGTTATTTTATTAATGAATATATGAATTATTATATTAATCTATTTTAATTATTAATTTTTATTTAGATAATTATTATATTAACTGTAAATATTAAGCATTTATAATAAGATTTAATCATATTAATTTAATTAATAATTATTATTTTAATATTTTATTATTATTATTTAATAATAATTAATTAATAATAATTTGATTATTGTTAGAAAATCTTCGGCAAAAATCACATAATCAATCTTTTGTCGACGCGTTTCGAACCAACCAGTGTGGTTCATCGTCAGGACAAGTTGAAGACTAATTTGGTTCAGCTGGTTTAAATATAGTATGCAGAGATTCCAACGGCTATAATGCCAACGGCTAATTTTGACCAAAGGTCCAAGTCAAACCACAATTATATTATTAATATTCTTAAAAACCGCTAAAACAAATAATTTATATATTAAGGGATTTCATTTTGTTATTGTAATAAAATCATCTATATAATTAGTAATTCAAGTATTATTAAAATTAGTATTCTTGGTAAATCTTTAGTATTTAGTTACAATAGGTAAATCCATATTTAAAGAATAAGTTTTTTAATGATAGAATATAGTAAATTGTGTATTAATTTAATACTAATTGTTTAAATCTAAGGTCCAAAGATAACCCTTATTGTATTATTTTAATCAAATTAGCCAAAAAATATTTTATGTTTATTAAAAGATCTATATAATATATAAGCCCAAAGTTTATTAAATTAGTATTCTTGACAAATCTTTAATGTTTAGTTACATTAGGTATATACAAAATTAAAGTATAATAGAAAATTGTGTATTAATTAATTGTTTAAAGCTAATGGTCCAAAGGTGAACCCTAATATATTATTATAATTAATTAAATCCAATTGGCCCATTCTAAAATAATTTATGTTTATTAAATAATCTATATAATTTATAATTACAATATTTCTAAATTAGTATTCTTGTTAATCTTTATTATTAAGTTACATTAGGTAAATACCTAATTAAAGAATGTTTATTAATAATAGAGTATATGTAAATTGTGTATTAATCTAATATTAATTGCTTAAAGCTAATGGTAAAAAGATAAAAATAATAATTTATGTTTGTTAAATAATTTATATTATGTATAATTCCAATATTTATAATTTAATATTCTTGTTTAATCTTTATTACTTAGTAACATTAGGTAATTATCATACTTAAAGAATATGTTTATTAGTAATAGAATATCCAACAAATATAACTAACTTAAACTCACTCAATATTATAGGTATATCATATAATAAAATCAGATTATTATACATAAGAATTTCTTATTTATTATTTGACATAAAGGTCATTTTCCAACTATATCACTTTCTATAATTAATTCACTAAAAAGATATCTAAGCCACTTAGGTAAATAGATTATTACTAATAATCCAATATAAAAGCAATAAATACAAATGCAAAAAAATAAAGATCTAATCTGAAGGAAAATACCCCATAGAATTAAACGGGATAAGCCCGAAGATGCTAGAAATTAATAATCCATACACTCCATACTAATAGGATCGCCAGAAACACACCAATGGAGATGGAGGACAGGGACCCTAGGACCTAACAAAAGGGGAATGAGGAGGCTAGGAAGACAAGGCTGGGACCCAGCAACTGCTAATCTTCCAACCATCATCCCTATTAAGATTGTTCGGCCTTTTCTCAATCTCCAAGGCCTCTCTAAACTTGCGATGGTGAAAATGGGCTACTTTTCACCATCGCAAGTTTAGAGAGGCCTTGGAGATTGAGAAAAGGCCGAACAATCTTAATAGGGATGATGGTTGGAAGATTAGCAGTTGCTGGGTCCCAGCCTTGTCTTCCTAGCCTCCTCATTCCCCTTTTGTTAGGTCCTAGGGTCCCTGTCCTCCGTCTCCATTGGTGTGTTTCTGGCGATCCTATTAGTATGGAGTGTATGGATTATTAATTTCTAGCATCTTCGGGCTTATCCCGTTTAATTCTATGGGGTATTTTCCTTCAGATTAGATCTTTATTTTTTTGCATTTGTATTTATTGCTTTTATATTGGATTATTAGTAATAATCTATTTACCTAAGTGGCTTAGATATCTTTTTAGTGAATTAATTATAGAAAGTGATATAGTTGGAAAATGACCTTTATGTCAAATAATAAATAAGAAATTCTTATGTATAATAATCTGATTTTATTATATGATATACCTATAATATTGAGTGAGTTTAAGTTAGTTATATTTGTTGGATATTCTATTACTAATAAACATATTCTTTAAGTATGATAATTACCTAATGTTACTAAGTAATAAAGATTAAACAAGAATATTAAATTATAAATATTGGAATTATACATAATATAAATTATTTAACAAACATAAATTATTATTTTTATCTTTTTACCATTAGCTTTAAGCAATTAATATTAGATTAATACACAATTTACATATACTCTATTATTAATAAACATTCTTTAATTAGGTATTTACCTAATGTAACTTAATAATAAAGATTAACAAGAATACTAATTTAGAAATATTGTAATTATAAATTATATAGATTATTTAATAAACATAAATTATTTTAGAATGGGCCAATTGGATTTAATTAATTATAATAATATATTAGGGTTCACCTTTGGACCATTAGCTTTAAACAATTAATTAATACACAATTTTCTATTATACTTTAATTTTGTATTTACCTAATGTAACTAAACATTAAAGATTTGTCAAGAATACTAATTTAATAAACTTTGGGCTTATATATTATATAGATCTTTTAATAAACATAAAATATTTTTTGGCTAATTTGATTAAAATAATACAATAAGGGTTATCTTTGGACCTTAGATTTAAACAATTAGTATTAAATTAATACACAATTTACTATATTCTATCATTAAAAAACTTATTCTTTAAATATGGATTTACCTATTGTAACTAAATACTAAAGATTTACCAAGAATACTAATTTTAATAATACTTGAATTACTAATTATATAGATGATTTTATTACAATAACAAAATGAAATCCCTTAATATATAAATTATTTGTTTTAGCGGTTTTTAAGAATATTAATAATATAATTGTGGTTTGACTTGGACCTTTGGTCAAAATTAGCCGTTGGCATTATAGCCGTTGGAATCTCTGCATACTATATTTAAACCAGCTGAACCAAATTAGTCTTCAACTTGTCCTGACGATGAACCACACTGGTTGGTTCGAAACGCGTCGACAAAAGATTGATTATGTGATTTTTGCCGAAGATTTTCTAACAATGTTATGGATCACAGAAGTCTAAATTCCTTAATAATTTGATTATTATCATATTTATATTACATTAATTAATGTATGAGTTATTATATTAATTTATTTTAAATGTTAATTATTATTATAATATTTTATTATTATTGTTTAATAATAATTAATTAATAATTGATTATTATCATATTTATATTACATTAATTAATGTATGAGTTATTATATTAATTTATTTTAAATGTTAATTATTAATAATATTTAATTTGAAATAAAAAAATAATAATATAATAAAAAAATAAAATAAATAATAATAATAAAATTAAGGATTTTAGCCGACAGTTGATTCTTCCTTGAAATTTTCTTCCTCCTTAGTATTTATTCTGCCCGATTGCTATTCTTTTATCATCATTCTTCAACCCTGATGATGGATCCCACTTGGGATTCGAAACGTTGGTACAAAAATGTTTATACTGTGGATTCTCCGATCAATTCAAATGACTCTCATGCCGACAATGGCGTAATTGGCACGACAGACACGAAATCGACAAAGGCTACATCTAAAAAGGCTCGTAAGATTTCTAGTCAAAATGTGAAGGAAGAACTTCTTGCCTCGGAAGTAAATGCCATCTTGACAGATAAAGGCAAAGAAACCAAGCAACCAAGAGGCAAGAAGAAAAACAAAGGGAAGAAGAAGAAACAGGAGGAATCATCACCTGAAAAATCTTCTGCAAACCCTCCTGGAGATAGGAAAGCAAGAAATCCATTCATAATATGTGATGAGGATCATTGGACAAAAGACTATCCATTTAAAGTTGAGCTTAAAAAATTCTGCAAGAATTCAAAAACCTCAGCAGTATTAACTGATCTGTTTCGAAATCCAGGAACAAATCTGGTTGACAGTGGAAATTCTTCCCCGTTTCAATTGTTGATGTTGTCGATTTCGAAATAGCAAAATGATGCTTTGATCGACAAAGAATAAAGATTATGGGAATCCACAGCTGTCGAACAACAAGGATAAAGATCAACCTAGTAGTTCGACAAAAACTTCGACAGAAGTTGCGCCACCCATCATTCCTGAACTCACAATAAAACCGCCAAAGGGAGTAGTACACAAGTCGACATTTAATCCTCACGCCAAAGCGGCGCATCATTATAATATAGTGGAAGATCTGGCACAATCGCCATCCGCTATGTCGACACTTGAAGTACTGCGAAATTGCCCATCCCAAAAGCAGGCTTTATTATCAGCTATCGGTGGGATAGAGCCAAAAGATTCTAATCTTCTGTCCTTCAATCATAAAGGATACGATCCTCAGTTACCAGCTCAACTCGCTTTCCTCATTCAAGTGAAAGCCCTCAACAAAACTGTTCATCGAACAATTATTGATGAGGGAGCATCTACATGTATTATATCGATGAGTTGGTGGAAAACTTTAGGATCACCAACCTTGTCGCGATCTTCGACAACATTAAAAGCATTCGACGAATGAACATATACCTCGTATGGTATTCTAAGTAACTTGCAAGTTCAACTAAGGGGGAAAACGGTAGAAATAGATGTTGAAGTAATCGACGGAAACCTCGATTACAACATCCTACTAGGAATACCATGGATATATGCTATGGCTACTGTTGTGTCGACCTATTTTAGGAAGATTACATTTCCCTTTCAAGGAGGGATTACAGTTGTCGATCAACAAAATTTCCTCGCCAATGGTTCCCAAGTTATGGGAAGCATTCCGATGATCCATGGAAGCTCCCATTCGCTTTAAAATATCGGAGTAGGCCTACTAAAAGACCCTATATTAATGGGCACTTTTTCCCTCCCACCTCCAATCAACCTGGTGGAAGTGGCAGCAATAGGAGCCTGCAATATGATATCTTCGATTGAAAAGATCTCAGAAAATGATATAAACATGGATCATACGTAGGTATTGCCTCCAAGACCAAAAGAAATATTGTAGCAATCAATGTTTCTGGCATGGGAGGCAAACCCAAATCAACGCTCATCAAGCGTTTGGATAGATAGGTCTAAAGAATATGGCACCCCTTCAGATCCTTGGTCGCAAGTGCATTACACCGATGAAGGAATTGTTCAATCAATGGTAATTGAAGAGGCGCCATGGGAAGATTACCACCATTGTTCCCATATTTCGGATTGTAAAGAAGATACTCCTGATGACCTTCATCATCCTTCAGTTTTTGATTCCCTATCAAATACTATAAACATGGTGGATTACGAGAGAAACTTGTCCAACATTGAAGAGACTATCGCCATAAATATCTCAACCAAAACAGATGTTGTAGAGAATATTTATGTTGGAAAATGTTGTTCTCCTTAAAAACTGGAAATATGCAATGCTCTTTTTTGTGAATTTAGAGATGTCTTTGCTTGGTCATATGATGAAATGCCAGGCATTGACTCAAGTATAGTTGAACACGGAATTAAGATGTATCTAGATGTCAAACTAGTACGACAACGACTACGGAAGGTGCACCCCAAGAAAGCCGTTGCCATCAAGGCAGAAGTTGAAAAGCTTCTCCATGCTGGTTTCATTTACCGAGTTCCTCTAACCGATTGGGTATCAAACATTGTTCCTGTTATGAAAAAACAAGGAACAATTAGAGTGTGCGTCGATTATAGGGATGTAAATCAAGCTTGTCCAAAAGACAACTACCCTACACCCTTTATTAACCAGATAATTGATGAATGCACTCGATGTGAAATATTTTCATTCATGGATGGATTCTCCGGGTATAATCAAATAAATATCCGCCCACATGACTAGTCAAAGAATGCATTTATTTGTCCATGGGGCACATTCAGATACCGCAAAATACCCTTTGGTTTAAAGAACGCAGGGGCAACGTTTCAGAGGGTAATGAATTATGCCTTCCATGACATCAAAAACATCATTCAACCATATCTCGACGACCTTCTGGCTCATTCACAAAAGCCGATTGATCATACGCAGCATTTAAGAGCGATATTTCTACGTTGCCGACACTACAAGATACAACTCAATCCACACAAATATGTGTTCTGTGTCAGTTCTAGTCGCTTACTTGGCTTTGTAGTCTCAAAGGACGGGATTCGTCTCGACCCATGCAAGGTTCAGGCAATCATAAATTTTCCTCCACCTTCAAATTTGCTTCAGATTTAGAAACTCCAAGGGAAAGCAAACTTTCTGAGGAGGTTCATTCCAAATTATATAGAACTTGCTAAAGGTTACACACGTCTATCGAAAAAGGAAGTTCCCTTCGTCTTGGATTAGGTCACGCAAGCTTCCTTTGATGCTTTAAAGGAATCCCTAATGAAAGCATCATTAATGTACGCTGCTGATTATCAAAAAGACTTTAACCTGTATCTGGCTGTAGTGGATACAACCATCGCAATGGTTTTAGTTCAACAAGACAATGGAATTGAACATCCTGTATATTATTTAAGTAGGAAATTAAATGATACAGAAAGTAAATATTCTTATGTTGAAAAGCTAGTGCTCGCAACTATTCAAGCGATACAGAGATTTCGACACTATGTCCTCTTTCGAAAAACTACCATTCTGTCAGATTGCAACCCCAAGTCTTATATATTGTCGCGACAATTGCTGGGGGGGAAATATTCAAAATGGATAGCAAATCTACAAGAGTTTGATCTGGAATTTGTAAAATCCAAATCAAGGAAAGCCCTAGTTTTCACAGAATTATTATGCGATCTCCCGTCGTCGTCCAACGATGAAACATCCGAAGAAACAATCGTGGATGAATCTTTGTTTCTGATATATTCAAGCAATCTGTGGTATGGAGATATAATCATTTATCTCCAAACCAAAAAATATAGGCCTAATACCTCTCGCTCTCGACAAAAATGTATTCGATACCAATCAAAAGACTACATGATTGTCGGTGACACGCTTTACCATCATGGTGTCGATATAGTTTTGAGGAGGTGCCTCACCCATGAGGAAGCTGAAAAAGTCATGAATGATTGCCCTTTAGGCGCGTGTGGGGGGAATCAATCCAGTTACGCTACGGCGCAAAAAAATTTACGAGCAGGATACTTCTGTCCAACAATGTTCAAAGATTGCATAACCGCAGTCAGAAGTTGCCATGCCTGTCAGATTTTCGATAGCAAAACCAGAAGACCACCCGCACCTCTGCAGCCAATAGTTGCTATTATGTCATTCGCCAAATGGGGCATCGATTTCATGACATGTAACCCCATCTCGACCGGGGGGCATGGGTATATCATAGTCGCAGTGGACTATTTTACCAAATGGGCCGAGGCGATGCCTACATTAGATAACACTGGTGAAATAGCTTCCTTTTTCTTTTTAAATCATGTAGTCACCAGATTCAGTGTTCCACAGGCTATAGTCACAGATCATGGATCGCATTTTCACAATCACATGATGGCTGAATTAGCTGCCAAATTAGGGTTGTCTCACGACAACTCTACTCCATACTACCCACAGGCCAACGTAAAAGTTGAAGCAATCAACAAAGTCCTGAAGCGCATGCTGCAAAGGATGATTGGAGTCCACAAAAGGAGTTGGCACTTGATTCTGTACTCAGCCTTCTAGGCATACCGAACATCGGTAAGGAATGCAACCGGGTTTACACCTTTCCAACTGGTGTATGGCCTAGAAGCAATCTTACCAGTTCAGTGTGAAATCTCGTCCCTCAAACTCGCAATCGACCTTCTCCCCGGAACTTTAGAAGAGGAGGCTCGTTTCATGGAACTAATCCAATTGGATGAAACCCGTCGTGATGCCGCTTTGGCTAATGAATCCCATAAGAAACGAGTCAAGGCGCAGTTCGACAAGAATGTCAAACCCCATGTCTTCTCAGAAGGTGATCTGGTCTTACATTATGACCAAGAATCCGATAAATTGGGAGCAGGTAAATTCAAGTCTTTATGGATGGGCCCCTATATTGTTAAACGTGTATTAGCAGAAGGAGCCTATGAGTTAATCGATTACGACGGAATTCCACTGGCGCAACCCCGTAACAGGTTGTACCTTAAGCGTTACTATGCATAATCAGTATGGTAACCTATATCCTTTTGTTACATTTTTGTTTTCACTAAGGGTAATCGTTTTGGTCAAGTAAATCCACTTTTTACATTTGTTGCAGATGTCGAACCTATTGGAATCTTTTGTTGGATATCCCGACAGAGCAAGTCGTAGTTCGCGGAACCTATCTTCTGTAGCCTCGGCCATTTTTGATCCAAGCGGCGAGTTAGTAAGTTTCAGAGGGGTATGTATTGATCGATCAACGAAGAACATCGCTGAATATAGCGCATTGATATAACTTCTCTCTGATGCCATCACACATGGCATACGCCAACTTGTCGTTAGGCTAGACTCACAGCTCGTCATACTACAACTCACTAGTATCTACTCCGTCCGAAATCTAGCTATCTATCGCATGTTCCTAAGGGTCAAGATTTTGGAAAGGCAATTTGATTTTATTCAATATCAGCATATTGCTAGAAGCTTAAGCACATTAACTGACTCATTGGAAAATTATGTGTTAGATAGACATTTGCAACATTTATAAAAAGAAGCATTTCATCAATATTTGCATTCATATTATATAACTTAATCAAAATAAAACTCCGAAAATCAAAAATATATTTTTTAACTATTTATGGTTTACACATAATTTTCTGTAACCAAGACAAAATTGGTCAAATGACCCAAAACTCAAAATTCTAGGGGGCACCCTAGTCTAATGATGCTGGTGATAAAAATTCACTGCCTGTGCAATCATGCGTAAAAGCCTAGTCCATCGACTTGGCATGCCAATGGTATGTCGCTACAACCTCAGAGGCAGCTCATCAGTTCTCACATCTCGAATACCGAGAGTGAGGCCCTTGACCTGATCCTGTAATGTTGAAAGAGTCTCAGCCACATCAAGGTCGCGAAGGATATCCCTTCCCATAGCCTCTCCTGCTGGAGTAGCAGCCGACACTCTCAGGCGTACTACTAGCTGGACGGGACCAATATCTACATGAGCACATGAGTTCTAATTAGTCTTGATAGAATAAAGCACAAGGACATTATAAAGAGAAACGATAAATAGAAAAATGGTCAAAGGATTTACCAATGGCACCCCACTGCTTGCCAGCCGGCAGTACCAAATCCGGGTCACCCCGGAAGTCCATACCAACATATGGATACTCGGAAAAAACCATCTCCTGACGGTCAAACCACCCAAAGAAGGTAAAAAAAAAGGAAATCTAAGACTAACTAGCATGTCTAGACATATGGCCGACCCATCTCTGGATCCGTGGTTCAGTCGGTGGAGGTAAACCAAGTGAAATATACTTCGGCTGCATCAGTGGGATCTTTTCAAAGGCGAACACGGTCAAAATAGAACCATATCCAAAGTTCTTCAATCTTCCGTTTTTCACCTTGGTCAGATGTTATTTCATCACAAGGAGTACTGCATCACACCAGTTGAACACCTTTGGTTCGAGACATTCTAAGGCATACTACATATAAGACTGGTTGGCCACATGGAGAGCCGCACCACCAGCCATCCTACCAAAAGTGAACATAATGGTCCTCAAAGACCTGTCAGTAACATCTCAGATGATGATCTTGCCGTCTTTACTCATCTGAGATCCCTCTCTGCAATACCTGCAAACGTAATCTCTCACAAATTCGCCACCACGGGCCGAACCTGATAAAGAGATAGGGGCACCCTGCCTCGATAAGCCGGTCAAAAAATAGATGTCCACAATAGTCAAGGGGATGGATTTACCCCTAATCTGGAACACCTGGCTGGTAGGATCCCAAGCATCGAGCAAATACTGCAGCAAGTTGATTTGTTGCCTCATGCTAGAGATGCGAAAAAACTTCAGCAGGCCACAGTTCCGCAGTGCGTTTACTGTAACCGGATCATGTAAAGCAAGCATGTCCTCTTCTTCATGCTCACGTTCTCGCCATGTAATAGTCATTTTGCTCCAATAAATATCTGAAAGCAAACAGGAGAGGAGTTATATCTTGATTTGGAAAGAAACAAGCAAAAATTTCCATTGAAAACTATGCACAAATTTCCCTCCTTGCACCCATCGCACCTCCAACAGTGTTCTGGGTGCATTGCATGCTAACTGTCTAGTGGGTAGACCAACATGCAACGCACCTTTCGATATAGAAAGGGTGCGATGGAGCCAGGGCGAGTTTTTCAAACCCCAGGGGCTCAGAAAAACCAGAAATCAGGCTCAGAATGCAAAATGGAAAGGATGAAATGAAAGAGCTCAGGTTTAGCTCCTACCTGGTCCAGACGGCGCCAAAAATCATCCACAGAATCTCCTGGAATCAACTGGTGAAAATCAAAGGGGGAAAGCACCTCCGAAACTCCAACAAGCCAAAGTTCAAATGAAATGGTAAAATGAGGGGTAAAAGCAGTTTTAAATTACTTTTTACATAATTCAAGTAAAATTTTAATGTCTTAACTCATTTTCTAAACATGTATTGTTCATTTCTAACTAGTTTGATGAAGCAATTGAGCAGGCAGCACAACCTTTGAAGGAACAAAGTCATTAATGGTAAAGTCAAGAAATGACCATTACATCGAGCAATTTTAACGCAGACTCCATGCTCGTTAAAAAATAAACATAAGCAATGAGCAAGTGTTTCCACTAGTGTTTAAGCTCATTTAAAAATAAAAAATGAACCAATTTTTGGTAAATAACCATCTTGAATTTAGTACTTCAGCCTTTGAAGCCTTGGTCGTGTTCTCATCATCACCTCCACTCTGTACTGGCCGATCATTCACCTCCACTTGATTTTTTACCCCTTTTGAGGAACAACTGCAAAGAGTGATCCTGCTAGCCATCCTTGTAACATTGCCGTTATTGGAAAATTTCAAACCTTACCTAGAATCAGTTGCTACCCGAATTTATCACTCGTTCCTCAAAATCGAGTCTCCTTTAAGCTCTTTTCAACTGACTCGTAAAATATGAAAATATTGCCAAGCCATTGGCCTCTCCAGCTCGTTAAAATGACTAGAAGTGTTATCCCTCCTTTAGATATTAATCGTTTTGTACCTAAGGGACTATTACACAAAAAGATCGAGCGCTTGTTTTGTTCGACTCGTTAAAAGTATCAAAAATTCATCCCTTCTGTATTATTTTATACTTTTTCAGACTTAAGGGATTAGATGACGAAAAAGGATATTTTGGAGTTTCCTTTACATTCCTTTTCAGACTCTCTAAAATTGAAAAGGACCAAGTTATCTTTGTCGTTAAACTCGTTAAAACCTAATAGCGACAAACTTGTCCATAACAGACAAGACCGAGTTTCACTATCGCTAGGCTCGTTAAAACATAGCGATGGGTTTGGCTGAAGGGTAAATTATAGAACAAGCATATGTTATCCTCCTCAAGCTTGACAAAAATAAAGAGGTACTGGTCAGCAATGATTGGGGAAGAATTGGGAAGAAAACTTGAAAAAAATTTGTTGGTAGCAAGTCGCTCTTGAACATGACACTTTCACTCCGCATCCAAGTCAGGTTGGGTTGTTCCATTCACTAGTCACATCACCATGGTTCCATCACACCATCCACATTTGGGGTTAATGCTACCAATCCATCATGTCAATGTCACTGATATGTTCAAGAGAAGTCACTCAGAGAATTCACCTGTGTCTCACCCACTATAATACATTTTCGCTCCATTCTTTCATGACCGCCACCATAAACCATATATTACCAGATTGTTTTCACCTCCATTAAAACCATTTTCTCCGTTCCGTGTCATTGATGTGGGATTCAATAAGGCCCTCCTATGACGGATTGCTTCTTGTCGACATCAGCTCATTATCCAAGAAGTCGATCTAGGAACAACCCTTTCAGTACTTTGAAGCTTGCATGCCTCAATGGCAAGTTTCTCACTTCCAGCGATAGGTTTACATCAATGGCCTTCGACTGAAAGATTTTACGTGGTGTTCGACGCCAAGTCCCTTATTCACACCACGTGAATTGTACTATAGTACCTTGAGGATCATTATCATTATTGGTGATTCCTCTCGTGCCTGTTAACAACTTACATCATTGGTTGGTAATCAGGCGATGTCTTTCCATGTTCGACTCCAGAACATCTCTCACATGGATCGACTTGTACTTTGAGTTAAGATCGAACAAGATTGAAGACCTCGGATCTAGTTTCATCCATCTTGGCTGCGATATATATTCAGGAAAATAAAGACATCAAATGTACATCATTGCTGCACAGATAATCATCCAATCTAAGGGATGATGGCTCTCCCAGAATCATCAGTCTACACTCAAACGATTGTCTGTCTCATGTACATGAAAAATGAATTTATAAATCTGAGCATGGGAATGCCCGCCTCAGCTAGATCATGAAAATATTATGAAGATAATGTATTGTATTGTATCTTATTATAGGTCTCCTTCCAACTTGAAAGAACTTCGGATCCTCATGATAAAGCATTTCACCCGACATCAAAAGATTAATGACCTCATGCTTTAGGGGGCAAATGTTATAGACATTTTTGGGCACTGCAATCCCAATCATAAATGTCCATAAACCAAGGGCTCCTAAGTCCCTAAAGGTGTTGTTCCAAACCCTAAAAGAACAAGGTCAACTGAATACAGCATCTGCCAGAAGTTCTCCATGAAAAACTGCTGAGAACTGGTCAAAACTGAACCATTTCACCTGCTCCATAGGCAAAGTGCATTGCATCCCACCTAAATACACACAGTAGGTGCGTTGCATTTCAAAAATCCATTCTATGGGGTGCGATGGGCGAGACGGGACAAATGGCAGGGTCAATCCGCAAGGTGGAGAAGCATGGAATCTTCCAGAAACTTCTCCTGTAACACTTGCCTCTCTGAATTCGACCAGGGATGAGTAAGAGATCATCAATCTCCAAGTGGAATCAAGAACTATCAGAGGGAAGACACTAATCAAATCTCAAGCTAACTCACCTCCCTTGCAGACATCTATATATGGATCCCTCATCCCAGAGATCCGGAGGCTGGAATTTTACATCTTGTAAGGAATTGATCTTGGTTTCTGGAGGCAACATCATAGCGTTGGGTGATCTAAGCTTTTCATGAGGTGAAGAAGGGCTTACCTGCTGAGAGGATGATGCTGGGTTAGGACAATCGGTTGTAATTCTCTCGGCTCTTTCTTGATTATCAATAAAACTATTCAAGTTTTCCTCCATACACTTGTGCGATTGATGTTTTAATGCATTTGTGTGGTTAATATACATATGATCCTATATTGCTTATGATAATAGATCCATGTTCTCGTATAGTGTTATGCTGCTTCGATTCTACAAGTATTCTACGAAGCTGGGTACGAAAACAAGTAGCAAAAGACTATCAGAAGATAGAGGAATCGAGCAAGGAACCAAGCGCAAGATAGAGGTTGGTCTCATTTATTCTTCTCTTATCTATCTTTCATAAAGGAAAACGAAAGTAGTTTTAGTTTGTTTTTTTCTAAGGTAGCTACCAGCCTTAGTGGGATTAGCAGTTTTTCATAAACACTATTCTCGGTAACAGAAGGAGGCACTAGAGCCTATCCCCCCTTAGTGACAACTTCTTGAACCCCAACCATAAATCGAAGTTTAGTAAACTTTGCCTATGTGAGAGCCTTTGTAAAGATGTCTGCAACTTGATCATCTATTGAACAATATTGCACTTGAAGAACATGGTCGTGAATGAGCTTTCTGATGAAGTGCATGTGTAGTTCAATGTGTTTGTTGTGCTGATGTTGGACTGGACCTTTTCATAGCTGAATGGCACTTTGATTATCACACCAAAGTGTAGTCGGATGTTTCTGTTGAAAGCCAAACTCTTACAGGATCTGATGAAGCCACAAGGCTTCCTTACTAGCTTCTACGACACCATGATACTCTCCTTCTACTGAAGAAAGAGAAATGGCACATTGTTTCTTGCAAGCCCATGTAATAGGTCATGAACCGAGAGTGAACACATAACCTGCAGTAGACTTCCGATCATCGGGGTCACCAGTCCAGTTGGAATCAGTGAAACCAACCAATAGAGGAGATGCTTCGGCACTGTAATGAATCCTAAATTGAATTGTACCTCGAACCTAACGAAGTATTCTTTTAGATGCCTTCCAATGACTTTCATGTGGGTTTTGCATAAACCGAGCAACAAGGCCAACAACAAAGGAAAGGTCAGGACGAGTATGGGTTAGATACAAAAGTTTTCCTACAAGTTGACGGTATAAGGTAGCATCATCTTTTGGAGAAGTACAAAAGACTGAAAGTTTGACTCCAGACTGAAAGGGAGAAGGGGCTGGCTTACAGTCTTCCATGTGAAAATGGCGTAGAATATCACAAGCATACTTGGATTGGGAAAGGGAAATACCTTCCTTGGATTGCAAGACTTGAAGACCAAGAAAATAATGTAAGGGTCCTAAGTCTGTCATTTCAAACTTCCTTTTAAGGCTAGACTTCACATGGTTTATAAGGTTGGGATCACTACCATTCAGGATAAGATCATCAACATAAAGAACAAGAATGATAAGAGACTTGCCCACTTTCTTGGTGTAGACAATATTGTTAGAATGACACCTAGAAAAGCCATTTTCTAAAAGAAAGTTATCCATTTTGGCATACCAAGATCGAGGAGCTTTCTTGAGACCATAAAGGGATTTCTTAAGCCGATATACAAGGCTGGAGTCTGTTTGTATAAAGCCAATAGGTTGTTCCATATAGATTTCTTCATGCAAGTCCCCATGCAAGAAGGTAGATTTAACATCCATCTGATGGACTTCCCATTTGAAAGAGGTAGCAAGGGAGAGAACAAGGCGGATAGAGTTTATTTTGGCAACAAGGGAGAAGGTTTTAGTATAGTCAATTCCTTCAACTTGTGAAAAACCCTTAGCAACAAGACGAGCTTTATGTTTATCAACTTTCCCATCTGGTCCATACTTGGTTTTGTAAACGCATTTGCATCTAACAAGTTTTCGTCCCTTTGGTAGAGGAACAAGATCCCATGTATCATTTGCCAATAATGAATGATATTTTTCATTCATAGCTGCTTCCCAATCTGGATGGCCTGAAGCTTCTGCAAAGGTTCCAGGATCATAATTCACTAAAACTTGAACCAGTAAAGAAGAGGCTCTATCAAACTGAGAACGTGTACGTAGCTGATCTGTAGGATCACCAACAAGATCACCTGTTACATCCCGAGTAGCACATACCCATTTTGCAAGCTGAGGAGCTGAAGGAGGACCCTGAGAAGGTGGGGGAGGATTTCCATCCTCGCTTTCATTATCTGAAGAAGAAATTTTCAAAAGTAGAAGAGATAGGGAGAGGTGGCACATCCGCTGAACTAGGCTCGTAGGCCGATATATTTTCAGCAAACTTTACATATCTTCTAATGATAACATTTTTGGACTTAAGTGGAATAAGTATATATCCTTTGACATCTTCAGAATATTCAACAAAAATACATTTTTCACTCTTAGGTTCTAAAGCTTTATGTTTCTCATCTGGAATATGGGCCCATGCTTCACTTCCAAAAACATGAAAGTGACTTATATCTAGTTTAATTGAGCTCCATGCTTCTTCTGGAGTGATATTCTTTAAAACATTAGTAGGAGTACGATTTATTATGTAATTTTCACAGTTAATTGCTTCTGCCCAATAATTAAGACTAAGTCCTTTAGATTGAAGCATACAATTAGCCATTTCCTTTAAGGTGCGATTCTTCCTTTCAGCTACACCATTTTGTTGTGGAGTATATGGAATAGTATGTTGCATTTGAATTCCATTCTCAGTGCAAAGGGTGATGAATTTTTTGTTAGCATATTCTCCACCATTATCTGATCTTAGCTTAAGAATTCGATGTCCAGATTGTTTTTCAACAAAGGCCTTAAAGTCCAAGAACATGTTAAATACTTCACTCTTGAGTTTTAAGAAGTATACCCAAGTGCGTCTGGAGAAATCATCAATGAAAGTTAAGAAATACTTGTAGCCAGAGAATGAAGCAACTGGAAGTGGACCACATAAATCACTATGCACAAGCTGCAATGGGGCTGAGGCGTGCAAAGAGGCATGTTTTTAAAACTATCCCGATGATGTTTTCTGAGTACACATCTGAAACAAACACCACCTCTGCAAGATACCATTGGAAGAGCTGTCACCATATATTCTTTACATAGATTCTGAGGAGAGTGATAGTTTAAGTGACCAAATCGCTCATGCCAAAGTTTGCTCACTTCATCAATATGAGCAACAAATACCGAGGGAAGATTTGATGACCCAAAGTTGTGAAACTTATACAACCTTGTAGAATCATCAGCAATGCCAGTAGCTAAAATCTGTCTAAGATCTCTTAGGTCCTTAATTACAACATCGTGAGGTGAAAATTCAACGATTTTACCTTCACCTGAATGAGTTATCTGATATACAGATAGAAGGTTGGAACACATAATACATCATTTAATTGACCATTGTCTATATGAACAGTTCCAGTCCCTACAACACTAAGAGATTTATCATCACCAACATATATATTTTTGGTGTTACAATCGTTTAAAGAAGAAAACATGGCTTTCTTTTTGTCCATGTGATAAGAAGCTCCAGAATCAATGAGCCACTCATGAGAATGAGAGGAAGAAGATACATTTAGTGCATAGCCAGATCGAGATGCTTGAAAACCACATGCAGAAAGTGCCATTCCTGAAGATGAAGTTGAAGTTGAAGAGTGCTCCAAATGGATATTATGCTTCTTCATTGCTGCTTCCAAGGCTTCCATCTTCTTAAAGCATTTGGATTCTAAGTGGCCATCTCGATTACAAAAGTTTCAATGTCTACTAGTCTTCTTCCCTTTGTTTTTATTTGTCTTATCATTTTGTTGAAATGATTTTTCATTTTGAGGCTGAAATTGCTTAGGACCCTTGTTTGCTTTAGGACCATTCCTTTTAGGATACAACTTCTTAGGATTCTTTGGATTTGGTTGCTGCTGGGTGGCTAACACTTTCTTAGAAGAGTTTCCAAGATTAATAAGACCAAGGTGTAACAGTTTTTCTTGTTCTCTTATTAAAGAATCACAAAAAGAATCAAAGGAAGGGGACTTGTAGTCTTGTCCTTGAGAAATTAAGGCTTCTCTTGTAGAATGGAAGGTGAAAACAAACACAGAGTAGGCTGGTCCCAACTTAGTAAGAATGGAATAGATAAGGTTACTATCTTCTTTCTTAATCTTAAAGCCTTCCAAGAGAATTCTAAGGGTCTTGAACTTGGACAAAAAATCTTCAATGCAATAAAAATTATTGGGGTCCAATGTAAGCAACTCATTTTCAAGTTGATGGGCTCTAAGTTCATTTTTTATTCCAAAAAATTTAGTAATCTGGTTCAATGCTTCATCAGGAGTATCAAGTTCTGTAATATGTAATCTAAGATATGGAGAAATAGACATCCCTATCAACCCACGTGCTTGATCTTGCCTATTTCCCATTTAGCTGCCTTATCTTCATCTTTCGGTTTGGTTTCTTGGCCTGAGGCTATTTTGTAGAGACCTTTACTTCTAAGTAAATCCACAATGTAGGACCACCATTGGAAGTAGTTGGTGCTGTCAAGAATAACTTGGCATGGACTTTCCATTTTAACATAAACTGAAGCTATAGATGCTAAAACTAAGTGTTCCAATGGAAAGATCTTGAAAAATTAGGCTGTTTCAAAAAAACGGTTTTGAAAACAGCTTCCGGATGAAGAAGCTATGGCTTTTTGAAGAAAATTTGATGAAGATGCCGATGAAGTGCGGTAATGTGCAAAAATGAAAAATCTGCCCCCAGAAAAAGGAGACTTGAACTCAAGACCTCTACTCTCATAAATTAGCTTTGGACCAGGTGAGCTATACAAAAAGTTGAGAGAGAGAGAGAGAGAGAGAGAGAGAGAGAGAGAGAGATCTCGAAAAATTAGGCTGTTTCAAAAAAACGGTTCTGAAAAACAACTTCTGGATGAAGAAGTTATGACTTTTTGAAGAAAATTTGATGAAGATGCTGACGAAGTGCGGGAATGTGCGGAAATGAAAAATCCACCCCCACAAAAAGGAGACTTGAAATCAAGACCTCTACTCTCATAAATTAGCTTTGGACCAAGTGAGCTATACAAAAAGTTTGAGAGAGAGAGAGAGAGAGAGCGAGAGGAGGGGGGGGTTGAAGCTTTGGGTTGTGTGCTTGCTTTGAGAAAGCTATTTTTCCCTACAAAACAAAAAACACAAAACCCAACACGGACATACAAAAAAAATGAACCTTGCGGCTCGAAGTTAGCTTTTGCTGGAAAGTAAATATTTTCCTCAATGTTTTTGATTTTCCGAGATCACACTAAGGCGCAGCGGAAAAGAGCATACGGATGAGAAAAATTCTTCCTTTATGTTTTTGATTTTCCAAAATCGCATAGATTCGTGGGGCAAAGAGCATACACAGAAATGAAAGGTATAGATCCGGTAATAAAAAAGGCTAAATAAATCGAAATTGAAATAAACAGAGAGAAAATAACTATAAACTGCAAATAAACATTGTATACCTCCAGATCTTAAAAATGACGTAGCTAGGGCTACCAGAAACCTTTTCGCGTGAAACAAAAGGGGTTCCTCACTGGAACACATGCTCCCAACACAATAGAGCAGTCCTCTCGGCCTAAAAGTAGTCAGAAACAGTAGATATAGGAAGCAACAGTCGGATGTAGTTCTACCGGCTTCAGATTTGGATCACCAACGGACGCGGCCCTCAAATAGCTCTAATACCATGTAGGAATTTACAGGGTAAGTTCCTCAGACAGAACACCAAAGGACATCTCTCACACACAGATCACAAATTAATACACCAGTATTTTGACGTGGTTAAAACCCTCAAAGAGGGAAACAGTCCACGGCCTGAGCCAACGCGGCCACTTCGGGAAATTTATTAATGAAAGAATAAAATTTTACATAAGATTCTCTCATGAATGGTTAACCTACGAATGACCCTCCATGCTCTTTAAATAGAGATCATGGACCAAATGGGTGTTAAGCCACAGATCAAGTGTCAGTAATACCGAGGAGAGAATGAACCGTGGGATCACTACATGTTGTGACCGTCGGATTTTAAGTTACAAAATGTACATAGTAAAGAAACACACCTTACCTAACTCTATACTAGACCAAGTTATACTTAACTATTTCCTATGTGTCGGAATATCCTAACACTAGATGGCTCCTAGCTTTGCAAAGATAGATGCTGGCTAAGTTCCATCCGCCTCCGGGGACAAGCTCCTGAATGAAACCCCAGCTCTCACTGTCTAGGTGGTCCAGGCCTCACTCAATGAGGCTTTGAAGTTTTCTAAAGTGCCCTAATCTGCAGGTTCAATGGTTTTTGGCTGCGGCTGACATCTCTCCATAGTTGGATCTCAAAGGTATGGAAGCCTCTCATTTCTGATGAAATTAATATCTACCCCTGTGGTAGGGGTTTCTTTATAGTTAATTTTGAAAACCGTGAAAGCAGACAATGCATTCTAGATTCCGACCCTTAGTTTTGGGAAAACTCACACCTATTCATGAAGCCATCGAACCCATCATTCGATCCCTCAAAAACAGTAATAACCTCAGCACCAGTTTGGGTGAGATTGTCAAACCTACCCTTGCATCTCTGGAATTTCTCCTTGCTAAAAGCCATTGGAAATGAAATTGGGAAATTTTACTACAGAACCCCAGAAATAGAGGAATATACAAACCGTCTATGCACACATCTCTGTGGAAATGGACTTCATCACCGGATTCCCAACTGAAATAACTTAACAAGTAAAGACTACGTGTTGAACCAGAAAATCAATTATGAAAGCATCCTCTTCAGATGTTGATCTTGCTTTGAGCCAGGCCATCTAGCCAAAAATTTCCCAAAAGCCTCCCAGAAAAATTATGTTAGAAAGAATCACCACAAATCTACATGGTGGGAAGAAGCACAAAAATAACATTACACTGTCATCAAGGAAGAATAATCTCTAGAAAACTTTGTATCACAAGAAATCGGGCAAGAAAGAGACAACTCTCAAGACAAGCAGGGGGAAAGCCCCACCCAACAGCAAAAAAGTGAACTTGACAATCCGTCAAGCATCAACAGTTATGAGGATTCAAATACCACACAAAATAAATCTTCATTTAACAACAAAGTAGATCTCCAAGACCAAAATTCTTCTTTGACTATCTTCAAAAGGACGAACACAAAAGATCATAAAGCTAAGACACTAATGTCAAAAAATAAAAATAAAAAAAATTAAGACACTAATGTCCCAAGAACTAGAAGAGATGAAGGATATGCAAGATAAAGGAAGTTGGAAGAGCGTAGAGAAAAAATGAAAGCTACAACATCAATCTCGCCAAGAAAGATGAGAAGCCAAACGATTAAGAACTAAGAAAATTATAGGTCTCATAGACCAATTTGGTCTGAGTGGACGTTAACAACCATCACCATCATCATCATAATGATTTTATAATAATATGATATTAATTAATAAATATAGCTATATTATAACAAATAAAACTATATTATCAAAAAAAAAAATAAACAAATAAAATAGAAATAAATAAATGAATAAATTAAATAAATGAAAGGAAACTAAGAGGGGTACACGGAAGGGACATCCATCGTCCCTATTAAGAGATTTTCCCCTCTTTTCAATTTCAATGGCTTTTGTTAGTTTTCGGTTATGGAAATGATCAATCCTCGCAAGGACCTTAGAATCCTCTAAGCAAATATGGTGCTTTGTTAATTCAGCACGTTCGGCTAGAGAAGAGGAGCGGGTTCTACAATGTCTAAGGTTCGCTACGTGCTCCTGAATCCTTTGCAAAATGGAATGACTAGTCTCACCGATATACGGGGTTCTACATAAATGGAATTAAATAGACACCTTTCATACATTTGGGATCAATAGGGTCTTTGAGAGACCTTAAATAGCTACAAATAGTTTTAAAAGGTGTGAAGGTTGACCCAATATTCTGCTTCTTAAGAATTCTAGCAATCTTGTGAGTCATCCCCCGGATAAAGGGAAGTAGGACATTAGAGACCACCTCTACCTCTTTATAAAAGGGTTCGACGATAATAACAACTCTAATAATACCTCATTATATATTTATTAAAAGAACACATAAAAGTTAAAATATACCATCTTTAGTTATATAATTTATTTAAAATGAAATTTAATTCTCAAAATTTTTAAATTATTTCAAACCCTATTAAATTATATATATATATATATATAATCTTCTGTTATACTACAGTTAAAATATAAAAATAATAGTTATGTGTCTTTTACTATCTTTAAAAATAATAAATAAATTTTATAATTAAAAATACTTACACACACTTTGTTAATTTGAGACATAATTAAAAGTATTTACATAATGAATTTAAAGATAGTGTAAATAGATGAAATGTAGGTAAATTAACTAGTTTTGTGAATCATATATTTAGTAGGCATGAGGATGGATCAAATCTCTTGAGGTGCAAACCCCTTTTAGAGTGAAAAAATTCAAAAAGCTTTTTCGAAAGATTTGTTCGGCTATATGGTTAATAGATGCTTGATTAACATGAATTCTCTCTCTACACAAACATGCACACATTAGTTCTAATTATAAATTTTCATTATTTAAATTGAAAATAATGTTTTGAAAATCTCTTTGCAACTATACAGTTTAGATTTTCAATCCCAACAAATCATTGCTAAAAGGACTGAGCAATACCTAAAATAAGGCCAAAATGTAGGATAGTAAAAATGCTTATTTTAACCATAATTTTTTTTCTTTGGAAAGATTGACTCCGGAATTTGATCCAAAAAGATCATTTAAACTTGAAATCCCAACAAATCATTGCTAAAAGAACTGAGAAATAACTAATATAAGGCTAAAATGTAGGATAGTAAAAATTATTTTAGCCATATTTTTTTTTTCTTTCAAAAGATTGACTCCAGATTTTGATCCACAATAATCATTTTTAGTTGACCTTTCGAGTCCATAACAAGCCCATCATTACTACTAAATGATTGAGGAAAAAAAGAGAAGGAAAGATGTATAAATATAAAGAAATGAAAGAAGAAGAAAAAAAAAAATTCACAATTGAAAAAACCAAACCATAAAACAAAAAATACTAAAAAAAAACCTAAAAATCTAAAAATAAAAATTAATATAGAAAATTTAATTATTAATATTAATATACTTATAAATCAATATATTATTATTAATATATTTTGTGTAATACGTATAAAAAGATTAATACCCAAACATTACTATAATATACTAATAGAATTAGTTATCTTAATATATTAAAATTAATGTATTAGTATTGATATATTAATAATATACTAAAATTAATGTATTAATATTGATATATTAATAATATACTAATAGCTTAGCATATTATTATTAATGTATTAATATATAATATAAAAAAATTATATATATAATTCAAAAAATTTATATTATAAAAAATTACATAAAAAAGACTTTCGAGAGAAAATTTGTGGAAACTGCATACTCGTGAAAGGGAAACCATAAAATATCCCGAAGAGGCTTGAGTCATATATTCGATGGTACCACAAAAGGAACAATAAAATTGGAGGAGTGTAATGATAATCTACCATGATAGGGAAACCAAATGGCCTCGTCGTGAGTTCAAGTGCGTTCAAGTGCATAATATTGCCTTAAAAAAAAACAAGTGTATAATATTGATTATAAAACAAACAAAACTAAAATGAATTTGGCAGAAACTATAGAGTCTCGAGCAACAAAATAATATGAGAATGAAAACCACAAAGAATAATGATTTTATATATTCATCATGCATGGTGGGGTTGGACATTGTCATGGTTAGATTTGGGCTAGGATGGCGCCACAAAGACCATGTTGTGTTTATATTTATCTCTTATGGCATGTTCATGTGGCTCTATTTACAAGAATGGGTCATTGTATCCCTTTGGTAGATAAGGAGGACACTCCCATTCAATGTATGAACCATAAAATTCCTCGTATCTCTCGGAGGGTTCACCCTTAGAGACGTGGCTAAGTTAGGGGATTATTCCATGAGTTCTAGTGCGATATGGTTGGCTACCACCTTTTGTGTCTTTTCTTGTGATTTCGATTTCCCCAAATGCGATGGTCTCAGACCCTGATGGGAGGAACCTGCAAATTCATACATGTTGTGAAACGTGGAGGAAATAGGAGAAGGAGGAAGAGGGAAAGGGATCCTCATCACCATATCTAGATTCATAAGAGCCATGTGCATATGGACTAGCAAGGAATTAGCCTTTGCAATTCTTCCCTAAGATTTTTCTCTGGTTTCTTCCTACTCCCTAAGATTCCTAATAGTTGAGAGTGTTATCAATTTTTTGTCTCTCCTCTACCTCCATCATAGCCACGAGTCAACGAAATTGAACTAGAATATCCTAATCAAATTTCTCCTCACTCGTGCAGGAGCATGTGACTTGGAGGAAAATATCTTCAAACTTATTCCCAAAAATCCAAAAAAATCTACAGGTAAAGGAGTGGGGTCCTTTAGCCATCAATTTCCATGCTTTTCTAGTTTAGGATAGGGGTAGAATTAACAATAAGATCATGATGGAAATAATTGTTGTATGGATAAGCTGCAGCGGATGTTCTCGAGGGAATGTCTCGCAGAACTGGTAAATCATAATAAATAAGTTTTTGTTTTAGAAACTCGTTTCTAAAATGAACCAGTAGATATATATTAGCATACATTTTTAAAGAGATAAGGACTAAGGAAGCTTTATATATTATTTTATAAAGGAAAGAATAGGACTTCTCTGGGGGGGTTGGCCCGTAGACATTGTGATCTTCAAAAAACTCTCTCTATGCATTGCAATTTGTGGTTCTTTGTTAACTGGTAATTGTATGCATGTATCAGTGTCAGTTGCTTTCTTCTAAGTCTGAATATCAATGAATTAGCCTTATTTTCCAATTAATACTTCAGCTGAAACCTTTAGATTTTGTTTACTTCATATTGGTGAGCCGTAGCTTCTTTATTTGCTTTACAGAGTTCGGCGGGCAAAGCTCTGTTTTACACAAAGAAGTCGTGAAAATAGTTAGCCATAGTAGATTTTCGAACTTGAAATATTATTGTATAGGGATTATACCCTTGTCGGGTCTGAAACCTTTATCGTGTCGCTGAGTTGGAGTGGGAAGAAAAACCTTTGGAGTGCTGAAATCCGATAGCGCAACACTACTAGACCTGAAATACTATAGAGAAGTGTAGAACAGTTGTTGGGTCCACGAGACTTATCACATCGCAAACCCAAAGTGGAAGGAAACAAGCATTGGTGTATTGAAATCTCCGATAGTGATTGCCAAGAGCCACATGTTATGACATCAGGGAAGAGGCTATCAGAAGGGCGATGGTTAACCGCCGATAGTGTTAAATTTTGTATAAAACATCTCGTTGAAATCTTGCGCTGATAGTGTAATTATTGAGAATTAACACTATAGTGGTTTTAATAGCGTTGATAGTTTTATTCTGTTCCTTGGAATAGAAGCTCGCCGACTATGTATTTTGCGTTAAAAACGTAGTTTCCTCATTTTAATGCAACGCTAGTATATTTTTATAATTCCTATGGAATTATGACCCGAAGGAGGAAATTAGGTATGATTTGTGCCCGATAATAAGGGTTGGGGTGATCAGAGGAAAAATTCATGAAGCATTCAATATAACAATAGATGATTGATACACCTGGAGAAATAGAAGGGGAAATTCAGCCAGAGTTAGAAGAAATTATATCAAGTCTCGACCGCTTGTCCATATCGCCTGCACCGAGGCCACCATTAGTGTTATTAGAGCAACTTGTTGACATTGAATTGAATCTCAGAACAGGAGAAGGAAAGTTAAAATGGCTTTCAGATTTGGAAGAGGATGAGGACATGGTGGAAGAGCATAGCCTCTTACAAATGCTAAAGTAATGAAAGTTGTGCAACAGATGCAAGCTAGATTAGATGCATTAACAATAAGCAGAAATATAGATGATGGAGATGTTAGTGACCCTGAGGTTGACGTTGCAGAGGAAGAAGCTGTAGCAGTTAGTCCTGAGATGAGATTCTTCTGGTCAGTGTTGAGATCCACAGCTAGGCCAAAGACTGAGGCTTCAATATATGAAGGAGGACAGAATCTAGAAGAATTGATAGACTGGATTAATGGCATGGAGAAATTCTTCGACTATGAAGAAACATAAGATGGGAAGAAAGTAAAGTTTGTTGTCACCAAGCTAAAAGGCCATGCAACGCTTTGGTGAGATGGTGTGCAAGCAGAAAGAAAGAGACTTGGCAAGAAACCTATCAAGAATTGGAGCAGGATGGTAGCAAAGCTAAGGGGTAAGTTTCTACCAAGTAATTATTAGCAAACCTTATTCAAACAGATGCAAAATTTTAGACAAATATCTATGACAGTGAAAGAATACACAAAGGAATTCTATAAGGTAAGAATAAGAGTTGGAGAAACTCACGATACAGATGAGAAGGTGGCTAGATATGTGAATGGTCTTAGGATGGACATTCAAGGTGAGATAAGTATATTGTCTCCTAAAACAGTAGAAGAAGCTTATCATATGGCATTGAGAGCTGAAGAAAAACTCATAAGGAAGCAGTTTGCTAGAGGGAGAGGTACTTTTCGAGGAAGGGGAAGTCAAGGTGGTAGAGGAAGATCTGCAGCACCTAAAGATGGAGCTAGCAGCAACTCAACCCAGCATGCACCCATAGGAGGTGATGCAAGACGCAGAAGGAGTTTTTCTAGAGGAAGAGGAGGCAGAGGAAGAGGAGGAGAAGTAAGATGTTACAGGTGTGACAAACTGGGACACAGAGATTTTGAGTGCCCAGAGAAAGAAGAAACAAATCAGAGAAATGCTATTGTTGCTCAAGTTGAGGGAGAAGCAACAACAAAAACAATAACAAAAGAAAAAAATATACCAGGTAGAGGAGAATCTTTGGTAGTTCATAAAGTTTTTCTCAAGCTAGCAAAGGAGACCGGTGAACCATCACAAAGAAAGAATTTAATTAGGAGAGTGTGTAAGGTTCAAGGAAAATGTTGTCAGATGATCATTGATAGTGATAGCAATGATAATTTGGTCTCTACATAAGTGGTGGAGAAATTGAAGCTGAAGACAATGAAACATCTAACACCTTACAAGGTGTCATGGTTACAAAAGGGACATCAACTGTTAGTGAATGAACAATGTGAAGTGGATATTCAGTTGGGTAAGTATAAAGATAAAATTGTATGTGATGTGATGCCAATGGATGTTTCTCACATATTGCTTGGAATACCATAGCAATATGGCAGAGGAGCTATGCATGATGGAAAAAGAAACACCTACAAGTTTAGAAAGGATGGTGTCAATCATACGTTGCTGCCTCTGCAAGAAGAAGATGCATTAGGAAAGAAGACTGATCCAAAAAATTTGTTACTAGGAGGAAAGGAATACTTGAAGAAGATTGAAGAGAATGAGGTAAATTTTGTTGTAATTTGCAAACCCAAGGTAGTAATGACTTTTACTACAGTTTCTGATTTACCCATTGAAATTCAAGAAATGTTGGAGAACTATTGTGATATTATTGTTGATGATTTTCCTAATGAGTTACCACCCATAAGAAGAACTAGCCATCATATAGATTTGATTCCTAGAGAAAGTCTACCTAACAAAGTAGCTTATAGAATGATTCTTACAGAAAATGAAGAGGTTAGGAAGCAAGTGCAAGAATTGCTTGACAAAGCGCTGATCAGAGAAAGCTTGAGTCCTTGTGCAGTACCAACAGTGTTGAGTCCAAAGAAAGATGGAGGCTAGAGAATGTGTACAGATTTAAGAGCCATCAATAAAATTGCAATGAGCTACAGATTCCCTTTACCTAGAATTGAATATTTAATTGATTGCTTGAGTGGAGCAAAGTATTTTTCAAAACTATATCTTAAAAGTGGATATCATCAAATAAGGATAAGAGAAGGGGATGAGTGGAAAATTGCCTTTATGACAAATGAGGGATTGTATGAGTGGAGAGTAATGCATTTTGGGTTGTCAAATGCACCAAGTACGTTTATGAGACTCATGAATGAATTTCTTAAAGAGTTTATTGGTAAATTTGCAATAGTATATCTGGACGATATATTAGTTTACAACAGGTCTAAGGAGGAGCACACGAGACATCTGAATTATGTCTTACAAAAGGATACAACTAGAGAAATTATTGTTGAATTTGAAGAAGTGTTCATTCATGAAAGAGGAGCTAGTGTACTTGGGTTTTCCTATTTCTGCTGAAGGGCTGAAGATGGATCTAGAGAAGATCAAGGCAATCATGGAGTGGCATTCACCTAAAAGTGTTTTTGAGGTAAGGAGTTTTCAAGGTCATGGTAGTTTTTATAGGAAATTTATAAATAATTTTGGTAAGATCAATGCTCTTATTATTGAAACCATAAAGAAATATAAACAACCATTTAAATGGACCTCTGAAGTAGAAAACAAAAATGAGCTGTTAAAGAAGAAGATCACTGAAAAGCCTATTTTGGTTCTACCTGATTTTAGTAAACCTTTCCAAGTGAGGTGTGATGTGAGCAGAGAAGCAATTGGAGGTGTTTTAAGTTAGGAAGACATACCTATAGCTTATTTTAGTGAAAAGTTGAATGATTCAAAGAAGAAGTATTCTTCTTATGATAAGGAGTTCTATGCAGTTGTGCAGTCATTGAAGAAATGGAGGTATTATCTAATGTCAAATGAGTTCATACTTTATTCAGATAACCATGCACTACAGTATATTATGCAGCAGCCAAATCTTAGCCGGAAACATGCTAAATGTGTAGAGTATCTTCAAGGTTTCCATTTTGTTTTGAAACATATAAATGGACAATCAAATAAAGTTGCAGATGCCTTAAGTAGGAGAAATATATTACTGCAAGAGAGTCAAATTCAAGTGTTCGGTCTTGATTTTTTTAAAGAATTGTATAAAACAGATCCAGATTTTAAAGAGGCATTTTGATCCAGGTGGATATTGGTGGCCACCTGCCAAGTCCACCTGGACCCCCACCATTGTCTTTCTCAGCATTTTCAGTTTCCTTAATTGTAGCACAGTTTACTATTTTTAGCAGTTTTTCGGGTCCTGAACTTCCGGAGCCGTTTTGAGGCCCTAAACGACGTTTTTTTGGGAATCTGGGGCAACATGGGTCCATGGACCCATGTTGCCTCCCAAAGTGGTAGTACTCGGATAGATCTTTCTAACGAGCTATTGTATGCGTCTAACGGAGATCATATGCCAAAGTTACGACCCCGGGAAGTTGATGTACCAATTTACCCCCAAACGGGGCCCACAGTTTGGCGTTTCATCTCCTAGGGTTAGGTTTTGGAATGTTAAGGGTTTTCCATTGTTTCTCAACAATAAATAGGCCTTCGAGCCTCATTGTAACACAGTTCAGAGGCATGTAGCCATCACATCTCTTCTCAGAGATAAGCTACCATCGCCCTAGCTAGTTTATTTCCATTTCTGTTTGTAAGCATATTTCAGTATTTTCCATTAATGAAATGAAGTATTCTTTCCGCTGCATCTTTGTGTATATGGTTATCTCTGTAATTTGTTGCGTTCCTGTTTAAATCCGGATCAGTGGTATCAGAGCGGTCTGCTTTTTCTCTGTTTTTCTTTGCATGTCCCCAACAAGGTCGGGATATAAGGAGTTAGGGCTTGAACTGGTTGAACCTTTGCAAGACCAGCCTCGCAAATCCCGACGGCCTCCCATGGCGGACGAGAAGAAAGACGAGGGGGCAGGAGATCCCATCAAAATCTTGCTCGAAGAAGCGCTCGAGCGACAACGGAACGCGATGATGGACAGCTTTGCGCAGATCCTTCAGCGGCTACCCAGAAGCGGCGCATCGGCTTCCAGCAGCTCCTCTGGAAACGCCACACCCTTTAAGGTACAAGTTAATTTTGAAATCCCCATATTCGAGGGTCAGATAGACGCCGATGCCGTAGATAAATGGTTAAATCTGCTAGAGGGTTATTTTTCTGTTCATGAATTTTCGAGTCGGGAAAAGATTGTTTTTGCTCTTCTCAAAGCAGCCCCCCACGTCAAGGACTGGTGGGAAACCTACTGCGAGCAGAAGGATGAAAGTACTGGCTCACTATTTTCAGCCGCACCCACCTGGGATTCGTTCCGGGATGCCATCAAGGAGCAGTACTACCCTGTCGGAAGCTATGAGGATGAATACATAAAGTGGACCACGCTGCGGCAGGGAAGGGACCAAGACGTGCCGGAGTTCACCAATCTTTTCCATACCCTTCGCACAAAGTTGGGTATCAAGGATTCGGAGCAACATTTGATACTCAAATACCGTGGCTGCCTGCACAAGTACATCCAGGAAGAAATACAGTTCCTAAACATCCCCTCGCTCGGCGCAGCATACCGGTATGCCGTCAAGGTCGAGCAGAAGTTTAAACAAAAGAAGCGAGACTTTGGATCTGCGAATCCAAAGCAGGGGAAAGGTGCCCCTAAACCACAGAACAAAGGACAAAGCCAAGGCGGGACAACCCAAGACAACCAGCCGAAGCTGCAAGCAAAGAGCAACGCCGCGAAGCCGAGAAAGGACACTGGAAAATGGTGCGAGTTCCATAAGAGCTCCACTCACAACACAAGTGAGTGTCGGGCCAAGCAGTCACTGGTGGCTGAGCTAAAGGTTTCAGAATCAGATGCATGTTCCGACTCTGAGTCAGAACCCGATAAGGGGTATGAAAAAGGGAAGCAGATCATTGATGCGGATCCCAGCGCCACTGTTGCTACCGCAAAGATCCAGAAAAATGAACCCGAAGATCCAGAGGAGGAGGAGCGTCTCTTCCACTCCCAGATGTGGGTAAAGGGCTCCCCGATACAGTTCATTGTTGATAGCGGGAGTCAAAAGAACCTCATTTCGGCAGAGGTCGTGAAGCGGTTGGGCTTACCGACCACAGCACATCCACAACCATACACCATTGGGTGGCTTCACCAAGGGCGAGATCTTCGCGTGAGCCAGCAGTGTCGCCTTCCATACAACATCAAGCCCTTCACGGATGAGGTATTGTGTGACATTGCTCCCCTTGAAGTTTGTGATGTATTACTAGGACAACCATACTTGTGGAAGCGACATGCTGTGTATGAATCAAGGCCCCGTGCTGTTATTATTACATTGGGAAATAAGTTGTTCAGGATACCAGAGGTAGCACCACCTGCCGCCATCTCTTTGATTACTGCAAAACAATGCAGTAAGATCATTTCCAAAACCAGGAAATTTGTTTTCCTGATGATACGCCCTCAAGGGAAGAAGAAGACAGTGGCCGCGGCCTCCAAACGGGGTCCCTCTGCACGGCAGCTACAGATGGACAAGATTGTGGAGGAGTACGAAGACATCTTCACCTCCCCGGCAGGGGTTCCTCTGCACTGTCAAGTCAAGCACTCCATCGATCTGACCCCAGGTGCGCCGCTACCCAATGGACCAATTTATCGGCGCTCCGTTCTGGAGAACAATGAAATCAAGAGGCAGATTCAGGAGCTCCTGCAGAAAGGTCACATCCGTCCGAGTTCTTCGCCCTGTGGGAGCCCGATAGTGTTGGTACAGAAGAAGGATGGGACGTGGAGACTCTGTATTGACTATCGGGCGCTGAACAAGATCACTGTCCGTAATAGGTACCCGATCCCGCGGATTGATGACCTCCTAGACCAACTAAAGGGGGCGAAATATTTCAGCAAGATCGATCTGAAGTCAGGATATCACCAGGTACCAATTGAACCCTCAGATGTGTGGAAGACTGCCTTCAAATCCAAGGAGGGCCTCTTCGAATGGTTGGTCATGCCTTTCGGATTGACGAATGCTCCTGCAACCTTTATGAGGCTAATGGATGACATCTTGCGGCCATTCACCAACTCCTTTGTAGTAGTATACTTGGATGACATTCTGATCTTCAGCCAGAGTTGGGAAGAGCACCTCCACCACATCCGACAGGTTCTCCAAACACTGCGGCAACACAAGCTATGTGCCAATTTGGAGAAATGCACTTTTGGCATGACCGAGGTTCAGTATCTGGGATACATCATTGATGAACAGGGGGTGCATGTCGATCCAGCCAAGGTCCAAGTCATTCGGGATTGGCCCTCTCCAACCACTCTAACAGAGCTCCGCAGCTTTCTAGGTCTTGCCAACTTCTACCGCAGGTTTGTGTTGGGATTTTCTCATATTTCTTGGCCCTTGAGTCAAGTCACCAAGGGCGGGGCGAAAGCAAAATTCTTTTGGTCTGAATCTCAACAGAAGGCATTCAGGGAGTTGAAGGATCGCCTCTGCACGGCACCAGTGCTCGCGTTACCAGATTTACAACAACCATTTGAGGTCGAGACAGATGCCTCTGACTATGCTATTGGGGCAGTCCTTACTCAACATGGACATCCAGTGGCATATCACAGTGAAACACTTTCAGACACAGTCCGGAAGTACCCCACTTATGATAAAGAGATGTATTCCATTGTACAGGCCTGCCGACAATGGAAGCATTACATTTTGGGGAAGGAAACGGTCATCCACACAGACCACCGACCTCTGCAGTTCATACAGACCCAAGGGAAATTGCAGAATGATCGCCATCAGAAGTGGTCTACATACCTGCAACAGTTTCACTTGAATATCAAGTATAAAAAGGGCAGCACCAATAATGTTGCAGATTGCCTCAGTCGACCACCGATCATGGCGCTAACCACCGTGCTCAACTCTTGCGGGCACGAGACTTCTGATTGGCCACTTCTCTACAAAAGCGACCCAGAATTCGGCCACACATACCAGACACTCTTGGAGGGTCGGCAGGTTGCAGATTTTCACCTCCAGGATGCCCTATTATGCCACCTCGGTCACCTTTGTGTTCCTTCAAGCGAGCGTGCCAAGATGATTTGGGAAGCACACTACAGTCGGGCTGCTGGGCATTTCGGGGTCGAGAAAACAGTGGCAGTACTGCAAAACTATTTCTATTGGCCGAATCTTCGACAGGATGTTGGGAAGTACATCCGATCATGTACTGCCTGTGCCATTGCCAAACCGACCATTAAGAAGCAAGGCCTCTATACCCCGTTGCCTACCCCTAGTCGACCTTGGGAATCCATCTCCATGGATTACATGTCAGGCCTTCCTTCCACTAAGCATGGAAATGACTGTGTTTTTGTGGTCGTCGACAGGTTCTCAAAGATGGCCATTATGATGGCCTGCAAGAAGAATATCACAGCAGAAGCCACTGCTAAACTCTTCTTTGAACGAGTGTGGGTGCACTTTGGGATCCCACAGTCTATCATCTCAGATCGGGACAGTCGGTTTCTCAGCACCTTTTGGTCCAGTCTCTGGTCAATGCTGGACACCAAACTCACGAAGTCCACAGCCTTCCATCCTCAAACTGATGGCCAGACAGAGGTTGTCAACAGGATGATTGTGCACATTCTGCGCATGTATAACTCAAAGCATCCACGCACATGGGACGAGAGCCTCCCCTATGTTCAGCACAGCTACAACCGAGCTCTTCACAGCTCCACTGGCCATAGCCCTTTTCAGGTGGGTTTGGGATTCCAGCCACTATGCCCCATTGATGTGGCCATGCCACTTGCAGCTACTCACATGAATTCAGCTCATGTCCAGTCCGAAACAGATAAGGCCACCAGCTTCATTGAGCGCATCCAACATATTCGCCAGCAGGTCCATGACATTCTTGAGAAATCAAATGCCAAGTACAAGCAGCGACATGATCAACACGGGTGCCACACAAGTTTCAGGTGGGCGACAAAGTCTGGTTGCATTTGCAAAAGGAACGCCTTACTGGAGCCTATCGGAAATTGAGACCACTCCGATATGGTCCTTACACCATTACTAAGGCTATGGGAGACAATGCATTTGAGCTCAGCATTCCCCCATTCCTTGGCCTGCACCCAGTGTTCAATGTGGACCGCCTTCGGCCATACTTTCCACCATTGCTAGACACATCCGACATTGCAGAACAGCTCAAACCCACAGAATTAAATCCAGATTGCATGGAACAAGCTGCAACTGATCAGATCATGGACACACAGATCAAGAACACTCGCCAACAGAATATCCAACTGTATCGAGTTGTCAAAGCAGGCCAACTCCTTCAGCAGGGCAAGTGGCTCACCAGGGAACAAGTTCAGCAGAAGTTTCCTCATCTCATGGAGGAGCTCAACGCAATGGGGACCATTGCTTCCTAAGGGGGGAGGAATGATCCAGGTGGATATTGGTGGCCACCTGCCAAGTCCACCTGGACCCCCACCATTGTCTTTCTCAGCATTTTCAGTTTCCTTAATTGTAGCACAGTTTACTATTTTTAGCAGTTTTTCGGGTCCTGAACTTCCGGAGCCGTTTTGAGGCCCTAAACGACGTTTTTTTGGGAATCTGGGGCAACATGGGTCCATGGACCGATGTTGCCTCCCAAAGTGGTAGTACTCGGATAGATCTTTCTAACGAGCTATTGTACGCGTCAAACGGAGATCATATGCCAAAGTTACGACCCCGGGAAGTTGATGTACCAATTTACCCCCAAACGGGGCCCACAGTTTGGCATTTCATCTCCTAGGGTTAGGTTTTGGAATGTTAAGGGTTTTCCATTGTTTCTCAACAATAAATAGGCCTTCGAGCCTCATTGTAACACAGTTCAGAGGCATGTAGCCATCACATCTCTTCTCAGAGATAAGCTACCATCGCCCTAGCTAGTTTATTTCCATTTCTGTTTGTAAGCATATTTCAGTATTTTCCATTAATGAAATGAAGTATTCTTTCCGCTGCATCTTTGTGTATATGGTTATCTCTGTAATTTGTTGCGTTCCTGTTTAAATCCGGATCACATTTGAAGCTTGTAAAAATCCTATTTTGGTTGATAGGAGTAAATGGTTGGATTATTTCTTACAAGATGGATTTTTGTTTAAGAGAATTCAGTTGTGCATACCAAATTGTTCAATGAGGGAGAATTTATTCAAAGAAAAACATAGTGGAGAACTTGTAGTACATTTTGGCATAGAGAAGACTTTTGAACAGTTGAACAGATTTTATTGCTTGCCGAAAATGAAATCTGAAGTGGAGAAGTATGTGAGAACTTGTAAAATATGTCAATATGCAAAGGGAAGAAGCAAAAACACAGGTTTTTATGTTCCATTACCAATTCTAGATAGGCCTTGGGATATGGTAAGTATGGATTTTGTTTTGGGCTTACCAAAAACTCAAAGAGGTAATGATTCAATTTTTGTTGTAGTAGATAGATTTTCAAAAATGGCACACTTTATTCCATGTTATAAAACTAGTGATGCTTTGTCACATTGCTAATCTTTTTTTTAAGGAGGTTGTAAGATTGCATGGGTTGCCTAAGAGTATTGTCTCAAACAGACATTCAAAATTTGTTGAACATTTCTTGAGGACATTATGGAAGAGGTTGGGAACTAAACTAAGTTTCATCTCTGCCTATCATCCACACACTCATGGACAGACTGAAGTTGTGAACAGGAGTTTCGACAATCTTTTAAAGAGCCTTACTACAGAACATCCAAAGCAGTGGTATCAAGTGTTGGCACAAGCTGAATATGCATATAATGACTCACCTAACAGGAGTAAAGGATAGAGTCCATTCCATATTGTTTATGGAATAAATCCAAGAGGATTATCTCAGTTAAGAAACTTGGGAAAAGAAGAGATGAGAAGTGCAAAGGGAGAATATTGTGCTTCAGTAATGCAAGCAATACATGAAAAAGTGAAACAATAGCTACAGGATAGCAACATCAAGTACAAAACCAGAGCAGACATGAGAAGAAGAGAGGTGAAATTTGAAGTCGGAGATCTGGTTTTAGCACACCTCAGAAAGGAAATATTTCCAAAGAGGGAGTATAACAAATTGAAGTTCAAGAAATTTGGACCATGCAGAGCATTGAGAAAGTTTTCTGCAAATGCATATGAGATTGAAGTACCCCCTGATGTTGGAATATCTACAATTTTTAATATTGTAGACCTATACAAGTATGAAGGTGAAACTGCAAACAATACAACAAAAGATCAAGAGATCCAAGAGATTTACTGGGTAATACAGTTACCCAGAGCAAAGGAATTGCAGCCAGAAAGAATTCTAGACAAGAAGGTGTTTAAGAAAAGAAGGAGACGAGAGTACTTTCAGTATCTGGTAAAACAGAAGGACTAGCCAACCGCTAAAGCTACTTGGGTTATAGTAAACATGCTACAGAAATTGGGCAATTCTATAGATGAGCTCATGGACAGGAGCCCATGAATAATTTTTTCCTCAGGAGTCTAATGCAGGAGCATGCGATTTGGAGGAAAAAATATTCTAACTTATTCCAAAAAATCCAAAAAAATCTACAGGCAAAGGACTGGGGTCCTTTAGCCATCAATTTCCATGCCCTTCTAGTTTAGGATAGGGATAGAATTAAGAATAAGATCATGATGGAAATAATTGTTGGATGGATAAGTTGTAGTGGAAGTTCTCGAGGGAATGTCTCGTAAAACTATTAAATCATAATAAATAAGTTTTTATTTTAGAAACTCATTGCTCAAATGAACCAGTAGATATGTATTAGCATGATTTTGTAAAGAGGTAAGTAGTAATTAAGCTTTATCTATTAATTTATAAAGCAAACAATGGGACTTCTCTAGGGGGGTTGGCCCGTAGACATTGTGATCTTGAAAAACCTCTCTCTATGCATTGGAACTTATGGTTCTTTGTTAACTAGTAATTGTATGCATGTATCAGTTTCAATTGCATTCTTCTAAGTCTGAATATCAATGAATTAGCCTTATTTTCCAATTAATAGTTTAGCTAAAGCCTTTAGATTTTGTTTCCTTCATACTGGCGAGCCCTGGCTTCTTTATTTGCTTTATAGAGTTCTGTGGGAAAAACTCATTTTTACACAGAGAAGTCATGAAAATACTTTGCCGGAGGAGAGTTCTAGACTTGAAATATTATTATACAGGGATTATACCCTCGTCGGGTCCGAAACCTTTATCGCATCATTGAGTTGGAGTGGGAACAAAAACCTTTAGAGTGCCGAAATCCAATAGTGCGACACTACTAGACTTGAAATACTATAGAGAAGGGTAGAAAGGTTGTTGGGTCTGCGAGGCTTATCGCATTGCAAACCTGGAGCAGAAGGAACCAAGCATGGTTTATTGAAATCGCTGATAGTGATTTCCAAGAACCATGTGTTATCGCATCGGGGAAAAGGCTATCATAAGGGTGATGGTTAATCGTCGATAGTGTTAAATTGCATATAACACATCTCATTGAAATCTTGCACCGATAGTGTAATTCTTGAGAATCAACACTATAATGGTTTTAAAAGCGTTGATAGTTTTATTCTATTCCTTTGGAACAGAAGCCCACTGCCTGTGTATTTTGCGTTAAAAATGTAGTTTCCTCATTTTAAAGCAACGCTAGTATATTTTTATAGTTCCTATGGAATTATAGCCTGAAGGAGGAAACCAGGTATGATTTGTGCCCGATAACAAGGGTTGGGGTGATCAGAGGAGAAATTTATGAAGCAGTCAATCTAACAATAGATGACTGATACACCTAGAGAAACAGAAGGGGAAATTCAGCCAGAGTTAGAAGAAATTATATCAGGTCTTAGCCGCTTGTCCATATCTCCTTCACCCAGGCCACCACTCACCTTGAGCATTCCAAGGGCAGAGAGTTTGATAACCTTGTCCCCTTCAACTCTTTCTGGCTAGGCTCTCTCTCTCTCTCTCTCTCTCTCTCTCTCTCACCATGATAATTAGAATGTTGTGGTTCCATCTGGTTCGATTAAGTTTTTTGTGTTCCACTATAGCTCTAGACCACCAAAAATTGAACCCTCAACGCCATGAGTTTGTAGAAAGGATTTCCTCGCTTGAAAATGTCCAAATCCATATCATGCACAGGGCATAAATGTTGATTCCTCAATTGAGTGCTCATGATTTTCCTACATTGATTGTGGCTTGAGGTGGAGTAAGGGAATGGCCGCCACCTTACCATTCTCCTTATGTTATCATGCAATAAAGCCATGTGATGATTTCTATCTTGAAAACTTCACAGTCACCTACATATGGGATATTAATGTTAATATTTATGTAATATAATAAAATATTAATATATAATAATGTAGTATATTAATCTATTCATAAATTAGTACCAAAGTATTAATGTATTAATATTGATATGTTAGTCTAATATTATATAAATATCTTAATATAATGACTATCATAGAAGCTTGCAAATAAGGAATATATATATATATATATATATATAACAATGAGATATTTTATTCAAAATGATTATTGAAATATTTTATTTAACTACGATATTTCTTATATTAAAATGTTTTATTTTGAATACATTCAATATTACTTAACTCAATGTATTGAATTATTGATTTTTAAGTTACATTACATTTTTAAATTATTATTAATATTTTTCAAATTCTATATATTAAGTTTATATTAACCATTGAATGAATTACACATCTCCTTATTACATTCATTCAAAAGTAATTGAACTTTTAGATTTTCAATTTCTTTTTTTTTCTTTGGGTATTTAGATATTTTATTATGGTGTACATTATAGCACCTTTTTACTCTTTTACATTGAATTATTGTTTTTAACATGTAAATTTGTATTCTTTTTTTTTTATGTAAATTGAAGCACTTGTACTTCATAAGAAAAACAAGGTTATTGAGCTTTTATTACAAATCCTACCCAACTATGCATATCAAATCCCATAAACCCAAGTACATCAATGTCATAGAGTAGGATACTCAATGCAATTCGTCAGGACATAATAATACCTTCATATCGACAAAATATATAAACTAGACAATATGAAATTAAACCCATAACTACATCTCTTTTATGATCATACAAATATAACCCATAGATATAAAAGGCCACCAAAATCATCATAAAACATAATTCGAAGAAAGCCTCAGTATTAGTGAACCAAAGTGACCTGGACCTCCAAGAGCATATATCAATGTCATTGAGAACTCTCCAAGAACTGAATGCACCATAATAACACATCAATCCATACTAGGCCTAGCATCATCAAAACAAAACAGAATACACCTCCAAGAGTTTGCACAAACACAACCATATTTAGAACTCAAATAGTAAAAGGAACATTTATCCTCGTAATGGGGAAAAAAACATCAAATCCCCAATAGATGTGGAGATCCATATGTGATACCAACAATAAACTATATCCACACTTTCCCAATTCAGAACCAATATAAACCAACAAGAATAGAAAGCCATCCAAGAAAATGTGGAGGTACCCATAAATGCACTAATCCATATATAATATTATCCAAACCACAACTATATAAAATAAGAAATAAAAAGAGCCATAACCTCACCATCCAAATTCAATGTCTAGAGAAACAACATGAATGGAGAGTCATCTGTAAAACACAAAACCATCCATAAATGCATAGGGCCATAAAAATACTAGGTAATCCACAGCCAATTCTAAAGCATAGTAGAGAATAATTTCTTTAAATAACAAAACATGTCAACCAAGAAGATTTTCTTTAACAACTTTCACCTAATCCAAAACATAATAAGGAACACAACCAAGAATTCATACCTTACTAGTCACATACTGATTCTAACAAAATGTTTCTACAAAAAATAGATGATAGTCTGTCATCTCTAGTCATGGTCTAAAGAGCAGGTTGTACCCAGCATCTGGGCACTAGAACCTAGAGGATCCATGAGGCCACTAGAGTTAAAGTCACTCATAAGAAATCCCTCTACATGGTCTAAACAAGAATCCAAAATGTCCAAACAAAACCTTTGATTTCAGAGCATGTGCTTAATGTCCTCCAAAGAGGAGAATACATTGTAATTTTATACATTTTTGTCCTTGAAGACCAACTACAACAAGGTTGACATTTGTTGATGAAGCATGAGAGAATTTAGAAAATGAAGTTTCTAACTCCTGGGTTTTCAAATATTAGGATTCCATTGCACATATTCTCCAATTAATTCATAATCTAAATGATATGGGAAATCTCCCCCATCTTGACTTTCCAATACTTGAATTTATTTCCTCACTTATCAAGGAAAAAAATTAAAGAGGGTAGCCATTGAACTATAAGAAAATAAATGAAACCTCTTCTGCCCCAAAATGGAATTGCCTCCTCCACCACTCATGTTGCTTACTCACTTCCTAGGAGGCATCAACACAATACTGAGGAAACACTTGGGAAAACTACTAAAACACCCACAACCTATAAAAAATCTAAAATAATCACTTGACATAAAATTTGAAATACCATACCTAAAGACCACTACATCATCAACCAATTGCCAAAATAATGGTTCAAAACTTACCAAGTTAAAAACATCCTCGCAACCCAAAACCATGACCCACAAGACTCTACATATCCATGGAGAAAAGAGAGACTTATCAATATATTGAATTAACATAGAGATACAAATACAAAGCACAATCAACATAGTGCGATTAAGTAGAAAAATATCCAGCAAACTTTGACAAAAAATCAACAGGAAATTTTTTTCTCCTACTGTAAGCATGTGACGCTTTAAAATTTAGGAATAGACCATATATGGGGCTGGAAGACACCCACAAATAAGACAAGATAATTAACCACAACATAATTAAAAAACATAAAAGATGATCTGACCAAATAAACCATTGACACAAAACTAGAAATCAAAAAATTATGAAAGAATCATCCAAGAGATTTATCACCAGCACAAAAAACTAAGTAAGGCCACACTATTGAAAGTATAAACCAATGCCAACATAATTATTCAGCATAAATTTTGTTTTCTAGGAAATACTACCAAATATCAAAGCAACTGAACACCAACAACTAGAGGTGGAGGGCCTACCCTCACCTCCATTCACACTTGCCTTTGTAGACTCCAAAACCCACATGGAAAATTCCATTTAAAGAAAGTGTCTACACCTATAACCTTGCATGCATATTCAAGATGACACTTGCAATGACCTTCTCTTCGTAAATGAATCATTACACTTGAGAGGAGGATGGCACAACCTCCAACAAATCCATCACATCAATAGTAACACCCCTATTGGGGAACATGTAAATTTATATTCCTGACATAGAGTGAGAGAAATATTTTTAATACATCTCCTTCATATTTGGATTATAATATCAACAATGAACTGAATGACCACAATGAGAGTGAGATTATTGATTTATAATATTTTTAATCAAAACCAACCAAACATGTATATCTATTTTCATTTTTTTATTCAAAAAATATTTTATTATTATTTTTGAAAGGGATGCGTGCCAATTCGAGGTTGAGCATAAAAGTAATTACACATATTCCTTATAGTGGGTTGTAGAATGTGCCTGGTTAACAATATTGAGCAAGTTCATTTGGCTAAGGGCCATATGAGCACACTATTCACAATTTCCTGAGCTAGTGTATTGTGAAATCCAACCCCTTGTGCAAAATTTTCATTTCTTCTCAATGATAAAAAAACATAGATCTGGAGATGCATGAATAAATAAATTTTTGGTCAATCAAATCATAGGAGATGGGTAACCTTAGCTATAAGACAATGTCAAGATTCCAATAGAATCAACTATTTTTCCATCCAAGTACCGATTAGATTTTCATGTTGAGTCGTAGTATGTTTCCCAGAGATATTCATAGACACATTGTGAATTTGGTGTAGGGGTATAAAATAAAAACCAAGTAACGTAATTGAGTTATGTAAGCTCCAACAAGTATGTTTTCACCAAGGATCATGTGAGAAAAATACTCATAATTGCTTGAGCGAAGGTTTTATAAAATCAACCTCTTTATGTAAAAAATTGCATTTGTCCTTATTAAGAAAAATAATAACTCTAAAAATTATTAAATAAATTATTTTTTTCCAATAGAATCCTAGGATAGGGATTCCACTTGCTGTAACCTGGTGTTAGGATTCCAACGCAATTGATATTTCCACCATGTGAATCCCAATCAGAGTTTTACAACAAGTTCCAACTCGCTTCCTAGAGCCACTCAGTAACATATTTTTAAATTTGTTCGAGGATGTAAAAACAAAAACAAGTAACATAAATGAATTTTGTAAGCTCCAATAAGTGTTTGTAGCCAACTCTTATGTGAACATAATATCCATATTCGCTCAATCTAGGTTTTTTCAAAACCAACCATGTTGTGTAGGATTTGCATTGATCCTTACTAAATAAACCCTATCTAGGAATATCCTCATATAAATCATTTTTTTAGCCATTAGAATCCAAGGAGATGGATGCCACTAGTTGCACCATCATGTCAGGAGTCCAATAGAATTGATAATTCACCCATTTGAATCCTAGTTAGAGTTTTATGGAGAGTTGCAAATCACTTCTTAGAGTCATTAAGGGAATTATTATGAGTTTGGTTCAAGGGTATAAAAGCCAAACCAGGTCGCATAAATTAGTTCCATAAAATTTGGCAAGTGTGTTTGGCCAAGGTCTGTATGAGCACATTATGCACAATTTTTCCAACCATAGTTTTTTAAAATCAACCCTATTGTGCAAAGTTTCATTGTTCCTTACTAAAAAAAACCATAGCTCTAGTGTGGCAAACATTTTGTAGAAATATTTTCCTTTTCACTTGCATAAGAAATGGAAGAGAGAACTTGTATCTTTTAGAATTATTAGATTATAATTTTTTATATAAAAAAATTGTTAAGCTTGGTAGATCCTCCTTTTTCATTCATTTATAAAGAAAAATTATACCACATAGATTGGCTAGGTGGCCTCAACATGCCATGTGTGAAACCAAGTCTATTGGTCATCTATCTCCATTGTATGCCATCCAGTAACAAAAGAGTTTCAGTCTTTCTATCCAAACTATATGTCTATGTTTCATGTCCATACTCTAGATATCTTACATAAGGAAATGTAAATTATATCCGCATATAAACCAAAACATAACAAGGGAAATTATCTAATCATTTCGTTCTCCCAAGGCTGAATCCACTGGTCCATGGTCTTTGTTGTTCGAAGCAGGCATCTCTGACAGTTCCAAGATACATGGGATGTTCCTCTCAATTCTTCCAAGCCTGATATCTTGCTTGTGAAGTTGAAACTGCACTTTATGAAATTCCTGTTTGTAAGTCGGCATGCCTTGGATAGTGACAACCATGCCCACCAAAATCTGCTCCATAGCCTTGCCCAACAGGCTTTTCATCAGCCAGTATAGGTATAAGGTCTGTTTGAACTAGGTGATCCTACCTCTAGTGTGGCTAGGGTCTGGGACAAGGGTCCTCCAATAATCCATTTCCGCATCCGTATTGTTGTCTTGCCTGAGTTCCTCTTCCCATTCCTCTAACATTTTATGAATACCTTCATCTGTTTCCTCATGTGCCACCTCACTGATAAGCCTTTCCACAGATTTTATACCCCTTCATGCCTCAGACATGCCTGGTTCCATTTCCTTTCTAGGCACTTGGGCCCGTCTTCCACATCCACCAATTTTTGCAGGAGGAGCCATGGTGGAAACTCCCTAGTCCTGTTCATTGCAACAATTCATTAACTAGAAACAATTAAATAGAGTATAATAGTATTCTCACCCCCAGGTTGTATTATTACAAATGACCACCCACTTTGTTCCTCCCCTTCCCCATCGATATCATTACCAGAGCCTTCATGGTCATAGGTCCATTCCCCAGGAGGGGCCGACCTACTGCCATCCTCAGTGCTACCCCGTCTCCACACCCACCTCCTCTCGGCCTCAGGCAGGTTAGCTGCCACTCCCCAATTACCAGTTGGTGAGCACTATCGCATGCCTTCATTCGACCAACGATGGTATTCATACCCTTTCCCCTCTGCCTATGATGCAAGAAGATAGCCCAGCCCAGTCTTTCCCTCATCCCTGAGCCCAATTACACTGCCATCACCTATCTTCTTGTTATAGCCATTATTATTTCCTTACTGGACTTCCTACCCATAGTTCCCAGCATTTGCCTCTCTATTGTGGTTTCTATCTACCTCCTAGTAGCTGCAGTTTCATCTACAACATAGTCGTGGATGCTCACTCTTGGGCTTTCTTAGCTTCATTCTGATATTGCGCCACGGTGGATTTCCAGGTCTCGACCTCAGCTGACAAAGAAAACTCATGGCCTTCAAACAAATATTCTATTGGGTCATTTTGAGTGGCAATGAAAGTTTTTGCCACTTCATTTACCTGCATCCCTGCTTCGATCGTCATGGTTTCGGGGTTCTTAGCCCATCACTTATATTTCTTCACTTGGTCCTTCAACGGTGCATCTATTTCCTTAGCCTCTTAACCTTTGTTTTGAGCCGCATCATTTCTTTAAATTGAAGCTGATATTTTTGCTTCATAGGTAGCCTTCGTTGTTCACACAACTCCACCCATTCTTGTTTAACCACCACCTCATCTAGTACTGCAGCTGGTTCGATAGGTGGTGATTTACCCAAGGGAGTATCCACAGGGTTACTCGATGGGGATTCTTTGCTTGGTTTCTCTTCCTAAGGAGTAACCATTTATTTACTGTCTCCTACCTTGTCCTATTGTGAAGTGATCTGGATATGTGGTGGACCCACTCAATGGACGTCCATCGGTGATTCAACCAGAATTTCTCTTCTAGGTTCCCTTATTTCAAAAATATCTACTTCTTCCTCTATTCTAGGTTCTTGAGGGAGGCCTCTGTGAGGATCCGTGGCCAACAAGCCTGTGGCAGCTGGTTCCTTCTTCACCCCATCATACTTCAAAATCGGCGTGATGGCCATGTCCTCTTATATATTTCAGGCAGAGCGAGAAACCCTTGCTCCTTTTGGAATGGAGAAGTAAGAGGAAAATTGAAAGAATTTTCCTACCTGATTTATCTCAGCCCCAGTTGTGGTCTCGTGCTCTTTCCCTTTGTCTGCAGTGTCTTTTCCTTGGGTTAAAACCCCTTATATAGTCCCATGTTCTAAGGTTGACCTTAGTTCTTGTGGAACAACATCAATCCCAACATTTAATTACTCTGTGGTCTCCAGAGTTAGACAGGTTGATGGTGGTTCTTGTGAGACACCACCTTCCATGTCCAGTTGTTCTTGAACAAATGATGCTGGAACTGTTTCCTCTAAAAGGACATTGATACATATGGATTCTTGCATAATCACATCAATTCCATCCATTATACCGATAGCCTCTTCTTTTTTTGGCCCCACGGTTCTTTCAGCTTCAGGTCCTTCTCATTCTAGTTCGTTTTTCTCCATCTATGGTCGAGGGTGGTTCTTGTGGGACACCCCCAGCCACAATATTAATGAATTCCTCCACCTCAGCCTGATGCGGTCCCTCTTCTCTTATTATAGTGCTGCTAATTTTCTTCACTGGCTCCAAGGTCGAGGCTGGTTCTTGAAGGACAACCTCAGTAGTGGTGCTAGTGGCCCTTTCTATATTGGCCCCTTACTGTAACACTTCTTCTTCCATTGGTTCCAAGGTCAAGGTTGGTTCTTTTGGAGTAGCCTCGACTGTCCTCCCTGGTTCATGCTCTTGATTATGTTCTATCTCTTCTGGTTCCATCTCCATTTCCTCTGGTTCCTCTTTATTTATGTATTCATCCTCTGCTCTGGTTCCTTCCTCCACCACTTCTAGCTCTTCTTCTCTGGCAGATCTAGCAGGCACTATTTTTTCCTCTGTAGAATCCTGGAATGTTTCCCACGGGATTTCAAATCGACCGATTGCATGCATGACTAACAACCGGACCAGACCATGGTTGGTAATGACTGCTACCACTTGTCGCGAATGTTGAGCAGAGTGCGCCATTAGCTGGAGACTTCTTCACAGGAAGAAAATCATATTCAACGAGAAGGCTTCTGCCTGTGGGAACCGAAGGTGATCCAATATTCAGAAATCTTATTTAAACTTGGTAGTATACCTCCCCTCGCATCTTATGTATCTCATTACAAAACCTGCTACCTCACCCCATGGGTATGGTAATGAATTTCGGTCATACCCCCCGCCTTTCCGAACAACATTTTTTCCAACCTGCAAGAATGCTTCGGGAAGCTCTGGAAGGGTGGTTCTTCGTGAAGACCATTTATGTCCTTGCTGGGGTAGCCCACTGACCTCTGCAATGGTTTCTTCTGTAACAAGGATTTCTATCCCCAAACCTGAGATCTCTCTTCCTCAAAATTGAGTGCGAATTCAACCGCATTTGCCTCGTCAAATCCTTGCAGTCTGTAGAAATAGATGTTCCACCTTGCATTTTCAAAAACTTGCCATACATTTGGATTCTCTCTGACCATTGTCGTGCCCTCCAGCTCATGCACACAACCAACCCACTCATCACTGTAAGAACTGGATCAACACGATGGCTATAGTTAGCTGATAGGGGAATAGTAACATCAACCCAACTTATGATGAAACTATTGTTAGCATGGTGGCCACGAGGTGAAATAATGATAATAATGATTGGTACGCCTCCCAAAACATAGCAATCAATGGCAGGGTGTGGTAGTACAGGTGAATGATTCTGGTAATTAAATATAACACAAGGAAAATGACCGATAAAGTTCTTGGCGTACAATTTCAAATTCCAATGTGTAGGAATCATGATTACAAAATCGCACACTTTTTGGTTTCCATTCTCATTGTATTTGGTAATGATGTGGTATGATTACAATTTTAGGTACGTCGTCGTTTCTTTATGACGCCCCCCCCCCCCCCCCAAAAAAAAAAATTAAATGCCACCGTCTGCGGCACGTACTAGTCTCTTCTTTGGAATATTCTAATTAAATCCATAAGAGTCAATGAAAGCATACATGGCGACCTACCTGGCGGTGGAGTAACAGCAAAGATAACCGACGGAGTAAAGGTAATAGTGGAGTAACATCATTGACAGATTAACAGCACCGGTGGAGTAATAGCACGACAAAGTAAAAACAACCACAGAGTAAGCACACCGATGGAGTAACAACAAGGATAAAGTAACAACCACGGTGGAGTAATAGCACCGGCGGAGTAACAACAATAATGGAGTAACAACAGTGGTGGAGTAACAACAATAGTGAAGTAACAACATCGGTGGAGTAACAGCAACAATAGAGTAACAGTACCGGTGGAGTAACAACAACAATGGAGTAACAGCAGCAGAAGAGTAATAGAAATAGTGGAGTAGCAGCACCGACGGAGTAACAACAACTAGTGGAGTAGTAGCACCAGCAGAGTAACAACAACTAGTGGAGTAACAGCACCAGCAGAGTAACAGCATGACTGTTACTTGAAAAATTTCTCTATTTCTCCTTCTCACAATTCATTTCTTATTGCTGCAAAAAGACAAACAAGTGAGTAATAACAATATATATATATATATATATATATATATATATATATATATATATATATATATATATATATATATATATATATATATATATATAATTTTGTTTTTCAAAAGGTAGAGGGATCATTCTCTGCACCAAAAACCATCAAACGAGATGTATCATAAAGCTATTTTGTGAAGGCATCTTTAGAAGTTGGATGGTGGTATAACTTCAGACGATGTCTGTTTACTAGGAAGGAAGTCTGATTTTCTTCTACTATAACCAATTTGACTGTGCCATTGGCAAATACAGCGTCCACTTCATAGCATCCCATCCAACAAGTGTGAAGCTTTCCTTTAAAATCTCTGAATCAGCAGTCATATAACAATGTCGAGTCCCCTATATGAAACACCTTATTCTTGATAAATTTATCATGCCATTTTGTTCTTTGCTGTTGGACAACAGTAATTCTTTGGACATCAACTGAATGAATATCGTCTAACTCATTAAGTTGTTCTAGTCAGTGTTTCTGGGCCTCTGATAAGTTCAATCCCACTCCCAAGGCTGTTCTGAGTGTACTGATCTTGAATTCATCTGGAAACAAGGGGGATTTTCTTGTAGAATAGCTCAAATGGTGAAACCAGTTGTATTCCTCCATGTCATCCTATATTCCCAAAGAGCTTCTGGAAGTTTTTGGGACTAATCCCGGTGATGACTTGCTACAGTTTTTGTCAAGATATTTTCCAATACCTTATTTGTGATTTCCACCTGTCCATTCGCTTAGGGATGGTAAGGAGTTTTCAGTGTGTGTTTGACCCCGTATTTCTGCATAATCCTCTCTATCATGGTGGATGTGAACTCTGCTCCTCCATCTGAAACAATTTCTCTTTGGGTACCATATCAGGCAAAGATCTCTTCAAAAAGAAAGTTTGCCACCACCTGTTCTGTTGCTTTCGCAACCACTCTAGCTTCCACCCACTTAGTCACATAATCAGTACAGACCAAGATGTGAACCTTCTTATGGGATGGTGAGTTGATGGGCCCAACAAAATCGATGGCCCATTTCTCAAAAGGTTCAAGGACTATCTGGGGCTGTAATGGCATTACATCTGATTTCCCAGGTTGTCCCATCCATTGACAGCTATCACATCTTTAGACATAATCTCTAGCATCACAAAAGATAGAAGGCCAATAGTATCCCATTTGTAGCACCTTGTGGCATGTTCTTTTATCTACAAAATGTCCTCCACAAGGTCCACTCCAGGCGGTCTTCAATATCTCATAGACATCATCCTCTGATACATAGTGTCAAATTTGTTGATCAACCCCCATATGAAAGAGGTATCCTGCCATCCATGAATATTGGGTACTATGATGAATAATATTTCATTGGTCCTTATATGAAAAATGATGAGGTACCTTCCTTGTAGCAAGATAGTTAGCAATATCTGCATACCACCGAGTGTTAGCAGAAATTAAAAAAAGATATTCATCTGGAAAGCTATCTTCAATAGGTGTACCTTTGGTATTGTTTTCTAATCTACATAGAAAATCAAAAACCACGTTGTCCTTCCCTAGTTTATCTACTATGGTAATATCAAATTCTTGAAGTATCAAAAGACATCTTGTAATACGACCAGGAGTGACAGTTTTATTCATCAGATACCTGATGGCTGCATGATCTATGTGTACAAAGGTGGGGTAACCAGTGATACAGTGCCAAAATTTGTTGATGGTGTAGATGACAGCAAGGAATTGTTTTTCAATCATTGTGTAGTTTAGCTCGGCAGGGGCCAAGTTGTTGCTAACATAGTAAACTACATATGGTACCTTATCAACTTGCTACCCCAACTGTTGTCTTGAAAGCATCGGCATGAATATGGAATGGTAATGCCCAGTCTGGTCCTCTAGGGATTGGAGCACTACAGACCAGTTCCTTGATCTTCACAAAGGCTGCATCATAGTCATCTATTGACACAAAATATACATCTTTTATCAGTAATTGAAAGAGTGGATGTGTTGTTTTAGCAAAATTTTCTATAAAGCACCTATAATAACCAGAACAACCGATAAAGCTACGTACCTGAGTGGGTGTTCTAGGTATTGGAAAATACTATATTACCTTTATCTTGGTTGGGTCCATATGGATTCCTGTAGTCGTAAGAAAGTTTCCCAGGACTATTCCTTCATTCATCATCATATGGCATTTTTCTGTACTTAAGGAGACATGCACCTGCTTGCATCTTTCAAGAAATTTTTCTAGCTTCCTGAATGCTTCTTTGACTGAATCTCCATATGCCATGAAATCGTCCATATAAATTTCAACACTATCATCCATCAGATCAAATAAAATCCATAAAATTCCCCTCTGGAATGTTGCAGGTGCATTACAGAGACCAAATGGGAGGACTCTGTATGCGAACATTCCCCAAGGGCATGTAAATGTGGTCTTATCCTGATCCTCAAGAGCTATTTGGATCTGGTTGTACCCACTAAATCCATCCAGGGAGGGAGAAGAACTCCTTCCCTGCTAGTGTATCCAAGACTTGGTCAATGAATGGTAACAGAAAATGGTCTTTTTGAGTTGCCTTATTTAATTCTCTGTAATCCATGCATATTCACCATTTACCATTTTTCGTACAAACCATTACCAATGGAGAAAGCCATTGGCTGTCTGAAATGGGGTAGATAAATCCCACATCTAGCAACTTTTGAAGCTCTTCCTTAATGATATTCTTCAGAGCAGGGTTCATTCTTCTTTGGGGTTGCCTCACAGGACGACAATCCTCCTTAATGTATACGTGATGGGTGCATAGATTAGTAGGAATTTCCTTCATATTTGAGTAGTCCTAGGTGAAGGCTTATTTTTTTTTTCTGAAGAACATCTAGGTTTGTTCTTTCTGGGGATTTGATAGATCTGGATTAATATTCAAGGCTTTTCGTGGTTCTATTTCCACGGAAACACTATCATGGCGCATAGTTGTATGTAGCTCATCGAATCCATCTACTATTCCAATACTTTCATGAGTCTCATAACTCAGGATGGACTCTAGGATTTGTTGATTCAAATATGAAATAGAACCAAGATCAATGATAAAGGTAGTAATTGCGCCATCTTCTATTTCGGCTATCAATTGGAGGGCCTGCCCAATAGTGAGAACTGGCCTTAACTCCTCATTTTCTGATTCAGACTCTTTCTTATATAAATATTTCTTGTGACCTGCTGATTTTTCTGATGGGTTAGGTTCTGCTGGAGGATATAACACTAGATTCTTAGCTTTTTGCATGCTTGAAATGATCATATGTCTAGACCGACACCCAATATAAGCGTCTGCAATTTCTAGCCACGGTCTTCCTAGAATCAAGGGATTACCTCCAGCTGGATATTGCATTTGGAGTACTAGGAAATCCTCAGGGTGGTGCCATGAATCAACTGAAATCGTGATATCTTCTAACTTCCCTATTGGTTTCACTATAGATCGATCTACCAGTTCTAACACCGTAGGTCTGTGTTTCAAGTTACGAAGTCCTAATTTATGCATGGTTTCAACAGTGATGACATTTATGGCAGCACCCAAATCTACTAGTACATTTGGAATTTCTACCCCATTAATATACATGGTCAAAATTGGGTTCCGAGGATCCCCATACTTTATTGGCATGGACCTTCCAATCATGAAATCTAATAGCTTCCCCATTACGTGAATGGTTAGCGGGTCTCTTGATTTTTTTTTAGGCTTCTTAGCATAATATTCCCTACGCGTTTTCACATATATAGGTACGTCCCTCATGGCTTGCAATAGGGGAATCTTGACAAATAAATTCTTTAACTCCCCTAACAAGTGAAACTCCACTTTACTGGTTGGTTTACTCACAACCAACCTTTCTGGATAAGGTGGTTGAACTTGGTGTTTCTGAGTAATTGACAGTTGAGGAGGTGTATGATTTTTGTTAACTCGATTTGGTTCCTCTCTAATCATTTCTGGTTCCTTCTCCTCACTATCAATCTGTTAAATGATAACTGGTGAGGGTTGAGCACCTACTAGCCACCCAGATCGTAAATGCATCTCATAGAATTTTGCGGTGTAGATGTTGTATGAAGGCAGGTTGACGGTGTCAGCTTGTTGAGCCCCTTTATTGTTAGGATTCATATTAGGTTGGATAGGGAGTTGGGGAAGAATAGGCTAACTACTAGGAGGCACATTAGAGGGAAAATAAAGTTGTTTTTGTGGTATTGACTAGGAAAACTGACCAGGAGGGGAAGGTCCCTACATGTTCGGATCCCACAAGGAACTTGAACTGGCTTGAGGAGCCCACTGTTGCCAACGTGGAAACTGGTATTGGGGCCACATGGGCGGATAAGGCATAGTCTGGGGACTCATATTAAAATTGCTAAAATATTGAGATGGATCCAGAAACATACCTTGATGTCCCATTGATGGCTGATGTTTCCATGGATTTTTAGGTCCCATAAAGTATAGTTGCTCCATATCTTTTCCTGTCCCTTTAAAAACTACTTTTAGTCCTAGCAAGGATGGGCATGAACTTGTCACATGCTTCAATTCATAGATTTCACATTCCTCTACATAGTTTAATGGACATTGCCTCTGTGGGTGTTTCTTCCTGCATGTGGGGAAAAATACGGCCATAGCTCTTTCCAATTCTAGCTGTTTCTATTTTACCTACAGTGTGTCTATCTGTTCAGACAAGGTACTCAGGATATCAATCCTCAGGTTGTCTAACGGATTCCTGATTTCTGCTTTTGTAACACCTCCACTAGATACCTTCATTGATCGAATCCCTTTTTTATTTCTTTCAACTCCTCTTGAGCATTGAATACACAACTCAGAGATGGTATCAAAGTCCTCCTTTGATATATCTCCATTTTTGACTATTTTCAATAATTCCAAAGAGTCTTCTCGAAAGGCCTGGAGAAGGATAATTTTTAAAATGTCTTTGTCCAAGTCAAAGTGACCTCACCTCTACAATGTTTATTTAAAATTTTCCACACAGTCCTCCATATTTTCATCCTCTTTTTGTGTAAATTTAAAAAGCTCTTCTTTAATATCGTATGATTTATAGTAGTCATATTTCTCCAAGAAAGCGGTTCTCATTGCCTCCCATGTGGTGATAGACCTTCCCCCAAGACCCATAAACCACCGCAGAGCTATCCCTTTTAGCATAGCAAGGAAGATTTTCAGTTTCAGAGAATCCATTATGTAATCATACCCTCGAAACTCAATGTCAAATTCAAACAAAAACGTGTCAGGGTCTTCTGAAGTAAGCCCGTGAAAACTGGGTAAAGTTGTTTAAGGAATGGGCTTTGTTGGTGCCCCAGTCCCTAAATCTACAATTGGTAAGTCAATACTAGAGGTTGTAGGTGCCATGAATATCCTCCAATACTCACTAGGGATTTCAGCAGGCTCCACAGGAAGGGCTTTTATCACAAGGGTTTGAGTTTGCTTAACTGTGCTTCCTTTATCCTTTGGTAATAGGAATATCTCTACAATCTCTTCCTCCTTGTCACAGTGGCTAGACCCTTCAAAGCTCCTCTCTGCAATTCCTTCTTCCCTACTGGTATGGATCATTCCTTCGGATGCTTTACTTGCAACTTCTTCTTCTTCTATTACAAGCAATGGAATCTTTTCAACAGGCACACTGTTGCTTGTCTCCCCAGCTACTAGAAGGGTATGTTAAATTGAATTTACAGGGGGTGCTGTGAAGAGCATTGGTTTCTTTACAGATTATCCCTCAGATTTTTTTGCACACCTGGACTCACGGCTGTATAGGAAGATGCCTCTAACTTAGCTTTTGCAATGATTTGCTGGATGTAAGTGTTCCTTCCCAAATCCTAGCCTCCCTTCTTTGGGGCTTTCCGTCTGCCCCTTTTATTTGGCTCTCTCTTCATACAAGTTGCTGTAATGATAGAGATCAAACCATAATTCTCAAGGCCTGGAGTAGGGCGTCAAAAGACCATTCCCTCCCTCGAACAAGAGATCACATTGAAAATAGGGTAGTTAGCTAATGAAAAGAAATAAAAAAATAGGAAACTAAGTTTCAGGCCTGGAGCAGGGCGTTAAAGGACTCCTCCATCCCTAGGAAAAGAACCCAATCAAAAGAATATCACACACACGAGAGAACCTTAACACTTCAAGACCTAATGTAGGGTGTCAAAGGACCCCTCCCTCCCAAGGGCGAGATATTTGGTTTCTCGAAATCAAAATGACAAAAATGCTAGGGAAAATCTAAGCTCAGGGCCTAGAGTAGGGTGTCAAAGGACTCCTCCCTCCCCAGGACAAGAGATCGGCCCTAATATCACAGGAAAATAATAAAAGCTCAAAACAAATGAAATACCTATGCTAAGGACCTGGAGCAGAGTGAGAAATCTCGTTCTCTCCCCAAGAGGAGAGATTCACCCTCTGGTTGACACAGATTGTGTCTTGCAGCTCATTAGCCTCCTCGGCAACGGCGCCAAAATGTTGGTGTCGAGGTATGAACAATTTATCCACCCCTTTTCCTACATTAATGTATCAATCTAGGTGTGTATTCTTTTCAAGGAAACACGTAAGGTATACGCAGGGGCAAGGTTACAGTCTGTCCTCAACCAAGGGCTTATGATTACCAATCAAAACATTGTTGAAATAGAGATAAAACATCAACTGCAGAACTTAAAAAGGTATCCACAGTTATTTAAGAAATCTACAACAACAATAAGAAATAACACAACGATAGACAATAAACACAAAATAAGGAAACACACAACACTTGATCAGAAGAGTGGGCCCAGCTCTCTGATCAAGGGTGTGTTACTCACAATGAACGATAGATCAGCAGAAAGGTTTATATCTTATTAATCTGAATAATGCTATTATGATATAATACAGGGTCTGACTAACCCTTGATACCAGAGTGACCCATATTTTATACAATACAAAGGAGAATAAAATCTCTCCTCGAAACCTGGCAACTATATGCCCAAAGATACACTTCAGTTCTATCATAGAACTAGCGCCAAGAGAGAAAGAACAAGAATGGTCCAAAATAGGTTGAGAATAGTTGCAATTAGTTATGTTGTTTCGTCGTGGTCGATCAGCTACTGTGAATCGCAGAACCGATGCGATATGTTGTGCAGTCAACACCTGTTCTCCATAACCTGTGGTTATCACATGTTTTAGTGGTTTGGATAGGTAGAAAACCTTCATGACTCTACTTCATTAATTAAATATCCCAAGAGATGATAAAGGGGAATTACCTCATAGTTTTACACAATAAATACATGCGAATGAATGAAAAAGGGATGAAAAGAGGAGTGGAAATGCAGGGAAAAGATAGGCCAATTCAGTGCCCAATAGTAGTTAAGTGAGCCAGGGATGTCATTCCTACCCTACATTTTTTCCAAGCGGCCAGAGCTTGTTACACAACATTTTTGTCACTTTCCCTATACTCCCCGTCCATGATCCTGGAGGGCCTCTACATTGTACCTGACATGCTTTCCTATCATGAAGAAAGTCCCATTGTGTCCCTCTTCATGAGCAAAAAAATTCCATTTTGCATCATTTCCCAAAAATCTTTTGTTTATCCCAATTTAAAAGACTAGCACTAATGACCCATGTCCTCCTCCCGCCAATATGCAAGGTTTACAATTGTCCCTAGCATTGATCGGATTGGCTGAGCCCTTTCTCAGTCACGTCGATCCTCTTTTAGAAATTTTTTTGAATATGGAGCCAAATCTTCACTTTCATCATCTGAAGAAGAAATGTTTTCAAAAGTAGAAGAGATAGGGAGAGGTGGCATATCCGTCGGACTAGGTTCGCATGCCAATATATTTTCATCAAATTTTACATCTCTTCTAATGATAACATTTTTGGACTTAAATGAAATAAGTCTATAGCCTTTGACATCTTCAAAATATCCAACAAAGGTACATTTTTCACTCTTAGGTTCTAAAGCTTTATGCTTTTCATCTGGAATATGGGCCCACGCTTCACTTCCAAAAACACGAAAGTGACTTCCATCTGGTTTGATTGAACTCCATGCTTCTTCTCGAGTGATATTCTTTCAAGCCTTAGTAGGAGTGAGATTTATTATGTAATTTTCACAGTTAATTTCTTCTGCCCAAAAACTAAGATCAAGTCCTTTAGATTGTAGCATACAATTAGCCATTTCCTTTAAGGTGCGATTCTTCCTTTCAGCTACACCATTTTGTTGTGGAGTATATGGAACAATATGTTGCATTTGAATTCCATTCTCAGTGCAAAAGCTGATGAATGTGTTTTTAACACATTCTCCGCCATTATCAGATCTTAGCTTAAGAATTTGATGTCTAGATTGTTTTTCAACAAAGGACTTGAAGGCCAAAAATGTGTTAAATACTTCACTCTTGAGTTTTAAGAAGTATACCAAGTGCGTCTGGAGAAATCATAAATGAAAGTTAAGAAATACTTACAGCCAGAGAATGAAACAACTGGAAGTGGACCACATAAATCACTATGCATAAGCTGTAAAGGGGCTGAGGTGTGCCAAGAGGCACATTTTTCAAAACTGTCCTGATGATGTTTTCCAAGTACACATCCGGAACAAACACCATCTCTGCAAGATACCATAGGAAGACCTGTCACCATATTTTCTTTACATAGATGCTAAAGGGAGCGATAGTTTAAGTGACCAAATCGCTCATGCCAAAGTTTGCTCACTTCATCGTTATGAGCAACAAATACTGAGGGAATATTTGATGACCCAAAGTTGTTAAACTTATACAACCTTGTAGAATCATCAGCAATGCCAATAGCTAAAATATGTTTAGGATCTCTTATGTCCTTCATTACAACATCATGAGGTGAAAATTCAACGATTTTACCTTCTCCTGAAAGAGTTATCTGATATACAGATAAAAGGTTGCATGATAAGGTTGGAACACATAATACATCATTAAACTGACCATTGTCTAGATGAACAGTTCCAGTCCCTACAACACTAAGAGATCCATCATCACCAACATATATATTTTTGGTGTTACAATCATTTAAAGAAGAAAACATGGCTTTGTTTTTGGCCATGTGATAAGAAGCTCCAGAATAAATGAGCCACTCATGAGAATGAGAAGAAGAAGATACATTTAATGCATAACCAGATCGAGATGATTGACAACCACATGCAGAAAGTGCCATTCCTGAAGATGAAGTTGAAGTTGAAGAATGCTCCAAATGGATGTTATGTTTCTTCATCGCTGCTTCCAAGGCTTCCATCTTCTTAAAGCAATTGGATTCTAAATGGCCATCTCGATTACAAAAGTTGCAATATCTATCAGTCTTCTTCCATTTGTTTTTATTTGTCTTATCATTTCGTTGAAATGATTTTTCATTTTGAGGCTGAGATTGCTTAGGATCCTTGTTTGGTTTAGGACCATTCTTTTTAGGGTATGACTTCTTAGGATTCTTTGAATTTGGTTGCTGTTGGGCGGCTAACGCTTTCTTGGAAGAGTTTCCAAGATTAAGAAGACCAAGGTGTAAGAGTTTTTCTTGTTCTCTTATTAAAGAATCACAAAAAGAGTCAAAGGAAAGGGACTTGTAGTCTGTTCCTTGAGAAATGAAGGCTTATCTTGTAGAATGGAAGGTGGAAACAAACACGGAGTAGGCTGGTCCCAACTTAGTAAGAATGGAGTAGATAAGGTTACTATCTTCTTTCTTAACCTTAACTCCTTCCAAGAGATATCTAAGGGTCTTGAACTTGGACAAGAAATCTTCAATGCAAGAGAAATTATTAGGGTCCAATGTAAGCAACTCATTTTCAAGTTGATGGGCTCTAAGTTCATTTTTAATCCCAAAAACTTTATTGATTTGTTTCATTGCTTCATCAGGAGTATCAAGTTCTGCAATATGGAATCTAAGATCTGGAGAAATAGACATCCCTATCAATCCACGTGCTTGATCTTGCCTATTTTCCCATTTAGCAGCCTTATCTTCATCCTTCGGTTTCTTTTCTTGGCCTGAGTCTATTCTGTAGAGACCTTAACTTCTAAGTAAATCCTCAATGTAGGACAACCATTGGAAGTAGTTGGTGCTGTCAAGGGTAACTTGGTATTGACTTTCCATTTCAATGGAAACTGAAGCTAAAGATGCTGAAACTAAGTGTTCCAATGGATAGATCTCGAAAAATTAGGCTGGTTTAAAAAAAACGGCTCTGAAAACGGCTTCCGGATGAAGAAGTTATGGCTTTTTGAAAAAAAGTTGATGAAGTCGCCGACGAAGTGCAGGAATGTGTGGAAATGAAAAAATCCGCCCCCAAAAAAATGGAGACTTGAACCCAAGACCTCTACTCTCTTAAAATAGCTTTGAACCAATTGAGCTATACAAAAAATTTGAGAGAGAGAGAGAGAGAGAATAGCTTTGAACCAATTGAGCTATACAAACAATTTGAGAGAGAGAGAGAGAGAGGGGTTGATGCTTTGGGTTGCGTGCTTGCTTTGAGAAAGCTCTTTTTCCCTACAAAACAAAAAACACAAAAACCAACATGGACATACAAAAAAAAATGAACCTTGCGGCTTGAAGTTAGCTTTAGCCGAAAAACTAAATATTTTCAAAAATGAACCTTGCGGCTCAAAGTTAGCTTTAGCCGGAAACTAAATATTTTCCTCAATGTTTCTGATTTTATGAGATCACACTAAGGCGCAACGAAAAAGAGCATACGCATGAGAAAAATACTTCCTTTATGTTTCTGATTTGCCCAGATCACACAGAGTCGTAGGGCAAAGAGCATACGCAGAAATGAAAGGTATAGTTCCGGTAATAAAAAAGGCTAAATAAACCGAAAACCGAAATAAACAGAGAGAAAATAATTGTAAACTGCAAATAAACATTGTATACCTCCAGATCTTAAAAATGACACAGCTAGGGCTATCGGGAACCTTTTCGCGTGAAACGAAAGGGGTTCCTCACTGGAACAGATGCTCCCAACACAACAGAGCAGTCCTCTAGGCCCGAAAGCAGTCAGAAACAGTAGATCTAGGAAACGGTAGTCGGATGCAGTTTTACCGGCTTCAGATTTGGAACACCAACAGACGCAGCCCTCAAATAGCTCTGATACCATGTAGGAATTTATAGGGTAAGTTCCTCATATAGAACACCAAAGGACACCGGTCACAACCAGATCGCAGATCAATACACCAGTATTTTGACGTGGTTAAAACCCTCAAGTGGGAAACAGTCCACGGCCTGAGCTAACATGGCCACTTCAGCCAATTTATTAATAAAATAATGAAAATTTACATATGCTTCTCTCATAGACGGATTACCTGACAAATGACCCTCCATGCGCTTTAAATAGAAATCATGGACCAATCAGGTGTCAAGCCACGGATCAAGTGTTGGTAATACCGAGGAGAGAATGAATCGTCAGATCACTACATATCGTGACCATCGGATTGTAAGTTACAAAATGTACAAGGTAAAGAAAGACACTTTACCTAACTCTATACCTAACTCTATACTAGACCAAGTTGTACTTAACTATTTCCTATGTGTCGGAATATCCTAACATCCATCTCTAGAAACTTCGTAATGGAAGTCTGGTAAATGGTAAGGTCGTATGGAATTGAGGAGGTCAATTTTGGCTCCTTTCCCCTATTAGGATGGAACTAATCCAAGAGATAAGGCCTTCTCCCATGAGAAGAGGAACTATCCCCCATCCATCCAAGCTACATAAACCACTTCTTCCCAAGAAAAAGCTAGACCTAATTAAGTTTTAGTTTGGAGTTAGAATAGTCAACAAGACATCTATAGTCTGAATTTTTCTAGTGTATGTTTGAGGGAGAATAGTGTTCTTGGATGTGATTTGAAAGTAGAGGGAAAGAGGCCTTAAAATCTCGATTGTTTGGGTTGTCCATGAAGTGCTAGTAGAAGTGTGGGAACCCTTATATGTCGAAGGATAACAAAAACGTCAAGAAATTGGTTGTAATCTCTTCTTGAACTAATATAGATGCAATATCAATTGATTTCCTACATGAAATGTCATCTCACATATTTATGGATTAATGTTTCTTGACCTGTTAAGTAGGCTGAATAGAATATTGTATGCTATTACGTTTGTTGTTTGTTGTTGTTTTCTTGTTTCAGGTGTGCGAAGGAAGGAAACGAAAGATAGCTAGAGTGAGGAAGCATGATCATAATGAATTGGAATATTGTTCGAAGAGGTAGACCCTCTTAATAGATTCTAGCCTAAGGAAATATTCCATAGATTGTCTATTTGTGACTAGACCGTCTCTCCTGGGCTAGATGAATTGTTTCTATCTTCACTTAGAATTTACCTGCATGACAAATTAGTGACTCTGTTGGGAAATCGATCCTTCTGTTTGATTGATTGTAATTTCATGGTTTTGTGTGAACTTTTCTAGTATCACCATTTCCCTCTAGTGTTCTCTACATTGCCCGGTTTACTGCTCTGAGTATGAAATTTACAGTAGCGATTCTGGTTTTTACTTCAGGAAATTTTTATTTTTTCCTTTGAATCCTCGGTCAGTGCGACTTTTTCTAAAACAGTCACATTGATTAGATCGAGTTTCTCAAAAATAGTCATGCGAAACCCCCTCTAGCACTTTTTGTTAGTTAGGAAGTCGCGCCGATACCTGTAGATGGAGATTAGGGTTTACCCCAGATCTCAACCAGTCTGTCTTACTCTCTTGATTTTAGCCTCTTAGCTTGTTTTAGGCTATTTATTCCTTCTTTCACTTGATTTCTTAAGTCTTTGGATGGTTAGTGGATTTAGGACATCTAGCTTGTCATCCATCCCACTGATTATGAACTCAGTGAGTCAAGTTGTTGGTAAATTTGTTCCTTGCATTTCGTTTGTAGTCCTCTTATTGCTTTGATCTCCATCATTCAAGTTTGAAGAGTTTCATTTGATTGTTGAAACTTCTCTTTTCCAACATAGATCACATTTGTTGTCTTGTTTTTGGTAGATTCATTGTGTCATTAGTTCGGAAGAATTTCGTTTTGTGTCTCTCCATCTGTTTCGGGATTGATTGTCTCAAAAACTTCTTCATTGAAGTGTTTTACAAAATAATCATTTTTGTCATTTCATGAAAAGTACACAATTCTAGTTTGTTGCATCAATATGTTACATTAGTTAGCATAATTGAAGACTAGAGTTGCATTTACATTTGAAAAGAAAAAGAGTTCTCCTTACCTTTGGAGGGACTACTTGAAGTATAGTTGTTAGGAAATAGGAATTGGGAAGATTTTTTTCACTATTTTGTTTTCAAAAATTATAGTGAAAAATCATTTTGTTTTCAGTTGCTTATTTTATTTGAATTTGATTGTGTTTCCTACCCTCTCTAGTGTAAACAACTCATCGAATTGAAAGAGTCTTGTCTCATTTAGCTACATACAAGATTTTTCAAGTCACATCACTAAGGCCTGAAAACCGAGACATGATTCAAGATAAACTTCAAAATGAACTCAATTAACCTAAGGCACATTTGAAATGTAACAATCACATCTAGAAGATCTAGGCTAGAGACACGTTCTGATGTCTTTAAACCTAGCAGTTGTTGTTCACCTCGGCACTAGACAATGCTAGCACGGACTTGTGCTCCCTGTACTGTCGAGTATATAAAGGGAAACCCCACTAGGCTGCAATCCTTTATCCATAGGAAGCCGAGTTTACCACTTTGTGAATGTGATACACTGAACACAACGTTCGGGGAGATCGCATGCCCATAATTCGTGGTTCACCGAGAGGTATTCTGCAGTTCACGGTTACTTGGTAATCCTTTTTACCTAGATCATCTTGAGTAGAAATTTGATCTTTTTTCCTCTTTAATCTTAAAATATCATCCAAGCACTTGTCCTTTCGAGCTCGCCTCAAATCAAAAGTGATAGAGTCACCTTTGCTTCTTTCTCGACTCTTAAAACATGAAAGAGAACTAGTTTGTTTATGAGTCCTAAAAAATTGTTGCCCACAATCCCATAACATCCCTATTAGCCTTTTCTAAACCAAATTGTGAGTATTCCTTTTAAAATATATTTAAAGCCTTGGAATTTATCTCTCTGTTCCTATTATTTGAGGTAAAGCCATAATGGTTGAACCGTCAGGTTCACCTAGTTCCTCTTCCTCTCCTTCGTCTGAAAGATTGTCTGAGGAGCCATTTCCTGAATTACCGCGGACACTTGAGGACCAACGTGTTGAAATTGGAATCATTCTGAGAATTCAACCTTTGTCATCTCATCCTCCACCTCCCTAAGATAATGGTTCACTTCCAGATATTGACCTAGAATCTTCGAATAATCCTATTCAGACTCCCGAGAGTCAGTCGATGCCTAACGGTCATCTTGGACTAGTTGTTTATCCTCCAAACCCTTTGTTCAACCATGTTGTGATATCACCGCAACGTCTGTATAGTTCGTACGATGAGCCGGGTATTCCTTTGGAATTATCCCCTCTAAAATTTTTGGTCATTCATCATCACTTGTTTCCACCCATGGAACCCAAAGGTGAATTTCCAGTCTCCTCTCCGAGTCACTCGGAGGTTTCCACTCCACACACTATCGAAGTGGAAGAAGATCAACTTCCTCCTGAGGATTTCCCCTACACGGGAAGCATTCCCATCAGTTTTTATCGGAACTTACCTCCTCATTATGTGACTTTAGCACAGTTGGTCGAGCAGGTACATCTAGTGCCTCTTCACTTTATCATAATCCTGTTTTGGCGTCTTGCGTGATGCCTACCACAAGTCTGTCCAATAGACATTGATTTCTGTAGTTACTTTAGTCTCAGTGTAGCCCACTGTTCCAATCCCTCTTGTCTCGTTAGTCCAAATCACCCATCCAGGGCAACCGACATCACAAGTCCTGCCTCTATCAGTCCTTCAGTCCCTCCAATAAGTGCACAAGTTGTGCCACAACCTGCAAGGCAAAATCTGAGTGTCTCTATGGTATCGAGCACAATGAATATGAGTAGATCACATGCTCACATGGTTAGGGTGAAGCTTCCTTCTTCTGGTGTTATTCAAAACCCTGTTTGTCCTACTGGATCAAGCAATGTCAAGTACCAACAGGTCCAAAATCCTGTTGGTCCGTCTGGGTCGAGAAATTTCTAGTATTAGTAGCCTTGTGAGGCCTAGGTTCAGTACCAAACTCCTTATGTTCCATATGGTTCACAAGGAATGGTCAATCCACCTTAAATGCTTTAGCTTGAACAGTATGTTCGGCTTGGTTTGACCACCATTCCCAGTGGCTATGGCCAGATACAATTTGGAATTTTTCAAGGTTTCAATCTGGAACTGTCCAAGTACCCCTGTAGCAGCAACGACAACCTCTATAGCAACAAGGGAAACCTTCATTGTAGCAAGGGACATCCATGTAGTAGCAGGGTCCGATGATGCAACAGCAGTGACCACTGCAACAACCGCAGGGGAAACCCTCGCAGCAGTTGCAGCAAACCATGTAGCTCAAAATGTAGTATGTTCAACAAACCTCCCAACATATGTCTTCATAAGGCCAACCTCTGCAGCCACAGGGACATATTTTGTAGCTGCAAGGTATTTGTACCTTATATTCAGGGGGTGACAATTAAGATTGCAAAAATCCTAAGAAAGAAAGACATAATCACTCAGTTCTTAGCACCTGGAACAATTAGACAAGGTATGAGGTATGTCAAAGATAATATTGATAGACATCAACTTAAAGGAGTTTATAAAATAGATTGTTCATGTGGAAAAAGTTACATTGGTGAAAGAGGTCGCTCCTTGCAAACAAGACGGAAGGAACATGTAGCTGATATTAGGAATGATAGGTCTCGTACTTCGGCCATGCCAGAGCATTCCTCTAAAACTAAGCACCATCTCTGTTTGGAAAATGCCTCTATTGTCGCAAGAGAAGAAAATCATCATAGGCAAAATATTAGAGAGGCTCTTGAGATTATGAAACATCCACATTATCTCAATAGGGACAATGGTATCGAGATGAGAGGTAGCTAGCTTCCCTTAATCACAGAAATTAAGACCTCCAATACATCCTAGGTATAACTCTCAATAGGTAGCTATCTCCCTTCCATATCCGTCTTAGGTATAAATAGCAAAAAAAATTAGTTTTATTACAATTATTGTAACTCTTAATAATCAATCTTAGGATAATAATAATTAATATTTAATTATAATAATTATTAATCAATTAAACTATTAGTAAGAATTAGTAGTGAATATTTATAATATTTAATACTGATTATTAATTATTATTAATTATGACTATTAATTGTAAATTATTATTATTAATTCATATTAAGAACCATTTATACTTAAAAATTAAGAATAAATCCAATTAATTAATTAACCTCTAAATTATTAGTCAAAAATCACATCAAATTTATTAATTATTTATAATAATAATAGTTATTATAACATTTATTATTAACATTTATTATTTATAAATAACTAACGAAATTATAATATCTATTAAAACTATTAATAAAAATTAGTAGTGAATACTTATAATATTACTAATTATTTATTATTATTATTATAAATTATAGATTATTAATATTGCTAGTAATTATTACTATTAATTAATTACGAGTATTATTATTAGTTTATACTAAGAATTATTTATATTTAGATCAAGATTAAGAATAGTTCTATTATTCATATAATTAATCTCTCAACAATTAGATTTAATAATAAATAATTTATAATACTTATTATTTTAGTATTCTCCAATTATTGAATTAACTTCTAAATTAAAATCATCATAAAATAAAGCTATAGGAATTAAAACTTAATTTAATAAGAAACTTTAAATATGGATAATAATAATTATTAAGCAACCAACCTTCATCTCTTCCTTAAATCAAAACAACTCGCCTCATAACTATTTAAAACTCTCATTTAGCTCTTCTACTATCAACATTCAGAATAGTCCTTATGATGGATCCCTATTGGGATTTGAAATGTTCACAGAATATGGTTATTATTTTGGGTTCTCCAGTAACCAACTCAGAAGGTCATCCCTCGCAATAGCAAGGCTAACCAAGGTAGAAACAACCCTTATATACATACCAACAAGGTCAACCTTTGCAAGGACAAGGCTAGGGTCAAGTCCTACAGCAGCAGGCCCCAAATCCTCATGTCCAAGGGCAACAGGTTCAAAATCCTCTTGTCCCAAGACAACAGGTCCAAAATCCTTATTTCCAGGGCCAACATGTTCAAAACCCATATGCCCATGGACAGCACGTGTAAAATCCATATGTCCAAGGTCAACAGGCTCAACATCCTTTTAACTTGTATGTTGCTTATCAATAACCTATGGCTAGACAATTTCAAGGCTTTCAAGGTCAAAATACACCCTATGGGCAAGGTAACCTACAGTGGGGGAAAAATCAAATACCCTATGGACAGAACCCTCCACTATGGGGATAAAATATTTACCAACAAGGATGCGCTCCTTGAGTTGGATCCCCTTATCGACCTTCGATGCCTTTCAATACTCAATTACCGTTCTTGGCTACACTAGAGTTTCCATATGTGTCTCGACTCACGAATGATCCAATTCTTCATTTGCCTTACTTGCCTCTGGTCGTATCCAAGATCCCAGGCGGTTGTCTGAAGTTTGATGGGAACGCAAAAGAAGATCCCCAAGCCCATGTGATGAAATATCACCTCTAGTGCTCTTCAAATTCTTATGTTGACGATTTTATTCACCTCCATCTTTTGCAACGAACTCTCACAGGCTGCAACCAAGTGATACATTGAGCTCTGTCGAGGTACTTATTATGACTTCAACTCTTTAGCCATGGATTTCCTCACATATTTCCAATTTCCAGTGCTCTATGAAGTCGACACCTATTTTCTTACATCGCTCAAGAAAATAATGTGACCCACATCTCCGATCACATCCATGAATGCAAATGTAGGCATCACCTAATCAAATTTGAGATTTTTTATCAGTTACTGATTGAATAGTTCACCAAATCATTCGTCACTCCAACTTCTCACAATATCGCTATGGGTGGGTGCGTCACGGGGGAGAAAGCCATTGCTCATGCCTAATAATTAGATCTTGTTTACTCTTAATTTGGCACTTTGTATGAGTTATTACCTAATGCTCTGAGGCCATCATCTGATCTGGTGGAATCGAAGTCACAGGTTACACCTCCTATTGATGGAGTAATTGGTTCAGTATCCCAGGCCCTTGTAAAATATTCTTCCAAACATAAGTCAGCCTCAAACACTGCTTCCAATAGTCCCTCTCAGAATCCTCCTAGCCCTGGTAAAACCTCAAGGGTCCACATTATTCAATTTACCACAGTGGAAAAATCCTCGAAAGGTAAGAAGAAAGGCAAAGGCAAAGCTAAAACCGATGCCCCAAAATAGGGTTCTCCTAAGCCATCTGTTGGTGACGCTTCACAACGAAAGCCTAAGTATCCATGTCTCATTTTTGAGGAGGATCAGTATACTAAGGATTATCCCAGCCGATCCAAAGTTATTCATTTTTTCAAAGGGACCCCAGCTACCCTAAAAGAGCCATTTCCATCCCAAAAGTCCCGAATGGTAGACCAGCCTCAATCATCTGCTTCCTCAGGTTCACAAGTGTTCATGATGAGTACGCCCATTAATGTGGCTACTAGATCAAAATATTATCAAACCCATACTGGGAAAGAAAAATAAGTTGCCCCTTCTTCTTTTGTCTTATCAAGTTCTAGTCCTCTTCATATACAACAACCTAACCCTGATTCCACCATTCGACCACATTCTCTAGGTGTGATATGAAAGTCCTCATAAAATCTCAACGCTCGTGCCGCTCAACACTATAATATTGTTGAGGATTTGGCATAGGAACCATTGGCTATGTCTACCCTCCACATACTTCAAAGTTGTCCGTCTCAATGGAAATCATTACTGTCGGCTATTGGGGTATTGATCCTGTTGATTCCAGTGTTATATGTTTTGATCTAGAAAAACATGTTCCATGTCTTCCTCGTCATATTTCCTTTCTCATTCAGTTCATCATCAATGAGAAAACCATTCACAAAACCATCATTGACGAAGGTGATTCGACATGCATCATGTATGTTACTTGTTGGAGGGAAATTGGTTCTCCTACTTTGAACGAGTCCCCTAACACTTTGGAAGTTTTTGACAAGCGTGATTCATGATCATTTGGGGTCTTACCCAACCTTGCCATTACTTTGGAGGGCAAGAAAGTGCACATCGAGGTGGAAATTGTGGATGCTAATCTCAATTATAATCTTCTACTCGGACGGAGTTGGACCCATGCCATGCATGGTGTAGCCTCCTCCTTGTTCCGTGTGATTTGTTTTCCCCATCAAGGGAAAATAGTCACAGTTGACCAACTATCCTTCTTTGCCTCTTCCTCCTCGGATGGAAATGTTGTATATGTCAAGCACATTGGTTCTCCTTATGAGAGCATGGGGGTAGGACTCTTCAAAGATCCTGCTCTGATGGATATCTTTCCACTCCCACCTCCTCATGTTGCCTCTATTACCATGATTTTGGTCAAGCCTGATCCTTGGGTCATTCCGTCTTCGGATCTTGTTAAGACATGGGGTGAGGTAATGCCTTTAAGTCCCACTGAAGTTAATTGGGTCGAACTTGTTTTGGCTTCACCTATGGTGTCCTTTGATTATCTTGATTCAAAAACCTCTCTCGACATGTCTTCTCACTCCCCATGGCTTGGTTCTGGCCCAACAGTCATCTCTATGTGTCTTGAGAAGTTCTCTTCTTCACTGTTTATTGACATGTCTATTTCTCCTACCATCGTCAATCTCTTTCAACTAAGGGAACCTTTATCTCTTCATATATTCAGGGTTTTCCTCCCTCCAAAAGTTTTTACTGATTTCGCATTATTGCAATGGGGTTGTCATCTCACTCGTAAACCTCACTCACCCAGGGGGCATGGTGGCAAAGCCTTATATGAGTTTTACTCTATTATTTGGCTGAGTCAATGCTTACTCTTCATGTCAATGGTAGAACTCCAGTGTCCATCTGTGTTGATTGATTACCCGAGTCTGAGCATGGACTCTCTCCAAAAGCACTATGCTTAGGTCATCTTTCCTAGTTACTTTTGTACAATAAGTGTGTCATTCATTTTTGTGCAGTGTGGTTTGGTGTGTTTTTTTGCAAGCAACTTTCCTGCTTATTATGTTTTTTCCTGCTTTGTAGATGTCGATGTCTCCCCACATCAGTTTTGCTGATGGTGCTTACCGAAGTACCCAAAACGTATCATCCGCAGCATGGGCCATTTATGACCCCCATGGTGAGTTGATTGATCTTCAAGGGATTTTGTCTAGGTCAAACAACTAATAACATCATTGAGTATATTGCAGTTATCAAATTGTTGTCTGAAGATATTGCTCTTGGCATTCGGGATTCGGTTATCAACCTTCATTCACAGCTTGTCGTTCTTCAACTCAACGGGAAATATTCCATCAAAAACCCTCAGATATTGAGAATGTATCTACGTATTCATCTATTAGAGAGAAATTTTGAATACATTACATATCATCATATTCCTAGACATATGAATACATTGACAGATGCATTAGCTAATTATGTGTTGGATAGACATTTGTGAAAGATGTAAAAATAAAAAACAAATCATTTGTATCATAGTAAGTAGTACAATATAACATATATATATATATATATATATATGTGTGTGTGTGTGTGTGTGTGTGTGTCAATAATTTGTTTCATACATAAAAGCCTCAAAATATAATATGTGTCCAAAATACATCAGTGGCTCGCAAGCCTCAAAATATCGAATACTATACCTATGCACTAAACAACATGATGCTCGTGATAGTGTGTAACTGCTCGAACTACGTGAGTCAGCAGTCAATGGATCCGATCTGACACCCCCAGCATATGCCTCTGGTACTGGTGTGGGGCATCACCCATCCGAGTGTACTCTGGGAGCCCATGGGTAAAACCCTCGAGATTACGTGTAATATCTTCATCGTTGTCGCTCCCCTCCTGATAAGGTGTGACATCAAACTGCCGAGCAATGTGCCTGGCAATTGGGGAGATCCCAGCTGGGCATTCTAGTCAAACATCTGCATTCATAAAATCGAAGTATCATGAATAGATATATTTCAAAAATAGTAAAAACATCAAAGACTAAAAAATTGTTTGTTTTTACCTCCATCATCAAAATCCTCTCCTTCTGGGAGCGGCATATCTAGATCTCCGCGGAAGTTCGTACCGCATTAAGGCCAATCCTCCACTACAATCAGTTGTCATCGTAGCCATGAGAGGAAGGCGGGCTTGTAGGACATCTATTGGCCCCCCGTAACCCTAGGCATCGAGTGACTCCAACGGAACATCCGTGGGCCTCGTGGAATCAGTGGATCCACCTTAGTCAACTGGTATTGGAACAACAGAACCCGCTCTAGGAAAAAGGTCACTACCACAAAGCCAAATTAAAACTACTTTAAGTTTCTCACCTTAGCTTTTGATAGTTGGTGCTTCATGTTTGGTTGAAGGGAAAGTACCCCTAGAGTCCTTTGGGCTGAGACTCTACCAGACTGAAAATTGCTTATACAAAGAAACACACACACACAGCCATCTTTTTTACTTTTAAGCAAATTCTAATGTTTAGGGTACATACCTAAGGTCCTACGTTCGAGAAGACCGTTAGGGTGCAAACCCTTCTTGGAGTTCCCTTCTTCTTTCTCTGACCTGCAAGACAAACAAATCAAAGAACACAACAGTACATGTATAGAAGTTTATGTATAAATCATCTTCATGCTATAAAGTTAGTTATAAAAAATCTTTAAGTAACCACTTTCATAAGAATTCAACACAAGAATCTCATAAGCATAAAGAAAGATTATTCGGGAACAAAGACGTGTTTCTTTATATATAAAGGCAAATAAAGTACATATATCGGAAAGATATCACCTGAACACCTTCAGCAGGCTCCAAGCAAGCTTCCTCCCGGATTCGTTCCAGCCTCCAGCCTCCAACAAGAGCTCCTTCCAAGTCTTACTCAATGATGATGTCAAGGATGAATGATCACCAATACACATGGAAACAAGGGTTTCCTATGCAAAATGGGGGAAGTGCAGGATGCACCAAGGACTTCAGACCTGGTCTAAGGGAAAAATCTCAGCATAATAATCTTGCTCTCCTTTCTCTCTCCCCTTGGCCTTCCCTTTGATGTCTTTTTATACCCTCTCCAAAGTAGTTTTTTAGTTAGGAGTTGGTTGGGAACAGTCGGGCCACGGGCACTAACAGGTGATCCAGCAGGTAAACCCGCGATCACCGCCCGAAAAAGAGGAAATTATATTTTTTTAAGTGTTTTAATAGATATACGCGGGTTGGGTATGACATACCCGCGTGTACACGCGTTTAACACAGGGCAAAGTCGCGTATAGGGAATAAAACACTGTTTTTTAAATTTTTGGACCAGGTCTGGAAGGAGGGGTTGCCCTAGGCCATAAGTGCAGCATCACAAACCATAAGAGTGAGATTTGGAGCTATAACAGATGCCCCCTAATGTATGAGGTCAGAAGGGGAACATGATGGCCGAAATACATTAAGTAAGTACAAGGAAAGGAACTCTGCCGAAAAACCGAGGAGGACTTCACCAGAATTCAGCCTGCCAAGCCACCGAAAGGAGATCAGAAAGAAACACTGTCTGAGGCGGGCATACCCATGCTCAGGAAAAGTAAAGCATGTCCGCATATCAAGTACAAGCGGATCCACTAAGTATACAAGTATAAATGACTGTAAAAATACATAATGGATCATCTGATCATAATGAGTAAGTACATGTCTGAATATCACATATAAAACTGTCAATGATGCTGAAAGATGCAACGGATCACTGAAATCAAAGACTGATCCCATAAGGTACCAACTGAACATGATGGAATAGGATGGCACTACACTGCAAACTCAGGTGCCAGCATATAGAATGTCGCCATGACTGACTGCAACATATAAGGTGGAATGGTATCAACTAGCAGCAACAGGAGCAACTGTCAAGTGAACCAATGAATGCTGATACAACCTGAGGTCTTCACCGACCGCCGTGGTACATTATGTCAAGGATGAATGATCACCAATACACATGGAAACAAGGGTTTCCTATGCAAAATGGGGGAAGTGCAGGATGCACCAAGGACTTCAGACCTGGTCTAAGGGAAAAATCTCAGCATAATAATCTTGCTCTCCTTTCTCTCTCCCCTTGGCCTTCCCTTTGATGTCTTTTTATACCCTCTCCAAAGTAGTTTTTTAGTTAGGAGTTGGTTGGGAACAGTTGGGCCACGGGCACTAACAGGTGATCCAGCAGGTAAACCCGCGATCACCGCCCGAAAAAGAGGAAATTATATTTTTTTAAGTGTTTTAATAGATACACGCGGGTTGGGTATGACATACCCGCGTGTACACGCGTTTAACACAGGGCAAAGTCGCGTATAGGGAATAAAACACTGTTTTTTAAATTTTTGGACCAGGTCTGGAAGGAGGGGTTGCCCTAGGCCATAAGTGCAGCATCACAAACCATAAGAGTGAGATTTGGAGCTATAACAATGTTGATTTTCATATATTTCACCCAGTTAAAAATAGTGGATGTTGTGCACTTGATAGCATATAGGAACTTGGACTTGTTAGTCTTATGTGGTGCTTGGGACCCAACCACTCTGTTGATGGTCAATAGTAACACTGACAACACAAGATTCTGAACAGTTGTGATCTCGATCTTGCCACTCTTGGATTTGAGAGCTTCTGGGAAATGTTTGGCAAGTAACATGGACACAATTGCCCCAATCGGCCTCAACCCATATAGGTTGACTGGTTCCCCTCTCTGGGACAGTCCTGTTATGAAATAAATATCTGAAGTCTCCAACTCCAACTCTTGGTCACCGATCATAAAAATTTCCTGATTTATGTCCCAAAGACTAATCAGGTACCGTAGCAGCTCAGGTTGAGCTCGCATCTCTGGTGTGAGAAACAACTTGAGGAGCCCATAGTTCCTCAAAGCCTCCAAGCAATTTGGATTAGCTATGGCTTGGGGATCGATATCCTCATGCTCTCTTTCTTTCCAATCAACCATTTTCAACAATTTTCTTCCTACAAAAACCATTCAATCAAGTCAATGATCATTTTTTTATAGAGAAATTTGCATCTATGCATACACCCTATTCAATGGCTCAACTTCCGAGTCAGTCTACTCCACCATTGCCTTTACCTCCACCTTTTTGACCTCCTCAACTACCTTCTCAACCTATGCCCAATCCTAACAATAATAAATCAATGTAAATGATCTATATAACAAACCCACCTTTACCATTCAAGTACTAGTCTATTCCAGTTGGGGTTCATGATATTCAATTAAGATCGAGAAGGACTGTCACATTAGAAAATCAAAAGCAACCTAGAGTGATTATTGAAGAGAAAGAAGAAGAGGAAACTCTTAACCATTCTCTAAAAACTGTCACTAAATAGCCCTTACCCTCTGAATCCTTGCCATGTTCTTCCAACCAGCCTCCCTTCCCAGAGAGGCTAGTAATGGAAAGAAGTGAGCCTATTTATGAGACTAGCTTGGAATCATAGCTTCGAAATATTTTCATTAAGATACCTTTGCTTCAATCCATCAAAGATATCCCCATTTATACCAAGATTATTAAGGAACTATGTCTCAAGGAACTCAGGAGGAAGAGATTGGAACCCCAAACCATTTAATTTGTTGGTAGGGCAGCAGAGTTGATGATGGGATGTGTGTCTATGGAAAAATATACTGATCCTAGAAACCCTGTTGTCTCAGTTTAGATTATTAATGTCCTTGTCTTTAATGTTCTTATAGACCTAGGGGCAGCCATTAATGTCATGACTAAGCAAACCATGGATCAACTTCAGTTATCTCATCTTCACCCTACTCCCATTGTGCTTGAATTAGAAGACAGATCTAAAATTAAGCCAGAAGGAGTATTGGATGATGTGATCATCTCATTAGATTCTTGGGAATATCATGTTGATTTCATTGTGCTTCAGCCAAAGAACCCAGTAGGAGGACATCCCTTTATCTTGGGTCGACCATGGCTTGCTACAACCGATGCAGATATTGATGTCATTCCGGTGATATGTATATTTCGCATGGAGATTCTAGGAAGAAGGTTACCTTATACCCCCCTGCCAGATCCATTCAAGACCTTCGAGATAGTTTATGGTTGGATCAAAGAAGTGATGAGGAGACTCAACCCATTTCCCTTATCCATCATTATACTGGGTCTTCAGAAGAAGATGAGATTCAAGATTTCTTGAATAATCTAGACACTATGCCTAATTTTGAGGCATTGAGCCAGATTTTCAGCCTAGATTTTAAAGATAATCATGATTCTCATTCTTTTGTACCACTACATTTTACAAATCCCTTGAGTAATTCTGACCTTGATACTACTCTTATTGAGATTAGCCCTTGGTAAATCCTTTCATATTAGTTTAGATTTGGACACATCTCAGTAGGAGCAGCTTGTGAATTTGTTGCAAAACCATATTACTGCCTTTGCATGGGGATATGAAGATATGAAGGGTGTTTCTCTTGAAACTTGTACACATCATATCTATATTCAGGAAGGAACCTGACCTATCTCACAACCCCAACGGTGAATGAATCTAGCTCTAAGAGATATTGTGAAGGAAGAAGTATAGAAACTCTTGGATGCTAGTTTTATCTATCCTATTTCTGATAGTTAGTGGGTCTCTCCTTTAGCGTTAGTACTTAAGAAAGATGGAAGATGGAGTATTTGTATTGATTATCAAGAATTGAGAAAGCCACTCTCAAAAATTATTTCCCTCTCCCTTTCATTGACCAAGTGCTTGATACCCTTGCAGGAATGAAATATTTTTCCTTTTTGGATGGCTTCAGTGGTTATAACCAGATACAGATTACACCTGAGGATTAGGATAAAACTACTTTTACATGTCCATGGGGTACATTTTCTTATATAGTTCTTCCCTTTGGTTTATGTAATGGCTCGGCTTCCTTTCAAAGGGCAGTCCTGGTCATTTTTGCCAATCTATAATTTGTAGAAATTTATATGGATGACTTTTCTGTGTTTCGTGATTCTTTTCAGGAAGCTCTCGAAAATATGTAAAAACTACTTCTTCGTTGTAAAGAAACCCATCTCGCCTTGAGTGACAAGAAATGCAGATTAATGTGTAAATAAGGAGTGGTACTTGGCCATTTGATTTTTGGTAAAGGTATCCAGGTTGATCCAGAAAAGATCGAAATCATTTTGCATTTTCCTGCACCCAAAACGCAAAGGGAAGTAAGAGGTTTTTTAGGACATGTTGGTTACCATAGAAGATTCATTGAAATTTTTTCTAAGATAGCTGCCCCTCTTTTCCAACTTCTAGCTAAGGATAGTGAATTTTCTTGGACCACAACTTGCCAATAGTCTTTTGAAACATTGAAGGAAAAGTTAGTACATGCACCAGTTTTGAGAGGTCCTAACTGATCCCTGCCTTTTCACATTTCCTCTGATGCTTCAGATTTCACTATTGGCGTAGCTTTAGGAAAAGAGGAAAATAAAAAATCCTATGCTATTTATTATATTAGTAAGAATTTGTCTCCCGCTGAATTAAATTATACAGTTACAGAGAAAGAGTTTTTAGCTGTAATTTTTGCAATTAATAAGTTCAGGCACTATATTACAGGATATGAAGTATTTGTACATACTGATCATTCTACGATTAAATATTTGATGAACAAGCCATTGACTAGTGGTAGAGTGACTAGGTGGTTACTACTGTTGCAGGAATTTAATATTACTATTGTTGATAGACCAGGAAAATATAATGTTGTAGCAGATTTTCTTTCTAGATTAGATAATCCTAGTGAAGCAATTCCTGTTAATGATGATTTTCCAGATGAACATATTTTTGCTATGTCAACAGAATCTCTATGGTTTGCTAACATTGCTAATTACTTGGTTACTACGAAAACACCACCCCACTTGTCTGCTCATGAAAAGCGGAATATTATTCAGAAAAGTGTTGCATACTCCTAGATTCAAGGAGATCTCTTTTACACTAGTCCAGATATGATTGTTCGTATGTGTGTAAGAGAGGAGGAAGTGTTTAACATATCAAAATTTGCTTATGATTAACCCTGTGGACGCCACTTCAATTATAAGTGGACTGCATATAAAGTATTGTGTGCTGGTTACTTTTTTTTGTCCTTCCTTATTTAAGGATGCCAAACAATATGTCAAGCGATGTGATAGCTGTTAGCGAATGGGCCAACCTAATCAAACTAATTAAATGCCTTTATGCCCCCAAGTTATGATTGAGCCATTTGAAAAATGGGTTATTGACTTTATAGGGCCAATAAATCCAATGTGATTAAGTAAAAGGCATATCTTGGTTTGTACATATTTTGTTACAAGATGGGTAGAAGCTAAAGTTGTCTCTTTTGCTACATAAAAAATTGTTTTTGATTTTTTTACTGAAATCTTTACTAGATTTGGTGTGCCTAGAGAAATTGTTTCTAACAATGGTATGCAGTTTATTTCTAATATGGTACAAGGTATGATGGAGCAATATAAGATCTGGCATAGGAAATCCACACCATATCACCCGCAAGCAAATGGCGAGGCGGAATCCACAAACAAAGTGATCGAGTCCATTCTTACAAAGATAGTAAATATGCATTGGAAATACTAGGTTGAAATATTACTAGAGGCTTTGTGGGCATACAGAACCACTTGGAGAAATAGCACGGGACGTACACCATATGAGTTGGTATATGGAAAACAGGTTCTGTTACCAATTGAATTCCAGATCAAAACTTTCAGAACTACAGTTCAGTTAGGACTAGATCTCTCTGAGGCACAACAAAAACATCTTCTCCAATTAAATGAGTTAGATTAATTTCATAGGGATTTTGTTCATCAGAACATACTAATTCATTAGGAATGCAAAAGGTGGAATGACAAGTCTATTCAGAAAAATCAATTCCAGCCAGGTGATTGGGTGCTCCTTTATGATTCTAGATTTAAAATGCTTAAAGGGAGATTCCATACACATTGGATGGGACCATATGAAGTGATCTGAGTATTCGAGAATGGAGCAATAGAAGTTAAAACTATTAATGGACAAAATTCAGTATTCTTCAGAAATGGACACAGGTTAAAGAAGTATTTTCAGCCACTTACCAGGAAAGATTTTACACAACAATTCGAGACGGTAGTGGTGAATGGTAATACCAACCTTTTGAAAGCATGAGTTATTCTTCTTCTTAAAAATAAAAAATAATACAAAAGAAAAAGTAAAGAAAAAAACATTTTCTTGTAATTATGAAAATCATTTTGCTGACATGATTGCAAAAGGATCAACCTAAAAATAAGCTTGCTGGTGAGAAGATCAAAAATTTCTAATAAAAAGAAAATGTTGCTTGATCTTCAAATATGTTAGAAACCACCAAGTAAAGGTAGGTTCAGCAAAACCAACCTTTATACAATTGGGGTAATTAGCATGGATATTTTTATTCAAATAACACTTAATTTTCACAGCAGTTATTTTTTCTTGCACCAGTGCAGGAAAAACTTCCAGAAAATTTTCTTCCTTTCTTCATATTCGACTTTCGTAATATTCCCTCAGTTTTCTTCCTCAGTCCCAGAATGATTAACCTTCCGATATTCTTCTGAATTTACCCTGTCTGTTTCGAAAAAAATCCCACTTTACCCTTGAATTTTTTTCCCTATCCCACTTCTGTTTATCCCCTCTTGTGGTACTATTCTTGGAATCCCTATAACAGAATTCCTTCCCGTTATACAATTCCCTTCTCCCACTTCTTTTTTCCCTCATTAATTCATTGCAAGATCTCGCACACAAGGAGCAAAAGGATATGCTTTGAAGCATCAAGAAAGGGCAAAGAAAATTTCCAGTATAAGTTGAGGAAGCCATGTTGGAAGTCTAGCCTATATTTTATTTAAATTCTCTGTTCTTTTTTAGATATTATGCTTGCACTAGTCAAGCATGTTGTCCTATATAATAATGCAAGTAGAATGGTACCAAAAGAATAGCATAGTTTAAGTGGTGCAAGCAGACCAGTGCAAGCATCAACCTTGTTAGAAACATATTACAATTTGTTCTTTTCATATTATACATCATAGGAAAGTGCTCATCATCAAAATTTATAAGGAGTGCTTTCACTTAGTCGATGAGTACTTATTCTATCATATTAACTAGGAGAAAATTATTTAAAGTACACAGTGTTTTTAAGTGAAGAATCATGATCCTTTTCTAGCGGAGCAGCGTCTAGGAGCGAACTCGTGGGCATGAAGATAGGGTTACAGAGGAACTCGAAGGTTTCTCCCTATGGAGCGTAGCAGAGGAGGGAGATCCACTCCCTCCTACAAGGAAGCAACTGTCGGTGAAGGCAAGGAACCATTAGGAAAAGTGAGAGGTTCTAGTGAGGATGGGGAAAAATATAATGAGAAGGAGTGAGATGGGGCCAGGTCCAAGGAAAATGGTAGCACAAAGGACAAAGAGGAAGAAGACAAAAGCTAGGGAACAAGGGACATAAATCAAAAGGGACATTACAGACCTAAAATGGAGATTACTTCGAGAGTAGTGTTGAATGATCCTTCTCTTCAGGAGCACAGGGACCATATGGGGATGTACGCCATAATCTGCAAATTCATGGGAATTTGGCCCTCTGAAAAGGAATTACATACATGGATTAAATACCACTAGAAACCCAAAGGCAGTAGTGAACTCCATCTAGGGTCAAAGGGTTTTTTTACCGTGGTATTTACTAACATAGAAGATAGAGACAGAATATTCGAAGGAGGACCCTACTTTTTTTTGCAGCAGGCCTTTATATGAGGCCGTGGAAAATGAACTTCATTCCAGAAAGGGAGACATTCACCTCAATACTTGTATGGGTAAGGCTCTATTCCCTACCTCTTGATTATTGGCAACATGGGTCACTTTCTACCATTGGCAATAAGCTTGGGCACTTTGTGAAAGCTTCAGAAGCCACTAGAAGGGGTAAATATACTTCCTATGCTAGGATTTGCGTAGAAATGGATCTATCAGGCGCTCTCCCAGATGAATTAATCCTGGAAGTTTTTGATGAGGAATGGGTCCAAACGGTGGATTATGAGGATATACCGTTCAGATGTCGTAAATGCCATGAACATGGTCACTTGATTAGAGACTGTCCTCTTAGTAAAGTAGACAATAAAGGAGAACCTAGAACTGTGAAGGATACTGAAAGCTTTCAAAAAGTGGTAAGTAAAGGAAAAGGAGGCAGAAAGGGATCAAGGCAACATTGCAGCGAGGGGAAAAAGAACAACACGAACAAGTTTCAAGTACTGGAAGAAAAGGAAGATACGATAAGTGAAGACCAAGAAATGGAGGAAGGACCTAAGGAAAAAGAGAAGGAGGAGAACTACATCATAACACAAGAGATTTGTAACAGGAAAGAAACTATGAATAGTGAGACTGAAGCAGAAATGGATATGGAAATGACCCAAAGTGAAACAGATCTGGAAGATCATGAACTATAAGAAATTCTAGAAAAGGAACACCTAGATTTGGAAGGGTTCTTGATGCAGAGAACCATGGGGGGAATAGATTCACTACCCCAAGAAGACTGCAATAGAATACAACAGTTGGTTTTATGGAAGACCCAGGAAAGAGGGTTAGAAACAAGAATGACCACTGACAAGCTGGAAAACAAAGGAGTGAAAACAATGAAACCAACCCTAGGAATAGCTCCTAGAAATACTGGTAAAAGGAGAGGCTGGAAAAAAGTAGAAGGAACTTCTAATGGTGTGTGGAAAGCTAATGATTGATTCAGGTAAGATGAAAGACCGAACCAGTTACTCCTTTAGAAATATTTAATAATGAAATTTACATCTTGGAATATCATAGGTCTAGGAAGTAGAAGAAAACAAAGATTGCTTAGTCATAGAATGAAACAAGATATGCTGGACATGATTTTCATCCAGGAAACAAAATGTTCCATTCAGAAAATAAGACTCATACACAGCAAATGGCTCATTAGATATGAGTTTCTAGAAGTTAAAGTAGGGAACACAGTGGGGGTATTCTTACTCTTTGGAATCCCCAAAGGATCAGCATTATGGATGCAGAGGCATCAAGAAATTACCTATCAGTGGTCATTCAACCTGTCAGGGTTTCAGAAACTTTTCTGGTAACAAATGTTTATGGTCCACAAAAATTAGAGGATAAACTCAAATTGTTAGAAGCCCTTAGTGACCTCAGGAGCAGACAGACTGGAATGCCTTGGATCTTGGGAGGAGATTTTAACATGATCAAATCTCTCTCAGAAAAAAAAAAGGAGGTACCAGAGTGCTCAATAAAGATTCCTTAGTGTTTCAATCATTTACAGACAATATGAATTTGGTGGAGTCAGATTCAAGCAAGGGCCTTTTTACATGGAACAATAAAAGAGGAGGAGAGGCACTGGTAGCATCTAAGTTAGACAGGTTCATGATATCGGAGGATTTAATGTTTCTAAATAGTGAAATCATAGCCAGAGTGCTTCCCTTTGGAGGTTCAGACCACTGGCCGGTTCAGTTGGAAATCAAGGGTATAGATTCTCCCAGGAATAGACCCTTCAGATTCGAAAACATCTAGCTCTCCCACCCGAATTTCATTAGCAAAATTGAAAAGTGGTGGGCTGAGGACTTGCAAATACAAGGATATAGGATGTTCCTTCTTCATAAAAGATTAAAGCACATTAAGTTTAGACTAAAGGAATGGAACCAGAAGGATTTTGGCAACATTTTTGAGGAAAAAAAATAAGTGGAAATTAAAATTCTAGAACTCAACAAGGCTCTGATAAACGATGGATTTGACAAAGCCAAAAGTGAGCAGGCTAATAAATACCATCTAGTTTGGGAAAATTTATGCAAACAAGAGGAAATATTTTGGAGACAAAAATCAAGAATTCAATGGCTCAAGGAAGGAGAACGAAACACCAGATTTTTTCACAGATCCACTATGGCTAACAGAGCTCACAACAGAATATCCATGATTAAAAATGAGGGAGGGGAAATGCAGACCACTCATAAAGATATTGAAGCTGTGCTGGTCCAACATTTCTGGAACATCACTCAGGAAAACACTCCAGATAGGGATCAGTCCATAAGGGGAATCACAGGGCATATCCCCAAACTGGTGTCCAGAGAGGACAATTTTAACCTCAATAGACCAGTTGAGGAAGAGGAGGTCAGCGAGGTTCTCAAAGATATGCAGAATGGCAAAGCACCAGGTCCCGATGGTTTTAATGTAGATTTTTTTAAAGCGTGTTGGCATATTGTCAAAGAGGACATTGTGAATGTTGTTGAGGATTCCAGGAGAAGCAAAACTATCCTGAAAGCTCTCAACACCTCCTTTATTTCCCTTATTCCCAAACAGGACACAGCTCAATCTACAGACAAGTATAGACCTATTGCCTTATGTAATGTGGTTTACAAGATAATATCCAAAGTAGTGGCTAATAGACTCAAACCTCTCCTTCCCTCGCTGGTGTCTGAGGAACAATCAAGTTTTGTGGAGGGAAGACAAATTCTAGACAACATTATTCAAGCACATGAGGTGGTGCACATGCTTACCAGCAAAAAATAGGCAGGCATGATCATGCAATTGGACATTGCCAAAGTGTATGAAAAGGTGAACCTAAACTGACCTAACCGGACCTCACTGGATAGGACTTGTACCCCAACAAAAAAGACCTGACCTAATAAGACCGTACCAGATTGGACATGTTGATGTTGTTTCCTAAACCGGGCTCTCGGTTGCCATACCACTCGTTCGTTGTGACCTTGTTCATAATAAGCAATGTAAGCGTAAGCAGGGGGAAGTTGTGGAGCCGTTGGTTCAAAATTCCCTCACCATATGAATAGTGAGTGACTTTGTCCCTTCGAATAAACACATTGAACAGTTTAGTGATAGATCTACTACTTGTCCAGTTCTCCACGCCTTTGGGTTATGGCGCTGGTGTCTCCTCAAGTTTTTCCATTCTAGTCAATGGGTCCCCCTTAGAAATCTTCAATCCTTCTAGAGGGCTCAGGCAGGGAGACCCTGTTTCACCCTTCCTCTTTATTCTTATGATGGAAGGGCTCGGGCGATCCATTAAGCAAGCCAAAGATATGGGTAAAATTAGAGGTCTTCAAATTTCCGAGAACGGTTCTGTGCTGACTCATAAAAAATTTCTGGATGATACCTTACTGCAAGGTGTTCCAACAGTCAAAGAGGCTTTGGCCTACAGACAAATTCTTATAGATTTTTCCCTAGCCACAAGTATGGAAGTCAACCTCTCTAAATCAAAAATTTTCTTCTTTAACACTAACATTGCAATCCAAAGAAATATCTCTAGAATTCTCAAATTCCATCGGGACTCCCTTCCCTCTTAATATTTAGGAATACCTCTTATTGCCAGACCCATGCATAAGATTATTTGGGAACCGGTTCTTAATAAGATGCAGGATAAAGTAAAAAATTGGACCTTTCGTGCCTTGAACCTGGCCAGCAGGTTAGTTCTGACTAAGGCTGTTCTACAATCCATCCCAGTTTTTATGTTATCAGCTCTACCAGCTCCAAAAGGTGTCTTAGATCAAATCAGAGACGTTAAAAGAAACTTATTGTGGGGAAAGGAGGAAAATAGAAAGAAATGGGCCCTGGTTTCCTGGGAAAAAATATGCAAACCCAAAAGTTAGGGGGGCCTTGGCTTGGATGATCAAGAGATTCTTTGTAAAGCTCTAGAAGCCAAACTCTGGTGGAGATGGGTCTAGGAGCAAAAAGCATAGTGGGCCAAGATATGGAAAGAGAAATATGCCAGCTTGTGGCACAATAATGATCTCATAAGATTGTCTGGAACTATAAAAGGTTCGTACATATGGAACAGATCCTAGGAGAATAGATGTCTAGTTCAAAATAATAGTTTCTGGGAAATTAGAGCAAGAGATATTGCTCTTTTTTGGGAGGAAAAATTGCAACAAGAACCAACACTGTTAACAGAGAATTTTGTTTGACTCAAGCAGGAAACAGATGCCCAAGGGTTAATCAGAGTTAAGGATTTTCGGGATCTTTCGCATACCTCAGAAAAATGGAGAAGTTGGAGGAACATTGATTGGAGAGGCCAGTCCCCTAAAAATCAAAGCAGCGACTCTTGGGGAATTGCTCAAGCAAAGGATGATCTTAAAAATGGAAGGGCATGATCAATTGAGATGGGGTAATAATAAGCGAGGAGCCTTTAATCTCAGGGAAGCTAAGGTTTATCTGCTAGGGCTGAATTATAGTGTTCTAGACAAGACCTGGATGCATCTCTGGAGGCAGCAAGGATGGATGAAGATCAATATTTTTATGTGGTTGGTCCATCACAAGAAAATATTGACTTGGGACAATATTAGAAGAAGGGGAATTATGGGGCCCTCTAGATGCCAGCTCTGTGAGCAGCAGGAGGAGACAATGGAACATATTCTCAATAGCTGCTCTTATACTACTTGGCTATGGGAGTCGTTCTCTTCAATTTTCCAGAAGTCTGATAGGGACAAAGGAAGTATCAAAAATACCCTAAACCACTGGAGAAAAAATTTCAAGGAGAAAGAAGCCCTAAATTTGGCCTGGGCCTTCACACCCAGCTTTATTATCTGGAACGTTTGGAAAGAAATAAATAGAAGAATTTTCAAGAATGGTAAGTCTTCAACACAACACCTTCTTGACCTTATCTTGAAATAGATTAGAGAGATAGTCAGATCTACTGTTAATAATATCCCCTCGAATCCCCCCACAGATGAAGAGCAGAGAATTTTCAAGCAACTGGGAATGCAAGGGATAACTCCTCAAGGCAGAAACAGAAAGGATATTACCATGTTAATAGAGAAGGAATACTGGCAACCCCCACTCAAAGGCTTTCTAAAATACAACATTGATGGTGCCTCTAAAGGCAATCCGGGAAATGTGGGTTATGGAGGAGCTCTAAGGGATGACGAGGGCAATATTATATTTATCATACACTCTCATTTAGGTAGAGCTACTAATAACATGGCAGAATTGATGGCCGTAGAGCAGGGTCTAGAGTTTCTATCACAGAATAATCGCTCAAATGTCATTGCGGAAGAAGACTTTGAGATAACCATCAACACAACAAAAATAATCAGTGGTGGTTCCAGGCCGAAAAAAGTCTCGAATCATTGGAAAATTATCCAGGTTTATCAAAGAATACAAATGCATCTAAAGGAATTGCGAACGATAAGCTTCAACCATGTTCGACGTAATGCCAATAAACTAGCCGACTTACTGGCCAATCAAGGTGTGAGCAGTGCAAAAGGTGGAATGGCTAAAAAGTGGCAAGAAATTCCTCCAAGTCGTCTAAAGGCTATCTGCGAAGACCAAGCTGCGGAGGACAGGGAGGTTTTCCGATATCGAGCTAGGTGGAATTCCACGATTGGTTGACACTAGGGGGTTCTAACTCAGTACAACAGGACGAACCAGAGATGCAAAGAATCATGTGCGGGCTTATCTTCTCCTGGTTCACCTCGACCGGGTTTCCCAGTTTCAGGAGAGGGAGATTAACAGGAAAAAAAAGTACCTTGTTTTATCTGACAGCGGGTTTTTCAGATTTTGATGTGCCAACATGTAAAACCACGCCCCAGGCAGTTTTCTATTGCTCGCGCCACTTTTATGTGGAAAGCGGTTTTAGAGATTTCGCAGCGATTCCAGTTAGTATTTGACACGTGGTTGGGGGTGGGTTCAGAAACTTCCCTTTATCGCACATTAATGTTGGGTTATCTTGGCCAGTGCGATATCATTCTCATCCATAGGATGTTGGTGAAGGTGATCAACAGTTGGATTTGTTCGTGCTTCATGGTGGGGTAGTACCGCTTAACTTCAAGTCTTTTTGAGCTAAGCGATTTCCCCTCAGCCGTTGATCTTCTTGCTTCTTTTGGACGGCCCAGATAGTTCGGGTCTTTCCGAGTTTGGGGTAGCAGGAAGTTCGTAGGTTGTTCCTTGGGTTTGTGATTTTATTGTAAGGCTAGGAGGTCTAGCCCTTCGTTTCTGGGGTGTTTCCTTCTTTTCTCTTTCCTCGGCATCGGGTGGACGTTTGTAAGAAGTGTACACTAATTTTTGGCTTATTGAAATAGAAGGATCAACACTTGCTTTAGGCAAAAAAGAAGAAGTGAAGAATCATGATCATTTTTTAATGAATACAAAGTTATTTATTGAATTATGAAGGAATGAAGAACTGTTTAACCTTTTCTTGGATATAATTTCCCCTTTCCAACATAATCCTAGATGTCCTTCACTCGTACTGATTACCTCACCTAGCCATTAAAACACCGCCGCAAGTACCAATCCGGCATGATCTCAGAGATGTCATGCATCCATCGCTATTTCAATGGAATGAATGGGTGATAAGATGGAAATGAAGGTGGACAGTTTGATCCCTATCTATAAGAACCAATTTTCCCAGTGTTGCATGTAAAATTCTCAATTGTTCATAGGCGTTAAGTAGCAATGTCGCCTGTTTGAAGCGAACCCTCGTCTCTCAGTAGGGTAGAACAGACTACTGAGTATCGCAACAGTCTTACACTATTGTGAGACTCGGGATTTCTTTAGTTATTACAAAATTTTGATGGGAACGACAGAGAAGTGGCCTTACAGTTTGCCAGAATGTTCAAAAATGTCCGAGTAAAAATTGGGCCTCTAAAATTTGAAGTCACAGAAGAGTTTGTAGCAACAGCGACAGGCTTGGAAAATGTTGTTGAGCAGTGGTTTAAAAATCAGAAACTAGAAAGGAAGTGATGGCATCGTTTCATCATCGACAAGGAGATGGAGGTAGATTGGAAGGAAGGAGTTCTGCACAGTGCCCTACTGGGACAGTGGCAGGACCTCCTTTTCATCCTACAAAAATTTGTAACCTGTGAGGGAAGGTATTCTCGCACTTTTGTATATCATTTTAGGATGTTGCAGCATTTCAAATCCGCCTGACACATCCATTGGAGGATGAATTTCCCCTATTTTTTGCTTAAGAGCTTGGAAGGAATGGCCAAAGGTGTGCGGGATAGATAGGCAGACCAGGCCGACATGAAGTTATATCACCACGGCCTGATAATTATTCTGGTTCTAAAACAACTAGAAGTCAAAGGCATGACCTGGGAGGTGCTGTTAAAATAGCTACATAAAAAGACAGCCACTGAAAAGGAGTCAGAGGACCCCGCCAACAGAAACAAGGGCTCGAGTAAGAATGTAAAGGCAAGTCCTTCTTGCACCAGTGCAAAAAGTAAATAACCAGAAAAGTTAAATGAAAGAAGGGCCCCATCTCCAAATAAGAAGATAGCTAGTGCACCTATTGAAGAGACTCCTTCTACGCCACCAGTACAGGTACAGACCCCCAAAAAAGACAACCTATCAGTCCTTGTGGACGCAGCAAAATTTGCAGAGGTTGAGGATGACACTTTGTTGGCATATTTCGTTAAAAAGCCCCGAAAAAAGAATAAAGCATCTGATGCAGGCAAAGAACCACAGTCCCCATAGGGCGTCGAATCCCCTCCTGCACTAATACAATAAGAAGAACCGCAAGAATAAGAACCATAAGAAGAAGTAGAAGACGAAGAAGAAAAAGAAGAAGAACCAGAAGAAGAAGAACCAGAAGAAGAAGAAGCAGGAGAAGAAGAAGCAGGAGAAGAAGAAATAGAAGAAGAAGAAGTAGAAGAAGAGTAAGCAGGAGGAGAAGAACCAGAGGAAGAAGAATTTCCTAATGTAACCATGAGGGATATTGATGTCCTGAGGAAGACACAACCCCTGTCGAGACATAAAAAGAAAAATATTTGGTAACTCCTGCTGCTCACGTAGTTGAACTAGAGCTTCAAGTGCAGAACTTAGAACGGCTCATAACTAAAGCGCAGGAGGATAAAGAACAAAGTAAAGGAGAATTAACTGCGGAGATCCGGAAAAATAAAAGAGAAGTTAAAGTCTGGAATTACCGAGCTGCGCAATGTTTTAAGTGACTTAAAGAGGTGACAAAGAAACTAAAGAACATCATAAAGAAGAAGTCTGAAACATTGTAGGTTGATTTCAGTATGCTAGAGCAGGATTGAGCTAGAATGCTCAAAGTTTTGAAGGATTTTTGGAAAGGTAAAGAGTTGTGTGAGGACACACAATAGTTTAGGGATGGGAAGATGTTAGCCCCCTAATTTGCTCTCTTTTTTCCATTTCCCCTTCCTAAATCATAACCATTTAACTTTTTTTTACCTCACTTACACACCCTCATCTTGCACCAGTCCAAGAAAGGTGACATATTTCGTGTAAACTTTATTTTTCATATTTTTAACTTAACTTAGCATTAATTAATAATTTATTACATTATTTCTTACTTTTAATAACTCTTTGTAACTCCATATCTCCAATGCTATTTGGTAGTTAGAGTACTTACCATGACCACTGATCCTAGTGCAGGATCAGATCTTGCCCCATTGCTAGCACAACAAATCCTTGTAGTAGATCCAAACCTCCTTGATCACAGTCTCGTTTTGAGCAGCTTCAACCATGACAGCAAGATCGATCCAAAGGCAGTCGAGATCGAATCGCCCCATTTTGAGCATCTTCAACCACGACAGCAAGATCGATCTAAAGGTAGTCGAGATCAAAACTGTGAAGAATGAAAGCTGGAGATTGGCTACGGCCAGTTTTGTTAACTATCTAATTTTAAAGGCCAAGAAACTAAATTCTTTGGTTGATTATGTAATCGGTTGAAAGATCTATTTTGGCTCTTGGCCAAAGATCTATATAATGTAGAATGTAAATAGGGCTAAGGGAAAATTTGGATAGAACAGAGACATAGCCAAAGAGGCGCTAACAGGGTTTCTTATTTTGTTATCGCCTGAATCTGGGCTGGATGATGTATTCATGCATGTACTTGCCTCACTGAATTAATAAAAGGGAGCTTCTCCTCATGTTTTATAAATCTCATTTCTGTATTTGAGCTGATGAATTGATTGAAGTACTGAGAAGCATTTTTATTTAAAGGGGAAATGCGTTGGTTGGATAGGGCCCAGCCAACCCAGCTCGTTTACCCCATTTCCTGTTTCCTGTAATTTGTGTTTATATTGTCAAGTGTGATTTAATTTCAAGAAAATGCATTCCTATTTGAGTGAAAGCGGATCTGTTGTGTGAAGTAGATGATATTTCCTTTTCTACAGTGTTGTTTGGTTGTTTTTTCTCGCCTGGTCCAAGCAGGAGAAATGAACCCACACCAGTGCACATTGGTGTCATGTAGCAAGCCTTCTTAGTCTACTTCCCGCAATCTTCTTTCTTTCAGTAAATGCTTACGATAGGATAAATGTATATGGATTGTTTCTTTATTCCTACACTCGGTCAAGATCATAAACATTCACTTTTTATGTGTGCAATTTGATTTAACAGTATAATCGCACTTCCAATAATTAAGTACTCATTTTAAGAATTAAATGCTAAGTGTAAGAAGCTCTAATCCAGTGCAAGAACTAGTTTCTTGCCACGGGATCTAAGTACTTTGAACTTGGAAAAGTTCAAGCCCTTGCAGGAAGTAAAAAGCCTTTTGTAAAGACACCATTTATACCTTCTGCATAAATCTCTATTCATGCACTAGTGCAAGAGACTGCGATAGTACATGACAGATTAGTGCAAGAAGGAAATCTCTAAAGGAGCAGGTTTAAGGGCCCATCTGATGAGACAACCAAGTGTCTCTGCTAAAGAAAAATACACACTCAGTAGTTAAACAATAATTAGCTAGAGTGATTTCCCTTTATCTTTAGTTCCCTCTTACAAATGCATTCTTCCTTGTTCTAGTCTTAGATTATTTTGATGGTTCAAGTTGCCTTTTCTCTTTTTAGTTTGATTCAGCAATCTTTCCTTTAAAGAAAGTAGGGATTTATATTAGAAAGATTCATATCATCTCTGGCATTTCCTGTGCTTCGTCTCTAAGTTTAAGGATCCCCCGGGTTGACAAATTAAATGTTGAGGATTTTGCTTAAGTGTAATTCCTGCACCCAACAAACCCTTTTTTGGCATAAATGATATTTTGATCCTAGGATAGGCTTGCAACTTGACTCCCATGCTTTTTTCCCATTTTTATGCCTTGGACAAAAGCTAGAAAGAGATTGGAGACCTCTTGGAAAACATCTTTTCATCACTGCAGTTTGAGATTTTTTTTTATGGTGAATGCCTTATTTCCTTTTGTTGCCTTCTTCTTCTCTCTTGTGGCCTAGATGACTCCCTAATGGCCTTGGAGTTCTCTGCTTTGATTAGGTCTCTCTTAAGCTCTCCAATCTTAAGGTTTACCATAATTTGTTCATTTCTTCCTTCTTGTAGCAACATTCTGTCTTCTTGTAGTAGTTAGTCTTCCTCTTTCAGGGCCTTCTAATTGTATGGGAGTGATGAGAAATGATGAAGAGGGATTGGATCATGATGCTAGGGCTCAAAGGGAGTAGTGTAGGTTTGTGAAAATGGAGAGCATTCTCTGTTTGTTTTTTTTTCAAGAATGAAATCAGATGGATGAATGATGAATAGATAGTGAATATGAAGTGGATGGAGGTCTTGGAGTGCTGTGGTGACTTGGCCTTTGCAAAAAAAAATTCTTTTAACTGTTGTCATTGTTCCTTGAAATCATCACCATTCATACTTTGGCTTTTCAGCATTGCATGAGTGAAGGAGTGAGCTGCAATTAACTAGTTGAAGGCGACTGAGACTGTTGACCCATCCTTAGATTATAAAACCTCATCTCTCGTGAACTGACAACAAATTTCTAGCTATGATATGCTCAAGAGAAGAGGTAAATAATATTTCATACCTATGCCTACCTCATGGCCTTCCTGGAGATGCCATTTGTTGGAGAGTGAAATCCTTGCTTGTATTTGCTGCATGTGCTTTTTTCTCTTTTTTTATTTTTCTAATGTTGTTCCTTAACGTTTAAGTACTGGATGGTGATGCTGATGAATCCTGATTGTGCTGGTGGGTTCCCTCCTATTAAATCCCCCTGTCAAGTTTTTCTTATGGATGTGGAGGGTTGTATATGTCTCCTTATCAAATTTAATGGATGACGAAATTTAGATGGAAATTCTATGTATACAATTCCCCTAGACTGCAAGCTCTTTCACACAATAGAAGGCTTTTCTATATTCTTTTCACTTGGAAAATTCTGGGAAAGTTCAGCTCCTACCTCCTTATCACTCTCTGATGAAGCTAACCTCTGTTTCTCCCTTTTAAAACTACGCACTTCCAATCCTATAGGTGTTGTGCTATATCTTGTAGGACCTCTTCTAGGATCCTGTAGGTTTTCACGGAATCCTGTAGTTTTTCAGGAGAACCTTTTATAACCGATTTGTTTTGTCCATATCTCCCAAACGGTAGAATGGATTGACCTAAAACTTTTTGAGAATGTTTCCATCATCATTCTGCACCTCACCATAAAAAAAATTTGTTAATGGATGCATGGATCTCGAGAAAATCTAAAAATGGATGAAGGTGATGGAGGCCAATTTATTAGAAACCGTGCACTTGAATTTTCTGCAATTTCTTTGGAATCTTACCATCATCCACATGCATCTCCCCATGAAACATATTTTTAAATGGATACACGGATATTGAGAAAATGAAAAAATGGTTGTAGGTGATGGAGGCTGATTTCTCGAAAACTGTGCATTGAAATTTGCTAAAATTGCTTGAGAATGTTACCATCATCCATATGCATCTCCCCCTGAAATATATTAGAAAATGGATGCATCTTTTTCAAGTTATGGCAAAAAAAAATTTCTGTTCTATGTAGTTTTGTATCCTTTAGTAAAACAGATCCTTCCTGTAGTTTTTTAGGACAACAAGAAAACTGAATGGGAAAGGCTTTAGAATGATGGGTGGATGGTGGAAATAGATGAGGGTGATGGATTGGCATGGCCTTGGTCTTGTTGGAGCATTTGAGCAAAGGAGGAGAAAGTCAAAATTTGACTTCTTTTGACTAGGCTTGACCAATTTTTTAATTTTTGGTACCAACTTGTTTTTATTGCTTGCAGATGTTGGAGAGTACATGCATTCATCAGAGAGACACATGGAGGAAAGATTTATTATTTTTTCTCTTAGTTTTTTTTTTTGTGTACTAGCTGCCTCAATGAGATTTTCAGCTATTAGGTCTGCCTAGGCACCTCAAAGGAGGTTTTCACCTAGGATCTTTTCTTTTTTCCTTTCTTCCAACCGATTGACCACCTCATGGAGGTTTTCAATCAATGAGCTAGTCTCAGGCACCTCAAAGGAGGTTTTCACCTAAGATTTTTATTTTTTCCTCTTATTTTTCAATTTTTTTTCTACCCTACTCTACTTGAAAAATAAAATCACTTTCAAGTATAAAAATACTTCCAATGGAGCCATGTGCACATCAAGATGACAGAAAAACTTATGTGAAGGCTTGAAATGTATGCTTTGACATGTACCTAGATTTCTGATACCAATTGATTTTACTTTGAAAGGATTAAGCATAGTTGAAGAAGAGAGTGATGCTCCATCTTGTTGATTTTCTGGAACCAAACCTCAATATAACTTTGATGTCCTTGGTTTTCTTACTTTTCTAGATCATTGTTCATATATTCTTCTACCATGACCTTCAAATCTTCCTCTTTTTTTTATTGTTCTCTTGAATACATAGAGGATTTGATGGTAACCCTCTTCATTTCTTTTGTTTTTGCAAAAAGTAAAAAGAAATGAATCAAGTAGGGAAGAAAAAAATGGATATTTTGACACCTCCCTGGCAATGGTGTCAAAAAGTTAGGATCCTTGGTATTGCAACAAGAATGCTGCAACTCCCAAGGCTACCAGCTTTAATTATCAACTCAAGGTTCATACAAACTTAAGAGGTATCGACACTATATGTGCAACAAAAAATGTGTCATTCCTTTGTTTTCCTGATGTAATGGAATGTATGTGCTAAAGTCAAATCCTAAACTAATTGCAGAAAATGAAATGTTTCGAGTGGAACCTTAACCTATTGCAAGGAAGAAAGTACAAGGAAAAAAACCTATTCTAATTGCATAAAGATCGTGAAATAAATGTAAAAGAAACCTAGCTTAACCCAATCTATCACATCGACAATGGAGATGCCTTGTAAGTTCATGTGTTAATGAGAAAGCATTTTCCTTAATTGAAAACACACTGGAGTGGTGTGTAGGTTAAAGCATCTTCTGACAACCATCACTTGATTTCAGGATCTCGAAGAAGCAGAGAATGGCGAGGGTTTGCGCGAGGAAATCTGTGGCCGAGCTCAATGAGAGTGCAGGCACGCTCCAAACGGGAAGCCGGGGACTAAGCAAACGCAGTCATGGACAGGGGGAAATCCTCAAGTTTTATGCATGTCAGTTTCCAGACCAGCATTTCTTAAACGCAGATCATGACATGCAGGGTTTCAGGCGAGCGTTTTCGAGGACTGATTGGGCCCTTTTCCCTTTGATCCGAGAGTTGATGCATAGACCCAGTTTAAGTTTCACCCTTTCAGACTTTCGTTTGCCGGATCGACCCCTATACTGGTCGGATCTGGGGACCCTTATTGGAAGGGATCGGGATACTGAAATAACAGTTAATACAAATGAACAGGACTGGCATACCACAGCGATCGTTGCCGCTGGCCCGCAGATGGATCTCCGGTTCCTAAACAGCGCCATCAACCTGACGGTGTTTCAGAAGGGGCTGCAGGATAGGTTTGGGATACGAGCAGTGCTAAAGTGGGGATCAGGGAACATTCCCACGGATCCCTTTTCAAGAACAAAGGATCTGCGTAAGGCAAGTGAGATCCAAAGCTACACTCAGGAAACAAATTTTTTCAGCAGATCGGATAAGGTTTTGGAAGGCTCAGATCTGACAAGAATAGAGCCATCCCAGACTGACAGACCCGGTGGGAAAATCTTTGTAAAGACTCCAAAAGGGAACACAATAGTGATATGGTATTTTGACAATGAGAGGGTTTCAGACTTGCAGAACAAAATTTCTGAACAGTCGGGCTACTCGGCTAAGGAACAACACCTTTTATATGAGGGCAGATCGTTACAGGAATGCAGAACCATGCAAGAATACAACATCAAGGCAGGCTCTACAATCATTCTCAATATGAGGTTACGAGTGGGAGCTGAAAGCACTAGAACTAGCTTGCAAAGAAGAGGGCCTTTTAAGGAAGCAATGAAGGGTAAGGGGAAAGATTCTACAGTTGTCACTGAACCCCCAGGGCAGTATATTGTATATCAAATGCCGGAGAGCCCCTATATCTCCATCGATATACTAGAGGTAAATATCATATTCTCAGATTTACAAAAAAATGCAGTTATTTGTGGATTGAATGGTTTCTGGCCTAGAACTGATGCATTGTACCAATGGATCCACACGGTTTGGACAAAAAATTTCCAAATCTACCTATACCCTAAGGGGTTATTCATAGTATGTTTTCACACAGAAGAAGAAAAGGAAATAGTTCTCAATCAAGGGCCATGGTTCTGGGGCAGTGCTGGACTTTTTATTACTCCATGTTTTCCCGAGTTTGATGCCAACACCATGGTGGCATCAAGGATGCCAGTATGGGTTAGGTTGCACAACCTTCCTTTACATTTCTAGCACTCAAAGGTTTTAACAGCTATTGGAAATACCCTGGGGAGAATGCTAAAGATAGACGGAGAGAGACATATAAAAGGAATTTTTACCTTTTCTAGAATATGTGTCGAGGTAGATCTCAGCCGAGGACTACCTGAAAGCATAATCCTGAACTTCAATAATACACAGTGGAAACAACCTTTGGACTATGAGAATACAGCTTTCAGATGTCGGGGATGTCAACAAACAGGTCATTTGTACAATGCATGTCCAAGCCACAACAAGAGCAAGCCACAACAAAGGAAGCCGAAAGGATGGCAGAACATAGATGCTGCTTTAAAGAAGGGAGATACAGCAAAGAAGGAAGAGCAAAATACAGCAAAGGATAAAGATCAGGAAAATAAGGAAAAAGAGATTAATGAAGAAAAGGAAGAAGATCTCCAGCTGGAAATAAGTGGTAATAAACGAAGTCACAGTCCTGAAGGATCAGATTCAGATAAGGAACAACAAATGAACACACTGGAAAACCAGCTCGCCATTATTGCCTCCATGCACAACACTGATGGTTGGCGAAAAGTGGAGAAAAAGAAGGGCAGGAAGACTTAGGTCAGCTGGTTTTTGTGGACTGCTCTTCGGATAACTGGAGAGCCTCTTTCTTTTTTATGCTTGTAGGCAGGTTTGTATCCTGCGGGCTGTATGATCCATTTTTCATACAGTCAAATTGAATGCTTAACGCAGATACTTGTAACTTTTTATTTTTATTAATAAAAAGTTTGAAAAAAAAAACCAATTTATCATATGTGATGATTTAAAATAACTGTACATGAAATCTGATCTAGAGAGTAGTAACTGTTGTGTGCATGTGTAAATATAAAAGAACTCTTTTTTAAAATCTTTTTGCTTTATGAATGCAAATGCTAATCTTTCTTTAATCATTGGTAGGGGAGATAAGTGTGGAGCAAGAGGGTTAAAATGGTCTTGATGACATGGAGGTCAATTACAGGCCTAATCCCAGCTTCAATGATGATTTTTCTCCATTTGGGCTCAAAACATGCTTTCCTATAGGATGCTATAGTGATTTCCTATAGGATGCTACAGTGATTTCCTACAAGATCCCCTGATTTACTACAGGATGTTACAGATTTAATATACGAAATTATAATTCATCAAATGACAAAGAAAATCAAATCCAAATTGAATGGGACAAATTTTTTTATTAACTAGGATGACTTAGGTCCCCATTCCAAGTGGAACCACTCAGAAAGACCTCTGTTAACCCATGCTAAAAAATAGAAAAACATTACTAGTCGAAAATCTAGAAATTTGAGAACTAGTGAACTAGTAAATCTAAAAAATTCCTAACCTAATCAAGTGAAAATGCAATGGGGTAGTTTTTTTCATGAACTAGAATATCTTTCTGATCTAATGCAAGTGGAACCAACTCAACTGAAGCTCGTTAGAATTCTCTAAAAATAGCATAAATTTATTGTTATTTGCCACAAAGGAGGTCCAAAAATCTATATTTGGTAATAAGAAGACTAATCCAAGAAGATCAATGATTATTATGAACTTCCAAATCTTTTAAAATGATGAAATAATGATTTTTATCCTGCAAAAGAACTTACATCAACCATTTAACTCAATCCTACAACACGAAATCATTAATACTAAATGCAGAAGTAGAAATAAATAAAAACAAGAGATGCATGTGAATAAGAAGTGAAAAGAAGGAAAGAAAATGATAAAAAAGGGCTCTCACACTCCTGGGATGGCCAAGCCCAACGAATATCAAAGACCTATGGAGAATAACAAGATTTATAAGCTGAGGATGACACCAATCTTCATTATTTTCATCAATACAATTACATCCCTGCAAGAAAATACAATGGAGCTACAAAATTACGAGTTCTCTCCACAAGAACATTAATGAAAATCTATGCCTCGAGGAAAATTCGACTGGTACTTAATAAAAAATGATTAGTAATAATTCCCCATGAAAGGAGGAAGCTTTCCCCACCAAAATCCCTTGATTAGTGGTTTTAGAGTCAGTATTTGCATACTGCCACAAGTGATCAAATATACTCTTATAAAGTGGTCTGAGGGTGTCAAAGTCAAATTTTTTTCATTTCAGTGAGTCTTCAAATAAAAAATTGGTCACGGGGTCTAAGGTATAGGATTTGTTTTCACTCCTTCCAAATTCTTTCAAGTATTGGCTCACGTCACCATTCGGTTGAGTGTACCATCATTCAAAGATTTGTCATCATTGCTTCAGGATCCAAAGGTTCATTTTACACCTTGTTTGTGCTTCAATTGTGCTTAGGTAAGGCTCATTCCCTCCCCTAGGGTTTTGAAGGTAATTTTTCTTGGATGGTAAAATGATCAACAAAACTTCTATCATGATGCTCATACACCTTCCCCTATCTTGAATATACCTTCTTAAACACTTACCATCACTGATATCACTCAAGTTCATCATTCTCCACCAAACCCTCGCCTATTGCTACAATTTGACACTTTTCTAGGTTAGGCCTATGTTTTTCCCTTTTGGACCCCTTCCCCTCACCTAATGTTTGAAATTCCACTTTCCCTTGCTTCCTAACATTCCTCCATACTTCCCAAAATTTTCTCAAGAAATTAGAAGCCCCTCATCCCCTTCATTTCCGTCCATTTCTACAAATCCCTTGTTGCACACATTGGGATAGGTTTTATTCAAATGATGTTTTTGAGCAAGAAAATATGAGTTTAACAAAAGTTAGAGAGGTTTTTGTCCATCATAGACACAATATGAAAAAACTACTTCATTTTTTACACAGGTCTTATGGTTTGGGAGAAATGTCCAAAACATTATTTGCCTCAGGACAGTTGCTGAACTTCTGGAGTGACAACAGGAAAATCAAGATTTATCCTATTTGGAGTGACCAAATGACTTTCTTGATGAGTCAAATTCTAACTAGACATAGAAATATTTCCAATGAGCTATCATGAACTCAATTTGGAGTTGAGGAATACCTTCAATGGTTGACTGCAACATCACTCTGCATTTTGGTAGCCTCATTCTACACATTTTGACCAGTCTTGAGAGATTGCATTTTTGACAGGGCAAATGAACTCCAATTTAACAAATTCAAGATGTTCTGGAAACTAGACTCAACATGATTTCGAACGAGATATCCCATGAATAATTTGGACACCGTGATGGGAGTCAAAAGTTGTCTTGAAGTGGAGCTACACACTCGCTTCAGGTGTTGTGCGTTTACTAGGCACTGCGCGTTTGGCCAGTTTTCCCCATATTCATTCTTCAACATTCCTAATACCTTCTCAGCCTTAAACAAGTAAGTATCCTCTTCAAAACATCATTTTCCCTCCTCAAAGTTATTTCCTCAATGTTTGAAGAGTGAAATCAAGATTGGTGTTAGTCTCACATGCAAAATCCTAGTCTTTCTCCTAGCCATGATTTTTGCAAGAAAGCTTCCCATTTCCCATAAGATACCTAATAAATACTATATATCCCCTTTCAAAGACCTCTATCCCAACATCCATCAGACTCCCATCTACCTTTCCCTTTTCTTTTTTCCTTCCCAAACACTTGCATTCACCTACCATTTACTTAGGGTTTCATAAAAAAGACACCATGGTTGATGAAGAATATAGGCCACACAATGAAGAAGAGGGATCAGAAAGAGAGGGAAAAATAGAGCAAATAAGGCCACATAAAGGAGGGAAAATTCACAGGCTTGAGCCCATAGATCTCAAAGAGTTCCTTGCTTCTGCTATGACAATGACATCCTTCAAATGGTTAGGGTGTTTTAAGTTTTGTGAACAGGTCCAAGCAGTCCAGTACCACCCTGAGTTGACCAGGCTTTTCATAACTAAAATTCAAGATAACCAAGTCACTCTTGTAGGCATAACCTTCACATTGTCTACTTCCATCATATTAGCTACCATCGAGATTCCAGAAGTTGGGGAAAAATGGTTCAAGTAGGGTGAAATAGAAGCGCATTTTTATGAATCATACATCAAACCTAGGTACAGAAGTGAAAGAAAAGGCTATTTCCCTTTCTCATACCTCCTTGATAGATATGCACCTATGATGAAGATTATAATGAAGTATTTTTCATGTGAGGGTAGGTTCTATAAGGTCTATTCTTACCACATCCAGTTACCTATGCATTTCTCTAGGGTTAAGATGCTCAATATACCCTACTATCTTTTTAGGAGTGTGGAGAAGATGGCTTACATTGCCTAAAGAAGAGAATACAAAGATCAAATGAAAAGCTTATTTCACCATTCCCTCATAAATATCATAGTTCTTTATCACCTTAAAGAACTTAACATTGCATGGATTACATTTATAGCTAATCCGATTTTCACTCAAGTTTCCACTAAAGACATTCCATCATCATCTCATCCACCATCTCCCCCATTATTACCATTCAATGGACCTATTCTTTCATCTTACAAGAAAGAGGAGAGTGACAAAGAAAAAGTGATTAGGGTCAAAGCAGCAAGCCCGAAAGGGCTAATTTAGGTACTATGGTATACACTTATCAGAGAAGAAATCGGCAAGTGTTTCCCCCACAGATTGTGGGAGGGGCCTTGCTCTCTTCATCAGCAAAGAAGGTACAGAAAGGAGAGGGAAAAATGGTTGAAACAAAAATGAAAAAATAGGAAAAAGACCCCCATGAAGCTGAGCAAGATTCTGACTTAGTGGACTTAGATGAGGAATATAGAGAGGAAAACACCAAAATGATCCTCAAAGAGCAAGAAGTATTGATAGGTGATTTGTAGGTGAATCTACAAAGAGAAAAATACATCATATCTTACTATGAACAGGAAAATAGGAAAATGGAGACCAAGCATGAGCTTATGGAAGCTTAGCTCGTCAAAAGTAAAAGGGAAGCTGAAAAGATTAAATTCCAACTTGAGGAAGCCTATGGTGACTATGGTGAGCCCATGGAGGAAAACATTCCCAGGAGGAGGCCTAAGGCGAGCTTTGGAGGTTGAAAGAGAAAAAGAAGCTCAACTTGCCAACCAACTCACCTTAAATGAACAATTTGGAATAATGATGAATGAGAACCTGGAATATTGGCTTGAGAGGGCTAACAATCATCTTGAGCACATAATAGAGATACATAGGATCAAAGAAGAATGGAAAAATACTATGCCATGAGAAACAAAATTGATAGAGCCAAGCTCAAAAGGGCTCATGGAAAAATTAAGGCCTTAACTCATTTAAAGGAGAAGGAAAAGCTTGACCTATTGGTGGAGGCTTCTCTCCATGCTTAGTTACCTTCAAGATTAGCTATGTAAACCATTTTTGAAGACCCCGAACTCAGTTTTTGCTCTTGGCATTTCCTGTTTTCTCCAGGAAATTTTTGTATCAGTGTTTTGGTCAAACGCATAGCGCCTAGGGTGTTGCACACTTTTTTGGGGCGTCTTTTGGAGGAATGGACACCACCATTGGATTCAAAAGACTATTTACATTCAAGAAAACCATGTTTCCATATTTCAAAGTCAAAATTACTAGGTGGAAAAGGCAAAAAACCACCTAAAAATCATGTCTTTGCCCATTTTCTGAGTGAAGCACTGCGTGTTTGAGCAGTCTTGGGAGATTACAGTTTTGAAGGGGTAAATCTGTCTCAATTTGGGAACTAGTGGAATTTTTGGAAACTAGACAGGATAATATTTCCAATGAGCTATCCTAAGCTAGATTTGACCACTAGGGAAGAAGTCAAAACTCACCTTGAAAATGGCATTGCGCACTTCCTTCAGGCACTGCGCACTTGAGAGGTAGCATAATTTTTCACTGTTTGTTTCAGAAAATACTTTTCACCAGTGGGATTTTGATTTTTCATTGATGTGATTCATGATGATGATGTAATTAAAGTGTATTTTTGTTACCTAGGATAGATACATCAGATGAATGGCCTAAGTGGCATGTAATGAATCAGTTTGCTTCATATTAGGAATGGTTCAGTTTGACCACCCTAGTCTTTAGCTGTCAATTCAGTCTTTTGTGCAACTGTTCTTCCTCTCATGGATTCGACCCCATAGGCTACGATTAGTTGTTTTGAGGCCTATATCATGTATTTTCTTAGTCATTTTGTTGGTTGGACTCAGCTAGATGCTTAGACCTTGATTGTACACCTCTTGTAAGTAGTTTGGCACGAGTTAATAAGAATCGCAACTATTTTTATGGGATCCATGTGGTATGAATTTTAGTACTATTTCTCCTTATGTAACCATATGTTAATGTGTTTTGTATGCTTCTTTAATCATTTCATTGCTTCTAGTTGAATGTTTTCAAGTTTGATAGGTGGAATTCAATGTATCAGTGCTCTGCCTTGGGAAACCATTCATCATTTCATGTTTTATGCAGTCTAGGAAGGATCCATGGTTTTCGCATGACCTTCTTAGCTTCTCACCAGTCTAAAACATCTCATCCAGTCAAGCCCTTAAGTGCTAAATCCTATTCCTACCTTGCCCCATTGAACACCCTACAATTTTGACCTAATTCCCTAAACCTAAACTATCCAGCTCCTCCTGATCTGGCAAAACCCCTTAAAAATCCAATCAAAACTTTCATGCTGCTATACCTAGCCTAAAATACTTGACCTAATCCAGTCATCTTGGCTGAGATCCTTACAAAGAGAGCTCTCTCCCGGCCTAGTAGGGCTAGCTACTTAGCTAAGTGTGGTTTGTGGTTACCCTGGCTTGCCTTTCTTCATCTTGAGGTTCAAACCAGGTGATAACATAGTGGCAACCATACCGAGGATGTAGTTTTATGTTCCTCAGCAAAATTAATCAAGTTTAGATCTGATTGCTGATGGTGGACAAAGATCAGACACTAGAAGGCTGAAATCATTCACCTGGTGGCTCTAAATCAGTTTCAAGATTAGATCCAAGGACTCCACTGGAGGATGAACCTGACGAGGAGAAACATGAAAGGACAATATGGAAAGGTCAGGTATTCAAGTTGGAATTTCATCCAAGACATTATGTTCTTTGTTATAAATTATTTCTTCTCTTTTCCCAAGAATGTCAAGAAGGCTTTACAAAGTATATTGTATTCGAGAAAAGATTGTAGACCTCCATTTGATTCTTTCCCTTTGAAGATTGTGAATATAAAATATTCGCATGACTTTGATCTTGATCAAGACCCTTTTTTTGAATCTCATGATGACCATCTTCAAATTGATGAGCCTCAAGAGACCAAGACCGATTCTACACCTTTTGTACATATTCCTATACCTTGTAAAATTCCAGATATATACAAGCCTCTGAGTTTACCTCCTATATCCCATTCTTTCCCTAAAAATCATTACCTATATCTACCAATATTTGATGGTGAATGTGACAACATCACTATTGAGAGACATGTACTGAATTTTGAGTCTTTTCTTGAACTTTTTGAAGTTGATGAATAGGATGTCAATATTAGGATTTTTTCTCTTTCATTGTAAGGCAAAGTCAAGAGTTGGTTCAAAACCCTTCCTGATGCGAGCATCTCAGATTTCTAGCAGTTCATCAAAGTTTTCCTTGACATGTGTGTGGTCAGAAAGAACCCTTTCTTGATTCTAGAAGAGTATAACCAGCTAAAGAGACAGCCAGGGGAGATAGTACAACAATTTTCTACCATATTTAACCAATTTTATTGTTCGATGCCTATTAATATAAGACCTCCTCCTGATTCACCTCTCTTACACTACCCAGAAGGTTTTGATCTAGAAATGAAGTTTCAGCTAAGAGAAAGGAACCTTGCAACACTTGAAGAGATGCAAAACAGTGCAGTATATGTAGAGGCTAATCTACTGATCAGAAGGGCAAAGTTGAAGGAAGAAGAGAGGAAGAACATAGATCCAGAGGAATCAACATATTTAGAGGTATAACTCAACATTTTGGTAAGTGCAGTGGAAGAGATGATGCAAAAGATCACCACAAGGAATGAGTATGATGTTCAAGACCATGGCTCGCTAATTGAATAAAAACAAGTGGCTGATCCAAAACATTTTATTTCTTATCCCAGTTTTCATAGATCTAATAATGATTGTTTTATAAATCATCTTGGAGAAGAGAGATCTGTTGATTTGACGTGTATGCTTGATGATGTGTTTTATGATGATAATTTGCCTAAGTTTGATCAGTATGATGATGGTTATGTTCTCAAAAAAGAAGCTAGACTTGTAGATAAATTAGCAGCTAGTTTGTGGAAGGAGGAAGTTCACTTCCAGCAGCTCAAATATAGTGATCAATATTGCATATCAGCTATGGAAGTGAGGGGGAAAGTGCAGAAAACTTTGAAGTAAGTGAAGGATATTTGCCTTTTTGTTTTAATTCATTTCAGATGATCAGAGACAACTTTCATGTAATCATAAATCATGTGTCGATAAGTTTTGATCTTTACCATCTAGGGGGCAATGAAATCCTTGTTCAAGACTTCTCATATCTAGATTTGCAACCCCTGAATACCATTGAATGTCAAGTTGCAAATGAAGACTTGGAAGCTGGAAAATATGATCAAATGCTGCAAGATGACTCTGTACCATTATGTTTTGAATCATTTCAGTTTTTGAAGGAAATTCTGCATATCATATCTTCAAATGAGAAGCCTGTAGAAAATCATGCAATCTCATTGGAACCAATAGAAAATGGGTTGCAACAGTCTTTTAAATTTTTTTATGATCCAATAGCTGATGTGTTGGATGATGTCTCCAATTAAAGTCCTTCTCCATTAGCTAACTTTGGGCTTGAAAAAGGTATTGATACAACCTTGATTCGGCAACTGGTTTATTTGTCATTTTCAGTAGGAGTCTCGTCACATAGCTCAGATGAAATTTTGCATTCATGGTATGAGGAGAAGCAAGATAATCCATTGGATGAGCTAAGTTCTGGTGCACATGAATTTCAAGATCCTCATGCAGTATTTTTGGAGTCAGATAGAAAATCCATATTATTCAATCTGGGAAAGTTGGATCTATTTACAAGTTTTCATGGGAGTTGCATTTCAGTAGTTCTCTCTTCTTTCTCATAAAAAGCACTTGCGAAGAATTCAAACAGTAGCCATAATTCTTACTTGGTTGCACTGGTTGTTTCATTTCACTTGATCAGGTGATGAATGGATCAACTAGAGTAGGTTTCATTGGATAAGCTCCATTTCGAGCGCCTTTTCCAGTTTTTCAGTTGTGTTTTAGTACTGAGTTAGTTTTTAGTTGAGTAAAAGTCAGTTTGTGTCTTTGAGTCATCAGTATTCCGTCATGTATTTCAGAATGAGTTTCTTTGACTCCATGCCCAATGGATAAGGCTACTTACTCTACAGTGTTCTTAGAACCTCCAAGGAGCTACCGTCCCCAATGGAGCCAATGTTAGAGTCATTATTTTCATATTTCCACGAGTGATCAAATATGGTCTTATAAAGTGGTCTTAGGGTGTCAAAGTCAATCTTTTTTCATTTCAGTGAGTCTTCAAATAAAAATTTGGTCACTGGGTATTAGGTCTAGGATTTGTTTTCACTCCTTCCAAAGTATTTCAAGTATTGGTTCATGTCACCATTTGGCTGAGTGTACCATCATTCAAATATTTGTCATCATTATTTGAGGATCCAAAGGTTCATTTTACACCTTGTTTGTGCTTCAGTTTTGCTTAGATAAGGCTCATTTCCTTCTCCTAGGGTTTTGAAGGTAATTTTTCTTGGATGGTCAAATCATCAACAAAACATGTATCGTGATGCTCATACACCTTCCCATATCCTAAATATACCTTCTTAAACACTTCCCATCACTGATATCCTTCAAATTCATCACTTTCCCACAAACCCTAACCTATTGCTACAATTTGACACTTTTCTAGGTTAGGCTTGTGTTTTTCCCTTCAAGACCCCTTCCCCTCACTCAATCTTTGAAATTCCACTTTCCCCTACTTCCTAACATTCCTCCCTACTTCTGAAAATTTTCTCAAGAAATTATAAGCCCTTCATCCCCTTCATTTCCCTTCATTTCTTCAAATCCCTTGCTCCACACATTGGGATAGGTTTTATTCAAATGATGTTTCTGAGCAAGAAAAGATTATTTTGACAAAAGTGAGAGAGGTTTTTTTCCATCATCGACACAAGAAGAAAAAAATCCTTTAGGTTTTACACAGGTCTCATGGTTTGGGAGAAATGTCCAAAACATTAATTGCCTCAGGAGAGTTGCTGCAATTTTGGAGTGACAATGGGAAAATCAAGATTTATCCTAGCTGGACTGACCAAATGAATTTCTTGATGAGTCATATGATACCTAGACACAAAAATATTTCCAATGAGCTAGCATGAGCTCAATTTGGAGTTGAGGAAGACCTTCAAAGGTTGACTGCAACATCACTTTGCATTTTGCCAGCCTCATTATGCACATTTTGAGCAGTCTTTGGAGATTGAGATTTTGATAGGGAAAATGAACTCTAAAGTGAAAAATTCAGGATGTCCTAAAAATTAGACTCAACAGGCATTCCAACGAGCTATCCCACGCCTAATTTGGACACAGGGAAGGCAGTAAAAGGTTGTCTTGAAGTGGCGCTATGCACTCGCTTCATGCATTGCACTTTTACCCAGTGCTGTGCACTCCCTTTAGGTGCTGCACACTCCCTTCAAGTGTTGTGCACTTGCTCTAGGCATTGCGTGTTGGGCCAATTTTTCTCATATATGTTCTTTGGCATTCCTAATACCTTCTAAGCCTTAAAAAAGTAAGTATCCTCTTCAAAACATCATTTTCCCTCTCCTCAAAGTTATTTCCTCAATGTTTGAAGAGTGAAATCATGATTGGTGTTAGTCTCACATGCCAAACCCTAGTTTTTCTCCCAGCCCTGATTTTTGCAAGAAAGCTTCCGATTTCCCATAAGATACCTAATCAATACCCTATATCCCCTTTCAAAGACCTCTATTCCTACACCCATTAGACTCCCATCTGCCTTTCCCTTTTCTTTTTTCCTTCCCAAACACTTGCATTCCCCGACCATTTACTTAGGGTTTCATAACAAAGACACCATGGCTGATGAAGAATATAGGCCACATAGTGAAGAAGAGGGATTAGATAGAAAGGGAAACATAGAGCAAAGAAGGCCACATAAAGGAGGGAAAATTCACAGGTTTGAGCCCACAAATCTCAAAGAGCTCCTAACTTCTCCTATGACATTGACATCCTTCAAATGGTTAGGGTGTTTTGAGTTTTATGAGCAAGTCCAAGCAGTGTAGTAACGCCTTGAGTTGACTAGGCTTTTCATAACTAAAATTCAAGATAACCAAGTCACTCTTGTAGGCATAACCTTCACATTTTGTGCTGCCATCATATCAATTTCCACTAGGATTCCATAAGTTGGGGAAAAATGGTTCAAGTAGGGTGAAATAGAAGAACACTTTTATGAACCATACATCAAACCTAGGTACAGAAGTGAAAGAAAAGGCTATTTCCCTTTCCCATACCTCCTTGACAGATATGCACCTATCATGAATATTATAATGAAGTAATTTTCATGTGAGGGTAGGCTCTCTAGTGTCTATTCTTACCACATCTGGTTACCTATGCATTTCATTAGGGTTAAAATACTCAATATACCCTACTATATTTTTAAGAGTGTGGAGAAGATGGCTTACATTGCCCAAACAAGAGAATACAAAGATCCAATGAATTATTTCACCATTCCTTGATAAATATCATAGTTCTTTATCACATTAAAGAACTTAACATTTGCATGGAGTACAGTTATAGCTAATCCCATTTTCACTCAAGTTTCCACTCAAGACATTCCATCATCATCTCATCCACCATCACCCCCATTATCAACATTCCATGGACCTATTCTTTCATCTAGCAGGAAAGAGGAAAGTGACAAATAAAAAAGTGATCAAGGTCAAAGAAGCAAGCTTGGAAGGGCTAATTTAGGTGCTATGGTGCACACTTATCAGAGAGGAAATAAGCAAGTGTTTTCCCCACAGATTCTGCGAGGGGAATTTCACTCTTCATAAAAAAGCAGGTACAGAAAGGAAAGGAAAAAAATAGTTGAAACAGAAATACAAAAACAGGAAAAGGACCCCCATGAAATTGAGCAAGATTTTGACTTAGTGGACTTAGATGAGGAAGACGAAGAGGAAAACACCAAAATGATCCTAAAATAGAAATAAGCATTGGTGGGTGAGTTGCAGGTGAATCTACAAAGAGAAAAATACATCATATCTTTTTATGAACAGGAAAATAGCCAAATGGAGACCAAGCATGAGCTTATGGAAGTTCAGCTCATCAAAGTTAAAAGAGAAGTTGAAAATATTAAAGTCCAACTTTAGGAAGCCTATGATGACTATGGTGAGCCCATGGAGGAAAAAATGCACAGGAGGAGGCCTAGGACTAGAGGCCTAAAGCGAGCTTTGGAGCTTGAAAGAGAAAAATAAGCTCAACTTGCCAACCAACTCACCTTAAATGAACAATTTGGCATGATGATGAATGAGAACCAGGAATATTGGCTTGAGAGGGCTAACAATCATCTTGAGGACCTGTTAGCTAAAGCTAATAGAGATACAGAGGTTCAAAGAAGAATGGCCAAATACTATGCCATGAGAAACAAAATTGCTAGAGCCAAGCTCAAAAGGGCTCATGCAAAAATTGAGGCCTTAACTCATCAAAAGGAGAATGACAAGCTTGACCCATTGGTGGAGGCTTCTCTCCATGCTTAGTCACCTTCAGCATCAGCTATGTCAACCATTTCTAAAGACCCTGAACTCAGGCTTTTCTTTTGGCATTTCCTGTTTTTTCCAGGCAATTTTTGTATGAGTCTTTTGGTCAAACGTGTAGCACCTAGGGTGTTGTGCACTTTTTTGGGGAATCTTTTGGAGGAATGGCCACCACCATTGGATTCACAAGACCACTTACATTCAAGGAAATCATGTTTCGAGATTTGAAAGTCAAAATTACTAGGTGGAAAAGGCAAAAGACCACCTAAAAAGCATGTCTCTGCCCATTTTCTGAGCGAGACGGTGTGCGTTTGAGTAGTCTTGGGAGATTACAGTTTTGGAGGGTGTTGTGGCCAACAACAACCCCCCTTCTTATTTAATGTTATTCCTAATACCAAATAAGTGGGGACCCTTAGTTAAAATTTTAAAAAATCAATTAGCGCTTATATTTCCTTTTTCAATAAAACTTACCATCATAAACTTAGGAAGACCCCCTTGAAAAATCTAAAAATCTAAGTTCTATGATAAGGTAAGACAAAATATTTCCTTAGGAAATATTGCATCGCAAAAGGATAACAAGATACCTCCTTACAAGCTGAATTCTAACATTGTGAGATCGTGATATGCGATAATATCGCATCGCATACATCAAAGACAACTTACATTGAAACACCTTAAATTGCCGATATGCGATGACGCATATTGAAAATCGCATTTTGCAGAAAACAGATTAATGAAGATTGTCATATATTACATTCCTGCGATATTGCGATTTCATGATAGAGCAGCAATGCGATAATGAGATATAGTGAGCTATCAACTTTGCGATGTTGTGATTCTGCGATATTGCGATTTCACGATAGAGCGGCAATGCAATATAGTGAGCTATCAACTTTGTGATGTTGTGATTCTGCGATGTTGCGATCTGCGATATTGCAAAGAAAATCGCAAAATCGATTCATCGCTGATCTTTCGGTCTCATGGTTCAAAAAGAATTTTCCATAAACTGACACCTGGTTATGTGTGTTAATGCTCATCAATGAGTTAGTTTCCAGTTATTAATGGAATATGGTTTCGTGCTTATCAAAAAAATAATTTCACGTAAGGTGGTATATTTTATACATCTTTGGCATTTAAAACTTTCCCATCACCATTCCTTATCATTATTTTCACTTCACTTGTGAATTGCAAGAACAGAGAACAGAGAACGGTACAAAGCAATACGCAGGATATTGTGGCAAGGAAAAGCAAAGCTCCAAGCTCTGAAGAGAAATAAATGGCGCCCTTGTATACGGACACCGCTTGTAACAGAGATGCTGGTATTGCTATGTGGGAAGGCATGTATAATCTACTTGAGGAGGAGAATCCCAGAGTAATCGAAGTTACTGCTACTGCATGCTCACATAGTTCTTCTGAGGCATCCATCACAGAGCTAGCTTGTTCATTCTTACACCAGATAGCAGCAAGGCCAAAAATTCTCCCATACACAGACATGGTTAAATGGATACTGGACAGTGTTGATATCAAAAATAGATAGTTTAAAACTCAGGGTCAAGGACTCATTGGTTCATTTGTTGCACAGGATCTGAAGCTCATGTATCATTTACCAGAGCCATAGGCAACTTATAACAAGTATTTTATGGAGAAATTTGCAGAAGAAAGTCAAGACCGGGCAGAAACCACTAAAGACTGGTCGAGGAGGGACGAACCGCTGAAGAAAGATAAACATGGTATGTATAGTACTGGTTCTCTCACCTCCCCGTATTGCTTTACTGCTGCCATTCTCTGTAGAATGTTTGGAATGCCAAACATTAACAAATTTTCACCTGAATGGCTACCATTACTGGATACCGCCACGAATGCCACTATTGTAGATTGGGCTAAAATATTGTCTGATAACCTAGTCATGGCCATTGTAAATTACCGGTCTAAAAGAACTATTTCTCAGAGAATTTATCCCCCTTTTTACCTATCTGCGTATGTGATGGATGCGATATGTTATGTTTCTAAGTTTCCTGTGATGGGTTGGAAATGGACAACTCAAGACCCCTCACCAATTCATATCTATCATAAATAATTGTGGGACTCTGATCCAGGTGGATGTTGGTGGCCACCCACCTATCCCATTTGGACCCCCACAATTGTCTCTTTCAGTCTTTTCAGTTTCATAAATGGCAGCACAGTTTACTATTTTTAGCAGTTTTTCGGGTCCTGAACTTCCAGAGCCGTTTTGAGGCCCTAAACGACGTTTTTTTGGGAATCTGGGGCAACATGGGTCCATGGACCGATGTTGCCTCCCAAAGTGGTAGTACTCGGATAGATCTTTCTAACGAGCTATCGTACGCGTCAAACGGAGATCGTATGCCAAAGCTACGACCCCGGGAAATTGATGTACCAATTTACCCAAACGGGGCCCACAATTTGGCGTTTCATCTTCTAGGGTTAGATTTCGGAATGTTAAGGGTTTTCCATTATTTCTCAACAATAAATAGGCCTTCGAGCCTCATTGTGACACAATTCGGAACAGTTCAGAGGCATGTAGCTGCCACATCTCTTCTCAGAGATAAGCTACCATCGCCCTAGCTGGTTTCTTTCCATTTGTAAGCATATTTCAGTATTTTCTATTAATGAAATGAAGTATTATTTCTGCTGCATCTCTCTATTTATGGTTATCGCATCTCTGTATTTATGGTTATCTCTGTAATCTATTGCGTTCCTGTTTAAATCCGGATCAGTGGTATCAGAGCGGTCTGCTTTTTCTCTGTTTTCTTTGCATGTCCTGTTATAGCTCCAAATCTCACTCTTATGGTTTGTGATGCTGCACTCATGGCCTAGGGCAACCCCTCCTTCCAGACCTGGTCCAAAAATTTAAAAAACAGTGTTTTATTCCCTATACGCGACATTGCCCTGAGTTAAACGCGTGTACACGTGGGTCTGTTATACCCAACCCGCGTGTATCTATTAAAACACTTAAAAAATAATAAATTCCTCTTTTTCGAGCGGAGATCGCGGGTTTTACCTGCTGGATCACCTGTTATTGCCCGTGGCCCAACTGTTCCCAACTAACTCCTAACTAAAAAACTACTTTGGAGAGGGTATAAAAAGACATCAAAGGGAAGGCCAAGGGGAGAGAGAAGAGAGCAAGATTATTATGCTGAGATTTTTCCCTTAGACCAGGTCTGAAGTCCTTGGTGCTTTCTGCACTCCCCCATTTTGCATAGGAAACCCTTGTTTCCATGTGTCTTGGTGATCATTCATCCTTGATATCATCATTTGAGTAGGACTTGGAAGGAGCTCTTGTTGGAGGCTTGAGGCTGGAACGAATCCGGGAGGAAGCTTTGCTTGGAGCCTGCCTTCATATGTCCCTGGGGTACCTTTGCATATCGAAAGATGCCCTTTGGTCTTAAAAACGCTGGAGCCACGTTTCAGCGGGCCATGTCCTACGCTTTCCACGACATCAAACATGTCATCGAAGCATACTTAGATGATCTCGCTGCTCGTTCTCGAAAGAGAACAGATCACCCTAGTCATCTTCGATTGGTCTTTGAGCGATGTCGTTTCTATAAAATCCAGTTGAATCCCAATAAGTGCGTTTCCGTGGTTACATCCGGTAGGTTGTTAGGGTTTATAGTGTCCAATGAAGGGATTCGGGTTGATCCCTTCAAGGTTGAGGCAATAGTTCAGTTGCCTCCCCCGTCCTCAATCCGTCAACTTCAAAGTCTTCAAGGGAAGGCCAATTTCTTGAGACGGTTTATAGCAAACTACGCCGAGATCACTAAAGGGTTCATGCGTTTGCTACAGAAAGGAGTTCCATTTGTATGGGATGACTTTGCGCAGCGGTCATTTGATGCTTTGAAAAAGGCATTAGTCTCTGCCCCGCTTTTGATTCCACCGGATTATGGTAGAGACTTCCTTTTATACCTCGCTGCAGCAGAATCTACCATTGGTATGGTTCTAGTTCAGGAAGACGATGCTCTTGTCGAGCACGTAATTTATTATTTGAGCCGAGGCTTAATAGGCCCTGAACTTCGCTATTCTCCGGTTGAGAAGTTGGCCTTGGCAGCTGTCCATGCTGTCTAGAGGCTCCGTCATTATATTTTGCTACGCAAAACTTTTGTCCTAGCGGCGGTCAATCCATTCCAATTTGTGCTCAGTAGGCGAGTGATTGGGGGAAAATATAATAGATGGATAGTTATTTTACAAGAATTCGACCTCGAGTTCTTGTCCGCCAAGTCTAAGAAATCTATGGTTTTTGCGGAGCTAATTTCTGAGCTTCCTTGTGGAGAAGATATTGTTTATGAGGAAAATTTACCCGACGAGCATATATTCCTCATCTCTTCACAAGACCCTTGGTATGGAGATATCATTGTTTATCTCCAGACTTCGAAGTTTCCCTCTGCTTTCTCCAAGGATGAGCGTCGTAAGTTACGTCACCTGGCTAAAAACTATGTTATCATTGGTGACACATTATACCGTCGAGCGGTTGATTCAATTCTTCGACGTTGTTTAACCTTAGAGGAAGCGGAGTCTGTTCTTAATGATTGCCACCGAGGAGCTTGTGGTGGTCATCTATCCGGGCTTGCTACAGCCCAGCGCATCTTACGTGCCAGCTACTTTTGGCCTTCACTCTTTAAGGACTATGTGGAAGCGGTCAAACGCTGTCACCCGTGTCAAATTTTTACTTGCAAGATGCGCGCGCATCCAGCTCCCCTTTTTCCCATTGTCACCGTCGGTCCCTTCACTAAGTGGGGTATTGATTTTACGACTTGTAATCCGCCTTCAACGGCGAATCACAAGTACATTATCGTGGCCGTAGACTACTTCACGAAGTGGGCGGAGGCCATGCCTACTTATAAGAATGACAGTGACACGACAACTTTGTTTCTTTTCAATCAAGTTATCTCAAGTTTCGGTATCCCAAGAGAGATTGTCACCGACCATGGCAGTCATTTCCAAAATCAGCTAATGTCCGAATTGGCTTTTAAATTAGGTTTCCGTCAGGAGCATTCGTCCCCTTACTATCCTCAGGCCAATGGACAGGTCGAGGTGGTCAATAAAACTCTTAAGACGATACTCCAACGGACAATCGATAAGAATCGGTCCAATTGGCACATTATGTTGTATCCGGCTCTTTGGGCATACCGAACCTCCATCAAAACGGCTACTGGTTTTACTCCTTTTCAGTTAGTTTACGGGATGGAATCTATCTTTCTGGTCGAATGTGAAATTCCATCTCTGAAATTGGCTGTAGAGCTTCTTCCTGAGACTTCGAGTCTCGAGGAGCGCCTAGTTCACCTGGAACATCTCGATGAGCAGCGTCGAGATGCCGCCACAATGAATGAAGCCCATAAGAAAAGGGTCAAAACTCAGTATAATAAGTCTGTTCGTCCTCGTGTCTTTGCTGAAGGTGACCTTGTCTTGGTCTATGACCAAGATAAGGACGCCTTTGGGGCAGGCAAATTCAAGCCCATATGGTACGGTCCTTTCATTATCAAACGAGTCTTAGAAAAAGGATCGTATGAGTTAATTGATTTCGAAGGAAACAAGCTGGCGGAGCCCCGAAATGGGCTCTATTTAAAGAAGTATTTTGCTTAGTTTTACCAGGCAATGGCTTCTTTGTATTTTATGTGTATTTGTACATATATTATCGAGCGTTTTCTGATATCAGCACTTTTTGGTCTGCCTTGGCAGGTGCTGATGGATGATTTGATTTATTTTGGATTCGCCGATGGTGCTAGTCGGCACACTCGGAATCTTGATTCCGCAGCTTGGGTACTTTATTACCCAACTGGTCAGTTGATGATATCGAGAGGTGTGTGTATCAGTCCTGCTTCAAATAATATGGCCGAGTATATAGCTGTTATCAATTTATTATCCGAGGAAATCTCTTATGGGATCGACTCGTTAGTAGTATACCTTGATTCTCAATTGATAGTGTCTCAGTTAAATAACATTTATCGGGTTAGAGATCCATTATTATATCGCCAATATTTAAGGGTGAGGTTGTTGCAAAGATCATTTATTTACATTAATTATTTGCACATTCCAAGATCTCTAAATTGGTTAGCTGATTCTATCGCTAATCAAGCATTAGACTGGCATATAGATCATTCATCATCATAGAATCATGCATCAAAGAGTCAAACTGTATATATATATATATATATATATATATATATATATATATATATATATATATATATATATATATATATATCGCAAAGCGTCTCGAGTGTACATATGTGTGTCCAAAAATATACAAAATTGGGACTCAAATGCCCATAATCATGTCAGGCATATCTAACGCCTCGGCTCTGGGTGAGCAGCTAAATAAGTAACTATAGCATTGGCCACGCGCCGAAAGACGCGAACCCAGTCACGTGGCATCCCAACCACATGACGCTGCATATCTGGAGGAATGTCCTCCACCTCGGCCATTGGTACTTGGCAGCTCAGTCTCGCCAAGTGTCGCTGGACGTTGTTGAGGGTCCTTTCCGCATCCGCAGCCGTCTCTTCGGCTCCTCGGCCACGCTGTCCATGCCACGGGAATCCATCTGGTCGCACAGGCCCAATGTCTGGAACATGATCATCATATTAGCCATTTGAATCTCATCAAAAAATATTTTTCAACATTTATCATTATATTTGAAAAATCCAAAAAATCATAAAATCATAAAAATAAAAAATCTTACCAATCTCGCCCCATGCTGCATCCGGTGGTAACACTAGATCAGGATCTCCTCGGAAATCCAGTCCAGCATAGGGGTAGTCATCTATGGCGATGATCTGTTGCTCCCACCAAGAAAAAAAGTCATCGTCGAATGCATTCCTAGGCACTTCCCCACCCCCCAGACATTTCATCAAGTCAGCCCACCGGCCCATGCGTGGATCATGTGGACTACTGATGGGAACTGCTAGCCTGGGGCGGAGTGTGGGAACCTTCTCGAAGAAGAAAGTGCATAAAATAGTTCCGTACCCAAAGTTCTTGGTCCGTCCCCTCCTGATAGAAGCAAGTTGTTCTTTCATGTTGGCGAGTAGAGGAGTACACCAGTCAAACACCATGGTGAGACAGTCCACTGCTACGCTCATGTTTACCCGTGATGCCTGATGTAGCGAGGATGATCCGTTCACTCAAGCTATGGTGAACAAGATTATCCGCAGTGACAAACTTTCCACGTCTGGGATAGAGATCTGGCTCCCGACCTTCCGATGACCTGGGCAGTAAATTTGAACATAGTCGTCTACACTGAGGCTATTCCAGGTCCTGCCCCGGGAGTGTACTACCTCTCCCCTTCGGGAAAGGCCCGTGATGAAATATATATCTTCCACTTCTATCCTGAGTGGCATCTGATCAATCACAAAAGCTTCTTCCTCGACATCCCAACAGTCAATGAGTCTCTCGAGCAGACGCACGTTTGCTTTCATATTTGGCAACTTGAAGAATTTTAACAATCCGCATCCCCGCAGGGCGTCTAATGCCTCATCATTGTTCATAACTTCATTATCTACAGCTGAGTGCTCTCTTTCACGCCATGTGATAGTCATCCTGGAAGAAAAAATCATTTTCATCCATTAGTTTTATGTATAAAAAATTTTCGCTGCGCACACGCGGGTTACCCTATACACAGTTGCGTGTAGGGCCATCGTATACGCGAGTTCTATACATCCAACCCGCGTGTACGCCGCAGAGCAATTTTTTGCAAAAGTCTAACGGTGAAAGATTAATTAAACTTCCTAAAAACTATCACAATCAATTGCAAGACAAGTTTAGTGCTTACCTGGAAGTTTTCGGCAAGTTTGAACGGTTGAGTAAATCACGGGGAAGTTTGCTCCTTTTGCTCCACAATTTTTTCTCTCCAAGTCAAACAGTGAAAATGGTAAGTCCAAAATTTCTTTTTATAAGTTTTGAAAATGCAAAATTTTTTCAAAATTTTATTTTGTTTGGTTTCATGTCACTTTTAACTTGGGAGCTTGGAATGTCGAGATTGGGTTGTTTTTTAGGACATTTTGGATATTTTTCGATGGTTCGAGACAGTTCCATGATTGCTGACCCGTCATGGCAGGCATCGTGTTCTCACTGGCATATAGGTTAGGGACACCATTCTTCCGTTGCATTATGCATACTAGCCTCCATTTGACTGATACATCTGCCGTAGGGTCGACCCCATCATGTTATGGTTCGTAAGCCATTTTCACTCGCCGATTCTTTAAATCATGACATGATGGTAGAGCCATCCTTTTACATGGGCATCCTAGTTAGCACCTCACTGACATTTGTTGCCCATGCTGCTTCGTTTTGAGTAGGCTCGGGAGTCCTCTGTAGTCCCGCCATGACTTATGCCTTGAAGACTCATTTCTCTGTGCTTCTTCGTTTCGTTCTAGCCTTATATCCTAGAGGCTCCTATGTGTGTTGAGTTGTACTTCTGCATTGCATGTTGACCATTTGCACCTTTTGGCCTATAGCCGGCTTCACTTGGACTCGTGTTTAAGCCTACTTTTGACCATGACGTCTGCAAAATCAACCTTGCATACCCTTGACTTCTGCAGCTTGACATACCCAGATCCGTGGAAGGAACCTACCTCTGAGTGTCACTGACCAGTTTTTCACCTCCCTGCATTGAGCATAGGAACATTCCTTTCCCAGGAACTAGATCATCTGTTTCACCGACACTCATTCTTTCCACTGTACCATAATATTCTTTTATTCTTTTTCCGGCTTATCAGAAAAAGACAAAAAAAATTAAATATTCCAAAAAGAGCGGGAACAGGGACATTATTTCCATTTATTGTTGGCAGCTAGAGTTAGTCGTGTCGCCCTTGAACAAAGCACTCAAAACAAAGTCTCCTCTGCATGGGTGGAATTTAGTTTGACTTAGGTACGCCATAACCTTGTTATTGAGTCAGTTCTCCCCCGATTGGTTATCTCTTCCAATCATATGGAGGGTTCGTTCGTGCCTCCTTCATGACGAACTTATACAGATTCATCACATGCTGCCACATAGTCACATTGAGTCGTGCTTTTTTTCAAGGGAAGTTAGCCTGAGTCGGCCTTTCTGCGGTGTCTCTTGACTCATTTTTCAGTCGGCCATCCCTGGTTGTCAGTGTCATGTCTATCATCACATCAGTTATATTGGTCCTTTACTCGTGCCGGTTTGAGAAGGTCCCCATTGACTTCTTGCTGGCGGGTCTTGTCCTTATCGACGACGACACATTGCTCTGAGGACAGGCCTAGAGCCGCACCCTGGCCCTATTTTCATTATTGATAGGTTACCTTGTGCTCAGCATCGATCAGTATCATGGGTCTTTGACTGAGTGGTTTCCCTTGTGTTCGACATCAGCATACATTATCACACATTGGGATTCGTGCAGTACCTTGGTTTCCATTTGACCCTATTGGTGGATACCTCGCCTCTGTGTCGGCTTTCATTATTGGTTGGTTCAGAGGGTTTCTACCGTGCACTAGCCACATCTTGTGTACGCCGGAAACATACTTCGGTTGGGTTACTACATCTTTTTCGTCCGATTCCTTCCACATTATTGGCCTACGGGTTACACTCGCGCTAGATTGATGAAGGATGCCTTAATGCCTTCCTTCTAGCGGATCTTTCCCTATCGACTCCGACTCATTGCTCTGGGGCAAAGATCTAGAGTCCATTTGGCAGTACCTTGGGGTTTGCAGTCATTAGTGGCAGATTCCTCGCTATCGACAGTGGGAAACCATCATTGTCTCCTGATTGATAGATTCTTACAGGTGTTTGACTTCAGCTCATCTATTCACACTTGTTAGATTGTACTGGGTACCTTGACGCTCATTATCATTATCGGTGAGTAGTCTCACGTTTGTTAACGGTATACATCAATGACCGGTAATCAAACGATTTATCACATGGTCGACTTCATGATGTAGAAATGATGTAGAAATGTACCACGGCGGTCGGTGAAGACCTCAGGTTGTATCAGCATTCATTGGTTCACTTGATAGTTGCTCCTGTTGCTGCTAGTTGATACCACTCCACCTTATATGTTGTAGTCAGTCATGGCGACATTCTATATGCTGGCACCTGAGTTTGCAGTGTAGTACCATCCTATTCCATCATGTTTAGTTGGTACCTTATGGGATCAGTCTTTGATTTCAGTGATCCGTTGCATCTTTCAGCATCATTGACAGTCTTATATGTGATATTCAGACATGTACTTTCTCATTATGATCAGATGATCCATTATGTATTTTCCAGTCAGTTATACTTGTATACTTAGTGGATCCGCTTGTACTTGATATGCGGACATGCTTTACTTTTCCTGAGCATGGGTATGCCCACCTCAGACAGTGTTTCTTTCTGATCTCCTTTCGGTGGCTTGGCAGGCTGAATTCTGGTGAAGTCCTCCTTGGTTTTTCGGCAAAGTTCCTTTCCTTGTACTTACTTAATATATTTCGGCCATCATGTTCCCCTTCTGACCTCACACATTAGGGGGCATCTGTTATAGCTCCAAATCTCACTCTTATGGTTTGTGATGCTGCACTCATGGCCTAGGGCAACCCTTCCTTCCAGACCTGGTCAAAAAATTTAAAAAACAGTGTTTTATTCCCTATACGCGACATTGCCCTGAGTTAAACGCGTGTACACGTGGGTCTGTTATACCCAACCCGCGTGTATCTATTAAAACACTTAAAAAATAATAAATTCCTCTTTTTCAGGCGGAGATCGCGGGTTTTACCTGCTGGATCACCTGTTATTGCCCGTGGCCCAACTGTTCCCAACTAACTGCTAACTAAAAAACTACTTTGGAGAGGGTATAAAAAGACATCAAAGGGAAGGCCAAGGGGAGAGAGAAGAGAGCAAGATTATTATGCTGAGATTTTTCCCTTAGACCAGGTCTGAAGTCCTTGGTGCTTTCTGCACTTCCCCCATTTTGCATAGGAAACCCTTGTTTCCATGTGTCTTGGTGATCATTCATCCTTGATATCATCATTTGAGTAGGACTTGGAAGGAGCTCTTGTTGGAGGCTTGAGGCTGGAACGAATCCGGGAGGAAGCTTTGCTTGGAGCCTGCTGAAGGTGTTCAGGTGATATCTTTCCGATATATGTACTTTACTTGCCTTTATATATAAAGAAACACGTCTTTGTTCCCGAAACAATCTGTCTTTATGCTTATGAGATTCTTGTCTTGAATTCTTATGCAAGTGGTTACTTAAAGATTTTTATAACTAACTTTATAGCATAAAGATGGTTTATACATAAATATCTATACATGTACTGTTGTGTTCCTTGATTTGTTTGACTTGCAGATCGAAGGAAGAAGAAGGGAACTCCAAGAAGGGTTTGGACCCTAAAGGCCTTCTCGAACGTAGTACCTTAGGTATGTACCCTAAACATTAGAATTTGCTTAAAAGTAAAAATGATGGTTGTGTGTGTGTTTCTTTGAATAAGCAATTTTCAGTCTGGTAGAGTCTTAGCCCAAAGGACCCTAGGGGTACTTTCCCTTCAACCATGTCCCCAACAAGGTCGGGATATAAGGAGTTAGGGCTTGAACTGGTTGAACCTTTGCAAGACCATCCTCACAAATCCCAATGGCCTCCGTTGGCGGATAAGAAGAAAGACGAGGGGGTAGGAGATCCTATCAAAATCTTGCTCGAAGAAGCGCTCGAGCAGCAAAGGAACGCGATGATGGATAGCTTTGTGCAGATCCTTCAGCGGCTACCTAGAGGCAACGCATTGGCTTCCAACAGCGACTCTGGGAACGCCACGCCATTTAAGGTACAAGTTAATTTTGAAATCCCCATCTTCGAGGGTCAAATAGACGCAGATGCCGTAGACAAATGGTTAAATCTGCTAGATGGGTATTTTTCTGTTCATGAATTTTCAAGTCAGGAAAATATTGTTTTCGCTCTTCTCAAAGCAGCCCCCCACGTCAAGGACTGGTGGGAAACCTACTGCGAGCAGAAGGATGAAAGTACAGGCTCACTATTTTCAGCTGCACCCACTTGGAATGACTTCTAGGATGCCATCAAGGAGCAGTACTACCCTGTCGGAAGCTATGAGGACAAATACATCAAATGGACCACACTACGGTAGGGACGAGACCAAGATGTGCTAGAGTTCACAAACATTTTTCATACCCTTCGCACACAATTGGGTATCAAGGATTCAGAGAAACATTTGATACTCAAATACCGCGGCTGCCTACATAGATACATCCAAGAAGAGATGGTGTTCTTGAACATCCCCTCACTCGGCACAGCATACCGATATGCTGTCAAAATCGAGCAAAAGTTCAAACAGAAAAAGCGAGACTTTGGATCTGCAAATCCGAAGCCCAAAGGACAAAGCCAAGGCGGGGTGACCCAAGACAACCCGTCGAAGCTGCAAGAAAAGAACAACACCACGAAGCCGAAGAAGGACACAGGAAAGTGGTGTGAGTTCCACAAGAGTCCCACTCATAACACAAGTGAGTGTCGCACCAAGCAATCGTTGGTGGCTGAGTTGAAGGCTTCTGAATCAGATGCATGTTCTGACCCTGAGCCAGAACCTGACAAGGGGAATGGCAAAGGGAAGCAGATCATTGATGCAGATCCCAGCGCCACTGTTGCCACTGCCAAGATCCAGAAAGATGAGCCCAAAAATACAGAAGAAGGGGAGCGTCTTTTCCACTCACAGATGTGGGTGAAGGGTTCGCCGCTACAATTCATTGTCGACAGTGGCAGCCAAAAGAACCTTATTTCAGCAGAGGTCGTGAAGCGGTTGGGCCTATCGACTACACCACACCCACAGCCATACAGTATCGGGTGGCTTCATGAAGGACGAGATCTCAAAGTTTGCCAGCAATGCCGCCTTCCCTACAGCATCAAGCCCTTCACAGACGAGGTATTGTGTGATGTTACACCTCTGGATGTTTGTGATGTATTATTAGGCCAGCCATACTTGTGGAGGTGACATGCTGTGTATGAGTCAAGGCCTCGCACTGTCATTATTTCTTTGAATAATTCATTATACAGGATACCGGAGGCAACCCCACCTACCGCCACATCTTTGATCACTACCAAGAAAGGCAACAAGCTCATATCACAGACCAGGAAATTCATCTGTCTGGTTCACTCCCAAAGTAAGGGGAAGATCGTTGCTACATCCATGACCCCTGCAAAGGGTTCCTCTACACAGCAGCAGCAGCAAAGGAATATGGTCATGACAAAACATAGGAACAACTTCTCCTCACCCACAGGGGTACCACACAAGTTTCAGGTGGGCAACAAAGTCTGGTTTCATCGACAGAAAGAACGCCTTACCAGAACCCATCAAAAGCTCAGACCACTCCAACATGGTCCTTACAGCAGTACCAAGGCTATGGGGAACAATGATTTGGAGCACTTCATTCCTCCATTCCTTCGCCTGCACCAAATGTTCAATGTGGACCATCGTCGACCATTCTTCCCACCTTTACTGGACACATCAGAGATTACGATACAAGTTCAGCAGATGGAAGAACTCAACGCAATGGGGACCATTGCTTCCTAAGGGGGGAGGAATGATCCAGGTGGATGTTGGTGGCCACCCACCTATCCCATTTGGACCCCCACAATTGTCTCTTTCAGTCTTTTCAGTTTCATAAATGGCAGCACAGTTTACTATTTTTAGCAGTTTTTCGGGTCCTGAACTTCCGGAGCCGTTTTGAGGCCCTAAACGACATTTTTTTGGGAATCTGGGGCAACATGGTCCATGGACCAATGTTGCCTCCCAAAGTGGTAGTACTCGGATAGATCTTTCTAACGAGCTATCGTACGCGTCAAACAGAGATCGTATGCCAAAGCTACGACCCCGGGAAATTGATGTACCAATTTACCCAAACGGGGCCCACAATTTGGCGTTTCATCTTCTAGGGTTAGATTTCGGAATGTTAAGGGTTTTCCATTATTTCTCAACAATAAATAGGCCTTCGAGCCTCATTGTAACACAATTCGGAACAGTTCAGAGGCATGTAGATGCCACATCTCTTCTCAGAGATAAGCTACCATCGCCCTAGCTGGTTTCTTTCCATTTGTAAGCATATTTCAGTATTTTCCATTAATGAAATGAAGTGTTATTTCCGCTGCATCTCTGTATTTATGGTTATCGCATCTCTGTATTTATGGTTATCTCTGTAATCTATTGCGTTCATGTTTAAATCTGGATCAGACTCTAAGTTCACTCCGCACTTCTACCAGATTTGTCATGGAATCATGCTGCCCCTGTACAGAATGTTGTATGATAAAGATTCTCCAAGATGCTCTCCTGAAGCAGAGGTAGACATACTCCGTGTCACGAGATGGTTCGAGGAGGAACTGTTTACTTATGTCAGGGTATTTGGAAGTTTTGCCTCCCCTTACGTCCTACCTTTGTATGTCAGTGATAAACTCATGGCTTGAGAAATTGCTTATCAAACCTGCGGAGAAGGAGGTTTGACTAAAGATTTTAAAGACAAAAAGAAGGCTATCTGGCCATAATTTCCTGTAGCCTGTGGGGCCTTTTCACTATTTGATGTAGGTCATGCATTCACATAAGTAAAAAACGTAACGTGTTTACAGTTATTCAAATTTTCAGGAAGACCGTCCGACCCTCATGATATTGCTAAGAATTTCACCACTGCAGTCAAGATAAAGGTGTTTTCTTGGAGAAGATGATCTGTTCGATGACATATTCCAATAGAAAAGAACACTTGAAGAAATTTGCATGCGGCCCAAATGCGATTCTCTCTAGAAGAATTTCAACAGTTCAAAATATACAGGGAAAGAAGGTTAGCCAGTATTCCTTTGGAAAAACTATGCCTAGAACCCGTAAGGGAACCAACTCCAAGTCTTCGTCTTAGTGGAAGTTCAGGCACAAACGGATCTAAATCTAATTTTGGAAAAGAAACATCTGAACATTCTAAAAGATCCAAAAGTGAACAGGATAAGAGCGAAGGGTCAGTAAAGGATACTACCTAGTCAATGGAACTTCTATAGCAACAGGTTTTTACCTCCCCACAAATAGATCCTCCCCCTCTCATCGTTCAGACACCATCAGTCAGAACCGAACTAGATAGAGATTGGGAAACCTTCAATGACTTGATCAATCTTGAATGACAAACCATAAAGACACCTGTGAGCAATGCACAGGAAACAAAAGAAGTAGTCACAAGAATAATTAGTGATGTCTCAGATATGGAACATATTCCTATTACCCCATCCTCTGAGCTTATGCTCAAAATAGAAGAAATTCCTCCTCTTGATATTTTATAGCCCACAACACAAAGCAGTAGTGAGAAGACAAAGGAAGAAAAGGAAATTGGAAAATGTGCTCTCTCATGACGCAGAAGAATTAGACGTCCTATGGCAAGATCCCACTACTAATCCCACTGAGAATCTCACCAAACTATCTTAGATTGCAGGAGTGTATGCCTCTGTGACTATTGATAAAGCATCTAAGGTACACCAACTGCTAAAACAAAAGGAAGATTAGATACAAGTTTTGCAACAACAGTTGCAACAAGCCAACGCCAATAATGAAGCATAGAAACAGCTTGAAAGATTATAGCAGGACTTCCAACAAATGCAGATAGGCTACCAGAAAAGTTTGGATGAGAAAGAAAAGCAGTTATAGGATTTACAGGAGATGCACAAGGATAATCCTAAACTTACCGAATTCATCATAGAATCCATTTCCTTGAATGAACAATTACTGCAGCAGCAATAAGCATTGGGCCAAAAAATATCGCAATGGAACTATTATTGTGAAATAAGTGATAAAACCACTAATGAAGTTGTAGATTTACGAAGTGATTATGATTTAGTTGATAAAAGAGTTACTGAATATTTGACTTGGCAAGAAACAGATGAGGTAAAAAGATCAGGTGCACCAATGATCAATGAAAATCACAAAGAAATGCTCTTTAACAAATGGGATGAACAAATCAGGGAAGCAGAGCAAGCAGCAGAAGGAGCAGCCACGGCAGCAAACAGTATTATTGATTTTTTTTTTTTTTTTTGAATTGATCGGAGAATCCACAGTGTAAACATTTTTGAACCAACGTTTCGAATCCCAAGTGGGATCCATCATCAGGGTTGAAGAATGATGATAAGAGAAGAGCAAGCAGGGAGAATAAATACTGACGAGGCCAACACTATCTAATGAGGAACAAACAGTCGGCTAGAACCCTAATTTTATATTAATATTATTCATTATTTTTTATTTCATTTTAATTATTATTAATAATTATCATTCAAGTAAATTAATATAATAATAACTTATATATTAATTAATATAATATTAATATTAATATTCATATCATAATAAATAATTATTATATAATAAATAATTAACTATTACTAAATAATAATAATTAAAATTTTTATATAATACCAATTACTAATTAATAACTAAATTAATAAGATCAAAACGTATTATAAATGAATAATATTTACAACTAATCAAATTAATTGATTAATATATTAGTTTAAATTATATTAGAAAATATAAATAATTAATAATTAAAATAGATGAATATAATAATTTATATATTAATTAATAAGATAGGTGATAAATAAATTAATATAGACTTTCTTATAAAATCTTTTATATAATTAAAATAATAATGATCAACTATTTGATTTCAAAATAAATTAAATTAATAAATATTTTTGAACTTATTAATAATTATTAATTAATTAATTATACTAGGTTAATATAATAATTCATATATTTATAAAATAACTAATATATAAATCAGAATTAATATTAATAATCAATTATTTTATAATAAATAATTAATTTCTATTTTTATTTGAATAATGTATAATAATTTTTTAATAATTGATAATTATTATTATTATTATATAATAATAATTAATATATTAATAATTATTATTATTAATTAATAATAAGTTAATAATTCTTATAATAAATAATTAATTTCTATTTTTATTTGAATAATTTATAATAATTATTTAATAATTGATAATTATTATTATTATTATATAATAATAATTAATAATTCTTATAATAAATAATTAATTTCTCTTTTTATTTGAATAATGTATAATAATTATTTAATAATTGATAATAATTATTATTATTATTATATAATAATTAATATATTAATAATAATTATTATTAATTAATAATAAGTTAATAATTCTTATAATAAATAATTAATTTCTATTTTTATTTGAATAATGTATAATAATTATTTAATAATTGATAATTATTATTATTATTATTATTATATAATAAGTTAATAATTCTTATAATAAATAATTAATTTCTATTTTTATTTGATTCTGTAAATGAAAATTTGCATAGAGCAAATTTGATCGCAGAAACCACTCCATGGTATTTACCTAACGTACAACAACTAAAAACAGACTCGAGGTAGAAAGCCCAAGAAATGGTAGAAGCAATCCAAGGGTTAAGCAAGTTGAACTGGGATTACTACTGGGCATACTTGGTAAAGCCACATAGCCAGTGGATGACTCTCAAGTGTATCATCAATTCCGCTAAGAAGATGGTGCCAGCTCTTACCGATTCTATTTTCTCATCTCAGCTAAAATCGGAAGTCAGCCAGCTAACTCTTCTCAAAGAGATGCTGAATGCGTGCGATTTCAAGGAGCAGATACATAAGTAGTTTTAATTTTAGATTCAATTTTAGTTTTAATTTTGTTTTATTTTGCCTGAAATGAGAATGGTCATTTAAACCGCATCCTACATTTTTGTAATAAGTTATTTTTAGATTTAGTTAGTAGCATTTAAACCCTTCTCATGCATTTAGAGAAGGGTCCTGAAATTTGTCAAAAAATTATCCCCAAAACATGCACTTCTGTACCCTCTGAGGAGGTTTTCATGAATGAATGGAATAGGATTTATTGATATTTGCATTTAATATATGCTATTGATGTTGCACTTTTGTACTCTTAGTGGATGTTAGATCAAGGAGAGATAAATCATTATCGCTTGAAGATCATGAGTAGGACTAGTTATAAATGGTACTTCTATCTCTTAGCTATTTCTGCCTTTTTGTTAAAGTGATATTCATGTTCAGTTGTTTATATATTGATGTGTGAATGCCTGAGTTATCATTTGGCACTCTTTTATGGTGATAGCTATTTATTTATGCTTAATGTATGAATAGCTTATTATGCGATATGTTTTTCACAACTATTTCATCTAACTTTTTATACGAAGTGGTTCATCCTTATTGAATTCTTTTCTCATAACAGTTGAATGATCTTTATTACCAGTTGTGATTTGAAATCATTTTAGATCGCATAATGAAAAGATTACACCCTGGGTTAGTGTAGACTTAGATATTTCTGCTTATTAGAATACAATTTCCATATTATTAGATTAGAGTTAGAATAAAAGTATTCCATTTAGAAACTCTTAGAAAGAGAAATATCAATCCTTCACACACATACACATAAATTGGGAAACGGGTCCCATATCCCCATTCAGACCCACTATACCAAATGGAAAAGGAGCTGCTAACCAAGGTCCGGATCGGGTGGTTATCCCCCTTGTTGTAGACCCGATTTTCGGGGCTTCAACAGAGGGGCAAATTAGGATCAATTTGGGAACTAGGGCAATTTTTGGAAACTAGTGAGGATAAGCTTTCCAATGAGCTATCTTGAGCTAGATTTGGACACCAATAAAGAAGTAAAAGCAAACCTTGAAGATGGAATTGTGCACCTCCTTTAGGCGCCGCACGTTTGACACTGGCGCTACACACTTGACAAGTAGCCAAATTTTTCACTGTTTCTTTTAGAAAATTAATTTCACCTGTGGGATTTTGCTTTTTCACTGATGTAATTCATGTTGATGATGTAATTAAAGTGTATTTCTATTACCTAGGGTAGATATATCATATGAATGGCCTAAGTGGCATGTAATGAAGTAGTTTGCTTCATATTAGGAATGGTTCGGTTTGACCACCCTAGTCTTTAGATGTCAGTTCAGTCTTTTGTGAAACTATTCCTCCTCTCATGGATTTGACCCTTGAGGCTTTGAGGCCTATGTCATGTATTTTCTCAGTCTTTTTTTTGGTTGGACTCCGCTGGATGCTCAGACCTTGATTGTACACCTTTTGTAAGCAATTTGCCAGGAGTTAATAACAATTGCAGCTATTTTTATGGGATCCATGTGGTATGAGTTTTAGTACAGTTTCTCCTTCTATAATCATATGTTAATGTCTTTTGTATGCTTCTTTAATCATTTCATTGATTCTATTTGAATGTTTTCAAGTTTGATAGGTGGAATTCATTTTATCATTGCTCTGCCTTGGGAGACCATTCACCATTTCACGTTTTCTGTAGTCTATCCATGGTTTTCACATGCCCATTTTAGCTTCTCACCAGTCTAAAACATCTCATCGCATCAAGCCCTTAAGTGCTAAAGTCTATTCCTACCTTGCCCCATTGAAAACCTTGTAATTCTGACCTAATTCCCTAGACCTAAACTATCCAACTCCTCTTGATTCAGCAAAACCCCTTAAAAATCCAATCAAAACTTTCGTGCTGATATACCTAACCTAAAATCCTTGACCTGATCTAGTCATCTAGGCTAAGATCCTTACGGAGAGAGCCCTCTCCCAGACTAGTAGTGCTAGCTACTTGGCTAACCATGGTTTGTGGTTACCCTGGCTTGCCTTCTTTCAGCCTGAAGTTCAGTGCAAGTGATAACAAGTGGATTTGGTCCCCAATACTAGCAATCTGCATTAAATGGCAGGGTACGCATTCCTAGATTTTTTCAATCATTGGAGTTCCACAATTTGTGCTATAATTCCATAATATCTTGTTGATTTATTATGTATTATTGATCCTCCTATAGTAGGGAACAAGTTCCTAAATTATCCCCTCCTCCAAATCTTCATAATCTGCCCAATATTCTCATAATATTCCAGAAAAGAGAAATAATATTAGGCACAAATATGAAATTATTCATAAACCTTCCTAATGAATATATTAAAGTTTAAAATAAATTATATAGTGTAAAAATAGAGGTTTAATGTGGTGAAGGATGGTGATAGGCCTTAGTTTTATGTTTAATTTAGAAGCGTGGGCCTTAATTTCTATCTAATTCAGAGGCCCATCAACCACTATATTCCGATAGGATGGGATATCTCCCCCCATTCCAGTCCGCTCATGGCCCCAGTCAGGAAGTCTGGCATATGCTATTGTTGCAATCCCTTCACGATCAGGGATTCCTGCAAGGTTGTCAAGATTATTTTGATGAAACCCTAGCCTCACGCTTCACTATCATGCCTATATCTCTCAAAGAGTGAGTAATTGTGTTTTTTTTAATTATTGGTCATTCACAACTTTGCTTATTTATCTTATTTACCAATATGTGAGGATCCAAGAAAGCCTAAAATTTAAATTTCTTGAAATATGATAAAACTAGAGCCATGCCAAAGAGACCGATGAGAGGATTCCAATGCAACTTGAATCATGTCAAATGGATTTTATATACAAAATTTATGGTGTTATTAAGTTCATGAAAAACAACAAAAAGTTGGACAGAGTGACATGTGGCACATCCTATAGCGTCGTGTGGCAGGACCTACAATAGCCTATGGCATTTGTATAGATGATGTGGCAATGACACATGGCATCTTTATGTTGACATGGTAGTAAAGAAAATGGTGACATGGCAATTGAAGATGTGGCACTGAGTTGGAATGACATGGGTACTATTTGGGCTACAAGTGGAATAGAGGAGCATGGCACGTGGCTTAACGAGAATGCACCATCTGGCATTTTAAGAATTGAATAGAAGGTTCAATGGTTTAAAAAAAAAATTGACATTAGGAAGCCACATGAATTGAACCCCAACCTATGTAGAGATAATCCAATGTCCCAACTATTGGGTCATGGGATGGTTTTTTGGCATGTAGTTGGAAAAATGTGTTATTTAAATTTTGTTTTAATGGTTAATTCAAAAAGGGGGGAGGCCATGGGTTTTCCTCTATAACCTCCCACAGAAAAAATTGCTACAATGGAATCAAAATAACAGTTATAATAAGCCCTTACCTATGGAAACATGCACCAATGAAACAATTGTTGTTACAACTAATAATTAGTTGACGTGTTATATTCCATTTGACCCACCAATACTACATAAGTCATTATAACATTGTAATAATATATGCACGTGAGCTGAGGTTGTATATTATATGTTAGGTTTAAAATATGATTAATATTGTTTGGTTGGGGCATAACAAAGTTCTTAATTTATATATATTGTAATGAACTAGATCCAACCTCCATCGAATTGGCCCTAGGGCTCCAGACCACAATGCTTTATATTGGAAAGGAATTGCCACAATGCCATAGGAATTGGGTCGTAAAAGTTTTAGAGTTCCAAGAGATTTTGAGCTCGACTTTAGCCTATGTATTTTGCAAACAAATGTTTTTGGAGATCGAATTTACAACAACCAAAGAGGTTTTTTTAAGTTCAATTTTGAAACCACTTCTTGGTAGTAGAGAGCTTAGTTTGTTGTAGGAATTTGGAGGCATTTTTGTCATTGTAATAAATTTTTGGGAGATTACTAAAGAGGCCGCTCCTTTGGAGGGAAAACCCAAAGATGTGGTCCACACTAGACGAACTCCATTATCATTTAGGTATTTCTCCTATCTTCTTATCTTCTCGATATTTTACATTTCTTTTAATTTTAGCTTCATTAAGTCCTTTGTTCTTGATTTAAGCTAATTATTGGTTTAATTTCAATCCTATACAATTGAACATTTTTATGAACCGGGTCACTTTTAAAAGGCACAAATCATTTCCATAGTTGTAATTTCAAGTTAGAAGACTTTCATATTTCTCATGTCACGGAATAAATATTCAAGAAATAATAAAAATGATAAAAAATGAAAAAAATAAAATAGATAATAATAAACAACTACTTCAATCTCAAAATTTTCATGCATTTATTTATATAATGTTACTATAATTATCTAAGGATGAACGGCCACATGGAAAAGTTTCTTCTCATGTGGGATATTAATTTCTCTTAGTTAATATGTAAATCATCATTTCTTTAGTTTAGGAAATGTGTTATACAATGTGGATTGATTTCATAAAGATATAATCAAGATTTATAGTCATTGTGAAGTTGGTAATCATGATTAATATGTGTAGCATACAAAACATGATGTTGATGTTAGTTAGGAATCCTCAATAAAAAAATGAAACAATTAAGTGGAGCTAATCAAATTTAACAATGTCTTCAAAGGAATGATGGTAAAGGTAATGACACATTTCTTATTAACCAAAAAACGAGGGTTGCCATTTTTTACCCAACCTAGGTAATATGGGTAAGGATGTGTTGTAGTGAGGTGTTATAAGTGAACTACAACTTCATGAGATACTAGGTTCCTTTTGCTCCCATTATGAAGGATGCATGTAATGAGATAGACTTTAAACTTGCAGTTGTGTATAAAGAGCAAGCCACTAGATCTTGTGGAAGAATCCCAATCATGAGTAATAGTGAGAGATTCTAAGTTTTAGGGTTGGAAAGAGACATGACTTTGATATCATGGGAATTAGGTGTAGGAACAAGGATGGATTAAGGGAAGTAATGTGTTTCCTGTTTACCAAAAATTATATGGAAGTAGTTTGGCTTTGTGCCACTAATTAATCAATAACGGCATATTTTTAGGATTTATGGTAGTGACATTAGTGACCAAGGTCAAGGGAGGAAGTAGAAAAAAATGTTGCTAAGGATGGAGAGACATGGAAAGTTTCCTTGAGTAAGGAATAAGTGAGTACATTTGTCACTCTTGCATTCCATATCAAGGGTTTGGATAATCTTTCATTTGACATTTGGATTTCAAATAAAAGCACTTCATGTCTATAAAATATTAACAAACTAGAATTAAACTTAAGGAAAAGTACCTCATAGTCCTTGATCTAGATCTTTATTTAAGATTTAATGAAGAAATCAATATATACATAGATGATCTAATTTGGATCTTATTAAGTTGTATATCCATTTACAAATCAAGTTTTCTAGTAGCTTTAGGATAAATAAAGTGAGAAAGAATTGAGAAAAAAGTGTCCCAAAATTTGATATTCCCAAAGGTGATGTTGCGAGAGTGTTCCATATTATATTTGTATGTCCATTAGGTTTTCCATGTGTCCTCAGAAAAAATATTATCTATGTCTAATTATGTCTTGTCATCTCTTCCAAGCACTTCATGTTGTACTTCAATTCCAAGGGACCAAGATCCTTGCTTGTAATAAATCAAATGGAGCTTAATGATAGTTTATCTATTTGTCATTTAGGAGGTTGTTCCAAATTTCAGACAATGCTAAACTTGTCACATTGGGATATTATTGTTCATTTCTCCCACAAAGATATATTCAAGATTTTGTTTTAGCCATGAGCCGATATGATGATATATCATTGGATTCTTGTGCAATTGAAACTTTACAAACTCATTTTATTATAATTCATGCAATCCTTTGAAGTTATTTGTCAATTTCTTCCTTTTATTAATTTATTATGCCATCTTGCAAAGTCATAGCTAATTTTGGATTGACATTATTTTAAAGATAGAAAAAATGTTGTTGAATATAAGCCTCAGTACATAAAAAATATTTATTTTCATATTCATTTCTTGTGATATTAATGAAAAAAATCTCTCATATAAGAGATTTGGTTTAATATTTATTGGGATCTGTTGTTGAGCACTCACCCATTAAATTCATTTAATACCATAATAAAAATATTCCATATATCAAACAATGAGCATCACCTCTCTAAAAATGAGGAAGGGATCTTGATGAGTTTATTAACATTTCTCTAGGAGGTTAATTCTTCTCCATCATAGGAAAATAGATCAACATGTGTGTGTGTGTTTACACACACACATACACACGTGGATGCATTGATATGCACACTATGCATCTTGTAATATGAAACACATTGTGGATATGATACAACCATTTTAATGCATTATGTTTTATAAAACATTAGTATTGACGTGTGATTAGGATCTTTTATGATGAGCGCGTGATTTATCAAGCTTCAAAATTGAATGCAAAATGCCAAAATTGACAAAAGATATTAAAAATATGATGACATAAATAAAACAATTGAGGGTAACACAAAAGAACACAAATGAGATTGATAATTGAGTTAATCCAGTGTGGGCTACGCCTCTGGGTCTGCTTCCAATGGAGTGGCATCTTTAATTATGATGCAAAATGACTCAAATGATATGAAATCCCAAATATACAAAGTTGGATCTTCACTTATGTAGCTTCTCGAGAGACTAAAATCCATTCATAAAAACTCTCCTCTTGAATTTCTCGGAAAGGGAAAAAATCTCTACAAGGTATCACATAAACGGTGATAATAATGCTACAAAATGACAAAGCTTTAGTCTTTCTATGAATATCAAGTGTATGGTGCATTGGCAATTTTTTTTACGTTATATATATTTTGAATTTCTGCGCCCCAAGGTCAATCCTATGGGGGTTACAACCCAACACATATAAAAATGGTATATTGTTATTAACAAACGAACCATATGTTGAACCACTTTACAACCATACATTATATTTGCCATATCATAGTAACTATTCATGAAGTTTATTCGATATTCATTGGTCCATGTATGTTATGGTTGTTGTAAAACATGGGAATTAACATATCCACCAATCTAAAATTCCAATGGCACATTTTGGATGTGGTTACAGCAACCATATATTGGTGTATAAACCTCCCATGTATGTAGCCAACACATTTAATATAATATAACTAATGACCAACATAATATGATACCCACGTGATCGTTGTCAAATATTGTTATAACCAACATATTTAATATATAATATGTGGCATCTAATTTCGTATCAGATTTCATAGTTTCACAACGTCTAATTTCATAGGATATTTCGCAATTCCGTAACATCTGATTTTTTAGTAGATTTCACAATTTCACAGCACCTGGATAGCCTCTTACCCTATGCCACATGTTAGCGCGACATGCCACCATGTCATTTTCACATCATTATTCATCTTTCTGCCATGTCAGCTACACTATGTCACACTACCATGTTCACTTTGACTTTTTGTTGAATAGTCAAAATTATTCAAACCATGATATCTTCCTCATACAAACTCAGTTTGATGCTATTCAAATTGAATTGGAATCATATCATCCAGCTCTTTGACTTGACACTATTTACATTTAATTTTGGCGAATTTGAATTTTAGGCAATCATGGATCCTCTTAGATTAATCCTCCCTGTTGGGAAGATTTTGGACCATGAAAAGGTAAACTAATCAAAAAATAGATGAGGGTATAAATCCCTCATTTTCCCAATCTCAATCCACTATGCCTTTCTCAGGTTCATTCCCTTAATATCCACTTTAATATCTTCCACATATCCACTAGGTGACGACCTCATCATCCTTCCTAGAATGACATCTTCCTACAACTTATCCAGATATTTAGGAGCAAAATCGTCAATGGAAGGAACTTGAACACTCTCATCTTGATCCATGGTCATTGGTGGCTGATACAATTTCAAATTCTCCACATTCATAGCTAAATAAATATGTATATATGGTGGTATATCTAATCGGAAAAAATCATTTCCAATATTCTCCAAAATAGTATATGGGTAATATTGGATTAGCTTGAGCTTCTTACCTTCTCCTGTTATCCTATCCTTGCTGATGTGTAGATAAAATTGACCACCACCTTAGAAATGATGATCCATCATGTGTTTATCATGCGATGCCTTATACTAAGCTTGGCTCTTCTCTAACTATTCCTCCACTGCTTGATGTACCATCTAGATCTTCTATGAATTTTTCGACCTTACCTTCATCTATTTGTTCATCATAATCAATATCCTTCCCAAAAAAAAATCCAATGGAGAGTTTGGTAGGTATCCAAAACAAACTTGAAATGGAAAAATTTGAGTTGACAAATGTAATGCTTGGTTGTAGGCATTTTTCACATAATGTAGTTGCTCATCCCAAAGACTAGGATGCTTGTTGTAGTATCCTTAGAGAAAATGTACCACAATCCCATCGACAACCTTTTTCTGCTTGTCGGCCTATCAATGAAAAACATTACTCCTTTTCATCTTGGTGTCCATAATTCTCCACAAGCTTGACCAAACCTCTCTTACAAAACAAGAATGCCAATAATATAATAGAAGTGGGAAATCCAAAGTGAACCCAAACATGATGGAAAAATAACTGTGCAGTCTATTCATCTATCACCTGCTTCTTGTAAGGCATCAAAACACACATCTTGTTGAACCAATCCACAACTATTAATAAATAATAATGACCTATTTTGGACATAGGCAAACCTCTTACAAAATCCATAAATATACTTTCCCAGGGATGAGAAGGAACTGGAAGAGGTGTATACAAACCCAGTTTCTTGGTAGTGGCTTTACTAGTGTCACATAACACACATAATTTAACAGATCTAGATATTGTTTCACTCATTTGAGGATAATAAAAAAATATCTACAAATGAGCTACAATCTTCCCTACACCAAAATGATTTGATATACGAGAAGTATGGGATTCTCTAATCACACGCATTGTTTCATCTTCTGGAATAATTATTTAATTAACATGATAGATCAACTTGCCTTGAAAATGGTTATTATATTCCTATGAACCATGAGTCAACCTCTTGTACACATCCTTGAAGTCTGCATCCCTAGCATAATACTTAACATAACTATCAAGAGCTAAAGAATCATTACATAATACTATATATGCATTAAATCGAGGTCTAGATAGTATATAGTCCACTTTGTTACTTACACCCTTCTTATACTTGACAACCAAATGAAACTATTATATAAATTCCATCCACGTGAAATGTCTTGATTGTTGTAGCTTTGTTTGTGTCTACAAATACTATAATGGTTGATGATATGTACATATTGTTGTCTTCTTTCCCATTAAGTAATTCTTTCATTCCTTAACACTTTGTACTAAAGCATGCAACTCTTTATCATAAGTAGGATAATTAAAAAAAGCTTTAGAAAAGGTCTTAGAGTGATAAAAGATTGGCTTATGTTGTCGCACCAAAACCACTCCCATGACATACCCACTTGCATCAGTATCTATATCAAACAACTGCTACAAATCTAACAATGCTAATACTAGTGCGCTACTAATATTTTATTTCAATGTATCGAAGGTTTTCTTTTACTTGCATCCCCACTAAAATATTTGTTTCACATTAGTCAACACATGTAAAGGAGATTCAATATGAAAAATTAGCAATAAATTTCCTCCAATACTAGACTGCTCCTAGGAAACTTCTAACTTCCATTGTTGTTGTAGTCTTGGGCCAATTTACAATTTCTTCAACCTTAGAGGGGTCAATTTTCAATTCACCACCCCCTATTGTTGGGTATGTGTTATATTCTTTCCATGGCTATCTCATGTGCTGGGGGGCGGTAATCCCCATTATACGTTGTGGCGGGCATAGTAGCGGGTTCATGGGGGGGCAGTTTCCCCCCTTATTGGTGGCACGGGGTTTGGGGCAGCACCCCGTGAATTTTTTTTTGGACCCTATATTAGGTGGGCGGACCTACCTACAGTTTTGTGCATGGATTTCACATATACTTTTCGGCATGATGGTTTTCTATCCATGGTATTTTGTAGATCCATTCAAGGAAACTACGGTTATGTTCTAAACGAAGTTTAATGTATTAGGGTTTATGTATGCTTCAGCATGTATATATGTATTGTAACATTGAAAGGAATATAATGAAAAATCAATCTAGTAGTCCCGGTTTTGGGATCCAGGGGAAAATCCCTGTGTATATCTATTTTATGTTTTATGTTCTTGTCATGGTTTATGTTTTGGTTGTTAGAATTCGTATGTAGGTAATTTTTGTTATGGGTTAAAACCTGCATTTGGTATCAGATTTGTTTTGGTTTCAAGGGGATGCCTTTGATGCTAAGGGGTTTTGCTTGGGATTGTGGTAGGCCCTATTCAGTGCGATATCTGTGGGATTGATTCTTGTGGTCAAAGAAGATGGCGAGCAGTGGAAAAATAGAGATGGAGAAATTTAATGGTCAGAGTTTTGAGTTGTGGAAACTCAAGATGGAGGATCTGCTGGTGGATAAAGATTAGTGGATCGTGGTAGATTCGGGTACTAAACCAAAAACAATTTCAGCTAAATACTGGGTGAAGTTGGATTGGAAGTCAAAGAGCACGATACAATTATGCATCTCAGATTCAGTATTGTTGAATGTATTATGGGAAGCTTTGGCGAAGGCTTTGTGGGACAAGTTAGGGACTTTGTACAAATATATGTCTCTGGTGAATAAATTGTTCCTAGAGAAAAAGATGTATAACCTGAGAATGAAAGATGGAGAATTGGTGACATAGCATCTTAAAACCTTTAATACTATGGTAAGCTAGCTATTATATGTTGATATTAAAATTTCATATGAAGATAAGTGCATTAGTTTGTTGTGTTCTCTAACAAATTTGTGGGATAGTCTAGTTGTTGCAATAGGTAGCAATGCAACTGCCTTACAGTTTGATGAAATAATCTCATCCTCGCTGTCGAAGGAAATGAGATGGAAAACTATGGAGGTCCAGAATGGTGATTCCTTGTCTATATGGGGACAGTCCGAGAACAAAAACAAAAATAAGTCCTATAGTGGGATATCTAAATCTAGAGGGAGATCTGAATCTCCAAGAAAAACTGTAAAGGTGTGCTGGAAATACGGAAAGGAAGGGAACTTCAACAGGGACTGTAAATCTAAAGCTCTTGAGAAAGGAAAAGGATCTGATGATGCTCCTTCTGAAAATGAAAAAACCACCTCATATGAAGGTGGGGAAGTGTACTTCGCTTATTCTTCGAGTACACATGTAGAAAATGAGGCATGGTTGATTGACTCAGGAAAATCCTTTCACTTCACTCCCCATATAGAGTGGTTCTATAAGTATGAGAAATATGGTGGTGGTGATGTCTTATTAAGGGATGATAAGAAGCCTAGATTAATTGGTTGTAGAAAATTCAAGTTGAAGTTGCAAGGTGGAAGGATTAGAACACTTCCTATTGTTCTACATATTCTTGCATTAGCCAGAAATATGATTTATGTAAGCAAGTTGGATGATGCAAGTGTAAAATTAGTGTTCGAGAAAGATACCTACAAGATGGTTCGGGGAGCACTGGTATTTATCTAGGGAGTTCGGATTGGAAATCTGTACGAGCTTTAGGGTAGCAGTGTTGTTGATGGGTGCAACAGTTATGTCTTTCCTGAAAATGGAGTAGAAAATCTAGTGGTCTCTGGATAAAAGACCATGCTATGGCATCAAAGGCTTGAACATATTGGAGAGAAGGGCCTCCAAATACTTCATGGTAATGTAATGGTAGAAGGTATGTCTAATTTGTCTCTGAATTTTGATTTTTGCGAAAATTGTTTATATGGAAAGAAGAATCGAGTGAGTTTCCCCTCTGGTGCTAAGAGGGTGAAATAAATATTAGAGTTTCTACAAAATGATGTGTTTGGACCTATGCTGGTTCCATCATTGGGTAAGTCTATGTAATATGTATCATTTATAGATGACTTCTCAAGGAATACATGGATATTATTTCCTTGGGAAGAAATACGAATTCTTTGATAGGTTTAAAGAATTTAAGGTTTTGGTGGAAAACTAGACAGAGAAGAAGATAAAGGTGATGAGGACAAATAATGGTGGAGAGTTTTGGAAGAAGGAATTTGAAGAGTTTTGTAAGAAGTGTGGTATATAATGGAAGAAGACTACTTGATACATACCTCATTAAAATGGAGTTTCACAAAGAATGAACGTGACGTTGATGGAAAAGGAAAGAAGCATGCTCAGTGGTGCCAGGTTAGGACATGAATTATTTGCAGAGGTGGTGGAGACTACATGTTACCTGGTCAACAGATCGCTTTCATCAATGTTGGAGGATAATACTCCAAAAGAGGTATGGACTGGTAAGAAAACTTCTATTTCACATTTGATGGTATTTGGATGTGATGCATATGTAAATGTTCCAAAGGAGAAAATAACAAAATTGGAAAGTAAATTTGAAAGGTGCATCGTTATTGGGTATAAGGATGGTTTAAAAGGTTATAAGATTTGGAACCTAGAAACAATGAAGGTTGTGTACAACCATGACGTGGTGCTTAGAGAGGTGAAAGATGTTATTAAACATGAATTCCTACCAAAGGAACTTGAGAAGATAAAGTTTTAGCTAAATGTGGAAGAATCAGACTCTACAACAGAAGAGAAATTAGAAGACGAAGAGCCACAAACTCTAGCTATGAGAAGATCAGTTCAAGAAAGAAGACAACAAGAAAGGTATAGTCCATCTACTTTCTATTCAAATTTTTCTTTATCTATTACTGATGATGATCCTAGAACTATCAGGGAGGCAGTAGATTTAGAGGATGTAAAACTATGGAAAGAGGTCATGGTTGATGAAATGGCATTGTTGCACAAAAATGAGGCTTGGGATCTCGTGGAGTTGTTGGCTGGAAGGAAACCCATTGGAAGAAAATGGGTTTTTAAGAAGAAGATGAATGTAGAAGGCAAGGTGGAGAAATACAAATATCGGTTGGTAGCAAAAGGTTACTCACACGTGCCAAGAATTGATTTTGGTGATATTTTTTCTCCTATTGCCAAGGTAGCTTCTACTAGATTACTTTTATCTGTTGCCGCTACTTTTGATTTTGAGGTAGAATAGGTGGATGTGAAGACAACATTTCTTCATGGGGATCTCGAAGAAGAGATCTAGAGGAAGAAACCTAAAGGCTTTGTGGTGAAGGGTAAGAAAGAACTAGTATGAAAGTTAAAAAAGTCTCTGTATGGGTAAAAACAATCACCAAGGATGTGGTATTAGAAATTTGATACATTTATGTGTGGACTTGGCTTCACCAGAAGCAAAACAGATCACTATATGTATTTTAAATTAATTGGTTTCCATGTTATTTATCTGGTCTTGTATGTGGATGATATGTTGTTGGTTGAAAATGAAAAATAAATTAACGAGGATTTGAAGACCCATTTGTCCTCCAAATTCGACATGAAATATCTTGGTGCTACAAACTATATTTTGGGCATGGAAATTAAACGAGATCAGACAACAATGAAGCTTTGGTTAAACTAGAGGAAAACATTTGGAAACTCTAACAAACTTGGAACATATCTCCAAAAATATAGCAAGCCAAGATCTGAAATTTGAAACACATATTGCTCGAGATGTCTTCTAAAGTATCTCTAAGTTTCACCATTTGAAACCTCCCAAAAAAAAATAAAAGTGAAAATTCCACAATGACCTGTTTGAAGCAGCAAAATCTTAGGATCATGAAGTCTGATACCAAATGTTATGAACACATATGTTTTAGATTCCCAAGGAAATGGGCTTTCACAAATCTGCGATGTTTTCTTATCACTAAAGAGTGCAGGTATGAAAAGATCCTTGCTGTGCTCATCGCATTATTAGCTAAAGTATTTCTGTATATGTGGGGGTTTATAGTCATATCTTTGATAATCATTTTGGTAGACTAAGTCATCATGGGGTGAAAGAATATTTGGTTCTCAGAAATCCTCTCCAAAACTTGTTGTTCCAACAGTTGATGTGTGTTCCCTACTGCAAAAACTTTTAGATTTTATGTCGAGGCAATACTGTAAAGGTTTAACATGCAGGATAGTAAACCAGTGAAGGTTCCTATTCATTTAGGTGTAAATTATCCTCAGAATAGTGTCCCAAGACATAAGAAGAGGAGGAGGACGGGTCTTGTGTTCCATGAGTAAGTGCAGTCGATAGCCTAATGTATGTAATGGTCTGTACTAGACTAGACATTTCACATGTAGTGGGACTATTTAGTATATTTATGTCAAAACCAAGGAAGAAGCATTGGACAACAGTGAAGTGATTTTTCACGTAATTGTGTGGCACTAGTGATTATGGTTTTTGCTACCAAGTAAGATAAGGATTGGACAGAGTTTTGGACATTCATGGCTTTGTTGACGCAGATTCGGCTAGATATCTGGATCAAAGAAGATCTATAATTGGGTATGTGTTTAACCTATCTGGAGGTGCAGTCAGTTGGGTGAGGAAGAGACATTCTGTAGTGGAACTTTTCACTAGAGACGTAGAATGCATGGCAACCACTCATGCAAGCAAGGAAGTAGTTTGGTTGTAGAGATTGTGTTCAAGTATGGGGTTAGTAAAACGAGCTATAATGATAGATAGTGACATCCAAAGTGCATTTTTCTTGGCAAAGAACCCTGCTTATCATTCAAATACAAAGCACATTGATGTTTAGTATCACTTTGTGAGGGATATGGTTGAGGATAACAAGGTGTTGCTGGTAAAGGTGGACACTTTGAAGAATATTGCAAATTCATTGACAAAGTATGTGAACACTGAGAATTTCTCTTGGTGTAGAGAAACAATGGGTGTTGCGGGGCTGGTCCAATGACTAAGCTTTCTTGTGGCCCCCTGTGGAAGGAAAACAACAAGTGGGAGAATGTTGGGTGTGTGTTATATTCTTTCCACAAATACCCCACGCACAGGGGGGGTGGTAGATCCTCATGTACGTTGCAGTGAGTGAAACGCCCCGAGAAATTTTTTTGGTATCCTATATTAGGTGGGCAGACCTACCTATGGTTTTGTGCATGGATTTTGCACATGGTTTTGGTCATTATGGTTTTCTATCAATGGTATTTTGTAGATCCATTCAAGGGAACTACAATTATTTTCTAATCCAATGTTAATGGATTGGGGTTTACGGATTCTTTGGCATGTATATATATATATTGTAACATTAAAAGGAATATAATGAAAATCAATTTGATAGTTCTGATTTTGGGATACAAGGGAAAATATCTATGTATATCTATTTTATGTTTCATGCTCTCGCCATTGTTTATTTTCTATTGTTTATAATTCGTATGCAAGTAATTTCTGTACAAGGTTAAAACCAACACCGATGACATAACCCAAGTACAATAATGATGTCTTTCCAAATTTAAACTTCAAAAACTTCACATACAACTTTTCCTTTCTCAATGTATCAAATAATTTCTTGAGATGGTTGACATGTTCATCCCAAGTTCTTATAAACACCAGAATATCATCTTGATAGACAATAAAAAATTCATTAATAACTAGATGAAAAGCATCATTCATCACACGCAAAAAATCTATTGGGGCATTGCAAAGCCCAAAAGGAATCACTAACCATTCAAACAAACCTTGCTTTGTTTTGAAAGAAGTTTTCTAAACGTTACATCCTACATTTCGAATATGATGACAACAACTTCACAAGTCTATCTTAGTCAATTAAAATGCATATTTCAACTGATCTAACAAATCATTGATAGAAGGAAGAGGGTATCTATTCTTTATCATGATCTGATTTAACACTTGAAAGTCAACACATATTCTCCACATACCATCCTTCTTTTGTACCATCATAATAAGCGATCCACAAAGAGAGGTACTTGGTCTAATGAATCCCTTCTCAAGAAAATCTCTAACTTGCTTCTTAATCTCTACACTTTCAATCACAGATATCTTGTACATTCCAATATTAGGAATCGGGACACCTCCTTGCAACCAAATTTCATGTTGTGTCTACCCCTTAAGAGGTAATCCTTAAGGTTTGTTGAAAAATCTCATCATAGTTAGAAATGATTTTAACAAATTCATCCTTATGACATGGATCACAACCCTTTAATGCATTAGGTTGACTAGTATCCTTTGCTTTCACAACCATAAATACAAAATTATTTCTAGCATTAATGGGTTGCTTAATTTTCCCTGCACTAACAACTAATAAATTAGTCTTCATGTTGTGCACTCTTAAAATGTACTCATCCCATACTTAGTGAGGTGATATTTGTTCTGTTGCCTACAAAATATAGTTTCCCTTTCATATAAATAAGGGAACCACAAAACAAATATGAATATATCAAGAGGAACCACATATAACTAAATCTCATTGTTAGGTCCCTATAATACTAGTGATTCCCCCATTACTGTTGTCGTTGTATCCCTTATTGTTATTATTGTGCCCCTATTGTCCCCATATTCTTATTATTGTGCCCCACAGAATCCCTCTATTATTATTTTTCTGCCTTTATATTATTATTGTTAGGTTGGCTTGGTTATATTATGACCCCTTAGACTCCTATATATAGAAAGGAGGTTTTTTCATTTGAATCATCCAAGAATTATTCATTTGTGTAATGTAAAGGAGGTTGCCCCCTTTAAGAGGTTTATTTCTAAGGCATTCATCTATGTTTTCTATCTTTTTGTGAGCTAGTTTCATAACATTTGGTATGAGAGCTTTGGATTCTAGGGTTTGCTGCTCCAAACAAGTCACCGTGGCATTTTTTCTATAAATTTTTTCTTGCAATGTTTCAGAATCTAAAAAAAAACAATTTGAGATGAAATTGCGCTAAACCTCCAGTCCAAATTTTCAATTCTTTCTCGCTATATTTACGGAGATATGATCTAAGGAATTTATGGCTTTTGCAAGCTCCATAATTTCATCTAAAACAGGTCATCGTGGAATTTTCACTATGACTATTTCGCTACAAAGTTTCAGAATCTAAACAAAAAACCCATTTGAGAAGAAATCGTTCTGAATCTCGGCTCCAAATTTCAGATCCTGTCTCACTATATTTTCAGAGATATAATCTGAGGAGGTTAGGGTTTTTGCAGACCCCTGAATTACATTCCAAACAGGTCACCTTGGGAAAATCGTCATAAATTTAACTTTGAGCATCAGATTGAATTTTCATAAGAAGTTACAGAAAGAGGATGGAATTTTGTTTTTTTGGGTATCATTTTCAGAAGCTAAGGTTGAAAACATGACCCGCGTCACATCATACAAGTTTTCTCTACTGAACCAGTCTATACTTAGGTCATCGTGGGAGATTTGGCATAACTCTTCATTGGAGAATCCAATCTTAATCAGACTTCGAGGGTTAGAAATACTACTCAGAGGGTTACCACAGGAAGAAATTTCAGACCTAGGAGATCCAAAATTACAGAGATACATCAGATTCAATATCGAGCTCCTATAATGTGAAAAAATGGTGTGTAGCTTTTTTTAAATTTTTGCATATGATTGGTTTGAAAAATTAGTTTGAAGGAATTCAAAGGGCATAGTGAAGCATTATTATCAATAATTGATGCCATGAAGAAAGAAAATGGAAACATCTAGTAAGCAACCTGAAAGCTCTAGACTCATGAAGAAGAGGAAGAAATGCAACATGATATATCAAAATTACGAGACCAAGTGCAACAAATTTCACTGGCACAAAATGTAACAGGAAATAAGATGGATGGTTTAAAGAAAGACGTAGAAGCTAAGATGGATGGTTTAAATAAAGGCATAGAAGCTAATATGAATGACATGGAAGCTAAGATGGACGGTGTGGAAGCTAAGATGGACGGCATGGAAGCTAATATGGATGGTGTGGAAGCTAAGATGGATGATTTAAAGAAAGGCATGGAAGATTTGTAGACAAATTTGAAGACATATTTGACAAAGTTTCTACAAGAAATGCTTACTAATGGTGAAAGGGTAGGAAAGAGAACTCACGATGGGAACAAAAAAAATGTTAATCATGATTTCATAGACTCTAACGTTGGATCAAAGAATGACCATGTTCCAAAGATCGATATGAGGAAGTTTGATGGCAAGAATCCCGGAACATGGGTACCACAGATGGATCAATTTTTTGATCCCCATAATGTGCAAAACACACAAAAGGTACACATTGCAACTTTATATTTGGGACCAAATCAGTTTGTATGGTATCGATGGATTTTCTCTCATAAACAAATTGTCACTTGGGAGATTTTTAGACATGAAATGGTAGCACATTATGAGGATACAAAAAGCAACACTTTTTTTAGCCAATTAATAAATCTTAAACAAAATGGTTCAATGATGGAGCACATTGAGGACTTCTAAAAATTGAATATAAGGGTAAAAGATATTTTAGAGGAGCATAGGATTGATGTGTTTGTAAGTACTTTAAGAGATAACATCCAACATGAGGTTCACCTTTGGGAACCAGATTCATTGAAGAAGGCATTCAGGTTTGCAAGAAAAATGGAAAGCAAAATTATGGCAACAAGGAAGCCTACCACTCACAATCATAAAGATGGAAGTGTTACTACACCTAGCCATCCACAACCTACAAAGTTGACACCACAGCGATTGGAATAAAAAGGAGGAAAAGGAGTTTGTTACAATTGTGATAGCAAATACAGTAAGGGTCATAAGTGTGGAGAGAAGAAATTATTTTACATAGATTGTGAAGAGGAGGAAGAAAAGGAACAAGAAATGTCAAAGTAAGATGATATACACCAGGAACAAACCCTAGAAAAAGAAGAAATGAATCTGACCATCTCTTGTAACGCATTGGTTGGAATTACCACTCCTCAAACTATCAAGATAGAAGGGAATATCAAGAAGAAAAAGGTAATGGTGTTGATTGATTCGGGAAGTACCCATAATTTTATTCATTGTAAGATAGACAAGGAATTGAATTTCTTCCTATATCTAGCACCAGAGTGTCAAGTGATGGTTGCAAGTGGAGGAAACATAAATTGCTCAGGAAAGTGCCATAATATCAACCTATACATGGGATAATATGTATTGAATAGCCCAATGCTTTCCATTCCAATGGGTGGTGTTGATGTTGTACTAGGAGTCCAATGGTTACAATCCTTGGGTACAATAGCTTTTAATTTTCATGAAATTCTCTTCATAAGGAAAAGGAAGTTGAATTAAGGGGTATAGTAGGGAAGCCAGGAAAGATAATCATCTCTAACAGAATGAAAGAGCTTCTAAAGAAAGAACAACGAGGCATAATTTCACAATTATGTTCACTAGAGTTTCCCACATCGAAATCATCCATTTCTCCAGATCTCCAAAAAGTCTTGGGCAATCATTCCAAGGTATTTGAGACTCTGTTGTGTTGTACAACAACCCCCCATTTCATAAAATTTTTATTTTCAAAACTATACTATGAAATGGGCCCCTTTTAGATTAAATTGGTATCAACTTATCATTCCTCAAAAGGTCCGAAAAGAAATAAAACATTATAAACCTTTTGATAAAACACATAATCGGTCTTATAATAAAAAAAAATGAATAATCCTTTATTATTGTGATAAAGCGATCGCAAGATCACATATCGCAATAACAAATAATGCATGACAAAAGACCCATTGGTTTTCCCCGATGCGACAATGCACAAATAACTATCAGATATCGGGAAGGCAAGTGATCGTAACAACAGGCCCCTCTATTTGCTCCGATGCAATATCGCTATCGATGGTCGGGGAATGTAGCATGCATGCATCTAAAAGCCCTCTTTTAAAAACTCCCGATGTGAATTGGCGATATCGCTATCGGCGATCGAGGATTCTGAAAGGACACCAATATAACAAGTTAAGCATCCCCCCCGATCTTCGATTGCGATAAAGCTAGGTGCAACTTTAAAAAAACATTGATAACGCCAGGATATATTATGGTTAATTAGTATTAAAGGCCTTTATCTTCCCGATAGTGATTCACTTACGCCCAACTGCAAAAACATCAAAGCCACGCTTAAATGAATTATTCGGCCAATAAACGATATGATGAGCATTTAAAGGATTGACAGGTTTAAACGACCATTTAATGGAACAGTGAGGCCAAAATATCTTTAGAGATTGTATCTGTGGCCACCTTATGTTAATCCTCCATTATTCATTTCTTAATATACCTCATTCATATTTGGATTGCACCACCTATTCTCTGCATTACGTTCATTTTATCTCATTTGCAGAGCTCCTCCGAAGCAACAAATTCAGGCCAAATGGGGAAGAAGTTTAAGAAATATGGAATAGCTTCAGCTTCTGCAGTAACAGGACAACACATTTCCGATTCGGGACCAAGCAAAAAGGGAGTAATCTTGGACACCGCATGTCTAGGTCTTGGTAAAACTACTTGGTTGAGCATCTATAATCTGATTGAGGTCGAAGAGCCTCAGGTAACAACAGTACAAGCCACAACAGACCTGACCCAGAAGTCTGCTACAACTCTAAAGGATTTGGCCGACTCTTACCTACATCGGATAGCAGCCCGAGAGAAAATTCTTCCATATATAGATGTGGTGAGATGGGCAATTAAGGAAATCCCAATTACAAATAGAACATTTTGCACCATCGACGGGAGAGTGTTCGGCTCGTTTCAACCTGATGATTTGATACAAATATACCATTTTCCCGCACCGGAGAAGAAGTACAACAAAGAATTTCTGGAGAAGTTCATAGATGAAAATGACATTGAATCAACACCTATATGGGATTGGAGACAAACCCAGAGAAACACAAACATGAGTCTTCGGGTAAGTACTCTGTCGATTCCTTGTGTTCTCCTTATTGTTATGCTGGAGTAATGATGTGTAGGATTTGGGGGTTGCATGATTCCTCAAACTACACTATAGAGATGGTACCTTTAATGGAAGCAGCATGCAATAGCGAAATAATGGATTGGGGGAATATATTGTCTGATAAGTTAGCAACAGTTGTTCTTGAATTATGAAACAAATCTCGCGTTACTGAAAGGTTCATTCCTCCATTTTACTTTAGTGCCTACATCTTAGACACTCTTTGTTTTAATTCTGAATTTCCTGTGATGGGGTGGAGATGGACTCCACAGGACCCCATGCCCATTCATATCTACCACCAGAAGTTGTGGAAAGCCCACTATAAACACCACCTATATCAAGTTTGCAATGGATTTATGTTACCCATTCACTATGCAATTTTTGACAAACCTGCTACTAAGATTTCCTCACAAGCAGAGATTGACTTGACAGCCATAGGAAGATGCTTCGGAGAAGAAAAATTCACATATGTAAGAGTTTTTGGCAGTCATGTGAGGCCTCATGTCCTCCCCTTGTATACATCTGACAGACTGTTGGCTCGAGAGATAGCATATCAGCTTACATCCGAAGGAGTTACACATACTCTAAGGAATCAAAAGAAGCAGGTTTGGCCTCCTCTTCCTCTAAGGTGTGGTGTTTACACTCTGCATGACTACAAACATGCAGAGAAAGAAGCTGAAAATATTAATACATTGAATCTCGCCACTCTTCCTAACAGGTGATTTGATCCAAACAAAGTCGCCTATAATGCACTTGAACATGAGAAACTCACTAAATTTGAACATAAAGAAGATGATTTTGATGACCTGTTCTCCTCGACCGAGCCATTATTTCAAGTTCAAACGCTAGCCAGAATGAGATATCACGACGACGGGTTTCTCGAATTTAACAGACTTAGAGAGCAGAGGTTGCGAACTCTACCTCTAGTTTTTTTAGTAATGGCCCCGATGACACAGTCAAGTGAGCCTGAACAGTGACTTACCAATGAACCTCCTGCTACATCAGAAATTGCTGGAGAAATCCAAACAAGAGAGCAGGAGGAACTCCAGAGGAAAGAATAGGAGGAAGTGCAGTGGAAAGAGTAGGAAGAAGGGTAGAGGAAAGAGGAGGAGCAGAGCAGCACGGACGTGAATGTAGACGCCCAGATTGACCCAAAGTTTCTCCAGGAATGGCAGAAATTCGATTCAATCATAAGCAATCTAGAAAGCTCAAACGAAGCCGATACATCCAAAGCGACTGATACACAAGATACAACATAAAAATAGGTTCCAAGAGGAACCAGCGGCCTACCCCCTACTACATACATAGAAATAATTCCCAAAGATCCTTCGGATCAGATCATTTTGCAAGTGGAGGATATACCTCCATTGGATGTCTTTTACAGCCCAAAGCACAGGGCTGTAGTAAAGAGACAACGGAAAAGGAGAAGGATTGATCAACCTTCCCTATTCCCTGAACAAACAGTGACAGCCAACGTGGTTTGGAAGGAGCAGTTTGATCCTGCTGATGACCTAAAAAAATTGTCCCAGTATGCTGGAGCCTATTCGGCGGCCACCATGGAAAATTCATCAGAAGTGAGTAATCTGTTAAGAGAAAAGGACCAGGCAATCGCTTCTCTACAAGCACAGCTATCGGAGGCACGATAGAAAGTAGAACAATTCGAACAGCAATTGTCCACCCAGCAACAAATAAATAATCAATTGAATAAGCAGTTGCATGAAGAGAAACAAAGGATTGATTCAAGTGCAATTCAAAAGCAGAAAGAGTTGTCGGAAGCATTGGAAAAATTGAAAGCAGTGAATGAACAGATGGTGAAGACGAAAGATGAGAAAATTGCTCAATTATCAGGTCAAATAGAGAAGTCCAAGAATCTTCCGCAGCCTACCGAGTTCAGAGAAGAAGAACTACAGATTAATAAGGCATTGGTAACACAAATAAGATTATTATGTCAGAAAATTGCTCAAGTGGAACCCCTGTGTGACATAACAGCACCAATAATCGATAAATCAGTCGATGCTAGAACAGATTTGGAGCAGGCCGATGAGACCTTGACAAATTTTCTTGATTGGCAGGACACTGATGAGGGACAGGCAGCTAATTTGCCAAAAATCTTAGAATCCCATAAAGAGATCCTATTTATGGAATGGCAGTCCCAGTTAATAAAGGCAGAGAGAGAAGTTTCTAGATGCAAATTAACCCCAAGTAATTTGGTTGAATTAACTAATGATACTCTCTATTTATCTAATATGATCTCTCAATGTACACTAGGTAAATTACTATCGGCTAAAACATTGGAGCAGTCATGTTATCAAGAGGTAGAAAAGAATGGGAGATTGATCGCAGGTATTAACAGTTTAACTTAGGACACCTATTGGTTGTTCCTAGTAAAACCAGACAGCCAGAGAGCCACCCTCGAGTGCCTAACATATGCAATCGGGTGTATCATTCCCAATATACAAGATGCCACCTATGCTGCTCAACTCAATTCTCATCTCAGCCGCCCTCAAGAAGTGGAACCAATGCTAGCGATATGCCAACTAAGGTCGAAAGGCAAACAACCATAGTGATGATGTTGAGATTGCAACAAGATGATGGAGCTTAGTGAAAAGAGTCGCCTTCACTAAGTGGGCCCGCAGGCTATTTTTGGCGCAAGTCTATTTTTAGACTATGTCTATTTTTAGACATATGGATCATGTCTATGTTTATGGATGATTGATCAAGTTGGGAAAATAGATGGACTTCTATTTTTGATGAAAGTGTGAGTGATCACAGTGTGAGTGATCAAGTCTATTTTTAGACTGGCTGTCAAAAATAGAAAAGTCAAATATTATTATCTCACAATAATATTTGGACTATAAACTTAATCTTATTCTCTTGGAGCACTTCAGTTTGAGCTACGGAAGTGGCACATGCAGCTGTCAGAAGGAAATTCGTTTTTCTTATGAGTCAGTTGAGTTTTTGCATGCATGACTTCAGTTAGAACTCAAGTGAGTTGAGTTTAGTGGACTGGAGGTACAGTTGATGGAGTTGTGTTCAGTTTAACTTAGTTAAACTAGTTGTAATTAGTCTAACTGTAGATAGACTAATGATGAGTTGTTAAACTAATTATTAACTCATAATACAACTAAAGAATACATCAGTTAACTCAGTTGCATGTCAGTGCATGTTCAGTTCAACAGGGACAGGTGGTAGAGAATCAGATTGCTATCAGTTGTGACTATAGTTGTGCACCAGATCTTGCACAATCAAGGGATTGAGTATGCCAATGAGTTTGCTCACGTATTTGGCCCGCATTTTAGCCTTTGCTCACGTCCACAAAGAGTGAGTGACTATTTTGCAGGTGAAAATCGAGTTTGGGAAGCAATTCTCATCAGTTCTTGAGCAGGTATTGAGCAGTGGAGGCAGGCAAGCAGTGGAATAGATTTGGAGATCAGATCTGAGCTGTATTGTGTGTAACAGAGGTGGAGATACTTGTGAGAAGTATTATGCTGTGTAATGTTACATGACTCAATCATTAATATACAGATAGTGTGGGGTTTTTAGCGAGATGCTTTCCCCGTGATACATACTGTGTTAATGTGTGAATGCTCTTGATGTTTTATTGTTATTGATGTTGCTATATTCTTGATCAACGTAGAGGAGCTTATGTATTGTGTATGTTTTCTGCATTAGTACATGATCAAGATAATCTCCATTGAATATGTGTTAAATTATTCAAAATTTCTACATGGTATCAGAGCTAGATAATTGTAGGAAAAGTTTCTACATGGTATCGGAGCGAGCTAGATAATTGTAGAAAAAGTTTCTACATGGTATCGGAGATGTTGATCATCAGATCTACTATTCAGGAAGTGTTTACATTCTATTTCTCTAGGCAGAGCCTGTAATCGGGCCAGGTAGCCTCTGGATTCATCCTTCCTTTGGAAGGTGAAATATCCGGTAAAAGCCCATACAGTCAATCTCTGTACGAGAAATATTGTGTTCTCACGAATTTTAGATCGGAGGCGGTTGAGTTTGGAGCTGGTGGAAAATCGAATTTGCAGCAGTGTTGTTGAAATGTCTTTCAATGGATTGCAAATGTTATTCCAAAGAAAGAGCGACCTGGCGCTCAAGGATAAACTCAGTAACAATAAAGGTGATAATGGATCTTCATCAAAGGTATCTGATGAAGAGAATTGTGCTTTGGCTGCCAAAGCAAAGAAGGGGAAGAACAAGAAAGCTTCTCAGTCTGGTGCGAAAGGCAAGAAGTAGGATATGTCCAAAGTGAAGTGTTTTCACTGTCACCAGCATGGACACTATGCCACAAATTGTCCGCAGAAGAAGAAGAACAAGCAAGCTGCTGGATCTGCAGGGGGGGAGGCTTTAGCTTCTCAGTTTGAGCTTGATTTTTCATTGATCGCATGCTTGGTTTCAAGTGTGATGGGATGAGTGTGGTTCCTGGACAGTGGTGCGTCTTTTCACATGACGGGAGATAGAGATTTGTTCTCTGATCTGGAGGACAAAGATCTTGGAGTGCACATCGAGATGGGCAATGATGGTAGATACAGTGCGACCGGTATCGGTACCATTTCCTTTGAGAGGGAGTCTGGTAAACCCTTTGTATTGAAGGAAGTCATGCATGTTCCAGGATTGAAGAAGAATCTCATCTCAGTGGCGATGTTAGAAGACAAGGGGTATGATGTTGTTTTCAGCGAGGGAAAGGCCTTCCTGCGCAGCAAGACAACTGGTGAGACCCGGAAGATAGGGGTTCGAGTGAGGAACCTTTATCAGTTGCATGTAGATGGATGCGCAGCAATGGCAGGCAAAGCAGAAGGATTGGTGAGCCGGGATGATGGCGAGTTGTGGCACAGGAGATTGGGTCACCTTCACCATGGAGCCTTGAAGATACTGCAGCAGATCACTACAGTGCTTCCTAAAGGCACACTTACGCAGTCAGATCAATGCAAGGGGTGTACTTTGGGGAAGTTTGTGAAAGCCACCTTTCACGAGAAGGATAGTCGCGCCACGACGATCCTTGAGAGAATTCACACAGACATGTGTGGACCTTTCTCAGTTGCTTCGACAGCAAAACACAGGTATTATGTGATTTTTGTTGATGATTTCTCTTGTAAGTGCTGGATCTTCTTCATGCAGAAGAAGAGTGAGACATATTCAAAGTTCTGTGAATTCAAAGCACTGGTCGAGAAGGAGTCGGGGAAGAAGGTGAAGGCTCTTAGGAGCGATAATGGTGGTGAATACATCTCGGACGAGTTCAAGGATTTCTGCAAGGCAGAAGGGATTCGTAGAGAGCTCATAGCTCCCCATAACCCACAGCAGAACGGGGTAGCTGAGCGGAAGAACAGAACGATTGTGGGTGCTGCACGGGCAATGTTGCATGATCAGGGCCTACCCCTTCACTTGTGGGTGGAAGCATGCAATACAGCAGTTTATGTGCAGAACCGTTGTCCTCATAGGATACTTGGCATGAGTACACCCGAGGAGGCTTATTCTGGTAAGAAGCCTGATCTTTCTCATTTGAGGATTTTTGGTGCTCACGTTTACATGCATGTGACGAAGGATGCCAGAAAGAAGTTGGAGCCGACTGCAGAGGTTGGGATATTTGTGGGGTACACTGATACGCCCCACAACTATCGTGTGTATTTGCCAGACAGTGGTAAAACTGTTGTGCGACGGGATATAAAATTTCAGGAGGAGAAAGCCATGAAGTGTTCGCTTGAGAGGGAGCTACACTTGCATGCAGATGAGGAGCTATTAGTTCCTAAGGATGAGCTTCAGGACGTGGATCAGCCACAGGACGAGGTTCATGGAGTGGAAGAGACCACTCATGTAGCGCCAACCATCAGAGGGCGAAAGCGCTTGACAGAAGCTGAGCGACTAGCTCAAGATGCAGAGAAAGTTGTAGGACCACCTACAGCCCAACGTAGGCAGAGACAGTCACCTGATCGGTACACTGGATACATGGCTCTTATGAGCAAGTGTGTTGTGACTGAGCCATCCTCTTTCGAGGAAGCTGTGGAGGATCCCGCATGGGTAGACGCCATGGTGCAAGAGTATGATTCTATTGTCAGAAACAGTGCATGGGAGATTGTTCCTAGACCGGAAGGGAAATCAGTGGTGGGTTCGAGATGGATCTACAAAGTTAAGCAGGCAGCTGACGGGAGTGTGGAGAAGTACAAGGCAAGATTTGTTGCCCGAGGCTTTTCACAGATTGAGGGGATCGCTTATGAGGAGACCTTTGCACCTATCGCAAGGTATTCTTCCATACGGACGATTCTTGCTCTCTCAGCGCAGATGGGATGGCACATTCATCAGATGGATGTGAAGACTGCGTTCCTCAACGGAGTCATTGAGGAGGAGGTGCACATTGAGCAACCCGAAGGCTTTGAAGTCTTCAGCAGCGAGTCGCATGTGTGCAGACTCAAGAGAGCGTTGTATGGGTTGAAGCAAGCACCACGTGCTTGGTACACACGGATAGACAACTATTTCACAGGACTTGGATTCTCCAAGAGCGAGGCAGATCTGAACCTATACCAGATTGTGGTGGAGGGTAAGTTGCTTATCATTGTACTGTATGTTGATGATTTGATTCTAACGGGTGATGAGCTGTTGATACTGTCATGCAAGAAGGATCTTGCTACAGAGTTTGAGATGAAGGACTTGGGCCTCCTTCACTATTTCCTAGGATTGGAAATATGGCAGCGCAGTGGTGGACTGTTTGTTTCTCAGGGCAAGTATGCTCGGGAGATACTAGAGAAGTTCAACATGCATGGCTGCAAGCCTGTTGATACTCCTCTTCCTGGAGGTTGGAGGAAGGAGGATGCCACTTCGGGAGAAGAAGTCGATGCCACTGTTTATCGACAGTTGGTGGGGTCGCTGATGTATTTGGTCAATACACGACCTGATATATGCTATGCAGTTAACCAGCTTTCACAAGCTATGGTTAAGCCTACCAAGCTCTTCTGGAAGGCGGGCAAGCATGTATTGCGCTACTTGAGAGGCACATCGGGATATGGTTTGTGGTACAGACAGGAGGATGAGGTGAAGCTATGTGGCTTCACGGATGCAGATTGGGCAGGGAGCCCAACGGACAGAAAGAGCACATCAGGAGGGGTCTTCAGTATCGGATCGACAGTAGTTTCTTGGTACAGCAGGAAGCAGAGATCTGTGTGGATGAGGATGATCCTGGTCGGGTTTTTCGGGTCCAAGCACATCAGGTACCATCATATCAGAGATTGTGTGCAGCGGAGGATCATGTTACTTTCGTACATTCCAATGGAGGATCAGGATGCTGATATTCTGACGAAGGCTCTCACCAGGAGCAAATTCGAGTACCACCGAGGCAGGATAGGGGTTGTTTATAATCCATATCTTGTCGAGAGGGAGTGTTGAGATTGCAACAAGATGATGGAGCTTAGTGAAAAGAGTCGCCTTCACTAAGTGGGCCCGCAGGCTATTTTTGGCGCAAGTCTATTTTTAGACTATGTCTATTTTTAGACATATGGATCATGTCTATGTTTATGGATGATTGATCAAGTTGGGAAAATAGATGGACTTCTATTTTTGATGAAAGTGTGAGTGATCACAGTGTGAGTGATCAAGTCTATTTTTAGACTGGCTGTCAAAAATAGAAAAGTCAAATATTATTATCTCACAATAATATTTGGACTATAAACTTAATCTTATTCTCTTGGAGCACTTTAGTTTGAGCTACAGAAGTGGCACATGCAGCTGTCAGAAGGAAATTCATTTTTCTTATGAGTCAGTTGAGTTGTTGCATGCATGACTTCAGTTAGAACTCAAGTGAGTTGAGTTTAATGGACTGGAGGTACAGTTGATGGAGTTGTGTTCAGTTTAACTTAGTTAAACTGGTTGTAGTTAGTCTAACTGCAGATAGACTAATGATGAGTTGTTAAACTAATTATTAACTCATAATACAACTAAAGAATACATCAGTTAACTCAGTTGCATGTCAGTGCATGTTCAGTTCAACAGGGACAGGTGGTAGAGAATCAGATTGCTATCAGTTGTGACTATAGTTGTGCACCAGATCTTGCACAATCAAGGGATTGAGTATGCCAATGAGTTTGCTCACGTATTTGGCCCGCATTTTAGCCTTTGCTCACGTCCACAAAGAGTGAGTGACTATTTTGCAGGTGAAAATCGAGTTTGGGAAGCAATTCTCATCAGTTCTTGAGCAGGTATTGAGCAGTGGAGGCAGGCAAGCAGTGGAATAGATTTGGAGATCAGATCTGAGCTGTATTGTGTGTAACAGAGGTGGAGATACTTGTGAGAAGTATTATGCTGTGTAATGTTACATGACTCAATCATTAATATACAGATAGTGTGGGGTTTTTAGCGAGATGCTTTCCCCGTGATACATACTGTGTTAATGTGTGAATGCTCTTGATGTTTTATTGTTATTGATGCTGCTATATTCTTGATCAACGTAGAGGAGCTTATGTATTGTGTATGTTTTCCGCATTAGTACATGATCAGGATAATCTCCATTGAATATGTGTTAAATTATTCAAAATTTCTACATGAATCATGCTGCCGACTGCCAGATTGCTATGGAGAAGATACTCAAGATCAAGTTGTACCAATTAAGTGGCATTTTAATTTTATAGTTAGTTAGTTTTAATCAAGTATTTATAGACACTTTCAATGCATTAGAAAGGGTTGTCAGTTTTTGTATATGACTTAAACCTGAAGTTTCACTAATGTACTTCAGGTATATATTTTCTTTATAAAGACTGGGCCAATTATTCCAATTTTGATAACGAAGCTTTTATGTGGATGTGCACTACTGCCTTTATTTAAAAGTGTTTTTGAGTCGGAAGAAGGAATTCGAATAGCAATTGATGTTGGGAATGATTTGCAGCTCATATGGTACTACTATCTATGTCTGAGTTCATTCTTTTTATGTGAATTTTTATTTGATCACTCTTTCTATTATCGAATATATGCATGTGTTTTTAACAACATTCTTTATACTTTCCACTATTGGATGTTTACAACATGATTTTGTTTTAATCATACATGTATCGGTAATGTAAAATGATAAGTGTAACAATGTTTTATTAATTACTCTATTCAACTATTTGAACAAAGCAATTATTATGTGAATGAATGTCTATGTTTATTGAGTAGAGTCATCTATATGCCTATCGATGAACAAAGATCATCAAGAGTTGCACTTAAAAGAATAGAAGCTTCCCAGGATAGAATAGTCATTTGTATTTTCGCTTTTAGATTAAGTCATCCATTCATTATCATTTATTAGAAAACCAATCACTCATCCATCCCCTTTTTATTCATTATTGGGAAACTGGTCCAATTATATCCAGTCGGAGCCACCATTCCAAACGGAAAAGGAGTTGTATTAAGGTCTGGACCGAGTGGTTATCCCGCGATGTTGATGCAACGATTTTCATGGCATCAAAATTTTTGGTGCTAGAAGGAGGGCATGAACTGTCAATGGTGAGAAAATCCAAATCTACAGACCATTCTAAGAGTAAATCTCCCTCCACATCACCTCGTACTTCCCAATTGCATGCTAGTTCTCCAGTATCCAAGCAAGAAGAAGAGGAATCAACTACCACTGCTCAAACCCACAATACTCCAGAATGATTAAGTCCTAAGGCCCCTGAAGTTTAGTTACTCATCCATAAACTTCAAGGCTTCTCGATATCACCACAGAAATCTGAGGTATCTCAAATCAGTGAGACTTCGCAATTAAATCTACCTCATCCTCTCACTAGACTTCAGAGCGGAAAGCTCGGTGTTGAAGCTACTGAGCTGCCGTTACCTAAAAGGAAAAGGGCAAAGAAGAACAATGAAGGATCTGACAGTGAAGCATTTTCATCCACATCCTCCATCTCATCTTCCCCAGTGCGAAGTCAACCATCCACTCCCTCATTACATATTGTTGTTCATCAGGGATTAGGAACTTCAACATCCCAACCGGCTCAATCCTAAATATCAATTCCCTCCCAAACATATGGAATTTCATCAGCAATCTCATCCACTACTAGTATTTCAATGGAAAATCCATGGAATAGACCTGGTGCGGTCAATATTCCTGCACCATTACATGCATTCCCTGATGCTCCTGAAAAATGGCTACCTACGTTTAACCCAGATGATGGAATACAAGCTGAGGAACATATTAATAACTTCATGTTATCAATTGATTTGAAAGGAGTAACAGAGGAAGATGCTGTCGTTAGGCTTTTCCCTTATACTTAGCAAGGATCAGCGGGATCTTGGTATTTTTCCCTACCCTCTAGATCCATTACCAGTTGGAACACTTGCCAAGAGCAGTTTCTTACTAAGTATGGTGATGATAGATCTTTAGCCACATTAATTAATGACCTCTCCAATCTTAGGATAGAGCATAAGGAAGCAATTAAAGAATTCAATGCGCGATTCAATAAACTCTTGAATAAAATCCCAACGGCCTCCAAACCAAGTGAGCAAATCAGAAGCGAATGGTATATAACTACCCTACCTGCCAATATAGCTATCTTCGTAGACAGGGCCGAAAAACCAACTTTAGCTGAAAACATGAAAGAAGCACTTGCTGTGGAGAAATGTATTAATGCTCTAGAAAACAGAGCTGCTCTTGAAGATAGAAAATCCAAAAAAGTTTCTTTTAAATATGATTCAAAGAAGAAAACCCCTAAAGATCCATATGATATGGAGGGTCTACAAAAGGTCCTAAATATTTTGTCAAATGAAATGGTTGAAATCAAGAAACAACTAGCAGAAACCTCAACAAAAAGGCCCTTTAGAAATTTCAAGAAAACCAAATCAAAACCACCAAATGTTATATCTAATGCGGATTCAGATCCTGAAGAAGAAGAAGAAGAGAAAACAATTTCACCAACTGATGAAGAGGAAGTTGTTGAATGCCGTGGAATGTGGGACTTCATATTGCCTAACTCCGATACAGAAAATGAACAAGAAGCTTTTCCTGTGACTACTAGGAGTAAAGGTGCCCCTGAACCTATCCAGGAAAGTTCAAAGAAAAGAAGTGCAGGTGATACTACTACAAAGGAAAATGTATCCACAAAGAAGCCACCTCCAACAGTACCGCAAAACAAACCTTCATCCTCAAATATACCTTCAACATCTAAAACATTGGTGGTATCAGATTCAATGGATTACAATATTGTTGATGATATGAAGAAGACTAAGGCAAACATTACCATGTTTGAACTTAGAAAACTAAAACATCAGCAGAAATCGCTTCTTAAGGAATTGAATGTTGTTCCTTCTTCACTTCCTCCCAGTGCTAAAGCTACAAATGATTCAGGTCAATCACCTTCTGGCAGGGTTGAAGCTACTGATACGATTCTGACTGGAGACAGATCAAATTCCCATACTCCTCCTTTCCTCTTAACGTACGAGATTTATAATCGAAATCTACACAATTGTTTGATTGACTCAGGGGCATCCTCTAATATAATGCCAACTCCAGTTTGTTCAAACTGAAAATTTAGCTCCAAAAGTCCGCAATTCACATTGTGTAGTTAGATAGAACCAAGGTCCAGGTTTTAGGGGAAATTAACTCTGTAACTATCAGGTTATCGGCTGATCCACAAGTAGTTCAAAGAATTGATATCTTAATCGCTGATATACCTGAATTTTATGGTTTAACCTTGAGTATGTATTGATCTCAGAAGCTCCATGGGTATATCTCTACTGATTGGTCTCATATGTGGCTACCCTACAAGGGAAAGCCAAATCAAATAAAAATCAATCGGGAGAAACACATGACCCATACTATTACAGAATTTGAACATGAGAATCAACCAATAGCATTTAATAACAATATCTTGGGAAATTATTCATCTGAATCATTCTTTGGCAACTTCACCGCCCAACCATCTCCTTTCTCAGTAAACAATTTTACATCTCAGATCGAAAATTATTCACAAATAGATAGGTCAAGATGTTTTAATGATACTGAGGAAACTGTAAATAAAATTGTTGATAATTCTTTATTTTGGTCACTATATTTTGATGGGTCTAAGTCTAGCGAAGGCTCGGGAGCAGGATGTATTTTGGTTAGCCCTCAGGGAGAAAAAACGATGTTGTCCTGTAGGTTGGAGTTTGAATGCACAAATAATACAGTTGAGTACGAAGCCTTAGTTCAAGGACTATACAAAGCGATTGGCCTCAAGGTTCAATATTTGAAAGTGTTTGGTGATTCATAAATTATTATTAAACAGGTGAGAAATACGATTCATTGTCTTTCTAGCCATCTCAAACATTATCAGTCGCTGGTACAAGAACTCACCTCTCAATTTTTAGCATTCAATATTTCTTCCATCCCTAGGTCTCAAAATTCAGCAGCTGACTTGCTAGCCAATGTTGCTTCCAAACTCCTACCTTCTGAAGATTATAGCCAAGATAGACTTTCAGTAGAGTTACTTTTTAGACCATCGATTCCTGACAATGTCACTAATTGGCGAGTGTTCAATCACCATGAAGACATCTTACATTTCTTGACTTCCGACAAGTCCTACGATGATTAGATCATTGAGGAAAGCGAGCATGACCTTTAGATGAAAGAAAAGCACGAGGAAAACTCAATACCAAAACCTGTGGTTAAACTTGAGGATATTTATGATATTAAAGACAGGTTTAAACTAGTGATCAATTAAGATTTGAATTGATAAATCTTGGCACTGAGCAGAATCCTCAAAAAATTAATTTGGGATTAGGACTTTCTGTGGATGAAAAGATAGCATTCATTAGATTATTAAGAAAAAATAAACATGTCTTCGCTTGGAAATATGACGATTTAAAAACATAGGATGCATCTATCATCCAGCATACCATTCCAATGCTTTCCGAACAAAAACCAGTTCAACAAAAGTTGAGGAAAATACATCCGAACTTAAAAGAGTCAAATAAAATCAGAACTCAATAAACTCTTGAAAGCTAAGATTATTTTTCCCGTTTGGCACTCAAACTGGGTTTCCAATATGGTGCGTGTTAGGAAGAAAAACGACGACATCAGGATTTGTATAGATTTTAGAAATCTGAATAAGGCAAGCCAAAAAGATAATTTCCCATTACCTACTACGAAGCAGATACTCCATTCCTTAGCAGGCTCTGAGTTAATGTCATTTTTAGATGGTTTTTTAGGATATAACCAAATTTTGGTCCATCCTGATAACAGACTCAAAACTACCTGTTAAGATAGTCTTCGGCAAAATCACATAACCAATCTTTTGTTGATGCGTTTCGAACTAACCAGTGTGGTTCATCGTCAGGACAAGTTGAAGAACCAATCTGGCTTAGCATGATTAAATAGAGTGTGCAGAGACTCCAACAGCTATAATGCTAACGGCTAATTTGACCTAATGATCCTGGTCAAACTACTAAAATAGTTAATTAATATTTCTAGAAATAGTTAAATTAGGTAAATGAAGGAATTCATTTGTTAATTTAAAAATAAATAGATATATTATTATTATTATCTCAAATTTTAAGAGAATCTATAGTATAATATTAATATTTTAATTATAATGGTCATTATATCTCATAATATATATTAAATAATTTATTATTATTCCACTATTATTTAAATACAAGTGAATGGTAATAAATCACTATTACTTTTATAATTTAGTTACATTAGGTAATTATGTAATAATTATTTAATGGTCCATTGGTAAGTTAGATCTTCCCTATTTAGTTCTTTAAAATATCTCATATTTATTATTTAAATATAATGGTCCATTAAAATAATAAGTTATATAAAATAATATATGTTTATTGAATACTCTATATCTACTTAATAATTTATAATCCCAAACAAATTGTTAAACATTATTATTCTTAGAGTTTTTGTTATCAGAACGAAATGGAGAACTTACGCTTATCAGAAAATTCCTTTTGGACTTATTAATGTAGGAGCCACGTTCCAAAGAGCGATGGATATAGCTTTCAAAGGATTGATCAACGAAATAGTAGTTGTCTATTTAGATGATATTACTGTATTTTCCAAGAAGAGATCCAATCATTTGCATGATTTAAATCAAATCTTTGAATGCTGCAGAAGGTATGGTATCACACTCAATCCCAAAAAATCCTTCTTTGCTCTTAATCAAGGAAAGCTCTTGGGCTTTATCATTTCCAAAGATGATATTTGTATTGATCCGGATAGGATTAAAGAAATCTTTGAAATTCCTTTTCCTCACAATAAAAAATCCATGCAGTCATTTTTAGGTCAAATTAACTTTTTCAATAGATTTGTTCGTGACTCTTCTCACATCATTTTACCATTACAAAATATGATTAAGAAAAATTTAGTGTTTAGATGGGGATCTGCAGAAAAGGAAGCATTTGATTCAATCAAACAATCAATAATCAATGCCCCCGCTTTAAACACTCCTAATTTTTCTAATCATTTCACATTGTATACTATCGCATCTGATTCATCTTATGCAGTAGTACTTACTCAGATTAATGATCACAACTTGGAAGCACCGATTTCATTTTATAGTTCAAACCTGCAGGGTGCTGAACTGAATTATTCCAAAATTGAAAAAAAAGCCTTTGCTGTGTATAAAGCTGTCAAACATTACAGACCCTTCCTTTTAAAAGCCCATACAAAAGTTATAGTTCCTTTTCCTGCAGTAAGGCAATTACTAATCCAAAGGGAATTAGGTGAAAAAAGGGAAAATTGGGTTACAACACTTCAAGAATATGACTTGGAAATCAAGCCAACAAAGATTGTTAGAGGCCAAGGTTTTTGCAGGTTATTAGCAGGAGCATCCAACATTCAAGAACTGGGTGATACAAAACATATTGAAGAAATCAACCAGATAAGTATTACTGATTCTGAATCACAATATGCAGACTTGATCTTTTACTTGAAAAATGGATATGCACCTTCTAACCTGTCTTATATAAACAAAAGGGCCATTAGATTAAAAGCAAAAAACTTCACAATCATTCATGATGTACTTTTTAGGCAAAATTATGATTCAATTTTATTAAGATGCCTAGAAAAACCTGAATCACAAAAGGTTTTGCAGGAACTACATGATGGACCAGCAGTAGGACATTTTGGAGCTAACACAACAACCCACAAAACCATTCATGCTAGATACTATTGTCCCACCTTGTTCAGAGATGCTCATGAATATGTAAGGAAATGCCGAAGTTGTCAAACTTCCAGTGGAAGACAAAGAAAGCCAGCTTTCCCTTTGCAACCAGTCAACATTGAATAACCATTTGAGCAATGGGGATTGGAAATCATTGGAGAAATCACTCCACATTCATCCAAACAGCATAAGTATATCCTTACTGCCACTGATTACTTTACTAAGTGGGTTGAAGCGATTCCTTTAAAGACAACAAATTCTGAGGCAATTATGGAATTCATAGATCAATTCATCATTACCAGGTTTGGTGCCCCAAATGCTGTTGTTTTCGATAATGCATCTTATTTTTGTGGAAATGCTATGTTTGAGTTCTCTATTAAAAGAGGGTTTAAACTGAAATATTTTGCAAATAATTATCCCCAGGGTAATGGTTTAGTAGGATCTACCAATAAAAATCTAGTTAAAATTATTAAGCGAACTATTGAACAGAATCATAAAAATTGGCACAAATCTTTAATATTCGCACTATGGGCTGATAGGATAATGTAGAAGGCTTCCATAGGTACTTCTCCATTCAACCTTGTATACGGGAAAGAAGTTGTGCTACCAACCAATCTTGTCCTTCCTTCTCTAGCCCTAATTCAGTTTATTGAGGAAAGCCCCTCTTCTTCTATTCAACTTAGACATGATCAAATCTTAAAATTAGAGGAAGAAAGATAAAAGGCCAAAATTACTCATGAAAAACATCAGCAAATTATCAAGTCATCTTTTGATTCAACTTCATCCAGTTCAAAACAGTTGCAAGTTGGTGATCTAGTTCTGAAATGGGACAAAGCCCATGAGGATAAAGGAAAACACACCAAGTCCAAAAAATATGGCTTCGACCATTTCAGCTCTTTGAGCGAATAGGCCATTCAACATTCATATTACAAGATTTATCAGGTAAGAGATATTCTCTTCCTGTTAATGGCCTCATCTTAAAGAAATTATTCAATTGAGAAGGTAACCCCTTCTCCCTTTTTAAGTTCAGTAGAATTTGTAGTTTGTAGGACCATTAGGAAATAAAGTTGTAAGGTATCTTCGATTGGCCTTTGCTGTATTGAAAAGTTGCTCAAAGAAGTAGTTTATATATTTACTTTTAAAAAATAGAAGCCTTAAACAAAAGCGACAATTTCTAGGAAATTAGGTATATTCACATTCTGAAACCCCATTTCATTTTCTGTGAAATCTTCTCAAGATATAGAAGTATTGTAAATCATTTTATGGTTTTCAAATTGGCCACAAAAAGGTTATCAATATCAAAACAGAAACTCATTCAACCTTAGCATCTTCAACTCTTACCCTGTCATCCATTCTCTCTTAAGGAGAAAATTGTCCATCCCATTCATCAAAGTTTATGATTACTCAGAGTGTAATTCTAAAAATTTTAGATATAAAAGATAAGTGGTCTTATTACAAGCCTACTTACCATGATCATTGGGAAATAGTTTAACCGACATTACCAACACTGCATACCAAAACAGGGTAATGGCTTATAATCATAAGACAAGGGGTCTCATCACAAGCCAACTTGTTCGGTCAGATTACTACCAGTGAATGGCATTGTCAGATAGCTAGCCACCAAATCAGGAAAACGGATTTTTATCTTACAAAACAGGTAGAAAAGAAAAAAAAGCATGTTTTGAATTCATTCTTTTAATCATACTCTGAAATGGATGGGATAATGGACAGTCAAATGGTTAAAAGGTATCCCTATCGAAACTATGAACGTTTACTGGCAACAGAGGCCTACCTATGACAAAGGAGTCAATTAAAAAAGGCTAAGTTGGAAAGGTTTTATGTTTTATCATTATCAACCAATAGAGGCCAATTTAAAACTTAGAATGTATCTAATTTTAACGAGAGAAGAAATTAGCAAAAATAGCTCTTATTTTATTCAAAATTTATGTATACCTAGTTATATTAGAATTTTCCTCTTTGATAAGATTCCTATTCAAAGAAGGTCTAAGTATTTCAATATTTCTCAGAGATAACTGTTTCTCCCAGCGAGTAGCCAATTGTTGTGCTGTACAACAACCCCCCATTTCATAAAATTTTTATTTTCAAAACTATAATATGAAATGGGTCCCTTTTAGATTAAATTGGTATCAACTTATCATTCCTCAAAAGGTCTAAAAAGAAATAAAACATTATAAACCTTTTGAGAAAACACATAATTGGTCTTATAATAAAAAAATGAATAATCCTTTATTATTGTGATAAAGTGATCGCAAGATCGCATATCGCAATAACAAAGGATGCATGACAAAAGACCCACTGGTTTTCCCCGATGTGACAACGCACAAATAACTATCAGATATCGGGAAGGCAAGCGATCATAACAACAGGCCCCTCTCTTTGCTCTGATGCGATATCGCTATCGGTGATCAGAGAATGTAGCATGCATGCATCTAAAATCCCTCTTTTAAAAACTCTCGATGCAAATTGGCGATATCGCTATCGGTGATCGAGGATTCCAAAAGGAAACCAATACAACAACTTAAGCATCCCCCCCGATCTTCGATTGCGATAAAGCTAGGTGCAACTTTCAAAAAGTATTGATAAGGGCGGGATATATTATGGTTAATTAGTATTAAAGGCATTTCTCTTCCTGATAGTGACTCACTTATGCCCAATCGCAAAAACATCAAAGCCACGCTTAAATGAATTATTCGGCCAATAAACGATATGATGAGTATTTAAAGGATTGACAGGTTTAAACGGCCATTTAATCGAACAGTAAGGCCAAAATCTCTTCAGAGATTATATCCGTGACCACCTTATGTTAATCCTCCATTATTCATTGCTTAATATACCTCATTCATATTTGGTTTTTGCCACCTATTCTCCGCGTTACATTCATTTTATCTCCTGTGCAGAGCTCCTCCAAAGCAGCAAATTCGAGCCAAATGGGGAAGAAGTCTAAGAAATCTGGAATAGATTCAGCTTCCGTAGTGACAGGACAACACATTGTCGAACCGGGACCAAGAAAAAAGGGATTAATCTCGGACACCACATGTCTAAGTCTCGATAAAACTACTTGGTTGAGCATCTATAATCTAATTGAGGCTGAAGAGCCTCAGGTAACAATAGTACAAGCCACAGCAGACCTGACCCGGAAGTTTGATGCAACTCTAAAGGGTTTGGCCAACTCTTACCTGCATCGGATAGCAGCCCGAGAGAAAATTCTTCCATATATAGATGTGGTAAGATGGGCAATTGAGGAAATCCCAATTACAAACAGAACATTTTGCACCATCGATGGGAGAGTGTTCGACTCATTTCAACCCAATGATTTGAGACAAATGTACCATTTGCCCGCATCGAAGAAGAAGTACAACAAAGCATTTCTGGAGAATTTCAGAGATGAAAATGACATTGAATCAGCACCTATACAGGATTGGAGACAAAACCCAATGAAACACAAGCATGAGTCTTTAGGTAAGTACTCTGTCGATTCCTTGTGTTCTCCTTATTGTTATGCCGGAGTAATGATGTGTAGGATTTGGGGGATACATGATTCCTCAAACTTCACTATAGAGATGTTACCTTTAATGGAAGAAAAATGCAATAGAGAAATAATGGATTGGGGCAATATACTATCTAATAAGTTAGCAACAGCTGTTCTTGAATCCAGAAACAAATCCCGCGTTACTGAAAGGTTCATTCCTCCATTTTACTTTAATGCCTACATCTTAGATAATCTCTGTTTTAATTCCGAATTTCCTATGTTGGGGTGGAGATGGACTCCACAGGACCCCATGCCCATTCGTATATACCACCAGAAGTTGTGGAAAGCCCAATATAAACACCACCTATATCAAGTTTGCAATGGATTTATGTTACCCATTCACTATGCAATTTTCGACAAACCTGCTCCTAAGATTTCCTCACAAGCAGATATTCACTTGACAACCATAGGAAGATGGTTCGGAGAAGAAAAATTCACATATGTAAGAATTTTTGGCAGTCATGCCAGGCCTCATGTCCTCCCCTTGTATACACCCGACAAACTGTTGGCTCGAGAGATAGCATATCAGCTTACATCCGAAGGAGTTACACTGACTCTAAGGAATAAAAAGAAGCAGGTTTGGCCTCCTTTTCCACTAAGGTGTGGCTTTTACGCTCTACATGACTACAAAAATGCAGAGAAAGAAGCGGAAAAGATCAATACACTGAATCTCGCCACTCTTCCTAACAGGCGATTTGATCCAAACAATGTCGCCTATAATGCACTTGAACAGGCAAAACTCACTAAATTTTAACATAAAGAAGATGAGCTTGATGACCTGTTCTCCTCGGCCGAGTCATTATTTCAGGTTCAAACACTAGCCAGAATGAGATATCACGACGACGGGTTAGTCGAATTTAATAGACTTAGAGAGCAGAGGTTGTAAACTCTGCCTCTAGATTTGTTAGCAACTGCCCCGATGACACACTCAAGCGAGCCTGAACAACGACTTACCAATGAACCTCTTGCTACATCAGAAATTGCCGGAGAAATCCAAACAAGAGAGCAGGAGGAACTCCAGAGGAAGGAACAGGAGGAAGTGCAGAGAAAAGAGCAGGAAGAAGCACAGAGGAAAGAGCAGGAGCAGAGCAGCACGGACGTGAATGTAGATGCCCAAATTGACCCAAAGTTGTTCCAGGAATGGTAGTAATTCGATTCAATCATAAGCAATCTAGAAAGCTCAAAGGAAGCTAATACATCCAAAGCGGCTGATACACAGGATACAGCATCAAAAGAGGTTCGAAGTTGAACCAGCGGCCTACCCCCTACTACAGACATAGAAATAATTCCAAAAGATCTTCGGATCAGATCATTTTGCAAGTGGAGGATATACCTCCATTGGATGTCTTTTACAGCCCAAAACACAGGGCTGTAGTAAAGCGACAACGAAAAAGGAGAAGTATTGATCAAACTTCCCTATTCCCTGAACAAACAGTGACAACCAACATGGTTTGGAAGGAGGAGTTTGATCCTTCTGATGACCTAACAAAATTGTCCCAGTATGCTGGAGCCTATTCGGTGGCCACCATGGACAAGGCATCAGAAGTGAGTAATCTGTTAAGAGAAAAGGACCAGGCAATCACTTCGCTACAAGCACAGCTATCAGAGGCACAACAGAAAGCAGAACAATTCGAACAACAATTGTCCACGCAACAACAAATAAATAATCAATTGAATAAGCAGTTGCATGAAGAGAAACAAAGGATTGATTCAAGTGCAATTCAAAAGCAGAAAGAGTTGTCAGAAGCATTGGCAAAATTGAAAGCAATGAATGAATAGATGGTGAAGACAAAAGATGAGCAAATTGCTCAATTATCAGGTCAAATAGAGAAGTCCAAGAATCTTCCGCAGCCTGCCGAGTTCAGAGTAGAAGCACTACAGATTAATAAGGCATTGGTAACACAAATAAGATTATTATGTCAGAAAATTGCTCAAGTGGAATCCCTGTGTGACATAAGAGCATCAATAATCGATAAATCAGTCGATGCTAGAACAGACTTGGAGCAGGTCGATGAGACCTTGAAAATTTTTCTTGATTGGCAGGACACTGATGAGGGACAGGTGATGGCTTGGGTGCAGGCTTTAGAGACAATCTCTTTAATCTACCTACAAGTTCTTCTATATCTTGATCAATTTCCCTTTCTTCAGTTCTTGGCACATCAGTCATTAAACTGATATTTCATTTCTTTTAAAAAAACACCACGGTCATGTTTTATTATCAAACAGTGGATTTCGGGAATTCTTAAAAGAAATATCCCTTTTTGTGGACTTACTCATACAACAAATATATATTCACATTATGTATTCCTCTTGCATCGGCGACATTTATAGACAGAATTTTACCATGGGCAAAGGCTTCTGTATACGTATTGCATCGGTGATAGTTATGTATCACCGCCCTCTATGCTAGTTTCGCTGATATATATATATAAGTCGCAATCGCCAAAGCGATGGTCTTCTTCCCTTCGAATCAGCGGATCCGATGCACTAATACACGGCCTTTAATAAATCGGTGGTTCCGCTTTTCGGCAGTCGACTCACTTAACAACTCTTCTACCTCCGAGATAACGGACCTAGTGATACATATATGTTGCAATTTATATTAATTCGGCTCCAAATTTGGAACTCGCCCTTTGTCATGCTATGTCTCCTTTCGGACCAGAAGGCTTTGTAAATCGGGCATTCAACTATCAGTTCCAACGAACCTCTTGACGCCGATATGGTGTTGGATCAACATGGGTAAGAAATTACAGTTATAAGATTTCAAATATACCACGACCAATTAATGAAATTATGTAAGAGTTCTTGCTATAAGCAGAGACATATGTGCTATTATAAAATCGAGCTTGTATAAACCATAAAATGGAAAGGGAAACGATTCAATGATTAGCATACAACATTTGCAGTGTGAGGAAATAGGAACCTTTCAACACTGTCGCACTATCCAATAATCGACAAGTACATATTACTCTACACATGCATATCACATAGTCGTTTAATAAGAGACACCGAGAGAACAAATTTTTCCAAAATAATACTATGGCGCTTGCCCCTCTCTTCTGTCTGATGAGGGCTTCGCTGCCTCTTTATTTAAACTAAGGATAAGCCCTTTCGGTCCTTATCTGATACAAAGAAAAGCATGCTTTCCAGGATGATTTAAAGCTTGAAAAGCTCAGTTACAAATAGCATGATTTATTGCCAGAATTTATTCTATTTTTAACTAACAAAGCCTAGAAATTGTAGGCTAAAGGACCCCACTCCCTTGCCTGTAGATTTTTTTGGATTTTTGGAATAATTTGGAAGATTTTTCCCCTCTGAGTCACATGCTCCCGCATCAGACTGCTGAGGACAAAATTCTTCATGGGTTCCTATCCATGAGCTCATCTATAGATTTGCCCAATTTCTGTAGAATGTCTTCTGTAACCCAAGTAGCTTCAGCGATCGGCTGTCCCTTCCATTTCATGAGATACTGGAAATACTCTCATGCCCTTGTCTTCTTATACACTTTCTTGTCCAGAATTCTTTATGGCTGTAAATTCTTGGTTGTGGGTAATTGTTTTACCCAGTCAATCTCTCGAGTCTCTTGATCATGTGTTGTATCATCTGCCGCTTCATTCTCATACTTGTACAAGTGTGCAATATTAAAAATTGGTGATATTCCCACACCAGGTGGTAATTCAATTTCATAAGCATTTGCAGAGAATTTCCTCAGTATCCTGCATGGTCCAATTTTCTTGGATTTTAACTTATTATACTTTCCCTTTGGAAATCTCTCCTTTCTGAGGTGCGCTAAAACCAAGTCTCCAACTTCAAAGTTCATTTCTCTTCTCCTCATGTCTGCTCTGGTTTTATATTGAATGTTGTTGTCTTGTAGCTGTTGTTTCACCTGTTCATGTATCACCTGCATTCTTGAAGCAAAGTCTTCACCTTCTGCACTTCTCATTTCTTCTTTTCCCAAATTCCTTAATTCAGATATTCCCCTTGGGTGCATTCCATAAACAATATAGAATGGGCTCTGTCCTGTGCTCCTGTTCGGTGGATCATTATATGCATATTCAACTTGTGGTAACACTTGATCCCATTGCTTTGGATGCTCTGCAGTAGAGCTCCTCAAAAGATTGCCTAAACTTCTATTCACAACTTCAGTCTGTCCATCGGTTTGTGGATGATAGGCAGAACTGAAACTTAATTTAGTTCCCAGCTTCTTCCATAGTGTTCTCCAAAAATGTCCAACAAACTTTGAATCCCTGTATGAAACAATACTTTTGGGCAATCCATGTAATCTTACAATTTCTTTCAAAAACAAGTTACCTATATGAGAAGCATCACTAGTTTTATAACATGGAATAAAGTGTGCCATTTTTGAAAACCTGTCCACTACCACAAAAATTGAATCATAGCCTCTTTGAGTCTTTGGCAATCCTAGCACAAAATCCATACTTACCATATCCCAAGGCCTATCTGGAATTGGCAATGGAATATACAACCCTGTGTTCTGGCTCCTTCCCTTTGCATACTGGCAAACTTTACAACTTCTTACATACTTCTCTACTTCATATTTCATTTTTGGCCAGAAGTAAAATCTGTTGAGACGTTCAAAGGTCTTCTCTCTACCAAAATGTCCTGCAAGTCCTCCACTATGCTTCTCTTTGATTAAATTCTCTCTCATTGAACAGTTGGGTATGCACAGCTGATTTTTCTTAAATAACAGTCCATCTTGTATAAAATAATCCAGCCACTTGCTTCTGTCTGCCAAAACAGGATTTCTATAAGCCTCAAATCCCTCCTTAAAATCCGAATCGGTCTCATATAATTCCTTAAAAAAATCAAAACCCAACACTTGGATTTGACTTTCTTGGAGCAATACACTTCTCCTACTTAAGGCATCTGCGACTTTGTTTCACTGTCCAGTTATATGCTTCAACACAAAATGAAAGCCTTGAAGATATTCTACCCATTTAGCATGTCTCTCGCTGAGTTTGGGCTGCTGCATTATAAACTACAATGCATGGTTATTTGAATAAAGAATAAATTCTTTCGACATTAAATAATGCCTCCACTTCTTTAGTGCCTGTACAACTGCGTAAAACTCCTTATCATAAGAAGAATACTTCCTTTTTGCATCATTTATATTTTCACTGAAATAAGATATTGGTCTATCTTCTTGGCTTAAGACTCCCCCAATTGCTTCTGCGCTGGCGTCACACTTAACTTGAAAAGTTTTGTTAAAATCAGGAAGAACCAAAACAGGATTTTCAGTTATTTTCTTCTTTAACAGCTGAAAATTTCTCTCTGCTTCAGCAGTCCACTTAAATGGTTGTTTATCTTTCTTTATGGTCTCAATAATAGGTGCATTAATCTTACTAAAATTCCTAATGAATTTTCTGTAAAAACTAGCAAGACCGTGAAAGCTCCTTACCTCAAATATACTCTTGGGTGAAGGCCACTCCACAATTGCTTTGATCTTTTCTAGATCCATCTCCAATCCTTCAGCTGAGATAACAAATCCCAAGTACACCAGCTCCTCTTTCATAAATAAACACTTCTTCAGATTCAACAATAATTTTTCTTGCTGCAGCTTCTATATAACATACTTTAAATTCCTCAAGTGTTCCTCCTTGGATCTGCTATAAACTAATATGTCGTCCAGATATAATATTACAAATTTACCAATGAATTCTTTAAGAACTTCCTTCATAAGCCTCATGAATGTACTTGGTGCATTGGACATCCCAAAAGGCATCACTCTCCATTCATATAATCCTTCATTGGTCCTAAAAGCAGTTTTCCATTCATCCCCTTCTCTTATCCTTATCTGATGATAACCACTTTTAAGATCTAACTTTGAAACATATTTTGCGCCAGACAAGCAATCCATTAAATCTTTAATTCTGGGTAATTGAAATCTATACCTAATTGTAATTTTATTGATGGCTCTTGAATCTGTACACATTCTCCAGCCTCCATCTTTCTTCGGGCTCAACACTGTTGGCACTGCACAAGGACTCAGGCTTTCTTTAATCAACCCCTTGTCAAGCAATTCTTGCACCTGTTTCTTAACTTCTTCATTCTTTGCAGGAGTCATTCTATATGTTGCTTTGTTAGGTAGGCTTGCTCCAGGAATCAAGTCTATATGATGACTGATTTTTCGAATTGGCGGTAATTCATTAGGCAAATCATCAACAATAATATCATAATAATTCTCCAGCATTTCTTGAATTTCAATGGGTAATTCAGAAATTTTAGTAGAATTCAATATTACCTTGGGCTTGCAAATTACAACAAAATTTACCTCATTTTCTTCAATCTGCTTCAAGTATTCCTTCCCTCCAAGTAACAGAGTTTTTGGATCAGTCTTCTGTCCCAGTACATCTTCTTCTTGCAGAGGCAACAATGTATGATTAACACCATCTTTTCCAAACTTGTAGGTGTTTCTCTTCCCGTCATGTATGGCTCCTCTATCATATTTCCAAGGCCTTCCAAGCAATATGTGACACACGTCCATAGGCATCACATCACAAACAATTTTATCCTTGTACTTGCCCACTTGAAATTCTACTTCACACTGTTCACTTACCAACAGTTGATGTCCCTTTTGTAACCATGACACCTTATAAGGTGTTGGATGCTTCATTGTCTTCAGCTTCATTTTCTCCACTACCTTTGTAGAGACCAAATTATTAGTGCTGCCACTATCAATGATCATCTGGCAACATTTCCCTTGGACTTTGCACACTGTTCTTAATGAAGTTTTTCTTTGTGGCGGTTCAGCAGCCACCTCTTTCACTGGCTTAAGTAAGACTTTATTAACCACCAAAGATTCACCTCTTTCTCGTGTATTTTCTTCTTCTACTACCGCTGCCGCTGGTGCTTCTTCTTCAGCTGGAGCAATAATTGCATTCCTCTACTTTATGTCTGCATTCTCTGGGCACTCAAAAGCTCTGTGTCCCAGCTTGTTACATCTGTAACATCTTATTTCTCTGCCTCTTCCTCTGCCTCCTCTTCCTCTGGAAAAACTCCCTCTGTCGCTTGCATCACCTTCTCTGGGTGCATGATGGGTTGAGCTACTGCTAGCTCCATCTCTAGGTGTTGTAGATCTTCCTCTACCACCGTGACTTCCTTTTCCTCTGAAAGTCCCTCTCCCTTTGGCAAACTGCTTCCTCATGAGCTTTTCTTCAGCTTTCAGCGCTATCTGATAAGCTTCCTCTACTGTTTTAGGAGAAAGCAGACTTATCTCATCCTGAATGTCCATCCTGAGGCCATTGATATATCTAGCTACCTTCTCATCTGTGTCTTGGGCTTCTCCAGCTCTTATGCTTACTTTATAAAATTCTTCTGTATATCCTTTTACTGTTAAACCTCTATGTCTAAGATTTTGCATTTGTCTAAACAATGTTTGATGATAATTACTGGGCAAGAACTTACCTCTTAACTTTGCTACCATTCGGCTCCAGTTCTTCATTGGTTGCTTACCAAGTCTCTTCCTTTCCGCCTGCACACCATCCCACCAGAGTGTTGCATGGCCTTTTAACTTGGTGACAACAAACTTTACTTTCTTCTCATCCTCTGTTTCCTCGTAATCAAAGAATTTCTCCATGTTGTTAATCCAGTTGATCAATTCTTCTGGATTCAGTCCTCCTTGATATATCGGTACTAATTGGTTCCATGGCCTGGCTATGGATTTCAACACTGACTGAAAGAATCTCATCTCAGGAGTAACCTGTACAGCTTCCTCCTCTTCAGCAGCTTCAATTTCGGGCTCACTGACATCTCCATCATCTATATTTCTATCCGAAGTTAATGCATCCACTCTAACTCACAACTCTTCTACTGTTTCCATTAGTTCAGCATTTGCAGTAGGTTGTCCTCTTCCACCACATCCTCATCCTCTTCCAACTCTGAAAGCCATCCTTCTTCTGCTCCTGAGATTCAATTCAATGTCAGTTGTGGGCTCTGATACCACTAATGATGGCGAGGGTGTAGGTTTTAGAGAAAATCTCCCTAATCTACCTGCAAGTTCTTCTATATCTTGATGAATTTCCCTTTCTTCAATTCTTGGCACATGAGTCATTAAACTGATATTTCATTTCTTTAAAAAAAAAAACCACGGTCATGTTTTATTATCAAACAGTGGCTTTCAGGAATTATTAAAAGAAATATCCCTTTTTGTGGACTTACGCATACAACAAATATATATTCACGTTATGTATTCCTCTTGCATTGGCGACGTTTATAGACAGAATTTTACCATGGGCAAAGGCTTGTGTATATGTATCACATCAGTGATAGTTATGTATCGCCGCCCTCTATGCTAGTTTCGCCGATATATATATCAGTCGCAATCGCCAAAGTGATGGTCTTCTTCCCTTCGAATCAGCGGATCCAATGCACTAATACATGGCCTTTAATAAATCGGTGGTTCCGCTTTTCGGCAGTCGACTCACTTAACAACTCTTCTACCTCTGAGATAACGGACCTAGCGATAAATATATGTTGCAATTCATATTAATTCGGCTCCCAATTCGGAACTCGCCCTTTGTCACGCTATGGCTCCTTTCGGACCAAAAGGCTTTGTAAATCAGGCATTCAACTATCAGTTCCAACGAACTCTTGACGCCGATATGGTCTCGGATCAACGTGGGTAAGAAATTACAGTTATAAGATTTCAAATATACCACGGCCAATTAATGAAATTATGCAAGAGTTCTTGCTATAAGCAGAGACATATGCGCTATTATAAAATCGAGCCTATATAAACCATAAAATGAAAAGGGAAACGATTCAATGATTAACATACAACATTTGCAGTGTGAGGAAATAGGAACCTTTCAACACCGTCACACTATCCAATAATCGACAAGTACATATTACTCTGCACATGCATATCACAGAGTTGTTTAATAAGAGACACCGAGAGAACAAATTTTTCCAAAATAATACTATGGCGCTCGCCCCTCTCTTCTGTCTGATGAGGGCTTTGCTGCCTCTTTATTTATAACTAAGGATAAGCCCTTTCGGTCCTTATCCGATACAAAGAAAAGCATGCTTTACAGGATGATTTAAAGCTTGAAAAGCTCAGTTACAAATATCATGATTTAGAGCCAGAATTTATTCTATTTTTAACTAAGAAAGCATATAAATTGCATGCTAAAGGACCCCACTCCCTTTCCTGTAGATTCTTTTGGATTTTTGGAATAATTTGGAAGATTTTTCCCCTCTGAGTCACATGTTGCCGCATCAACAGGCAGCTAATTTTCCAAAAATCTTAGAATCCCATAAAGTGATCCTATTTATGGAATGGCAGTCCCAGTTAATGAAGGCAGAGAGAGCAGTTTCTAGATGAAAATTAACACAAGTAATTTGGTTGAATTAATTAATGATACTCTATATTTATCTAATATGATCTCTCAATGTACACCAGGTAAATTACTATCGGCTAAAACATTGGAGCAGTCATGTTATCAAGAGCTGGAAAAGAATGAGAGATTGATCGCAGGTATTAACAGTTTAACTTGGGACACCTGTTGGTTGCTCCTAGTAAAGCCATACAACGAGAGAGCCACCCTCAAGTGCCTAACAGATGCAATCAGGTGTATCATTCCTGATATACAAGATGCCACCTATGTTGCTCAACCCAATTCTCGTCTTAGACACCCTCAAGAAGTGGAACCAATGCTAGCAATATGCCAACTCAGGTCGAAAGGCAAATAGCCAGAGTGATGAATCATGCCTCCGACTGCCAGATTGCTATGGAGAAGATATTCAAGATCAAGTTGTACCAATTAAGTAGCATTTTAATTATACAGTTAGTTAGTTTTAATGAAGTATTTATATACCCTTTCAATGCATTTGAAAGGGTCGTATGTTTTTGTATATGACTTAAACCTGAAGTTGCACTACTGTACTTCAGGTATATATATTTTTTATAAAGACTGGGCCAATTATTCCAATTTTGATAACGAAGCTTTTATGTGGATGTGCATTACTGCCTTTATTTAAAAGTATTTCTGAGTGTTAACACCCAGGTTGTTCCCTATGACTCCCAAGGGAATACGGCCGGGGTAACCACTAACCAAGCTTTGGATCACAGTCTCTAGCCAAACTGTAATCAGAGAGGGCTCTCTCTTTACGATTTATCTCTGTTTTGTGAGGATTTTAGGCTAGTTATGAAGTGAGGGTTTGGTTTGAATATTGGTTGAATGATATCTTTCAATACCTAAGATGTAGTGTTCAGACAGTTGTAATTCATTGGGCAATGGAGTCTAGAGCTGTGAATTGTTTGAAATGCTTAAGTGGGAGTGTTCACACTGCAGGGCCTATTGGGTATTCCAACAAACAAACTTAAAACTGTGGTGATGATGTATGATTAGCCAATGGAAAGCAATTAATAATTTTCCACTAAGCTAGTTGTGTGAAAGTGAAGTATATTGCACAGGAGCAAACTTGAATTCCTGAAACAAGGGTCACTGTGAAAGATATATTCTGAAAGTGCAGCAATTAAGAATTACACTTATCAAGATTATAACTGAAGAAAACATTCATTAACAACATAGATTGAGCTCAGGGTATTTCATGAATAAATCCTGAAGCTATTCTTTTTCTTTGCTGCTAAATACTAGAACTTAGAAACATGTATGGATTGTAAAATACTGAAACACATAACGAAGAGAGTTACAGAAGACTTATTGTATTGTGAGATGCACAGGGATCCTGCAACTTTTAACAAACACCATGAACGCATCTAAACAGCTCAGAACTTGAGAGATTCCATCACTTCTTTTATTAAACTCTGAATAAATTACATCATAGGATCTCTTCAAGAGGAAATCAACAACCCCTGCAAGCTTATGCGAGGGGGAATTTATACAATCGGTTCCAAAATATCTGAACCGCTGAGTTATCTGATAATTAAATACGTTACCAACTTTTACAAAATATCAGAAAAGCAGTTACTGCTGCTATTAATACAAAATGAATGCCCTTTATATCTGTCAGGAGATACTTTGACCCTTGGAGGCCACTTACTCGGTCTGAACATTCTACTTTAATGCTGGAAATGTGCCTTTATGGCTGTTGTGCTGTAGCTTTTCGGCCCCGTTACCTGTTAGCTATCAATCTTGCTTTTGTTGGCCGAATATGATCTACTGAGTTGGCTCAGCCCATTCCTCTCTCATCCGCTGTGTATGCATCACTTTTTCTGAAGGTGATGACTTATGTTTTTTGCTTAAAACTGTGCTGGAAGCCTTTGGATTTACAGTATCTTCTGTATCATGCTAGTCCACCATTCCTTTGTGGGCAGTTGATGTCTAGGAATTGCATCCAAAGTCTCATCTGCCTCTGTGTATTTATAGAATTTGGGAGGCACTTCAAACAGGTGTTTAATTTCCTTCATTATAAAGAATAAATTCTCTACCCTGTTGTAGAGACTTTGTCATGTAGCTGGCCCTGTTTCCTCTGAGGTGCTGGGCCTTTCAGTGATCTGATTTGTAGCGAATGTGTTGACCCTCTTGGCATACTGCTCATGTCTAAGTAGCCTTCCTGTGCTGTTCAGTAAGCTAGGGAGACCTTTGTTTTGTAATGCCACAAATTTGTCCATGAATCTGTTGACCTTTGTCTGCATGTCCTGGGTCCTTCTCTCTAGTGTCTGCACCAGGTTCCTTAGTGTTAGGACCCTCTTTACTAATAAAATAGTCTCAGTCCTATTGGAGATTCCCATAGTAGCTAAATGAGCACTTGTTCTGTTGTTAAGCACATTGATTATTCTATTGGCAACCTCAGGCATATTGCCTAGAGATGCCATTGATCTCTGGATTTCCCTCTGTGCTTTTGCAATGAGCTCCAACTACTCATGAATTGTCTCAATATATTGCCATTGGTCAGTGATGGATTGGCCAATGTTGGCCCATAAGACTGTCTTGAGCTCAACTGTCACTTTATCCAGTGTGAGCTCCTTCTCCAGCTCATTTATCCTGTCTTTGAGGGCTTTTATTTCCCTACCCTTTTCTGCCACAGTCTGCTTGGATTTATCATACCTCTCATTGAGCTTGGTTAGACTCTCCCTGGCCTCATTCAACTCTGCCATTTGGGATTCCAGGGCTTGTATTTCATTCTTGAGCTTCTGCATGTCCAGGCTTGGAGCCTGCTCTGTTGTTGTTGGTGCAGTTGCTGATGTAGATGGTGTTGTCTTTTCAGTAGGAGGAGCTATGGTCTGAGGAGGTTCCTCCAGGTTAATTATTTCTGGAGGAGGCTGAGATGATTTACCTCCTTCCTTTTGTTGTAATGATGCTTGCAATGATGCCTGTGTAGCGTCTGATTCACCCAGCTTTTCTTGAGTATGGATTAGCTGTTTATATAAAGACACCAGCAAAGCTGTGGCATCTTGATCATGTCTCTGCTGGGAAACTTCATCTGTTTGAGGGTGAATTGTTGCTGGGATTTTGATCTTTCTCCTCAAAGCTGCCATGTCTGCATCCCTTAATTTCAATATTTCTTGTATGCCCTTGATGTCCTTGGGATCATGTCCAATCTCTATGATTATATCTTCTAAGGCCCTGATCCTGTTATCCTTTGCTTGAGAGGATGCTCTCCCCAACTCCAGTTGGGCAGCTGTATTATTTAGGCTATTTTCTAGCCTGTAGTTATCCAGTGTCTTGTCTGCCAAGGAGGCATACACCATCTCACCCGTTTGTTTATGCAATTCAATTTTGTCCATTGGGTGGATGTCCTTGGCAAGGACCTCAAGATTGGTCCTCAAGTAGTCTGAAGTGGATTGTGGCTGCAATGCAGTTGGCATGAAGTGACTCATGATCATTTTGCCTTCATTAACATCATATGAAGACATGAGCCTTTGTTGGTTGGTGGGAGCCATTTTCAACAAATGATTATATAGTTGTATCCTTATTGGCTCATTCCTCCTCTTTATGTCAATGAACTGTTGTTTGATGCTCAGTTCACCTTCTCTCTATTGGCTTGAGGAGCTAACTTCTCCTCCCATCATCCTCTCTTGTTCCTGCTGGAAGGAACTTGCTGAGGCCTCCAGACTTGGTGGGCCCATGCCCAAAGATTGCCCCAAAGGCATTTCCTCTTCTGAACGGGGATTCATTCTGTGTCTTTTCTCCCCTTGAGTCATTGTTGTTGTGAGGGGAGTCTCTCTGTCCCTCTTTCTGCTTATGTCTTCTTTTTGTGGGGTTTGGAGGACTGAGGCCTCCACTGTCGTTTCTAGTCTAGGAGGCACTGTGTCCTGAGCCTGCTGCTCAGTGGAAATTGGGGCTTCAGCTGCCTTTTCTTGCTGTAATGGCTGCTCTTTCTCTTGCTGCCCCTCTTGTTGCTATTGTACCTGTTGTTGTTGCTGTTGTGCCTCCTCATGAGGTGGTTGTTCTGGTTCCATCTCCTTTTCTTTGCCTTTGCTTGAGGTTTGCTCAGTAGCTTTAACCGCTTGCTGATTTGCTGTGGAGGAAGATGCAACTACTCCCACTTGAGTGCTTGGAAGAGTAAACACCTGTGCACAAAGCTCCAAGTCAGCCATATTTTGGATATTTCTAACTGCTCTTTGATTTAATTCTTCTTGTGTAGCAGCCTCCTCTAAGGTTCCCCTCCTCCATTTTAGTTGATTTGCATATTTGTCTATGTGAGGCAACCTTACATGGTCATAACCAGACAGCCTATACTTGACCCTTCTTAAAGTTGTGAAGTGATTGGGGTCATAAGGTTTCCAAAGGAAACTGGTTTGTAGGCCAAGGGATCCTAACATGTTGTCGGCTTCTTGCCAACCTTCCTCCCTTTTGTTGTAGATGAAGTGGCCTAATTGGTTTCTGACCTTGAGTTGTGCTTTCTTGCCTCTGCTTGAAAAGTGCAGCACATCAGCATTCCTAAATTGTCTGAAGTATTCCAGGGCAAACAATCTCATGGGTACATATCTGGGCAATTTGTATGGGGGCAGCTCACACCCATATATTCTGATGACTGTGTGGTGTTGGTAATAATACCAATCCCCGATGCTATATGCCTTGGACAGCTGAAGAATCCTCTGCATCTCATCAGTTAGCCTAGGAGGAGGTGAGCTCATCATTAGAGACATGGCTGGGTGGATGAAGAGGTCTATAAATTCACAATAAGTGTATGGAGAAACAGATCTGCAGTGGAAGGCAGAGGACCAATACACCACTGACCTTGGATTTCCTTGTGCATCCACTCTCTTCATAGCAAAGTGGAACTTCTCATGTTGATAATACAAAATCAAGTGGTAGGTTTAGGAGGTGTATCTGAACACCCTTTCTCTTGGTAAGTTCATCAATTGCTCATGTATTTTGTTAGATATATAAGTGGAATAGTCATAGCAGATTGGAGACTTGCCAAGGGCAAACATGAGCATCATCACCAGCACAGTCTCATCAACAAATTCAATAGAATTATAGCCTAGAATGGGACTGATCATGTCTACAAGGTCCCTGCCCAATTGGTTTAGGTAAACATGAGAAATGGGAGGGTACTTCACTGTGTCAGAGTCAATATATAATTGATTTAGCTTGGTGATCTGGGCATCTGTCAATTTGGCTCCTTGCTTTATCAGATCAGCCAGTGATAAAGGGACTAATTTCTTCTCAGTTTTGAAATGGAGCATCTCTCTGATGGCTTCAGGGGTGACATAGAAAACAACTGAGCCTGAAGGGTCAATCACAGCCCTCTGAGTGGCGTCGTAGGACTCAGCACATAGGTGGATTAGGTCAGGAAACTGGTTGACCTGAGGGAGTTTGAATAGAGGGAGGAAAGAATCCCAAATGCCCAATACATCTGTTCCAGCCTCATGTTTAATCCTCAACTCATTCAGCAAATGAATGTGGTACTTGTTGTGCATTAGCATTTCTTCTGCTATCTGATAATCCAGGTCTGCTAGAGGCTACCACTCCAAATGTCTCTGAGGGGCATTTAGAGGAGCAATATTCAATGCTACAAGAGCTATTGGTGGATCCATGGTTACTTTTAGGATTTATGTCGTTTATAAACTGGTGTTACTGTGCAGAGCAACACCGCAGAGTTTTCTTTGAACAGAAAGGTAAATTACTGAGGGATAGAGGATAAATGGTCAATTGCAGCAATTGAAATACTGCTTAAATGATGGATAAGACAAATGTCTGGTCTTAAACTCTTTTTCTCAGCAAATTGGTATAGTTTGGGTTACCATTTCGCGATTGCACGAACAGAATGCAGTTATTTGTAAAAAACTCGAGCAAACAAGGCCCAACCGGTGAATTTCGACCTTAGAGTGTAGATGGGGGCTAGGCACAGGGGATTTGCCGGTGAATTATAAGTTTCTCAGTGTTTTAAGCTTTCTTGGCAATTTACAGACGAAACCAGGTGCAGGAGGGATTCACAAGGATAAATATCTGGTATACAGAGAACAATGGACACAAATGCAGGTGGAAATGGCGCGCCAGCGGTCTCCAGGTCGAGTTCAGCAGGTTGGTGCGTAGTTGGACGTAAAAACCATGCAGAAAAAACAACAACGTTTTTGGCAAAAAGTGCAAAAAACGCGAAATTTTGGCCAAAATATGGATTTTTGGAACATTGGCGCCTTTTTTGGATGACGTCAGCATGACATCATCAGTTGGGGTCAAGGTCGGATGACGTCATCATGACGTCATCGGGTGACGTGGTGGCATAAGAGAGGTCCACGGGGATGGTGAGGTGGCAGACAGGTGGAGCAATGGCGGACGAGGCGTACCGACGCAGCGCTGACGTAGCAGTGATGCTGGCACTGATGTAGGTAGGACAGATTAACCGAAACCGGAAGTGATTAGCGGTTTCATATCGCACCGCCTTCCATACGGAAGCGGAATTGTCAGAGGTACCTCCGATACGATGTGGGGGTGACGCGTGGCAGAGGCCTGACGTCACCCTCTGACAGATATCGGAAGGTATCTTTCGGACATCGGGGCCAGTCCAATATGCACGAGGGCCGTCGGATGAAAAGGGCCTGATCCGACGGTCGACGGATCGTTGAGCTGGCCGGACGATACGGATGCGGGCGGGATTAAAATAATATTTCCTTTGAAATTTGCGCCCGGTGGGACCTTTGGGAATTTGGCGATTCATATGTTTTTTTCAATGTTTTTACAAAAATGCGCATAGCACTAAGACTTTGGGTAAACGGGAAAAAGTGGGTTTTTGTATACTTTTTGCAAATAAAGCGGGTTATGGGTAAAAAGGGGTTTTTACAAGGTTTTTTAGCAAATGAAGGGGTTAATGGTTTGGATAACTTTTGAAGGGGGACAAGGGGTAGGGTTTGGGTTCTTAAAGTGACCGGATGTCACTTTAATCCCTGACTGTGAACATATGGCTATAGTGCCAAGGGGAAGGGGTATTTATAGCATGCTTGGGGTTTATACACCATAGTGTTTATAATAGTAGGGAAAAGGGGAACATAGGGGATTTAGATAATAAGAAGTTAGGGGTTAGTAAGAGTGGGGGAAGGGGTGAAACACTAAGTTTTTGTATGAAATCAACTTAGTGTAGGAAGTAGATCAAAATGAAAATAATTTTTAGACAAGAAATGTGGCTCTAAAGGAAACAAGAACCAACATAAAACCTTGAATTCTTTCATGAACACCACTGGTGTAGGGATGTTAGTAATGAATATGAGAAAGGGAAAAAGGAAGTTAGACATGCTCCATTGTGTTACAACAAAGTGATAGAGAAGAGGAGCTTTTCTATCCATTGATGCTTTCCTTGTTTTGACCAGCAAGATTCAGTTGGAAAGGAATGACATTTCTGCAACCCCATCTACCTACCCATCTACTTGCCTAGCATTTTTTGTTTCTTCTTGGAGGGTGCACTTGGACTTGCAGACCCATATGTGCCTTTCCTTTTCCATTGGCTTTTTCTTTTGATTGTCTATCTAGCACTACCCTTATTGCTTCCAAGGTCCTAGATTAAGCAGTTGGGAAACTTAATTCTCTACCTAAGCTACTGGTCTGCCAAGATTAAACAGTTTGGACAGACTTCTTTCTCTATTCTACAACAGAAAATTGAAACATGGCATGATCCAGATTAGGCTGTTGGACCATCCATCAAAATTGAGTCAACATAAAGCTATATACACACATTGTTTTCTCATGGAAATATGGGATCTTTGTATCACCAAAGCAGAGCATATTTGGAACTTTCTTTGCCAATCATGAAATATGAAACCTATTGATATAGGTAGCTAACAGTGGCTCCACATGGGGATGGCTTTTCCATTTGAAAGGCCAAGAACAACAGGTCAGAATGCCTTGGGCCCTTGACTGCTTTTACCAAAGTTTGAAGTATGCTGCTTTGAAATGCCAAACTTGTGCTCTTCCCATCTTGGTAAATCTCTGAACTTATTTGCCTTATGCTGATACCTTATAAACTTGAGAAACTGCATTTTTACATATTTAACAGAAAGTAATATATACACCTGGATATGTACAAGGGAACCTCAGGTTGCACTTATGGATGGTAGTCAAAATAGTGCTTCAACATCCTGCCATTCACAGGACCTTCATCCAAATCAGTTTCATTAAGACTTTTAAGGAAGTAAGTATTATTTCCTTGTACTGCTTGAACAGCAAATGGTCCTCTCCAAAGGGAATCAAATTTTCCATGTTTTCCCTTATCTTCTCTTCTTGAATCCCACTTGAGGACTTTGTCTCCAACATTAAAATCTTCCGCCTTGGTCCTTCTGTCAAAGGCTTTCTTTAACTTTTCTTGCAAAACTTGAACTCTGCTGTAAACTTGGTCTCTAGTTTGCTGTAAACATATAATTTGATTTACCCTCCTTTGCATATCATTGGGCTCAGCTTGAGTCTCTTGAAGTAGTTTCATAACAGGGATCCCTAGTGATGAAGGGAATTTGGCCTCTAATCCATAGACTAGCTCATATGGGCTGACCCCAATTGATCTTTTGGTTGTTAGTCTATCTGCCCATAAGGCATTCACAAGCTTCTTATGCCAATTCTTCTTATTTTCTTCCAATACCTTCTTTATGATGTTCACAAGGCTTTTGTTTGATGATTCAGCAAGGCCATTTCCTTGGGGATAATATGCAGTAGAATGGCCCAAGGTAATGTGAAATTTGTGACAGAAATTCACCATCTTCTTAGATCTGAAGGCAGCAGCATTGTCTGTTATTATTTTATCAGGACAACCAAATCTAGAAAGAATATTGGTCTCAAGGAACTGAATGATAGTGGAATCGTTTGCTTGTCTGCATGGAACAACTTCAATCCATTTAGTAAAGTAGTCTGTAGCTGTTAGAATCCATCTATGTTGGCCTGAAGATGAAGGGTGAATTTCCCCAATGAAATCCAAGCCCCATTGTTGAAAAGGTCTCTCTGTTGCAATAGGCCTCAAAGGAAGTGGTAGTAACTTTCTCTTTCCCTCAAACACTTGACATTTATGACATGAGGTGGTGAATTTCTTGACATCAGAGAAAACAGTGGGCCAATAGTAACCAGCCCTCAGTATTTTATCCACAGTGGACTTCCAATACAAGTGTCCACCACAGTCACCTGCATGAAATTCTTTGGTGACATTGTTAGTCTCATTCTCAATTAAGCAGCTTAACAGTATACCCTCATGGTTTTTCCAAAGCAAATTGCCATCTATTACACAAAATTTTGAAGCTTTCATTTTTAGGAACCTACACTTAGTTCTGGACAATCCTGGTGGAGCACACAGGTTTTGTAACACATAACATATATCAGAATACCAGGGGGATTGTTCAAAGGCTACATTGATCTTTGGAGTCGCCAGCTCCGTTTCACTGTCCAGCTGGTTGATGTCCAAGGCTTGGAAATTTGTTTCAGACATTAATTTGGCCAAACCTTGCCCTTTTATCAGTTTTGTAGGTTTTATTTCAATGTCAAATTCTAAAATGTTGGCAATCCATTTTCCTCTTCTGCCCTCTAAGTTCTCTTGAGTAAGTATGTCTTTCACAATTGGGCTTGGTACATAGGCTATAACATGGGAGTATAGGATGTAGATCCTAAAGTCTTTAATAGCTTTGACCAAAGCATATGCTTGATTTTCCATGATCTGGTATTTCAGGGGTGCATATCTAAGAGCTCTACTAAAAAAAGCAATAGGTTTTTCATTTCCTTGGTCATGTTTCTGTAATAAGACCGCAGCAATTGTGTGTTGGGAAGCAAAGGAAAATATGATAAATTCCCTATCAAATTGAGGGTTGGTTAAGACTGGGGTTTGGGTGAGGGCTAGTTTGATACCTTCAAAAGCTTGATTTGCTTCTACTGTCCATTTTACTTTTGAATCCTTTTTTAGCATGTTATTGAGTAATCTGCCTAATTCAGCCAAATTTGGGATAAATCTCCTTAGGAAGTTGATTTTACCCAGAAAGGCTTGTAATTCCTTTACATTTCTTGGATGAGGCATTTGTAAGATGGCCTGGATTCTGTCTGGGTCGATCCTAATGCCATCCTTTGAAATGATGTGACCCAACAGTTTACCTTCTTCCAAACCAAACAGGGATTTCTTGGGATTTAAGGAAATTCCATATTTCCTACAAGTTATGAATATCTGCCTTAGATGTTTCAGATGTTCAGGGTCAGATTTTGAAAATGGTGTAAGGTCATCTAAGTAGACCACAAGGAAATCATGGCTCTCTTTGGCAAAAGCAATATCCATTGCTCTTTGAAAGGTATCCCCTGCATTTTTCAATCCGAAAGGCATTTTCACATATTTGAAGGTTCCCCAAGGGGTTGTAAAGGCTGTTTTGTCCTGATCATCAGGGTGAACTAGGATCTGGTTGAAACTTGAGAATCCATCAAGTAGAGAAATTCTTGAGGCCCCCACTACTCTCTGCAAGATGTTATCCATCTTGGGTAAGGGGTAATTATCTTTCAAGGACACTTGATTTAAGTTCCTTAGATCAACACAGAGCCTTATTTCACCAGTTTTCTTTCTTGTAGGGACTAAGTTTGAAATCCAATAGGAAAATATGATTGGTGCTATGATGCCAGCCTTAAACATTTTTTGTACCTCTTTCTCAATTGCAGGGAGGAGCATAGGGTTTATTCTTCTCAATTTTTGCTTGAATGGCTTTCGATTTGGCTTGAGAGGGATTGTGTGTTGGATCACAGAAGTGTCATAGGATTTCAAGTCCTCATAACTCCATGCAAAGACATCCTGGAACTCTTTGAAAAGGTCAATGTATTTGGGCTTCTGATCAGGAGGTAGGGATGTAGACAATTTTATTATCTTGGGCTTTTCCATGGTTCCAATGTTGCATTCCTCAAAGGCAGAGTTAAGGGGCTGCATTTTTGGTTTTCTAGGGACATCATTTGAATCAAAAATATCCTCTAGTGGAGTTAGGCCTGTTGGAAGAAAATTATCTTTCAATTGTATCACTTCAGCTTCAGCATCAGCCACTTCTTTACAACCGATTTGTTGAATTTCTAGTATGTTGTCTTCGTTGAAAATTGTTGGATGTAGGATTTGGTTAGCTGTTTTAGGTGATATTGGCTTATGATTCTGTTGATCATGTATTTGTGATTGACTTGCTCTTTCAAGTATTTGTGATTGACTTGCTCTTTCAAGTATTTGTGATTGACTTGCTCTTTCAGTGTCAATATTTAGTCCTACAAATTCTTGTTGCAAGGTCAAGAAATTATTTATTTGTGCATCATCTTCAAATACTTGCCAGTCCTTGATATTGTTTGGGACAGAAGGTCTGTGCTTTACCTCAGCTGTAAAGTAATGATGGGGCTCAAAAGGTAACTTGCAGGTGCTTGCAAATGTGGCCAAGCTATGAGCATGCAGGTTATGGGTCCTGGGAATCTTGATAATTTGAAATTCAGTGAAGGACTGTAGTAGTTCAGAAGCAGCAGATCTATAAGATCTCAGTCTTTTATCATTAGTAACAAAATTTCCCTTTACCAGTTGGATAATCAAGTCTGAATCTCCCATAATTGAAACTTTTATGGCTTGTAAGGATTTTACTAGCTTAAGGCCTAGCAAGAGAGCTTCATATTCAGCCAGGCCTTAAGCTAGTAAAATCCTTAGGCTCAGCATGACTGTTTTGTTTGTTATGTATCCAAACCCCTGCTCCTGCCCCTAACTTGTTGACTGACCCATCAAATTCAAGAAACCATAGGACTTCTTGGTTAAGGGAAGGTTTGTCAACTGTTATGGGAGTTGGCATCAACGACTTGAGATCTTGGTTTACCCTTGATTTTTCTTTTGGAACATTTTTGTTAATTGATTTCTCAACCTGCATTTCTTGAACAACAGTCTCTTCATTTGTCTGCTGGTCTTTTTTGAGTGTGTGGAATTCCTCATCACCTGTGGGGTTTGTTTTGTCATTGAAGAGAATGTAGGAGTCAATGTCAGAATGGACAGCATATATGGGGAAGTTTTGAGGTTTTTCTTCACTGCTGACCATGTATTTCATAAGTGTTTCTCTGTATAGTCTTTTTGGTTGCCCAAAGACAGAGATGGTTGCATATGACATGTCTAGTTGTAGGGAACCTTGGAGTTTAGCCCCCCATGATCTTGATAACAGCATCCCATATTTAGGTGGGATATCAGCAACCACCACATCCATGAGAATTGTTTTATTTGGGTACTGAACAAGGGACACACATAAGTCTTTTATCAAGCCTAGACACTTGACTTGGCTGGAGTCAAATGAGAATAGGTCCTTATATGGTCTTGTAATGTCTAGATTCAATCTTTCCATGACTGATTTGGGCATCAAGTTGTGAGAGGCACCTGAATCAAACATTGCATTGTGTAGTATCTTATCATGAACATGTAAACTGACATAAAAAGGTAAGATACCTGCAACGACTGTTTTTCCATCAACTTATGGAGTGAAAAGCAATTCTGGGGTGTCATCTAACACATTTACATTATCTTTATTATGAGTTAGCTGAAGGGACTTCTTGATTTGTTGCCTATAAATGTCATGCTTGGCTAGTTCTGAAAGAGGGACAGCTACCTTCAATTTGCCAATTTCAGCTTCTAAGTCAAAGGGTCTTTCAGATTGGATCTTGGTGTTGTGGGTGGCAGCCTTTTCCTTGTTCATTAGGTTTTCTTCTTGATTCTTATCTTGATCTTGAAGCTTGTCCTTGTTACTGACCTCTTGAGGAATGTTAATTGGGTTGGGCTGCAAGGGTGATGACTCTACTGGTTGCTGTTTTGAGGGAGAAGTTACAGCTATTTCCTCAACTGTTACCTCATCTGTAATTGGACCAGTTTTGTCACTTGGTTCTGTGATAATAGCTTTCTTAGGCTGTGTTGTGCCCTTTGTCTTGTCAGGCTGTGTCACATTTATATTTCTGCTTCTTAGCTTATATTGTTTATGAACTTCATAAACAGCTGTGTCATATCCTTGTTTAAAGTCAAATGACTCACCTGACCTAGTTTTGAATTGTTGAATGTCATCATCTTTATTATCCTCTTGACTTAGAAAAACTTGCTGCTCATAATTCAGGCCCATCAGGTTAATGTGGGTGTCATCTGTTTGTTCATCCGAAGTGGATGCCTCAATACAGTTTTCCTGGAAAGGAGGTCTTATGTCTGGGTCAGAACCGGTCTTGCCAACGTTTGGGTTTTGATTTCTCCTAAAGTTTGGATTCCTGTTAGGGTTATTTTGTGGTGCATCCCATGATGAATTTATCTCAACTGATTCTACTCTATCCCTCAATCTCTTCATGCCAGTGAGTATTGCATCCAGTTTTTGATCAAAGGCTGAGGGTTCTTCTTTGAAGGTGGTTCTCTTTTCTAATATTGCCCTGTTTCTTTTGGCAATCAAGTTAGCCTCTACTGTGACAGAAACCTTTTGGGCTTCTTCAAGGGTCTTAGGTGCCCTTTCTTTTAATTGATATGCCATATCAGGGTCAAAACCATCAGGAAATTTGTACAAGGCCAGATCAGGGGGAGGTCTTAAATTCTGTGGTATTGCATTATATGCATTATTAAATCTTGCACAATACTCCAAGACGGTCTCTTGAGGACCTCGTTTGATTGTGTCATATTCACCAAGTATGTGCAGGGGATCTTTCTTCTTCTCCCACCTATTAGTAAAGGCTTGATAAAGGTCATCAGGGGTTGTGATGGTATTTGCAACCAATGATCTAAACCAAGTTCTTACATCCCCTGTGAGGCTCTGAACAAAAACTCTCATTCTCACACTATCATCATCAATTTCATAGTTCTCAAAGTGGTCTTGCATCCTTCTGGCATGCTGAATTGCTGTGAAAGGGCCAGTGGAGTCAAAATATGAGATCTTGGATTGATAGTCCCGAGGTAGAGCTGGAGCATTGGCAGGTAACTGCAGGGGAGCATATCTGTTTGCCATATTTGCAGGATTTAGAGGGTTAACAGGGATGACTGGGATAGCATGAATGACTGGTATAACAGGGGTAGTGGGAAAAGTGGAGACTAGAGTGTTAGTCAAGGGAATATGTGCAGTGGATGGAGGTGTGAAAGGAGGGCTTTGAGATGTGGATGGTGAACTGGGGGAACCAAGGGTAGACCGAAATAGAACCTTGATTGGAGTTGGAACAGGGTTTGGATGAGCTGTCTCAGGACTTGAGTCAGCAAGGGTCTCCTGTTCCCGCTGCTTCCTAATGATCTTGGGGATGGTATTAGGATTTTCAAAAATAGCTGGTGGATTGGGGTCAGGGTTTGACCTAGTGTGTCTAGGTTCCCTTTTAGGAGCCAGCTTCTGAACTTGTTTTTTGATTTTTTAGGATATTTTTAGAACTGTTTCAAGGGACTGCTCAAATTTTTAGAACCACTGTCTATAGCCAGACAACAGTTGAAAAATAAGTTGTCCCCAGCGGAGTCGCCAATTATGTTAACACCCAGGTTGTTCCCTATGACTCCCAAGGGAATACGGCCGGGGTAACCACTAGCCAAGCTTTGGATCATAGTCTCTAGCCAAACTGTAATCAGAGAGGGCTCTCTCTTTAAGATTTATCTCTGTTTTGTGAGGATTTTAGGCTAGTTATGAAGTGATGGTTTGGTTTGAATATTGGTTGAATGATACCTTTCAATACCTAAGATGTAGTGTTCAGACAGTTGTAATTCATTGGGCAATGGAGTCTAGAGCTGTGAATTGTTTGAAATGCTTAAGTGGGAGTGTTCACACTGCAGGGCCTATTGGGTATTCCAACAAACAAACTTAAAACTGTGGTGATGATGTATGATTAGCCAATGGAAAGTAATTAAGAATTTTCCACTAAGCTAGTGTTTGTGAAAGTGAAGTATATTGCACAGGAGCAAACTTGCATTCCTGAAACAAGGGACACTGTGAAAGATATATTCTGAAAGTGTAGCAATTAAGAATTACACTTATCAAGATTATAACTGAAGAAAACATTCACTAACAACATAGATTGAGCTCAGGGTATTTCACGAATAAATCCTGAAGCTATTCTTTTTCTTTGTTGCTAAATACTAGAACTTAGAAACATGTATGGATTGTAAAAGACTGAAACACATAACGAAGAGAGTTACAGAAGACTTATTGTATTGTGAGATGCACAGGGATCCTACAACTTTTAACAAACACCATGAACGCATCTAAACAACTCAGAACTTGAGAGATTCCATCACTTCTTTTATTAAACTCTGAATAAATTACAGCATAGGATCTCCTCAAGAGGAAATCAACAACCCCTGCAAGCTTATGCGAGGGGGAATTTATACAATCGGTTCCAAAATATCTGAACCGCTGAGTTATCTGATAATTAAATACATTACCAACTTTTACAAAATATTAGAAAAGCAGTTACTGCTGCTATTAATACAAAATGAATGCCCTTTATATCTGTCAGGAGATACTTTGACCCTTGGAGGCCACTTAGTCGGTCTGAACGTTCTGCTTTAATGCTGGAAATGTGCCTTTATGGCTGTTGTGCTGTAGCTTTTCGGCCCTGTTACCTGTTAGCTGTCAATCTTGCTTTTGTTGGCCGCATATGATCTGCTGAGTTGGCTCAGCCCATTCCTCTCTCATCCACCGTATATGCATCACTTTTTCTGAAGGTGATGACTTATGTTTTTTGCTGAAAACTGTGCCGGAAGCCTTTGGATTTACAATATCTTCTGTATCATGCTAGTCCACCATTCCTGTGTGGGCAGTTGATGTCGAAGAATTGCATCCAAAGTCTCATCTGCCTCTATGTATTTATATAAATTGGGAGGCACTTCAAACAGGTGTTTAATTTCATTCATTATAAAGAATAAATTCTCTACCCTGTTGTAGAGACTTTGTCCTGTAGCTGGCCCTGTTTCCTCTAAGGTGCTGGGCCTTTTAGTGATCTGATTTGTAGCGAATGTGTTGACCCTCTTGGCATACTGCTCATGTGTAAGTAGCCTTCCTGCACTGTTCAGTAAGCCAGGGAGACCTCTGTTTTGTAATGCCACAAATTTGTCCATGAATTTATTGACCTCTTTCTGCATGTCCTGGGTCCTTCTCTCTAGTGTCTGCACCAGTTTCATTAGTGTTAGGACCCTCTTTACCAATAAAATAGTCTCATTCCTATTGGAGATTCCCATAGTAGCTAACTGAGCACTTGTTCTGTTGTTAAGCACATTGATTATTCTATTGGCAACCTCAGGCATATTGCCTAGAGATGCCCTTGATCTCTGGATTTCCCTCTATGCTTTTGCAATGAGCTCCAACTTCTCATGAATTGTCTCAATATATTTCCATTGGTCAGTGATGGATTGGCCAATGTTGGCCCATAAGAATGTCTTGAGCTCAGCTGTCACTTTATCCAGTGTGAGCTCCCTCTCCAGCTCCTTTATCCTGTCTTTGAGGGCTTTTATTTCCCTGCCCTTTTTTGCCACAATCTGCTTGGATTTATCATACCTCTCATTGAGCCTGGCTAGACTCTCCCTGGCCTCATTCAGCTCTGCATTTGGGCTTCCAGGGCTTGTATTTCATTCTTGAGCTTCTGCATGTCTAGGCTTGGAGCCTGCTCTATTGTTGTTGGTGCAGTTGCAGATGTAGATGGTGTTGTCTTTTCAGTAGGAGGAGCTGTGGTCTGAGGAGGTTCCTCCAGGTTAATTATTTCTGGAGGAGGTTGAGATGATTGACCTCCTTCGTTTTGCTGTAATGATGCTTGCAATGCTTCCTGTGCAGCCTCTGATTCACCCATTTTTTCTTGAGTCTGGATTAGCTGTTTATATAAAGACACCAGCAAAGCTGTGGCATCTTGATCATGTCTCAGCTGGGCAACTTCATCTGTTTGAGGGTGAATTGTTGCTGGGATTTTGATCTTTCTCCTCAAAGCTGCTATGTCTGCATCCCTTAATTTCAATATTTCTTGTATGCCCTTGATGTCCTTGGGATCATGTCCAATCTCTATGATTATATCTTCTAAGGCCCTGATCCTGTTATCCTTTGCTTGAGAGGATGCTCTCTCCAACTCCAGTTGGGTAGCTATATTATTTAGGCTATTTTCTAGCCTGTAGTTATCTAGTGTCTTGTCTGCCAAGGAGGCATACACCATCTCACCCGTTTGTTTATGCAATTCAATTTTGTCCATTGGGTGGATGTCCTTGGCAAGGACCTCAAGATTGGTCCTCAAGTAGTCTGAAGGGGACTGTGGCTGCAATGCAGTTGGCATGAAGTGACTCATGATCATTTTGCCTTCATTAACATCATATGCAGACATGAGCCTTTGCTGGTTGGTGGGAGCCATTTTCAACAAATGATTATATAGTTGTATCTTTATTGGCTCATTCCTCCTCTTTATGTCAATGAACTGCTGTTTGATGCTCAGTTCACCTTCTCTCTGCTGGCTTGAGGAGCAAACTTCTCCTCCCATCATCCTCTCTTGTTCCTGCTGGAAGGAACTTGCTGAGGCCTCCAGACATGGTGGACCCATGCCCAAAGATTGCCCCAAAGGCATTTCATCTTCTGAAAGGGGATTCATTCTGTGTCTTTTCTCCCCTTGAGTCGTTGTTGTTGTGAGGGGAGTCTCTCTGTCCCTCTTTCTGCTTATGTCTTCTTTTTGTGGGGTTTGGAGGACTGAGGCCTCCACTGTCGTTTCTGGCCTAGGAGGCACTGTGTCCTGAGCCTGCTGCTCAGTGGAAATTGGGGCTTCAGCTGCCTTTTCTTGCTGTAATGGCTGCTCTTTCTCTTGCTGCCCCTCTTGTTGCTGTTGTACCTGTTGTTGTTGCTGCTGTGCCTCCTCATGAGGTGGCTGTTCTGGTTCCATCTCCTTTTCTTTGCCTTTTCTTGAGGTTTGCTCAGTAGCTTTAACCGCTTGCTGATTTTCTGTGGAGGAAGATGCAACTGCTCCCACTTGAGTGCTTGGAAGAGTAAACACCTGTGCACAAAGCTCCAAGTCAGCCATCTTTTGGATATTTCTAACTGCTCTTTGATTTAATTCTTCTTGTGTAGCAGCCTCCTCTAAGGTTCCCCTCCTCCATTTTACTTGATTTGCATATTTTTCTATGTGAGGCAACCTTACATGGTCATAACCAGACAGCCTATACTTGACCCTTCTTAAAGTTATGAAGTGATTGGGGTCATAAGGTTTCCAAAGGAAACTGGTCTGTAGGCTAAGGGATCCTAACATGCTGTCGGCTTCTTGCCAACCTTCCTCCCTTTTGTTGTAGATGAAGTGGCCTAATTAGTTTCTGACCTTGAGTTGTGCTTTCTTGCCTCTGCTTGAAAAGTGCAGCACATCAACATTCCCAAATTGCCTGAAGTATTCCAGGGCAAACAATCTCATGGGCACATATCTGGGCAATCTGTATGGGGGTAGCTCACACCCATATATTCTGATGACTGTGTGGTGTTGGTAATAATACCAATCCCCGATGTTGTATGCCTTGGACAGCTGAAGAATCATCTGCATCTCATCAGTTAGCCTAGGAGGAGGTGAGCTCATCATTAGAGACATGGCTGGGTGGATGAAGAGGTCTGTAAATTCACAATAAGTGTATGGAGAAACAGATATGCAGTGGAAGGCAGAGGACCAATACACCACTGACCTTGGATTTCCTTGTGCATCCACCCTCTTCATAGCAAAGTGGAACTTCTCATGTTGATAATACAAAATCAAGTGGTAGATGTAGGAGGTGTATCTGAACACCCTTTCTCTTGGTAAGTTCATCAATTGCTCATGTATTTTGTCAGATATATAAGTGGCATATTCATAGCAGATTGGAGACTTGCCAAGGGCAAACATGAGCATCATCACCAGCACGGTCTCATCAACAAATTCAATAGAATTATAGCCTAGAATGGGACTGATCATGTCTACAAGGTCCCTGCCCAATTGGTTTAGGTAAACATGAGAAATGGGAGGGTACTTCACTGTGTCAGAGTCAATATATAATTGATTTAGCTTGGTGATCTGGGCATCTGTCAATTTGGCTCCTTGCTTTATCAGATCAGCCAGTGATAAAGGGACTAATTTCTTCTCAGTTTTGAAATGGAGCATCTCTCTGATGGCTTCAGGGGTGACATAGAAAACAACTGAGCCTAAAGGGTCAATCACAGCCCTCTGAGTGGCGTCGTAGTATTCAGCACATAGGTGGATTACGCCATGAAACTGGTTGACCTGAGGGAGTTTGAATAGAGGGAGGAAAGAATCCCAAATGCCCAATACATCTGTTCCAGCCTCATGTTTAATCCTCAACTCATTCAGCAAATGAATGTGGTACTTGCTGTGCATTAGCATTTCTTCTGCTATCTGATAATCCAGGTTTGCCAGAGGCTGCCACTCCAATTGTCTCTGAAGGGCATTTAGAGGAGCGATATTCAATGCTACAGGAGCTACTGGTGGATCCATGGTTACTTTTAGGATTTATGTCGTTTATAAACTGGTGTTACTGTGCAGAGCAACACCACAAAGTTTTCTTTGAACAGAAAGGTAAATTACTGAGGGACAGAGGATAAATGGTCAATTGCAGCAATTGAAATACTGCTTAAATGATGGATAAGACAAATGTCTGGTCTTAAACTCTTTTTCTCAGCAAATTGGTACAGTTTGGGTTACCATTTCGCGATTGCGCGAACATAATGCAGTTATTGGTAAAAAACTCTGGCAAACAAGGCTCAACCAGTGAATTTCGACCTTAGAGTGTAAATGGGGGCTAGGCACAGGGGATTTTCCGGTGAATTATAAATTTCTCAGTGTTTTAAGCTTTCTTGGCAATTTACAGACGAAACTAGGTGCAAGAGGGATTCACAAGGATAAATACCTGGTATATAGAGAACAATGGACACGAATGCAGGTGGAAATGGCGCGCCAGCGGTCTCTAGGTCGAGTTCAGCAGGTTGGTGCGTAGTTGGATGTAAAAACCATGCAGAAAAAACAATAGCGTTTTTGGCAAAAAGTGAAAAAAACGCGAAATTTTGGCCAAAATATGGATTTTTGGAACATTGGCGCCCTTTTTGGATGACGTCAGCATGACGTCATCAGGTGGGGTCAAGGTCGGATGACGTCAACATGATGTCATCGGGTGAGGTGGCGGCATAAGTGAGGTCCACGGGGATGGTGAGGTGGCAGACAGGTGGAGCAATGGCGGACGGGGCATACCGACGCGGCGCTGACGTAGCAGTGATGCTAGCAGTGACGTAGGGAGGACAGATTAACCAAAACTGGAAGTGGTTAGCAGTTTCATATCGCACCGCCTTCCATACGGAAGCAGAATTGTCAGAGGTACCTCCGATACGATGTGGGGGTGACGCGTGGCAGAGGCCTGATGTCACCCTCTGACAGATATCAGAAGGTATCTTTCGGACGTCGGGGCCGGTCCGATATGCACGAGGGCTGTCGGATGAAAAGGGCCTGATCCGATGGTCGACGGATCGTTGAGCTGGCCGGACGATACGGATGCGGGCAGGATTAAAATAATATTTCCTTTGAAATTTGCGCCCGCCGAGACCTTTGGGAATTTGGCGATTCATATGGTTTTTTCAATGTTTTTACAAAAATGAGCATAGCGCTAAGACTTTGGGTAAATGGGAAAAGGTGGGTTTTTGTATACTTTTTGCAAATAAAGCGGGTTATGGGTAAAAAGGGGTTTTTACAAGGTTTTTTAGCAAATGAAGGGGTTAATGGTTTGGATAACTTCTGAAGGGGGACAAGGGGTAGGGTTTGGGTTCTTAAAGTGACCAGATGTCACTTTAATCCCTGACTGTGAACATATGGCTATAGTGCCAAGGGGAAGGGGTATTTATAGCATGCTTGGGGTTTATACACCAAGTGTTTATAATAGTAGGGAAAAGGGGAACATAGGGGATTTAGATAATAAGAAGTTAGGGGTTAGTAATAGTGGGGGAAGGGGTGAAACACTAAGTTTTTGTATGAAATCAACTTAGTATAGGAAGTAGATCAAAATGAAAAGAATTTTTAGACAAGAAATGTGGCTCTAAAGGAAACCAGAACCAACATAAAACCTTGAATTCTTTCATGAACACCACTGGTGTAGGGATGTTAGTAATGAATATGAGAAAGGGAAAAAGGAAGTTAGACATGCTCCATTGTGTTACAGCAAAGTGATAGAGAAGAGGAGCTTTTCTATCCATTGATGCTTTCCTTGTTTTGACCAGCAAGATTCAGTTGGAAAGGAATGACATTTCTGCAACCCCATCTACCTACCCATCTGCTTGCCCAGCATTTTTTGTTTCTTCTTGGAGGGTGCACTTGGACTTGCAGACCCATATGTGCCTTTTCTTTTCCATTAGCTTTTTCTTTTGATTGTCTATCTAGCACTACCCTTATTGCTTCCAAGGTCCCAGATTAAGCAGTTGGGAACCTTAATTCTCTACCTAAGCTACTGGTCTGCCAAGATTAAACAGTTTGGACAGACTTCTTTCTCTATTTTACAACAGAAAATTGAAACATGGCATGATCCAGATTAGGCTGTTGGACCATCCATCAAAATTGAGTCAACATAAAGCTATATACACACATTGTTTTCTCATGGAAATATGGGATATTTCTATCACCAAAGCAGAGCATATTTGGAACTTTCTTTGCCAATCATGAAATATGAAACCTATTGATATAGGTAGCTAACACTGAGTCAGAAGAAGGAATTCGAATAGCGATTGATGTTGGGAATGATTTGCAGCTCATATGGTACTATTATCTATGTCTGAGTTCATTCTTTTTATGTGAATTGTTATTTGATCACTCTTGCTATTATCGAATATATGCATGTGTTTTTAACAACATTCTTTATACTTTCCACTATTGGATGTTTACAACATGCTTTTCTTTTAATCATACATGTATCGGTAATATAAAAGGATAAGTGTAACAATGTTTTATTAATTACTTTGTTCAACTATTTGAACAAAGCAATTATTATGTGAATGAATGTCTATGTTTATTGAGTAGAGTCATCTATATGCCTATCGATGAACAAAGATCATCAAGCATTGCACTTAAAAGAATAGAAGCTTCCTGGGATAGAATAGTCATTTGTATTTTTGCTTTTAGATTAAGTCATCCATTCATTATCATTTATTAGAAAACCAATCACTCATCCATCCCCATTTTATTCATTATTGGGAAACTCGTCCCATTATATCCAGTCAGAGCCACGATCCCAAATGGAAAGAAGTTGTATTAAGGTCCGGACCGGGTGGTTATCCCCCAATGTTGATGCAACGATTTTCGGGGCATCAACAGACTCCTAAAGGCTTCCCACCTATTCATGATCATTATCATGCTATTAATTTGATTCCAGGAAGTGTTTCTCCAAACATTAGGCCTTATAGATATCCCTATGTCCAAAAGAGTGAAATTGAACGTATGGTTGTAGAAATGCTAGAGGCTGGTATAATTCAACCTAGTCAAAGTTCCTTCTCTGCTCCAGTAGTATTGGTTCACAAGAAGGATGGAGCATGGCACATGTATCCAGATTACAGGGAGCTCAACAAGCTCACTATTAAAGATAAATTTCCCATTCCTATCATTGATGAATTATTGGATGATTGCATGGATCAATTTACTTCACCAAGTTGAATCTTCGTTCGGGATATCATCAAATCAGAATGAAGACTGAAGACATTCCAAAATCAACATTTAGAACTCATGATGGTCATTATGAATTTTTGGTAATGCCTTTTGGCCTTACTAATGCACCTTCTACATTTCAAGGTTTGATGAATTCCATTTTCAAACCTTTCCATAGAAAATTTTTGTTAGTATTTTTTGATGATATACTAATCTACAAGAAGTCTTGGAAGGATCATGTCCACCATGTTGACATGGTGCTCAAACTATTGGAGAAGAAACAATTAGATGCAAAAATATCCAAATATTTCTTTAGAGTACAAGAGGTGGAATATTTGGGTCATATTGTATCTCATTAAGGTGTTAAGGTAGACCCTAGCAAAATTAAAGCCATTAAGGAATGGAAAATCCCCACATCCATAAAGCATCTACAAGGATTTCTGAAGTTGACAGGGTATTATCACAAGTTTGTTAAGAATTATGGGAAAATAGAAGCACCTCTAACAACATTATTGAAGAAAGATGCATTTTCATGGACTCCAGAAGCAATGAAGGCCTTTGAACATCTTAAAGGGGCAATGTGCCAAGCACCAGTCTTAGCTACACCGGACTTCACAAAAACCTTTATTGTGGAATGTGATGCCTCAGGAAATGGAATTCGTGTTGTTTTAATGCAAGAAGAAAGACCCGTTCCTTTCAAAAGTCATCCAATCAAAGGAAAGTATTTACAAAAGCTATTTATGAGAAGGAAATGTTGGAAATACTACATGCACTTAAGAAATGGCGACCCTACCTAATGGGAAGACGCTTCAAGGTAAAATTAGATCATGATAGTCTTAAATACTTTTTAGAACAAATATTATCTTTAGAAAAGCAGAGAAAATGGGTCACAAAGATGTTGGGTTATCACTTTGAAATCATCTACAAAAAAGGGAAGCAAAATGTTGTGGAAGATGCACTCTCAAGAACAGATGATGATATGGAAGCATTTCTTTGCACCATTTCTATTATCCAACCAGATTGGATAAAAGAAGCAAGGGATGAATGGAAGAACGACGAGGAATTGTGGGCACTCATTCAAAATATACAACAAGATCGCAGTACATCTGATACATTTAGCTGGAAAAATGATTCGTTATGGTACAAGGATCGGTTATACCTATATAAGAAATCCCAACTCAAACAAAATATTCTTAGGGAATTACACACTTCTCCCTTAGGAGGGCACTCAAGATTTCTAAAAACATACCACATCGTTAAGAATAATTTTTTTTTGGATGGCCTTAAATCATATATTCAAAAGTTTGTGGTGGAATGTTTGGTTTGCCAACAAAATAAAGTTGGAACAATCAAGACCCCGGGACTATTACAACCTTTATCCATTCCAAGCCAATGTTGGGAGGAGGTTTCAGTGGATTTTATCACAGGTTTACCCAAGTGCGAAGGAAAGAGTGTTATCATGGTGGTAGTTGACAGAATTACCAAATATGCACACTTTGGTGCATTATCTCATCCATTTAAAGCAAGTACAATTTCTACTACATTTATGGAAACAAATTCAACAGCTACATGGAAACCCAAAGATTATTGTAAGTGACAGAGATCCCATTTTCACTGGAAATATTTGGACATAATTATTTTCTTGTCTTGGTACTCAGTTAGCTCATAGCTCATCTTATCATCCTCAATTTTATGGGAAAACTGAGATAGTAAAAAAATGTCGGGAAGGATATCTTTGTTGCTTTGAATTTGATAAACAGGGACAATGGGTCAAATGGTTGCCTCTTCCTGAATGGTGGTATAACGCTTCCTTCCATACTGCAACAAAAATGACCCCATTTATGGCACTTTATGGATATCATCCACCATCCATCACATCATATTTAAGAGAAAATTATCAGGTTCAAGTAGTGTAAGATCACATCGAGCATCAGCAACAAGTTCTCCAACTCTTAAAGGATAACCTCACCTTGGCACAAAATAGAATGAAACAGCAGGCAAATCAACATCGCAACGAAAGAAGTTTTGATGTAGGCGACTGGGTATCCCTGCGACTACAACCATATAAAAAAATGTTCGTCAAGCATGCTAAGAAGGATAATAAATTATCAACAAAGTATTATGGTCCGTACAAGGTGTTGCAAAAGATAGGTACTATGGCATACAAATTGGAGCTTCCCGCAGCTTCCTGAGTGCACCCAGTTTTCCATGTTTCATGCTTAAAGAAGGTTATAGTTGACAAGCTTCTAGTTCAAACAATATTGCCAGAAGTTGATGAGGAAGGAAATATCATATTGGAACCTAAAGCAGTCAAAGAAGCAAGAACTCAACAGCTATGAAATCGATCAATTTGAAAGTGTCTCATCAAGTGGAAGAATTTACCTGTTGAATATTCTACATGGATGATGAGAATTTTATACAGAGTCATCCAAAACTACTCAAGCGTTAAGGACAACACTTTTTGGAAGGAGAGGGGCATGTTAGGTCCCTATAATACTAGTGATTCCGCCATTACTATTGTCGTTGTATCCCTTATTGTTATTACTGTGCCCCTATTGTCCCCATATTGTTATTATTGTGCCCCATAGAATCCCTCTATTGTTATTTTTTTTCCTTTATATTATTATTGTTAGGTCGGCTTGGTTATATTGTGACCCCTTAGACTCCTATATATAGAAAGGAGGTTTTTTCATTTGAATCATCCAAGAAGTGTTCATTTGTGTAATGTAAAGGAGGTTTCCCCCTCGAAGAGGCTTATTTCTAAAGCGTTCATCTATCTTTTCTATCTTTTTGTGAGCTGGTTTCATAACACTCATCAATAAATTTGATAGTGATAAAAAATCTCAATTTACATTGTTTTGTCCCTTACAATTTTTCTTTATCACAAACCCAACCGAGAGGATAAGGTTTCTTTTCAGGTGTTGTTTCTAATCCCAAATTCTTGACAATTTTCTTAGAAATGAAATTAACTTGGGAACAAATATCAGAAAGAGTATCTACTTTCATATGCTTAATAATCACCCATACATGAAAAATCTCACTTCCTTTTCTTTCAACACTAGGAGATGGAATAGAATAACTAGAACTAGCATGATCATATCCTTTACCTTGTACTACAATAGTTGTGAACTAACTTTCATCACCTAAATCTAATCCCAAATATTTCTGCATCGTCACAATAATCCTTTTCTTTCCTTTACCTCCAAACCTCTTAGTCCTTTGATCAGGATGCAACTTCCAACAATAGACATCATCATGCCCTTCCTTCTTACAATGAGAGCATGTAATCTTTTCCTCTTCTTTCTTCATTTTTGCATCTTTCTTACTTTTCTTCTTTCCTTTACATTTTCCTTTAGTAATCTTGGATGATTGCTTCTTCGTAAAATTATTCTACACATTTTTTCCTCTAGATTCAAGATGAGTATCTTGGACACATATTTCATCCAAATTAGTGGGATTAAACATCAAAAGTGTATGGTGAATATAACTAGGAAATGCACCAATATATTTCAAAAGAATGTATGGAGAATCTAATGGAATATTCAAAGCCAATGATTTCTTCCTAAATTCTTCAATAAAACATTGCATTCTCTATATTTTTCCTTGTATTATGGTTTTCCATTCCATAAATTTTTTCTGAGTATAAGATAGCATATAAAACTACTTATTTAATACATTAATGATTTATGACCATGAATAAAGGTGTTTACCATTCTTTTTTCACCCTTCACAAAGTTTGGTTTCCCACCATACTAGTGTTGTACCTTCAAGGTGAAGAGAGTGAAATTAAATATTTACCTCTTCTTCATCAATCTGCTAAATAATAAAATAAATTTCTATCTATTGAATCCCATTATCCAATCTCTCTACATTATGATCACCATTATACAGTGGTGATTCAAACTTAACATCCAACCTCAATAATGGCTTCTTCAAATCAATATTCTTATGAGGAGATGGCAGTGGCGATGGAGAAGAAGGAGGTCAAAAATGAGGAGAATACAAAGGTCTTGAAGGAGGAGGAGGAGAAGGAGGAAGAGGGAGTTTATCACCCTCATTCTTTACTTGACTTGTACCTTCTCCTTTCTGAAGCTATTTCTCTTTATAGAGCTCTTCCACCTTTGACTACAACATACCAAATGTCTCAAGAAAATAAACCTCAGACTTAAAAGAAGTCTCTCATCTTGGTGAAGACATCTCTCGTATTTCAGTGAAGATCCTCGAACCAATTTCATGATTTTAAACTTGAATTTCACCTTCTAGAGTGTTAAGCTTATACTTTGTAATCATTCACACTCAAAAGCAAAATCAAACTAGCTCATATTTCTCTGATACCAAACTTGATCAGGATATTTTATCGCAATCCTATTATTTATCGAGCTTAAAAATTGAATGAAAGATACCAAGCTTGACAAAATTTATTAAAACTACAATGACATAAATAAACAACTATGACTAACACAAAAGAACACAAACAATATTGATAACGGAGTTCACCCACTGTGGGCTATGTCTCAGGGTCTACTTCCATTGGAGTTGCCTCTACAATTATGATGAAAAATCACTCAAATCACATCAAATCCCCAATATCCAAAGTTGACACTTAACTTCTTCAGCTTCTCAAAATATTCAAAATCCTTCACAAAAATTATCCTCTCGAATTTCTCCAAAAGGGAGAAAACTCTACAAGTTATCATAAAAATAGTGATAATATTGCTACAAAATGACAAATATTTAGTCTTTCTAGAAATATCAAGTGTATGATACATTGGAAATTTATTTTACATTATATATATTTTGAGGGTCTGCATACTAGGGTGAAGCCCGTGTGGATTACTTCCCATCACATAAAAATGGTATATTGTTATTAAGAAACAAACCATGTGTTGAGCAACTTCACAACCATACATTATATTTGGCATGTCATTGTAACTATCCTCGATGCTTATTCAATATTTATTGGTACATGTATGTTATAATTTTCCTAAAACCTGGGCATTAACGTATCCACCAATTTAAAATTCCAACAACACATTTTGGATGTGGTTACAACAACCATAAATTGGTATATACTGTGCCCAGGTATGTAACCATCACATTTAATATAATACACCCCATGACAAACATAATATGATACCCATATGATCATTGCTAGCTGCTGATATAACCAACATATTTAATATATAATATGTGGCATCTAATTTCATAGCATATTTTGTAGTTTCACAACGTCTGATTTCGTAGTAGATTTCACAATTTCATAGTGTCTACCTAGTCGCCTACCGTGTGCCACATGTCAGTGCCATATGTCACCATCTCATTTCCACATGATCAGTCATCTACTTTATATGTGTCATGCTAGCATGTTGACATTGATTTTGTGTTGAATAGTCAAAATTCTTCAAACTACGATATTTTCCTCATATAGACTCGGTTTGACGTGATTCAAATTGTGTTGGAATCATCTCATTGAGCTCTTTGACTTGACATTATTTAATATTAATTTTTGGGGACTCTGAATTTCAGGCTATCCAAGATTCTCCTAGATCAAGGTGTCCCTTAGAGGCACCAATATGGATGTAGTCATGAAGCACACTAATATATATTTAGTGCATGTTCAAAGATATGATGCACCATTAATGCTTTCCAAAGCATTTAAATGTGTTTTGTTTATAATGCACCATTAATGGGTGTCCCACTAGATGCATCAACAAAATGTGTTTCCTATAAATTACCAGTAAGAACGATTGAAGTGTTCGGTAAAAGCTAAAATCGTGAAGTGCACCATGCAAAGTTTAAGAAAATGAAAAAATGGTCAAATTTAAGCCCAATTGTAAATTTTAATTTGATGAAATTGACATTTGGTAAAAACGAGCTTAAAAATTGATTTAAAAATATCAAGCTTGACAAAAGTTATTAAAAATACAATGAAATAAATAAACAAATACGGCTAACAAAAAATAACACTTGAATTCATCAATCATCTTTCTTCCATGTCAGTTTCCACATGTCATGCTACCATGTTGACATTGACTTTTTTTTGAATAGTCAGAGTTCTTCAAACTGCGATATCTTCCTCATACGAACTTAGTTTCATGTGATTCAAATTGCATTGGAATCATCTCATCGAGATATTTGAATTTAAATCATTTAAATTGAAATTTGGGGAATTTGAATTTTAGGCCATCCAAGATCCTCCTCAATCAAGGTGTCCATCAAAAGCACCAATATTGATGTAGTCATGAAGCACACTAATACAATTTAGTGCATCTTTGAAGATATGATGCACCATTAATGCTTTACAAAGAATTTAAATGTGTTTTGTTTACAATGCATCATTAATGGGTGTCCCACTGGATGCATCAACAATAGTGTTTCCGACAACTTCATAATAAGAACCATTGAAGGGTTTTGTACAAGATGAACTCGAGAAGTGCACCACGCAAAGTTAAAAAAATGCAAAAATGGTCAAATTTGAGCCCAATTATAAATTTTAATGTCATGAACTTGGCATGAGGTAAAAATGACTTACCTAGACTCTTCCCACCTAAGGCGATTTGGTTTGTGTCATAGATAAAAAACGTGCACTATTGAAAATGAATCCAACTAACAAGTGAAACTATTGAAGTGAAACAATAACATTGTAAAGCACTGAAAATCGGGTAGCCACAAGAGGGTGACAGTTGATGCTTCTATGAATTGTTGGAAGTACATATAAAACATGTGATAATGAAATTCAATCTAATCATTTTTTTATTTTATTTTACCCTTTCATGATGTGACTATGATATGGATGCACTAATGCATTTGGGGGCATACGAAGTTTTTTTTCTAAATAAAAATTCATATTTTCTAAGTGTAAGAGATGATAATGCAGTGTGTTGTATATATGCACCATTGCAATGTGTATTTTCAAACACACTAGTAAAACATTTAATTTATTTTTTTGGTTTAACTTTTTCATTGAATAATTGATTGTTCTAACCCAATTTGGTGCATCCTTCAGACATGCAATAATGCTTTTAATTTAGTGTGAAGAACCAATATGAATTTTATTTTATTTAAAAAAATAAATTATTTTATAATTTAATAATAATACAACTACTACTGCCCCTTACTATATCGACACTAGTGTGCTAGATTATGTCTCACATTTGGGCATTATGTTGAGTGAGGTGCAACCTTGACAGACCATAAAAACCTCTAGTCAACCACCTTGGCTAACAACCTTGGCTATAAACATAGAAGTGATAAAAAAAATTGAGAATGGTCTATGAAAAATTTTGCTACAAAGTGTTCTCCTTGTAGTGACACTACCTTCGATTACCCCCAGTAATAATGTTAAACACCTAATCCATTAGCTTTATGGTGTAAAATAGGAATCAATATGAAGATTCCAAGAGACCTTGTAAAATGAGTCTAATCATTAATACTTATGTATTTATATGTCTGTCATTTTAATGATAATGCAATTTCATGCTTTTCTATATTCTCACGATCACTCTAACAATGGTATCAAATCATAGGCTTTGTGTCTCACAACGTAGGCGTGTCCTCTATATAGATATCATCCTCCTTGACCTGGGTGCTCTGACTTGCCCACTTTGTCATTTTGTATAGTAAATTTCCATTATTCATGCTATATCCACTCTACTTAGCAAATATTCTCAACCATTTTCATATCATGCACCTATTTCCTTTTGTAAAAAGCCCTACATCTTTCTTCTATGAATCGATACACCTCTTTTTTCCCCACTCATAGTGTTAGTGCCTTGTAGTTTGTGTATTTATCACTATTATATGATTTTCAATGCCTAGGGTTTTATCCATTTAGAGTTCTATTATGGATGACATCTCAAACATTTACTTGATAAGCATATCCAGGGTTTATGGTTTAATGCATTGTCACTTCTTTCTAACACCGAGGCATTGTGAAAGTCTCCTGAAGGAGATGGTATCCTAGTCTAGAGTTTGAATACCAAGGAGAAAGGGGAAAATTCATTAGAAGGAGAAGACAACATGGATAACGATAGAGGATATTGTGGGAGAGGTTTGCTTTGTGAAACTTAGTCAAATCATTTCTCAAGTTGATTTTCTACAACTTCTACCATGCCAAAATTGTTGGATTCCTTTAGAACCATGAATGATCATGATTCTAATTTATTTGTTGGTGGAAAACTAGTTTATCATTTTATGTACTCTATAACATGATGCCTACTGAGGGAACTCAAGCACTTCGTTATACTACTACACTTGCCTCCTCCTTGCATTGGTTACGACACACAACAATACTTCCCCTCTTGTTACCCTAGTCAATACAAAAGTATTGTTCAATGACACAATATTTGAAGCTTGGTTCTCACCCGATGCACTTTTTTTTGTTGCATGCATGGAAAATTTTAGGGGCTAATTTTCACAAGTGGGCTAATTTTCAATTCTTTTCCCAAAAAAACGATTCACAAATTTTCATTTTTTCTAAAAATTATTTGCCTAAATTTTATAGGAAATCATTATTTTACTTTAAAAATCATCAAAATTTTATAGATATCATACAAATCCATTATAAATTTGAATATTTTTATACAAATATTTCCCAGTAGTTTAAATTTTTCATATTAGGGACGAGTAATATTCGAAAAGGTTTCTAAACTCTAACATAAATTTGCATCCTTCAAATTTTATCTAACTGCATGAATTCTATTTAATGCACTTTTGTCTCTTCCACCAATGCCTATTCATGATTCAGATCTCCTCTCCACTTCAAGTTACATATTTTGGAACCAAATTACGTATCAATTGGTTGGAACCACTTACAATGTAATCAATTCCACTAGAGGTCCTTGTACAAGGTTGATATATGGAGTGAATTAATTATGTTGTATTTTATTTTATGTGAAAAATAACTTTTTAATGTGGAGAATGAAGATTCCAAGAACATGTATGATAATATATTGAATATAAATATTTCAATAGAATCTTGCTCTAATAAGGGTCTCCCTTGGCTATATTGTTTCAGCTAAACTAAAAAATATCTGCAACTTGCAAATTGTTTTTTTTTTTAACTTAATAGTTAAATTGCATTGTAAATGAGTGCATTTTTACTAAAAATTGAAACGCTCATCAATTTGTCCACATGGAGGATCATAGTTTTTATATTTATCCTTGAGATAATTGGGGAAATATTTTTCCCTACTCACCTTGTATTTGACATGGGGGAATAATATCAGTGATTGATAGTGAGGCTTCTAGTTGATCCAAGTTGTATAAGGAATGAAATGAAAGGAAGCAATGGAAGGGAAACACACACACAAATAAATGTAGCAGAGAGGTAGTGATTAACTCTTATGGGCATGATAACTCCAGGTGGCTACAATTATACACGATGATCTTGACTTTATTACCACATATTAAATGTTGATCATAGGTAAACAAGTTATATGTTTCCACCTCCAAGATTTTCTCTTATGCTATTTGGGCCACCCTTACATTCCTTCAAGCAAGCATGCCAAGTTTATATGAGAGGCATATTATGCTTGGGTGGTAGGGCACTTTGGCATGGATAATATAGTAGTAGTACTTCAAAAGCATTTCTACAAGTCAAAGCTTCAGTGGGATGTTCATTAGTATATTAGATCTTGAACTACCTACACGATTTCTAAACCATTGATAAAAATAAAGGGTTTTACACTCCTCTACCTACTCGAAACAAGGCCTAGGATTTAGTCTCCATGTTATATCAGGTTTTCACTCCACCAAACATGGAAACAATTGTTGTTTGTGGTTGTTGATTGGTTTTGTATGATGGTTATTTTAGTATCATGCAAGAAGAGTATCATGGAATCCACTGCTAAAATATTCTTTTAGCATGTTTTGGTTCATTTTGGGTTTCCTTGTACACTTATTTCAAATAGAAATATCAATTTTCTTATTAACTTCTAGTTTCATGAGTGTGATTAATTTTGAGGTCTTCGCGAAACTGCGATTTAGCAGAATACTTACATGTTCTACTAGACATCAATTTGTGATCCTCTTCAAAACACCATCACTTTGTAGTCATCTTCAAATCACCATTTATGAGATCTTTCGATCAACAACATACATTAAATTTTAATAAAATTTGGAAATTTTCCAAGAACTACTTAGGCCTTGGGTTTTTGGTCATCCCAAAGACACAAAATTTAGGGATCACATTCAACCATTGATAGCTAACCTAATCTCTCAACTTGGACTCACATGGACCCATCCAAGTTAAGGGGGATAATGTTTCACATCTAATCCATTATGTTTCTCTTTGTGGAATATGAACCCTCATCAACAATATAAGAGACCTTGGAAGATGAATCTAATTATCAATATCTATGTATTTATATGTCTATAATTTTAATGATAATGTAATCTCACGCTTATGTCTATTTTGGTGAGTAGTCTAATAAAGAAATCAAGGGTCATATTGTTAGTAAATTAGATATTATAGAGCAATGGAACACTTAAATTATTGCATAAATATAACACATAAAACAAGAGACACAAATATATGCAGTTCACCCAATTTGGGCTACATCCACAAGGAACAGCCAGTTCTTCCTTTTATATTATCTAGTAAACTAGAGAGATACAATCTATAGTAGATCAGACCGTTGTAATTCGGTCTTCTCTCTCACCCAATCTCCTCTCTCTTTCTCGCTCAGAATACAAATATACGTAGATGTAATACAATTCCCTCATATATAGCGAGGGGTTGCCTTCTATGGAAAAAAACCATAAATTAAACATAACTTCTACCATCCGATCTTCTCCTAATGAATGGCCCAGATTGACTATGAAATTACAACATTTGAGAAGGCAATTTTACACTTATTTTTAGCTTCGGGGGCACTACCCCCAATCCCCTGCCGAGGGGGGGGGGCTCCTAAAGACCATTTCCACCCCCCACCCTGACCCCCCTTGCAGTGCAAATATTACAGGTGGAGTTGCCACCACATTACAAACTGGGGTCCAATGTGGTGATACCTCTGGATAAAGAAGATAATCAGGCTCCACGCCCAACAATCTCCCACTTGGAGACTGATTATGGCAACTCCACTGCTACTTCATTTGTTGGAAAATGGGTCCACTTTGGAAATGTTTGTTTCTTATCTTCTTCATCATACTAGAAGACCAATTGAAACCGAGAAAAATCTCACTTTCTCCCTGGTTACAACTTTTGTTAACATATCTGCAAGATTCTGGCTAGCGTGTATCTTTTCCAGCTTCAATTGTCCATATTCCAACGCTGACCGTATGAAGTGGTACTTCAGCTGTATATGTTTAGTCTTGGAATGAAATGAAAAGTTCTTTGCAAGATATATCGCACTTTGGATTTCACTGTATAAATTTCCCAACTTCTTCTTCTTACCCAATTCATCCAGAAACCTTTGTATCCAAATCATTTCTTTACTAGCCTCTGTAGCAGCAAAATACTCTCCTTCTGTTGTTGAGAGTGCAAAAACACTTTGCAGTTTTGAAACCCAACTGACAGTTGTTCCACCTATAGTAAACACATGCCCTATTGTGCTCCTATTTTTATCTCTATCACCCATAATATCTGCATCAACATATCCCTATAGAGCAATGTTTGAACTAGCAAAGCATAATGCTTGATTTGTGGTACCTCTCAAATACCTGAGAGTCCACTTCACTACCATCCGATGTTCTTTTCATGGATTGTTCATGTACCTGCTTACAATTCCCACTACATGTGCAATATCAGTCCTTGTGCAAACCATTGCATACATTAAGCTTCGAACTACCGATGAATATGGAACTTTAGACATATAAACGATTTCTTCCTTAGTCTTTGGACACACCTCCTTACTTAGATTGAAATGGCTAGAAAAAGGTATACTAACTAGTTTTTCATTCTACATATTTAATCTTTTCAACACCTTTTCTATGTACTCACTCTGAGGCAATGTTAATTTTTTATTCTTGCTGTCTCTAGTTATTCTCATACCAACGATTTGTTTTGCAGCAGGCAAATCCTTCATTGCAAATCAGTTCACCAATTTTCTTTGAGCACATTTATTTCCTACATGTTAAAACCTAAAACAAGCATGTCATCTACATACAATAACAATATAATATAGCTACCATCATTTTTCCTTTTGCGATAAATAAAATGATTAGAGTAACATCTAGTATAACCTTGTTCAGGCATAAACCTGTCAAATTTTAGATACCACTACCTTGGAGCCTATTTTAAGCCATACAAGCTCTTCTTTAACCTACACACTAGTTTCTCCTTCCCTTTGACCTCATGTCGTTGTGGCTACTACTTATATATCTCTTCCTCCAAATCCCCATGGAGAAATGTTGTCTTTACATCTAACTACTCAAGATGCAAAACTTCAGTTGCTACTAGACTTAAAATAGTTATGATTGAAGTCATTTTAATAACAGGAGAATATATTTCATCAAAGTCTATACCCTTTTTCTGTGCAAACCCCTTCACCACAAGCCTATATTTATACCTTTTTCTACCTCCATCTTCTTCCTCCAACCTGTAAACCTATTTATTCTACAGTGTTGTTTTACCTGCAGGCAACCTAAGTAAGTCCCAAGTCTGGTTATGTGCTAAGGAGTCCATCTCTTCTTTCATGGCTTGCTCCCACTTCTTCATTGTTTCTACCTATAGTACTTCATCATCACATTCTAGTTGACTAGAATCAGTCAACAATACATAATATAATGAAGGAGAGTATCATTCAGGGGGTCTACTTATCCTGGTAGATCTTCTAACATCACTTTCACGTATTTGAGGTGCTTGTTGTTGTTGTGGTTGTTGTTGTTGTATTTTTTCTTGCTATTGATCATTATGATTTTTAGGTGCCTTCACCTTTTCTGTGATCTCACTAAGTACACTGTATTCTTTGTTTTCTTTTTCCTATTTATTTTCCTGCATCTGATCCTTATACAAAACTTTTTCATCAAATATGACATCTCTTCTCCTAATGATTTTGTGTTTTTCATAATCATAAAAGTGATAACCAAAATCATTAACACCATATCCAATAAAGGTACATTTATTTGATTTTTCCTCAAGCTTTGTTCTATTTTCTTTATGAATGTGGACAAAGGCTTCAAGACCAAAAGTATTTAAAAATGAGTAGTTTACCTTTCTACCTATCCATGCCTCTTTTGGAATACCACCATCCAAGGAACTTGAAGGCGCTCTATTTATTAGATAAATAGCAATATCTATAGTATCTGCCCAAAATTGTAAAGACAATCCTGCATGCTATCTCATGCACCTTGCACGCTCCATGATTTTCCTGTTCATCCTTTCTGACACACCATTTTCTTGTGGTGTTCCTAGAACTGTCTTCTCTCTTCGAATTCCATTCTCTAAATAGTTCCTATAAAACTCTTTTCTATAATATTCACCTCCATTGTTTGATGTGAGACACTTCAACATTGTTCCTGTCTCATTTTCAACCAAATCTTTCCATTTCTCGAAAGTATCAAATACATCAGATTTATTTCGAATACAATAAATCTAGGTTTTTCTAGTTGCGTCATCAATAAAAGTAACATAATAGTGAGAGCCACCAACAGATGATACCTGAGTAGGTCCCCATACATCTATATGCATAAGTTCTAATTTTTCGCTCTCCTTTTCTTTCCCAACTCTGAGGAATCTGACTCTCTTCTGTTTTCCGTAAACATAATTCTCACAGAATTTTAAATCAACATGCTTCAAACCTGGAAACAAATTTCTTGAGTGAATAATCTGCATCCCCTTCTCACTCATGTGCCCAAGCCTATGATGCCACAATGATGTATCTTCTCCTATAGAGGTTAAAGCATTAACAGAATTAGAAATAACATTGCATAAATACAATGTACCAACCTTTTCTCCTTTTGTTATTACGAGGGCTCCTTTAGTGACCTTCCAGGTTTTATCTGTAAAAGTTGTTACACAACCTTCACCTCCCAACTGCCTTGTTGAAATTAGATTTTTCTTTAGATCTGGAACATGCCCTACCTCCTTCAATATCCATTGATTTCCATTCTGTTGTTTTACGAAAACTATACCCATTACAATGATTTTATAGGGTTTATCATCACCCAATCGAACCTGTCCAAAATCTTCTTCAACAGAATCATGAAAATGTTTCCTATCAAGTGTGGCATGGAATGAGGCCCCTGAATCTACCACCCAAACATCAATAATATTTTCTAATGAAAGAATCAAATCATCTTGTAACACATCACTTGTCATAATCGCCTCATGATTGTTTTCTTGTTGTGCATCTCCTTCTTTTCCCTTCTGAGACTTGTAGTCTTTCTTCAAGTGTCCTTTCTTCCCACATTTCCAGCACACTATCCCTGATCTAGACTTGGATATGCCTTTCCTTAACTTACTTTGATATCCTTGGCTCTTTCCTCTTTCCATTTTTCTTCCCCTAGTCTCTGCAGTCAAAGCATTACCTGATGTCTCACCAGAGCTTTTCCATCGCATTTTCTCCCTAAGGATTCCACTGACAACATCATCAAATTTTAAAGTACTAGATCCACAGACAGAGTTACTAATGGCCATAACTAAACCATTCCAACTTTATAGAAAACACCATAGAAATAACAGAGCCCTAACTTCATCATAAAAATTTACCCCTACAGAACTTAACTGATTGGTAACTGTATTAAATTCATTTAAATGGTCGGCAACAAATCCGCCTTCTGACATCTTTATGTTAAATAAATGCTTCATAAGAAATACCTTATTTGAGGTCGAGGGTTTTTCATATAGTTTGGCCAATGCTGACATTAAACATCTGTTTTATTTTCCTTTGAGATATTAAAGGCTACCGACGGCACTAGACATAGCCGTATTGTTCCAAGTGCCTTTCTATCGAGAATATCCCATTTTGTGTCTATCATACTCATCGACTTCTTTGTCTTTCTGCTCAATGGTAGGTACAGATCTTTCTGATACATATATTCTTCCATCTGCATCTTCCATAGCTAGTAGTTTTGGTCATTAAATTTTTTTCCCCTAGACCTACCATCTTCCGCCATTGTTCCCACTTGAGCCAGGAACCCTTCTCTCCCACGAGTTTATCAGCCAAATAGACCTTCAACTCTGATACTAGTTGTTAGTAAATTATATATTATAGAGCAATGGAACACTTCAAATATTGCAGAAATATAAACACAGAAAACACATAAAACAAGAGAGACACAAATATACATGGTTCACCCAATTTGGGCTACGTCCACGGGAAACAACCAGTCCTTTATTTTATATTATCCAGCAAACTAAAGAGATACAACCTATAATAGATCCATTGTAATTCCATCTTTGCTCTCACACAATCTATTGTCCCTTTCTCGCTCAGAACAAATATACATAGATGCAATACAATTCCCTCATATATAGTGAGTGGCTGCCTTCTAGGGAAAAAAACCCTAAATTAAACATAAGTTCTATTGTCTAATCTCGCCTAATGAATGACCCAGATTGACTACAAAATTACAACATTTTACAAGGCAATTTTACATCTTTTTTTAGCTTCGGGGGCACTTCCCTCAATCCCTCGCCAGGGGGTGGGGGGAGCTCCTAAAGATCGCTTCCCCCCGATGGACCCCCCTTGCAGTGAAAATATTACGGGTGGTGTTGCCACCACATTACGAACTCATGTCCAATGCAGTGATACCTCTGAATAAAGAAGATAATCAGGTTGCACACCCAACACAGATGCCCTCATGGGAATTGAATCTTGGTCATCGACATTAACTGCACATTATTGGTACAAAAGATACTTATTGTCAACATAAGAAGCAACAAAATATACAATAGAGCACAAACATGATGTTTATAACTTCCATGAATTTTGTATTAGGTTACAATGAAAGCCTTGAGTGGAGGATGATACATAAGAGATAGAACCTCCTAGCATAATTATATATTCTTGGTAAGTGGGAAATAAAGTAGTGGAAAGTAAAGAGGAGAAGATAACAAGATTACAAGTCATGAAAAATTGACTTTCATACTTAAAGAAAAGGAAAAAATGATCATTAATCCATGAAAGTTAAATTTGAGAGTTATCGGTGGATTTAATAGGACCATGGGCACACTACATATTCTAAAAATGTATCGTGGCATCAGAAAAAGGAATAAAAAGGAATAGATTTGAATAAAAAATTTACTCTTTAGATTGTGGTGTATTTCTATGTGTTTATATTGTTGGACACCTAATCATCTAAGGGTTGGTGTTGAATGTGAGCAGTCAAAGGGAGTCCAAGAGACCTTGGAATATGGAATCCAATGTTCATGTAAAATGTATTATAAATATACATCATGTGAATAATAATGGATCACATGATTATCTTTCACATTTTTTGTTCACATTCCATGTATTCTTAACATGATATTAGAGCGAGTTCCTTCCTGCCCTGCTCAAATTTGAATGACTAGTTTTGTGGTGCAGTGATTTTGGGCATTTCTCTACCTTTTTGCAGAACCCCTTTATCAGCTACTTCCTTGCCTAGTCTCTAAACTGTATATAGTCTCAAAATAGCGTGAGTGATCTCAGTTAAATAATTAATGAATGAAGGTATTACAGACTCATGTGCTGGTGTGTGTCTATGTTATTTTAGGCAACGGATCAATCAGATTGCAAAATACATAGACACTGGAAAATGGAAAACAGTAAGAGAAACACAGTAAGCAAATACAAGAACACAACAAATTAATAAGGAGTTCACCCTACTCTCCATGGCTATGTCTATGGTCCAGCTTCAGTGGTGGCCTTCTTATATTGTGTCTTTAAAGCAAAGTTTTTATAGTGAGGATCTCAACTCGAGTCTCCTAAAACAGATAATTCTTGGTAGGTGGGTTCTTGGATTCCCCAAGCCACTAGAGTGCACAAACCCTTTCCTTAGCAAACCTTGACCTCTATGGTGTTCAATGGGAGGAGCCCAATGTGGTACACAACTCCTGACAGATCCTCATAGGGATTGCTTGAACCTCTCAAGCCTTCTACCTGCTCGATGTTTCCTTAGGTTGTAGGTCAGCTCGGCTCTCTGTTTTTCTGCCTCTTGCTTCACTGTCTCTTTTTTATTTTTCATTGTTCCCTTCTCTAGTTCTTTCTTATCTTCTCTATTCTGTTCTCTGTCTATTCATGGCTTAAAGCCAATTTTGTCCTTGACTGTTTGCTTCCTCCTTCGCACCTTCGGATCGCTTGCTGCTATTCACTTGGAGTTCCTACCTCTGTGTCATCACCAATGTCTGACAGAGAAGTGGCCACTTTTCCTGTCACGAACTACGCTAGCTCTTCCTCAACGGTTCAATATTTTAGTTACACTGTGGAATGACTCATCCGCCAGCTTAGTGGTCATATCGGACTTCGGACTTTTATATGTCACGGCTTAATTCCCCTGTCAAATCCAGTTTCCCATCGGGTGTAATCTCCGCCATCAGATTTGGAGCCCCCAGATCCTAATGTGTTCGCTCTTATCATGTCGTTGACTTGCTTGACCTTTAGCTCGCAATGAGAGGTGGTTTTATCTTTCATCCATCAGACATGCATCATGCGATGAATGGAATCACTTGTTCTCTACTGAATTCCACTTACCACCCAATGTGCCTCCGGTGTACTGCCAGTTTTGCAGCGCGGGACCTGCCTTTCGCCTTAGCGCTTTCTCTACGGTTTCTCATCTTCCCATGCGACCGAGTGCTCGGGGCTTTTCCTTCTTGAGGGGTTTTTCCCAACGATGTATAATTAGCACTAAGAAATGGCCTCTGTTTCTTGATCCAGACTCCCTAACTGCCAGTTTTTCCTCCTGCGGAGTCTCCATTGGCCTCGGTCAGTGTGCTTTGACCAAGGTCCTTGTTGTTCTTTGCTGGCTGCAAAAAGCCATTGTCCAGAGGTCTTCCTGATAGCTTTTTGTTATAAATTCGAATTCTATGCTGATTTGATATAGTAATGGCACTTTGATAATTTTCATGGATCCAAATCGGATCACGACCTTCCCACTGAAAAAGATTTTTGACCACCAAAAGTTGGTTTTCAAGCATCGACTAAGTGAGGGTACAATTGTCTCACTTGTCCAATCTCTATCCACTTTGCACTACTCGGCTTTAAACCCTTGAGCCCAATTCTGAGGTACTCAACATCTCTTCTACGCGTCGTCCTCACCTTCCTATCCAGAACTGGTCTTCCTACAATTCATTAAGATATGCAGCTAGTAGGTCATCAATTGAAGGCAATTCACTCAACTCTTCGGGATCCTCAATTTGTGAAGGTTCAAACAATCTCAAGCAATCTTCATTTATGACTGAGTAGATGTGCATGTAAGCTAGTTTATCAAGGCAAAAATCATTCTCACCAATCCTCTCAAGTATCTTGAAGGGTCCATACCTGAGAGGCTTTAGCTTTTTACCTTCACCTTGCATCCTGTACTTGTTGATATACAGCCAAACTTGGTCACCAACTTGGAAACTATGCTCCATCCAATGCTTGTCATGCCTTACCTTGTATTTGGCTTGGCTCTTTTCTAGTTGTTCCTGTACTTCCTGGTGGATCTCTTGGATTTGTTCAATGAACCTAGTTTCCCTGTCCACATCACTGTGTCCCTCAACTGTGGTGTCTTCACTAAAGACAAGATCCAAAGGGGATCTTGGTGTGAAACCAAAACATGTCTCAAAAGGAGATCTTTGTATAGAATAATCTTTTTGTATGTTGTAAGCATGTTGAACATAACAAAAATGTTCATCCCGAAGCTTAGGATGTTTGCTGCAATATCCTCTGAGTAACTGGATCAGTGTCCTGTTAACTACTTCTGTTTGCCCATCAATTTGTGGATGAAAAGTTGTGCTTTTCTTCAGTTTGGTGTCCATTAGTTCCACAGACTTGACCAAAACTTCCCTACAAATCAGGTGTCTCAATCAGATACAATGGAAGTGGGTAATCCAAAATGAACCCATACATGTTCAAAAAATAGTTTTGCAGTTTGCTCAGCTGTAATTTGCTTAATACAAGGTATCAAAATACACATTTTGCTGAACCTATCCACAAAAACATACAGATAATCATGACCTTTCCTAGATTTAGCCATTCCTCCCACAAAATCCATGGAAACACTTTCCCAAGGTTGAGAAGGAACTGGTAATGGAGTGTACAAGCCTAGTTTTCTATTGTTGGGCTTGCTTTTAGCACACATAGTAGACCCTCTTACATATCTAGAAACTGTCTCATTCATTTTTGGCCAATAACAAAATCTTTGCAGTTGTGAAACTGTTTTACTTACCCCAAAGTGACCTGATATTAGAGAAGTGTGTGCTTCTTGAACTATCTTTACTCTTTCAGTTTGTGGAATGCATAACTTCCCACAATGGTATAAGAATCAGTCCTTTACATGATAATCCAATTCTTCTACTTGTTTGCCTTGAGTTAAAGTTGCATATACATCTTTAAAGTCTATATCTTGAGCATATTGTTCAATGTAGCTCTCATGTAACACAGAATAATGCTTAAGTATAGTAGATGCAATTATAATGGGTCTAGATAACATGTCTGAAACTTTATTATTTATGCCCTTTTTATATCTAATGACTAAATGAAACCGTTGTAGGAAACCCATCCATTTATAGTTTCTTGATTGTTGCAACTTAGTTTAGGAGTGTAGATATTGAAGTGGTTGATGATAAGTATGTATTACTGTCTCTTTGCCCATTAAGTAATGTTTCCACATTTTCACACTCTGTACTAATGCATACAATTCTTTATCATAGGTAGGATAGTTAACCACTGCAGAATTAAATGTCTAAGAATGATAACATATGGGATTACCATGCTGTGTCAACACTGCTCCCATGGCATAGTCACTGGCATCTGTTTGGATCTCAAATGGTCTTAGAAGCTCAAGTAGTGCTAGTATAGGTGTTGTACTAATCTTTTCTTTCAAGGTGTCGAAGGCTTTCTGTTGTTTGCCTCCCCACTGAAACACCTTGTTAAATCATGTTAAAGCATTTAAGGGAGTTGCAATTAAGGAAAAGTTAGAAATGAACTTCCTCCAATATTGTGCTACTCCTAAGAAGCTTCTAACTTCTGTAGCAGATTTGGGTTTAGGCTAGTTTAGAGTGACTGCCACCTTAGAGGGATCTATCTTTAATTCACCACCCCCTACTATATGACCCAAATAATTCAGAGATGTTTTTCCAAATTCACATTTTTAGAGTTTAACATAAAGTTTTTCTCTTTTCAAAACATCTAGTGTCTGCTTAACATGCTTTAAGTGTTCTTCCCATGTTTTTCTAAATATCAGAATGTCATCCAGATACACAACAACAAAATAATCAAGAAAAGGTCTGAGTACATCATTCATTAATCTCATGAAAGTAGCAAGAGAATTAGTTAAGCCAAAAGGCATAACCAGCCACTCATACAATCCTTGCTTTGTTTTGAAAGCAGTCTTCCATGCATCTTATTCTGCAACTCTAACCTGATGATATCAACTATGCAAGTCTAGCTTGGAGAAATAAATAGCTTCTTTCAATTGATCTAAAAGATCATCTATGCGAGGAAGGGGATAACGATTTTTTATTTTTATCTTATTTAGTGCTCAGTAATCAATGCACATTCACCACGAGCCATCTTTCTTTCTCACCAAAATGATTGGTGACCCACATGGTGATGTGCTAGGTCTCATGAACCCTTTTTTGAGCAACTCCTGCACCTGCTTCTCGATTTCAGGATTCTCTAAAGTGGAAAACCTGTACATTCCAATGTTAGGAAATGGAGCATATTGCTACAAAATAATATCATGCACTATTTCCTTTTTGGGTGGTAGACCTCTAGGTTCTTGAAACAAGATATCATACTCTGAAACAACCTTTTCTAAATAAACTTGTTGTTTAGTATTACAGCCTTCAAATACATTGGTTTTATCAGGTTTCTTTTCCTTTACAACCATCAATAAGAATTGTTTGCATGAATTTATCATTTGTTTCATCTGCCATGAGTTTATGAGAGTATAATTATTCTTGAGCTTATGAGCTCTTACAAAGTATTTGATTCCATCTTTAACAAGTAGATACTTGTTCTCAACTCTATAGAAAATATCTTTTCTATCATACAAGTAAGGACTTCCCAAAACAATTCCACATATATCCAAAGGAATTATGTCTAACTCTACCTCATCTACAAATGTTGACCCAAAAGAAAACTTGAGTTTTCATTGTCTAGTCATTTGTAGTTGTGCTTTATCATTCAACCATCCTAATGGGTATGATTTCTTGTGTGGTGTAGTCACTAATCCCAACTTCTTTACAATTGCTTCAGAAATTAAATTTACCTGTGAGCCACTATCAAACAAAGTATCAATATTTTGATGCTTGGAAATAACTCGAATATGGAAAAGCTCATGTCTTTTTCTCTCATTTTCTTCATCAAGAGTAGATTGTGCAGAATTACTAGTAGATGCTTCAGAATTCTTACCTTCTATACCTGTGGCTGCAATGGTTGTTTTATCTCCTGAGTCTAACCCCAAATCTTTCTAAATAGCTGCAGAAGTATTCTTCTTCTTGCCCTTGATCTTCTTAGGTCTCAGCTTCGAATGCAGAATCCAATAGTGCTCATCATCATGCCCATCCTTTTCAGAATGAGTGCATGAAGCTTTACTTTTCTGTACAGTGTTAGCCTTCCTTGCTTTCCATTTCTGCTCTCTTTTCTCCTTATTCTTGCTTGCAATGGGTTGAGATGATCCCCCAACTTCTGGACATCCATTCTTTCCTCTAGCTTCTAAATGAGTAGCTTGTACAGATACCTCATCTATACTAGTGGGATTAAACATGAGGATAGTGTGCCTCACGTAGCTGTGTAGACCACCAATGTACTTCAACAGAGTCTCAGGTGAGTCTAATGAGATTCCTAGAATCAATGCTCTATTTCTAAATTCTTGAGTGTGCCCTTGCACACTTTGCCCTTTCCACTGTAGAAGAGTTTCCCAACTCATTATGGCTTGCTACATGTAGGCCAATGGATAAAACTGTTTTTTTATTGCAGAAACAAATTCACTCCAGACAGAGATAGTCTTACCATGTCTTTTCATGTCAGCTTGGGTCCTACCTTCCCACCAAACCAAGGCAGTGCCTCCAAGGTGTAGGTTTGCCAGCTGAATCTTGCTCTTGTCGGAATCAATATTCTGCACTCTGCAATAAACATCAATGTGTCTAATCAAATTGTCCAGCTTTTTTGCATTCAACTCTCCATCATATATAGGTAAATGAAATTTGACATCTAGTTTGATCAAAGATGCTTTATTTTTGTGTTCAAGGCTATTAGGAGGTGTGAGAAAGCTTTCTTCTTTCCCTTTACCTTTTGAGTGGTCATGGAAGTGAGACTCATCTTCTCCTTTGTCTTGTTTAGAGCCTGATGAATCTTCATCCTTATGTTTTCTAAAGTTCCTATACATTTCTTCTACCATGGACTTTATGGCTAGGAATCCATCTATGAATTGAGGGTCTGTCCCCATAGAACCTTCTTCTGACATTGTCTTCTGAGGGTAGACTCTCCCAACTTCAGGATTATTTTTTACCAACTCTCCTTCTCCTAATTTGAGCTTTGATCTAGTTAGCATTCAACAGCTAAACCAACATAATCTTGTCTAACCTTAACAGCCTAGAGCTATGATACCACTTGATCTAAAAATCACTCGTGATGGATCTCAGTTAAATATTTAATGAATGAAGGTATTACAGACTCATGTGCTGGTGTGTGTCTATGTTATTTTAGGCAACGGATCGATCAGATTGCAAAATACACAGACACTGGAAAATGGAAAACAGTAAGAGAAACACAATAAGAAAATACAAGAACACATCAAATTAATAAGGAGTTCACCCTATTCTCTAGGGCTAGGTCTCTGGTTAAGCTTCAATGGTGGTCTTCTATTATTGTGTCTTTAAAGCAAAGTTTTTATAGTGAGGAGCTCAACTCGAGTCTCCTGAAACAAATAATGCTTGGTAGGGTGGTTCTTGGATTCCCCAAGCAACTAGAGTGCACAGACTCTTTCCTTACCAAATCTTAACCTCTCTGGTCTTCAATGGGAGGAGCCCAATGTGGTACTCGTTCGAGTCGGTCCTTACAGCCCTCTGTCAGAGATCTTTTTGCTTTTGCATACCATTTTTAGGTGTCTCGCTTGTTCCACTTCATTGCATTTCGCTAGGGGCATGCCATTGACTGATGAGGGGGTCTAGTTGTCATGTGTTTCCTCATGTTTGTCCCTGTAGGGTTAGTGAAAAAACAAATTTTGTCAAAAATCACTGAAGTCCATAATCATCCATTCATTGTCATAAAAGTTGTGTTTCGTTAAAAATTCCTAGAGTCTAGGTTTGTCAGTCCTTTGCATATACATAATAAAAGCCTGTAGGCCATGAGGTTGATTTCAAAAGACTCTTATTTAATATTTTTTTCATAAAGCATTTTAAAACATTTTTAGTTCAAAACTCTATTTTGGAACTAAAATTTGTTATTGTAAATAATTGTACTTGTTTTATCTCAAAGGGTTTCAGAGCAAGCCTCTGATCTTCTCCAAAGCCAAAATGCCAGATCCCTGCAAAAATCAACAAAATATGATCAGTTCAAACCTCAGAAAATCATGAGAAAATCAAAAAGCAGTATTGTATTAAAAGACCAAAAGTGAAAAAGTGCCAAACATTACAAAGTGGGTTATTGAACCAATTTAAATCAAATCAGATTTGGTGAGATATTTTGTTTGTATATAAAAGGGAAAACAAGTCTATTTGTTCGCAAATTCCCAAATCAAGATCGTGTTCAAGTGTTTGAAGGACGAAACTGTGATTGCATATCCGTGGACAGCGTTGGAGGTGTGTGCTGCACATAGGAAGTGTATGTTGCGCATTGGGTGGTGTGCTGTGCATTGGGCCTCACTAGCTAGTGTATATTTACAAGGGCTTTGCGCATAGAAGGGTGCACTGTGCACTGGGTTTGCGCGCTGCACATTGAGTAGCAGCAACAAAAAAAAAACTTGGTACATGCGCCTAGAACATACCCAAATTCACTCCACGCTTGCAAGTAGGTATTTTATTGCTGCTTAGTCAATGTTAGGATGTTTGAAGTGTGTTTCAAAAATGGGAATTTGATGTATTGGGTCTTGGAAAATGAAACCCTAGGTTCATGATAAAATCATTCTTTAAGGTTTTTTTTTAAAGATATGTGGGTGGTTTGGTGAACATTTCTCATCCTCCATTGATGAAAACCAGCTCCATGCTCATTTGTAAACCTTAGTCAACATTCTAAAGGGCACACATTATATTTTTGTTCATTTGTCAAGCACTGACTGTTTTGTGCTAGTTCATTGAAAACAGAGCATTATCATTATGGCATAGTTTGTATGATGCTTTGGTAAACATAGTAGAGTTTTGAGTATACATTGAAATTTGACTCCACCACACCTATATCACTATACATATCACAGACATCTTGACACCAAAGCCATGTCAGACACGGAGTCAGAGTATGAGCAGCAGTATGACAGTGATTCTACAGTAGAGGGTATGTGCCACAAAGGTCTCGCATAGCTGGCAAAGGTGGTAAGCCTCTCAGGGAAGAGCCTATTTCTTTGGTTCAATTGCAGGCTTGCCCGCTTGCAATGGATTGTTTTCGTCGTCAGTCATGCTATCACTATTGTGACCTAATTTCACAAATTCAGCATCATCGTGAATTAGCTCGCTTGTTTGTTCTACATTTACATGATGGCCATGTAAACCTCGCCAGAGTTGATTTCATTTTTTCACCAGAGACTATTGCAGAGGCCAATGGGATACCAAATGTTGGAGAGCAATGGAATAAACGTCAGCAGTTAGAGAAATATTACTATTAGCCATACATCAAACTTGGGTATATGAGGCACTTGAGTAGAGTTTTTCCTTTCCAATACGTGAATGATCAGTTTGCACCTTTGATGAAACTCATCATTCGGTATTTCAGTTGTGAGGGCAGATTCTCCCGTCTTTATGTGTACCATGTCTGTTTGTTGATGCATTTTACAAGGGTACATATGATGAACATTCCATACTTCATGTTTCGCAACATAGAGAAGATGGTGCCTCTTGTAGAAAGGAAGACCCCAACACAGCAGCATAACAATATTTATCATTATGCGTTGATCAAAATCGTAGTGGTTCATCAGTTGGCACAGCAGGGCATCACTTGGGAGGATTTTATTTCTCGTGACCTTTTCACAGTGCCTCAGCCAGCTCCAGAGATAGTTCATGATGAGGGAGAGCCTTCACAGTAGTTTGACATCCCCGAGACCGAGCATGTCAATGCTCCAGTGTATGTGACATATCAGCGAGGCCACAGGGCCTTATTTGTAGCTACACTTTGATACTATCTCCACATGGTGTGGAAGGGGTCTTGCCTTCTTCTCTAGCACAGGTACAGGTATAGGTTTAGGACAGGGGAAAGAGGTCAATGCATGAGGAGGGCCCTTCAGGAGGCCATGATATTGATGCTACATTTACTGATGTGGATAGGAGCTCTCCTAGCTCGGAACTGAAGGAGATCATCCAAGAGCAGAAAGCTGAGATTAATAACTTGAATGACAAATTGTTGAGAGCAGAATGGGTGATCAACTATTTGGAGCAGCGCAATAAACAGTTAGAGGATGAACACACACTTATAGAGCTACGACAAATCCGTGAAGACCGACAGGCTGCCCGAAGACATATACATGAGATGACACCTATTGAGCAGGAGATAGAAGCTGACCGGGAGACTTGGCTCGAGAGGGTCAACATTCACTTAGAGAAGTTGTTGGCAAAGGCTAATAGAGATAAAGATATGCTCCGACACATGAAACATCATTATTGGGCTCGCATGCATGTCAACAAAGCAAAAGTGAAGATTTTGAAAAAGAGGTTGAGCCAAGCACTAAAACGGTGAAAGAAGTCGGATCCACTTCGAGTTTTGGCCGAAGTTTAATTGTCTGAGCATAACACATGATGGAGGGTCTTCACTCCGAATTTGAGTGAATTTGGAGAAAATTTTGTCATTTTGAAAATTTTGGTCCCCAAAAACAGGTTTTTTAGTTATACGCGCATGCGCGCTCACTTTTGATTGGGACACTTGCTGGAGGCAAACTTTATATTTTTGGATTTTTCATGGTAAGTTATGCATGCTAAGCTATTTCCGAAGCATTTCATCAAGTTCTGGACGGTCAAAAGGCCCAAAAACACCATGAAAACCACCTTGCTACCACCTTTTGCAACAGCAGGAAGTACCTCTGGGAGAATGCAGTTTTCAGGGGGGAAATAAGCTCCAAATTGGAAAATTCGACTTGGGTTCGAAAGTAGACATCAAGGGCTTCCCAATGAGCTATCGTGAGCTCAATTTGGATGCTGGGAAGTGCCTAAACATCAGCCTGGAAATTGCGCTATGCATAGAGATCAAGGCGCTGCGCATAGAGGATTTTGGCCAATTTTTCACCTTCCAGCTGAGAATTTAGGCCAGTTTTCACCAGTTTCACTCCTTGATGTGATTTTTGACTCAACATGATGTAATTTGATGTATGTAAGGTAACATGGCACTTGTCTACTTTCTTCTAGATGATTCATTCACAAATTAGCAAGAAATTAATGTAATGAATCAGTTTCCTTCTTTTTAGAGGCATGTTCTTTTGGTCACCTAGATTCTTGCTCCATGTTTAGAATTTGTTCAAAATGCTCCTAGAAGGAGGAGCTCGACCCCTATAGGTTAGTTAATGAGGTTAGCTTGATCTATATATGTAAATTTTCATTCAGTAGCACAGGTTGGACTCTTGGGAAGATCTTGGCACACTATTGTACATATTTTTCATATTTTGGCTAAGGAAAGATCAGAGGTTTTGCAGCACCTGTTGGGATTCTTGTGGCTTTGTGTGTTGATGGTGTGCTTCTTTCTGTAATCTTAAGTTGTTAATGTGTATCATTTTCCTTCTTTCATCTTCTTCAATTGAACAAATGAAGTGTTAAGGTAGAATCCATAGATTGTTATGCGCTGCCTTTAAGTTTGTTTGATTTTCCATGTTTTCGTCTGTTTAAGGAGAATCCTCGAACGTTCCTTGCTCTCCTTAGCTTCTCACCACTCAGATCTAGCCATTTGTTATCTTTAAAGCATCAAGACAATCGCCTACCTCGCCCCAAGTAGACCTCTGCAAAAACTGTGTCTCATCCCCGCACCCAAAATTGCCTTTTCCTTTGATTCAACAAAAACCTCAAAAATCAACCTCAAACTCCTTGTACTTCATACCTAGCCTAAGATCAATTGCCAATTTAGTCATCTCGAGCCTCATTGATCACTTTTTGCCGAGATTGACCTGGAGAGAGCCCTCTCCTGTCCTCGTAGGGCTAGCTACGAGGCCGAGCGTGGTTTGATGTTGCCTTGAGTTTTGCCTTCCTCCGCCTGAGGCAGATTTGAGCGTTAACATAGTGGTGACCATATTGGGGAAGATGGTTTGCTGTTGATGTGACATTCGATTTGAAGATTGTCTTGCCCTAGTACATGAAATCAAGTTGCAGATCTGATGTTGATGGTGGACAACAGTTAGACACATATGAAGGCTGAAATATTCACCTGGCGACTCCAACTTGATCCAGGCATTCCAGTGCTCACTGATCCACTCATGCAATGGTAGGGCAAACCCTGCACTGTGTGAATTTGTAAAAGAAGTAAGAAATCAATTAGCAAATTTTGAAATTAATGAAGTTTTTTTCAATGCCTTGCTTCAATGTTTGAAATCTCCAAAGCTACCTCTTGAAGCTAAAACTGGTTTCTGTGAGTTAGTTGTGGAAAAACTTGAGAAGGAGATTCAATATTTGAATGAGCAGATCCAGTCATATGATTTCCGAGACCCTAAAAAGTTCTTGGAAACGCTCCCTCCTTCAAACCAAGAAACAATAGAGTTGCCTACAGATGTTTGCATTGACAGTGTACAGCTGGATGTATGTATTGTAGAGTTGAGGCAACAAATAGAGTCTGGCTTTCACGATCCTATTGCGATGTACATGGAAATGTTTTTCAGTTTGACTGACAAATCAAACTGTCTTTTACGTGACCGGGCTCATTACATGCATGAAAGGTTGCCAGCAGTTACATCTATGTCCTGGTGGAAGCATTCTCAAGTGGCATCATTCTCAGGCTTAGTTGAATGGTTGATCTGGCATTTTAGTATTACCTGATCTACTTTTTTTACAACAAAATAGGGTAGATTTTGTAAATAAATAAGCAGCCATAAGGTAGCATTTCGTTTTGAGTTTCATTACAGTTTTAGTGTGAAGTTTGCCGAGTCAGTTTTTTAAGCATTTCAGTCAAGTTTCAGTCCATAAATGAGTTGGAAGTCTCGTGTTGTCTGTTGAAATAATGACTCCATTGCCCAATGGATGAAAGCACTGGTCTGCTCTCCCAGAGATCTGTCGTTCTTGGCGTGTCCAAGGAGCCACCATCCCCATTGGAGCCAATGTTAGAGTCGGTCCTTACAGCCCTCCGTCAGAGATCTTTTCACTTTTGCATATCATTTTTAGGTGTCTCGCTTGTTCCACTTCGTTGCATTTCGCTAGGGGCATGCCATTGACTGACGAGGGGGTCTGGCTGTCTTGTGTTTCCTCATGTTTATCCCTGCAGGGTTAGTGAAAAAACAAATTTTCTCAAAAATCACTGAAGTCCATAATCATGCATTCACTGTCATAAAAGTTTTGTTTCGTTAAAAAGTCCTAGAGTCTAGGGTTGTCAGTCCTTTACATATACGTAATAAAAGCCTACAGGCCATGAAGTTGATTTCAAAAGACTCTTATTTAATAGTTTTTTCATAAAGCATTTTAAAACATTTTTAGTCCAAAACTCTGTTTTGGAACTAAAATTTGTTATTGTAAATAATTGTAATTGTTTTATCTCAAAGGATTTCAGAGCAAGCCACCGATCTTCTCCAAAGCCAAAATGCCAGATCCCTGCAAAAATCAACAAAATATGATCAATTCAAACCTCAGAAAAGCATGAGAAAATAAAAAAGCAGTATTGTATTAACAGACCAAAAGTGAAAAAGTGCCAAACATTACAAAGTGGGTTATTGAATCAATTTAAATCAAATCAGATTTGGTGAGATATTTTGTTTGTATATCAAAGGGAAAACAAGTCTATTTGTTCACAAATTCCCAAAGCAAGATCGTGTTCAAGTGTTTGAAGGCCGAAACTGTGATTGCATATCCGTGGACAACGTTGGAGGTGTGTGCTGCGCATAGGAAGTGTGCGCTGCGCATTGGGTGGTGTGCTGCAGATTGGGCCTCACTCACTAGTGTATATTTACAAGGGCGCTGCGCATAGAAGGGTGTGCTGCGCATTGAGTAGCAGCAACAACAAAAAAAACTTGGTACATGCACCCAGAGCATACCCAAATTCACTCCAAGCTTGCAAGTCGGTAGTTTATTGCTGCTTAGTCAATGTTAGGATGTTTGAAGTGTGTTTCAAAAATGGGAATTTGATGTATTGGGTCTTGGAAAATGGAACCCTAGGTTCATGATAAAATCATTCTTTAAGGTTTTTTTTTAAAGATATGTGGGTGGTTTGGTGAACATTTCTCATCCTCCATTGATGAAAACCAGCTCCATGCTCATTTGTAAACCTTAGTCAACATTCTAAAGGGCACACATTATATTTTTTTTCATTTGTCAAGCAGTGACTGTTTTGTGCCAGTTCATTGAAAAAAGAGCATTATCATTATGGCATAGTTTGTATGATGCTTTGGTAAACATAGTAGAGTTTTTAGTATACATTGAAATTTGACTCCACCACACCTATATCACTATACATATCACATACATCTTGACACCAAAGTCATATCAGACATGGAGTCAGAGTATGAGCAGCAGTATGACAGTGATTCTACAGCAGAGGGTAATGTGCCACGAAGGTCTCGCAGAGGTGGCAAAGGTGGTAAGCCTCTCAGGGAAGAGCCTATTTATTTGGTTCAATTGCAGGCTTGCCCACTTGCAATGGATTGTTTTCGCCGCCAGTCATGCTATCACTATTGTGAGCTAATTTCACAAATTCAGCATCATCGTGAATTAGCTAGCTTGTTTGTTCTACATTTACATGATGGCCATGTAAACCTCGCCGGAGTTGATTTCATTTTGTCACCAGAGAGTATTGCAGAGGCCAATGGGATACCAAATGTTGGAGAGCAATGGAATAAACGTCAGTAGTTAGAGAAATCTTACAATCAGCCATACATCAAACCTGGGTATATGAGGCACTTGAGTAGAGTTTTTCCTTTCCAATACCTGAATGATCAGTTTGCACCTTTGATGAAACTCATCATTCGGTATTTCAGTTGTGAGGGCAGATTCTCCCGTCTTTATGCGTACCATGTCCGTTTGTTGATGCATTTTACAAGGGTACGTATGATGAACATTCCATACTTCATGTTTCGCAACATAGAGAAGATGGTGCCTCTTGTACAAAGGAAGACCCCAGCATAGTAGCATAACTGTATTTATCATTATGCGTTGATCAAAATCATAGTGGTTCATCAGTTGGCGCAGCAGCGCATCACTTGGGAGGATTTTATTTCTCGTGAACTTTTCACATTGCCTCAGCCAGCTCCAGAGATAGTTCATGATGAGGGAGAGCCTTCACAGTAGTTTGACATCCCCGAGACCGAGCATGTCAATGCTCCAGTGTATGTGACATATCAGCGAGGCCACAGGGCCTTATTTGCAGCTACACGACGAGTACTATCTCCACATGGTGTGGAAGGGGTCTCGCCTTCTTCTTCAGCACAGGTACAGGTACAGGTTTAGGACAGGGGCAAGAGGTCAATGCATGAGGAGGGCCCTTCAGGAGGCCATGATATTGATGCTACATTTACTGATGTGGATAGGAGCTCTCCTAGCTCGGAACTGAAGGAGATCATCCAAGAGCAGAAAGCTGAGATTAATAACTTGAATGACAAATTGTTGAGAGCAGAATGGGTGATCAACTATTTGGAGCAGCGCAATAAACAGTTAGAGGATGAACACACACTTATAGAGCTACGACAAATCCGTGAAGACCGACAGGCTGCCCGAAGACATATACATGAGATGACACCTATTGAGTAGGAGATAGAAGTTGACCGGGAGACTTGGCTCGAGAGGGTCAAAATTCACTTAGAAAAGTTGTTGGCAAAGGCTAATAGCGATAAAGATATGCTCCGACACATGAAACATCATTATTGGGCTCGCATGCATGTCAACAAAGCAAAAGTGAAGATTTTGAAAAAGAGGTTGAGCCAAGCACTAAAACAGCGAAAGAAGTTGGATCCACTTTGAGTTTTAGCTGAAGCTTCATTGGCTAAGCATAACACATGATGGAGGGTCTTCACTCCGACTTTGAGTGATGTTGGAGAAAATTTTGTCATTTTGAAAATTTTGGTCCCCAAAAAGAGGTTTTTTGGTTATACGCGCAGCGCGCATGCGCGCTCACTTTTGATTGGGATACTTGCTGGAGGAAAAATTTATATTTTTGGATTTTTCATGGTAAGTTACACACGCTCAGCTATTGCCGAAGAATTTCATCAAGTTCTGGATGGTCAAAAGGCCCAAAAACACCAAGAAAACCACCTTGCTGCCACCTTTTGCAACAACAGGAAGTACCTCTGGGAGAATGAAGTTTTGAGGAGGAAAATGAGCTCCAAATTGGAACGTTCCACTTGGGTTGGAAAGTAGATATCCAGGGCTTTCCAACAAGCTATCGTGAGCTCAATTTGGATGTCGGGAAGTGCCTCAAAATCAGCCTGAAAAGTGCGCTGCGCATAGAGATTAGGGCGCTGCGCATAGAGGATTTTGGCCAATTTTTCACCTTCCAGCTTAGAATTTCAGCCAGTTTTCACCAGTTTCATTCCTTGATGTGATTTTTGACTAAACATGATGTAACTTGATGTATGTAAGGTAACATGGCACTTGTCTACTTTCTTCTCGATGATTCATTCCATCGAAGTCAGAAAATGGAAAGTGAATTAAGTGTGAGAATATGCCTCATAAAAAATTTCCTAATATCAATATGGAAGTTGACATTTTCATGGGACTGTTTCCCTTAAAAATGTGGATAAGGTCCACGTTTGGTGGAGTTGAGAGATTTTCTCCTCAAAAATCTCATAAGTTGCTCTTTTTTATGGATCAAGAGAGTTATTATCTCCTTGATATGTGGTTATAAGGAGATATTCTCTACTTTGTTTATGGGTCACAAAAAGTTGTAAATTCTCTTATGTACTTTTTGTTCTTTTAGAAGGAGGGAGAGTTTGCTTTAGAGAGGTCGTTGAGAGTTTTTGGAGATCTTGTTTGAGAGAGTCTTGTTTAGAGGTATTGTTGAATAATTTTTTGTTTTTAGAGCCTGGAGAGCTCAATAGAGGATGTATTTCTGAGGAATGTATGCATTGTATTAGCCTTGAAATCTCTTTCGTAGTAGAAGGAAGTTTATGGAGTCAGTCATTTCTGTAAAGCATTGTATACATTCATACTCTTTTGAACAAGATAATAAATTTATTCGACCTTTGGAGGAAAATCCGGAGACGTAACGCAATAGAGGAGGTGAACTCTATTATCATCTTTGTCTTGATGATTCATGTTTTCCTTTATCACGGATTTTTCATGTTTTTATTGTGCTTATTAAGTTATAATTTTTATGTGATGTTTTACGTCCTTATGCTATAGTTTTGGAACTTAATTTACAAGCTCTTATAGTCAAGAGAAGAGACTTTGTTTTAAGTTTATGCTCTCTAGTTTTCATAACATTTAGTATCATAGCGATTGATTGTTTGGTTTAGTGGGTATATCTGACAACTTTTATTCAAGCAAGGAGAAGGTAATTCCCTTGAATTCAAAATGTCACATTCTGACCCTTTCTTTGCAAGTATTTATCAAGACTCATAAGATTTTCAAGATTTCTTAACCATGAAGAAAATGGTAGAGGAATTGTATAATGATGAAAGCAAAAGGAATGAGCTTTGAAAGCAAATGAAGATATTGGAAGATGAAAAGCAAGAGCTCCAAAATATACTTTAAGAAATAGAGTTGCAATTGCAAGCTGCAAAAGAGAAGCTTGTGAAGTGTTAGAATGCCAAGGTTAATGAGGTAAACAACACTTGTTCACATTCAATTTCCTCACAAGAAGATGCTGGTTTTGGTTCTTCCGAAAATCATACCCAAGGAATTGGGTCAAAACGGTTATTGAAAATGGGTTATGAAGGGAAAGGCTTGGGAAGCCATGCCCAATGTTTAATAGAACCTATTATGGTTGAAGGTCGACCTGGATATGTGAAGATAGGATATGGAAATAAGATGTTGGAGAGCCTTCCAAGACGATTGAAGCAAGTGATGTTTCAAAGGGAACCTCTACATCTTTAGGTTCGCCTCGTCAAAGTTGTGACAAAGAAAAACATCAAAGGTACAGTGTAACATACCTAGTTTTTCGCTCATCTTTTTTTTTATTATAATAGCAACTTTTTTTGCTCCACCTTTCTCGTAGTGAGGACGTATTATAGAAATATTACTTTACTATATAATATTTTTGTACAATATACTACTTACTCTTTTGTTAAACAAATTATCTCTTTTGTATATTAGAAGTTATGTTGTTAGATGAAAGAAATTCAACTAATGGTGATATTTCATTTCAATACATTATCTTAATGCTACTTTGGTTGTCTTACATAGCATTACTTTCGAAGGAAATTAATAATTTATCATTAGTCCCCTTTCCATTTTCTTTTTAATTATATCCTACATATTATTATAAATTTGATATATCAAAATAGCTTCATACATCCAACTTCTAACCTTCTATGTGTATATATAAGGTTTACTCCCTATAAGGAGGTGTCACCGATTGGACTTTCTTTCATTACGAATTAATAATGTTATCATATAATCCTTCTCACTTTTGAATACAATATTATTACTTACCCATTATATTCAACACATCATACACTTAGTTTCCAATAATATTGATTTCCCATATATTGTATAACTTAATTTCGATATTAAACGTTGTGGAATATACGTATTTGGTTATAAGGTGGCCGTTGGCCCGCACAATACACTTTTCATTGTGTGGAATCGCCCCCTCACTCTGACCCCATATGATCTAACATGGATATTTGGAGTATGGCTCCAATTGCCACACTGCATTTGTACCTATGGCGAGTTAACATTTCCACTAAGAATTGTAGTTATAGTGAATCAACATTTTCGCTATGGTTATAATTTTATTTCCTTTAGATCGATAATGTAAATCATATGATTATATATAATTTCGTTCCCATCACTCCAATTCATTTTAAATCCCCACTATTAATGGAATACTTAAGTAGGGGTCCTTGTATACATGTCCCTTGATAATTTAAAATGCAGTGCTCTTAATAAGTATTAAGTGTGTGACAACCACACATATTAAAAGGATATGCCTTGCCTTAATATCCATGTCTCGGTTATAATTTCATATGAGTCGCCCCACCAGGGCCCATGTGGCATCACATGGCCCATACGTATTACATCCTTCCAGCGACCCAAATCTCATGACTTGGAATCCAACGGTCAAGATTGGTTAGGGTTAGGTTGGAAAGATACCATTTCTCTTCAGACTCTTGTTCATTCTTATTATGTTCGTGGCTGCGAAATGACAGTCTTTTATTTTTCTGGGTTGCTGGTAAATTTATCTCATGGCCTTGGCCATATGTTCCTGGGATTCACAAACATGTCGCTTAGCATTTCGAGAGCCCATTTGGGATCTGACCACAAAACAGCGTTCTATTCAAGAAGTTGGGTTCGATTTCTTGTGTTTCGTGCTAAAGGCTGCCCCGGTATCATGTTTAGTTTGTAAAAAAAAAAAATCCATAGTCCATTTTATGGGTATAAATTTATTTTGGCTTCTTCAGGTTTCCAAGTTCATTCTCTTACAGACTCTCAATATGTTTACAATGTAAACTAGCTTGCACTTAATCTCTCCGTGGTTTCTTATGAACTAATTCATCCGCGGTAATTTTATCTCTTATCTCTATCTATGTTGTTCTGTGATTTATTAAGACAACTCTCATTGATGCCATGTGATACACATTTGTATACATCTCCATCCTTGTTGGGGATGAATTTCGATTTGATGGCACTGTTATTATCTTAACTTGAATCACTTGAATCAGCACTATTTTTTTAGTCTAGTTTTTTAAATTTAGCACAGATTATTATTTCTGGTAGTTTTTTTTTTTGAGGTTTTCAACATTAGAGGTCAAAAGAAAATAGAGAGACTAAAAAATTGGGAGACCAATTTTCTTATTTATTTTTTACTTTTATTTGGAGATTTTGGAGATAAGGTATTATGATAGTTAAACTAAGATCATATGCCAAAGTTATGACCTTGGAGGTAGGAGGTCCGAATTAATCATTTATACAAATACTTTGTGTACATAGTACTCTACAGATCATAAATGCATATCTGAGCATAGAGGTTCGATACTTATTTGAAAATCATCAAGAAAGTTTAATTCCCTCTCATAAATATAGCTTCCATAACATTTATTAGATCTTGCATTCACTTACCACTCAAAATGTGTAAGAGCCATAACTAGAATATGTCCAATAATAACAATGATAGAACAACCATTGAAGCTACATTAAAACAATTATATTTACTCATAGAATAGAAGAGGACATAACTCTTATTAACGTAAGCAAAATCCAACCAAGTCACCTACCACCCGACCATAGATTGGGTTGAACCAAGTCTCTCTTTCAACCATTAACCCCCGCGCCATATTCTAAGCATGAATGTCGGACCTCATCGAATAAACCAAAAAAAACCAAACTAGAGCTTCGGGAGGCCAAACTATGTCAACCTGTGATTCCACCTCATGGTCAAACATCACTAACATCAACAAATTGGTCTCTACCTAAGTTGCCTAAGGCTCTAGAGATTTTGTTCCAACCTCGCTCTAGGACTAGTAACTCAACCCATAGCTACGGTAGGGCTTGAGATCGTTTGTCCAACCAAGGTTCGAGGACTAGTAAATGAATCCACTAAGGGCTACAGAGCGTTTTTCCAACGAAGGCTTCATGGACTAGTAACTCAATCCACTAATGGCTCAAGGGCATTTTTCGAGCCAAGTCTTCGGGGACTAGTAACTCAACCTAAGTTCTTCTAGGACTTCTAGAGCGTGTTTCCAACCAAGGCTCCAAAAACTAATGACTCAACCCACAACCATAAGGAACATGAGCACCAATAAGAAAACAAATGGGGAAACCCACAACACCATGGCTATCCAAGAAATGATAAGGCTAGGCAAAACCACCTTGGTGAAAATTCCATGTAAAAATATATAAGGCCATAGTGATAGGACACGTATTCCAAGTTGAATGGTGGGAAAGATATCCTAGTGTGGGTTTTTATCAGTTTAATGGCAAAGGAAATTGGAAAATGCAATGGCTAAAGCATTAAAAGGCAAAATGATATTTTTTGCCCAATTATTTATGAAAATAATGTAAATTAAGAGAAAAGGAAGGTGAGGGGTCACAAGTTGCATGTGAGAGGAAAATGAAGGAAAATAATGGAAAATGAAGAAAGGCCTAGGCTTATGAGGATCAGTTAGCAAGTATTGTCAGTGTAAGTTTCTTAGACAGTTTTAAGCTTTTAGTTATTGTAGGATTCTTAAACGATGTTAAGATTTTGATGAGTGTAAGATTTTGCTCAAGCTTTTTCTATGGTTATGCATGGGATCAAGAAAGGAAAAGAAGGCAAGAGGAGTCCAAGATCAACCATGGAAAGGTAGGATCAAACAACTACAATAAGATTCATTGCAGGTATCGATTTGCATGTGTATTTTCCTGGCTAGATTTTGCATGCATGGTATTGCATGTGGTTCTTTCCTATTATGGCATGTGTTTTTTTGGGTGTAATAGTGTTTTCAGCCTAGCCTTGCCATTTACGAATAGCCATTCTGTGATGGGGTTCTCATGTTTTGGTTGAGTTGGATTGCCAGATGGATTCAAAGTTGGGTGAGGTGGATCTCCGAAATGATAGAACATATGGCCTAGTAACCCTTGAGCCGAACATTCGGTTGTGGTAAAGCTAGATTTTGTGTTGCCTCAGATGTCATAGGAATCCTTATCAGTGAATGACATGATATGATAAAGCCTAGAGGTGTTTTTCTCTTCGTTGGGCCTATTAATCCCAGGTTTGGTATATGTGGTAAAGCCTAAAAAGTGAGTCTTGATTTAGGGCCTAGTGATTTGGTGTGCATTGCGGTAAAGCCTGAGAGATTGTGGTCTCGGTTTAGTGCCTAGTGATCTGGGTTTGGATTGTGGTAAATCCTAAGAGACTAGGAGACAGGAAAAGTCCTCACAGTGTAGGTGGAGAACTCCGATGGAATCCATGCTTGTTTGGCCTTGTGATCAGGTGGAGATCATGGTAAAGAGTGTTATGATGTGTTCATCATGTTGGCTTAGTGATCCAGGATGGATTACTCTAAATCCATGTTTCTATTGATGAGGGTGAGGTGGTTTAGCTTTGGTATGTCCTAGTTGGTTCTTTTGGTTTGAGTCCCACATTCATGCTTGGAATATGGCACGGGGGGGAAGGGGGGAGAATGTCTAAAGAGAGATTTGGCTCAACCATTCTATGGTTGGGTGGAACATGGCAGTGCCATTCCGGGTTTGGATTTTGCATCATTAATGAAAGGTTATTTCTCCTTTTATTTCTATGAGAATTTTGATGGATTATATGTGGTCTATATGGTTGTACTTTCATTGGTATTTCTACTACTATTATTCTAGTTATGTATGTGTTTTATGACAGTAGCTATGTATGGCTCTTAAAATGGTTTTAATTATAAATGAATCGACAATGTATCTATGACCTAATATGATCTGAAATTACCATAACTAAAAACTGATGTAGAATTGATTAACCATTAATGATTTGAATGTTAGTTGAAAGCACGCAAATCGAGGAAAAATGCTTGATAAGGATACTTTACCATAGCTAATTAAACATAAAATCAATGCATAACAGAAGAGCAAACAGTAGAAACACAACGATACCAAACAACAAAATTGATAACGGAGTTCGTCCCTCATGGACTACGACTCCGAGCCCACTTTCAAGATGGGCGACCATTTTTATTAAGAATGAGAAGAAGGTGTTGATTACACAGAGAAAAGATAAGACTGAGTGTGCACAAAGGAAATTCTTATCACTGTAATCAGATAGCCCTCTAAACCAGCTTTCCAATGCTACATATGGTTTCCAAAACCGACCCGGGATGCTCCTGAAACACTCAAAACAACAACAGCTTATGTCCTCTAGAATCTACATACAGAAGTCAAAAAACCACTCTCTAGTCTCCTCCAAGGGAAAAATTGTCTCTTATAGGCCCGTGGATACATAAAAACCTCCTCTCATTTCATCTGAGGTGAATTTGTTTGATTTTGGATATTCTTTGGCTTCAGTCCTCTTGGCAATAGACACCTAGGTGTTGGTTACATGACCTTTGAATTAATTCTTAACAATAAAACCATAATAAACCCCAAAATAACTTTATCATAACCCCAAAACCGAAAGCAGTTTTGCTGACAAGGCAGAGGCTTGCCAGCCCATGTGAACACCTGTAATAAACTGTTTGGATCGTTGTTACCTTAGCGGCTTGCTCTCTGGCGGTTCTAGTGTGTGGAGATGTGTCACACACTGACAATTGCAGACTGCGAGGCTAGCTAACCTCCAGGTGCTAACCTTTCTAAGTGCTAATTGTCTCTCATGTGATCGTTCATAACTTTGACATGGTTTACTGATAGTCTTCTCCTGCTAAGGTTTCCCGCTGGTGGTTAGCTCCTTGCTGCTCACATGGCAGCTACTCCAACATGGTTTCTGATAGCGCTTAGGGGACTGTGTTTAGTTTTTCAATGTTTTTATATTGTAATGAATAGGTCGAGAGCTATTAGGTTAGGGTTTTAGTTCATAGAGCTTAGGTTTTAGCTTAGGTAATGTATTCTTTAATGCATAGTTGTATTTTATGATGATAGGTTTAAGGTTATAGCATGGATTTAACATAGGTTTAGACTTTCCTTAGGGTTAGGATGATTAGGGTTTATGTCTTAGTCTTTTAGTGTCCAAAATTACACTTTGACATAACCCTTATAAATTTTGTCACAAGTGAAATTAATCACTACATGATGATCCATGAACGAATATACCGAATCGACACTATTCAACAACCATATCAACCCTTTGCCACGAAGACACCCATGTCGACACTAATCCTGCAAAGATGAACTACAAAACACATGCCGTCGACTAAATCCTGGGGAACTATCGATGAACTCATGTCGACAACCAGGTACAACCCATATCAACTGAATGCCATGAACATTATGAACATTACCTGAACAACGTGATCCCTAACCAACACTGTCAATCCGTCGAAGCTAAACTAAAGCAACGACGACACTGAAAACTGATGACGACACTTCAACACCTGTACAATTGAATCAACATAATCCTCCTGGATCATTCCTCTCCACTTGAAAGCTTTTGGACCACCAAAGTTTGACTAGACAATTAGTCGATGAGGGTAGACCTCCCTCTCTTTCCACCTTAACCTGACGATGTACCAGTACATTCGATAAATCACCTGCAAGTGATTACCCTGATGATGCTGACCATGGCACTTTTAGATTCAGTGCCCTATTTGTTCCATCTGCAGTATGAACAACTTGTGATGATGGGAAAACAACATGTTATCAACATCGCAATTGAATTCTTTCCATGAAGAATCATGAGTTAGTGAATCACAATCTTTGAAAATAGTCTCTACTGGATGTTGTTTAATACCTTCAGCCTGTATAAATAATATATTTTGTGGAATAACAGAGACAATCAAAGATACTTTTGACATCAAACCAGCTACTTGATTTACCATACTTTCCTGATTCCCATTTACTAAGTGAACTTGCTGCACTGAACCTATCCAACTGTAAGGTGAAATTTGCTGCAACTTAGTTTGATTCTAAAAGTATTGAGTTAGATGTTGATTTGTTTGAATCACTTTTCCTTCATTTATTACATGATGTTTCCATTGATCAGCGCTTTCCTTTGATGCATAAGTTCCCATTAAACACTTTATCACTGCTTTGGAAAAGGCTTTGATATGAAAAAAAATAGTTTTCATCTCCACTTGAAAAGAGGTTTCCAAAATGTTTGAGACATGACATGACGACACAATACAAGAGAAATCAAAAACTGATTTTCCCCAATACTGACCTATATCCCTACAACTGTTAAGTTCCAAACTGAAACTAATTTGATTCATTCTAACATTAGTAAGAGGAGCTTTAGGCACAAACTGAAACTCATGTTGTATTCCCTGCTAATGAATAAGATGTTTGTTTTTATATAGAACTAGAATTGTTTCTATCTCTCTAAACAAACATCTTTAAGCTAGGTTACTTTACTTAAACAAGAATCATGTTGATTGTTATGTTGATCCTTTACACACATGATTACAAACTTCTTGTTTGAACTTATTAATCGCTTCATCTCATTAACATAAACTGAAATCAAGTGATTTTTACTTTGATGTGCCCTGACAATAAATTCAACCCTGTCTTTCTTAAGGTGATATTTATGTTCTTTCTTGTAAAATACTGCATCTTGATAATAAGATAAGGACTTCCTAAGACAACTCCACCTATGTCTACTAGAACCACATCTAATTCCACTTCATCAATGTAATTAGCTGTTATGGCAAATCTTAATCAACATTGTTTAGTGACTTTTATCTGAGTTGATTTATTTATGCATTCTAATGGGTAAGGTCTTGGATGATTTCATGTTTCCAAACCCAAACTTTTAATTAAATATTCAGATACTAGATTCGCTTGTGATTTGCTATCAAACATTGTATCTATATTTGTATGCTTAGAAGTTATCCTTATGCTAACCAATTCAACTCTTTTATTGTCATGTGAAGGATTTATGTTTGAAGAAGATGCAATTTTTTTCAAACATGAACTAGTATCAAAAGTTTTACCTGTTGTAACCATGGTGGTTATCCTCCTTTCAGCACCTGAATCTAAACCTAAATCTTATTGGACTGTTGCAATGGCCTTCTTTTCACCCTTCTCCTTATGGGACTTTTTGGGCTTAAGTTCTAGATGAAGTTTCCAACACTTTGGATGACTGAGATGAAAACTTGAATGGTTTGCCACCTAATTCAATATTTATGGCCTAAGCATGCACCTCATAAAAATCATTAGGATTAAACATCAATAAAGTATGTTGAGAATATCAATGTAAACTGCCAATGTATTTTAACAAAGTTTTACATGTACCCAATGAAATACCAAGCGCCAATGCTTTCTTTCTGAACTCCTGAGTAAGCTCCTGAACACTCTGCCGTTTACCTTGACTCAGATGCTGCCAATAAACAACAACTTGTTGCATGTATCTTAAAGGATAGAACTATTTCCTAAGAGCTTTTAAAAACTTAGACCATGAAGAGATGACATTTCCTTTACGCTTTAAATCTATCTCAGTTTTACTTTCCCACCAGATTAAAGTTGTTCCCCCCATTCTAAGTTTAGCTAAATGAATTTTAGTTTTATTGCTAGAAATGTTCTGAATGCGACAATACACTTATAACTGATTTATCTAGTTATCTAGCTTTTCAGGATTCATTTCGCCATCATAAATAGGTAACTCAAATTTAACATCAAGTTTGAAAAGAGATGTTTTCTTAGGTTTACTTTCCATTTCAGATTATTCACTGGAAGAAGAAGAATAAGAGGATGATGGAGATGATGGAGGTGAAGGTGGTTTATCAGTCTTCCCTTTACCTTTGTCCTTCTTCGATGGTTTCGAAGAAGATGCATCTCTCGACTTCTTGTCTTCATACAATTCTCCCAACATCTGCTGCATGGTTAAGAACGCTTGCTGAAACTGTTCTTCACTCATCTTAGTTTCAGTGTTTTCAGCTGCATAAGGTCCCAACATGGTCGATTTCTGAACGACTCGTTGCTTTCCAATCTCTGGATCGATCTGCTCAAGGATTCCTTCTCCTTGTTGCGAATTTGACCTGGTTAACATTCAATGGCACATTCTACAAATGCAACATGCTATCATACCAAATTATATGACTTGAAATGACCATAACTAAAAACTGATGTAGAATTGATTAACCATTAATTATTTGAATGTTAGTTGAAAGCACGCAAATCGAGGAAAACTACTTGATAGGAACACTCTACGACAGTTTATTAAACATAAAATCCATGCATAACAGAAGTAAAAATAGAAAAAAATAGTGATACTAGGCAGCAAAATTGATGACGAAGTTCGTCCTTGATGGACTACGTCTTCGGGTTCGCTTTCAAGATGGGCGACTGTTTTTATTAGGAATGAGAAGAAGGTTTTGATAACATAGATAAAATACCAAGTTGAATATGTATGCAGGAGCTCATAAACATTGTCATCAGATAGGACTCTGAACCAGCTTTCCAATGCTGCTTACAGTTTCCAAAACCGACCTCGGATGCTCCCGAAACACTAAAAACAACAACTGCCTATGTCCTCCAGAATCTGCATACAAAAGTCAAAAAACCACTATCTAATCTCCTCCATGGGAAAAACTGCCTCTTATAGGCCTGTGGATACATACAAACCTCCTTTGACTACATTTGAGGTGAATTTGTTTGATTTTGGATATGCCGTGGCTTCGATCCTGTTGGCATTAGACGCCTAGGTGTTGGTTACATGACCTTTAAATTATATTTTAACAACAAAACCATAATAAACCCAAAAATAACTTTATCATAACCTTGAAACCGCAAGTAGTTTGGCTGACCAGGTGGAGGCTTCACAGCCCATCTGAACACCTGTAATAAACTATTTGGATGGCGATTACCTTAGGGGCTTGCTCTCCGACGGTTCCAGTCTGCAAAGACGTGTCACATGCCAACAGTTGCGGACGCGAGGCTAGCTAACCTCCAGGTGCTAAACTTTCGAGGTGCTAACCATCTCTCATGTGATCATTCATAGCTTCGACATGGTTTGCTGACAGTCTTCTCCCCCTACGATTTCCCGCTGGTGGTTAGCTCCTTGCTTATCACATGGCAGCTACCTCGACACAGTTTCTAATAGTGGTTAGGGGACTGTGTTTAGTTTTGTAATGTTTTTACATTGTAATGAATATGCAAAGAGCTATTAGGTTAGGGTTTTAGTTCATAGAACTTAGGTTTTAGCTTACGTAATGTATTTTTTAATACATAGTTGTATTATATGATGATAGGTTTAAGGTTATAGCATGGATTTAGCATAGGTTTAGACTTTTCTTAGGGTTAGGTTGATTAGGGTTTAGGTTTTAGCCTTTTAGTGTCCAAAATTACACTTTGACATAACCCTTATACATTTTGTCACAAAGTGAGATTAATCACTACATGACGATCCATGAACCAAAACACTGAATCGACACTGGACGACGATCATATCAACCCTTTGCCACAACGACACCCATGTCGACACTAATCCTGCAAAGATGAACTACAAAACACATGTCGTCGACCAAATCCTAGGGAACTTTTGATGAACTCATGTCGACAACCAGGTACAACCCATATCAACTGAATGCCATGAACACAATGAACATTACCTGAACAACCTGATCCCTAACCAACACTATCGATCTGTCAAAGCTGAACTAAAGTGAAAACGACATTGAACACTGATGACGACACTTGAACACTTATACAATTGAAACAACGGAATCCTCCTAGATCATAATAGATGATAATGCAAAAAATTACATGAGGGAAAAATGGTCCTTAGCGATTCTCAAATAAGTATGAGATCCTTTTTTTTAATTTTGTTGGTTACACCTGTAGATTACATGTTTGTGTTGTATTTGACAAAATTTCTATCATGGCTAGTAGGGGTACGCTTAAGGTATTATTGAACTTATTGCTTCTACTTCATTGTTTCCATGTTATATTACTTCTCTTAAGTTGCCATTCCATTATGGGAAGTAACCTAGGCCCTGGACCTAAAAACGTTTCTCAAATTTTGAGGACGCTGGCACAACACTGACAAAAAGAGTCTCTGGACACTAGCAGGCAAGCCTATGAGAGCGATCGGAGGTCCTTGGACGCTCTCGTGCCTATATCATGAGAGCGACTTAGGGCTATGTTGATCTAAACATCAGTGGGACCCAGGGGCAAGCTGCCTGAAGTATTGGAGTCTTTCTCAGGGGTCCTATAGCTGATGTGGAAGATCTGTGTGTTCACTCCTTGGATTGGATAGGCTATGTGTGGTCATTCATGCATGTGAGTTGTAGTTGTAGTAAGGTTTTTAGTAGGAATTTGATATTGATTTTGTGGAATGCATCATCATGAGTATATGATTGGTTACTTGTTATATGACGCTTGATTACATCCTTGTATGTTACATTGTATTCTTATATGTTTGATTATATTTATCGATCTTGTAGGTTGGTTACAAGAATTGATCGCTTATGCTTAACTACATGCATTCCCGCGTATGTGTAGTTGATTATGCATTGCTTATGCATGTTGATATTTTCATGTGGCAATGTGTACAATGGCGTAATGGTTTTTGTTGTTATGCCTTCTGAAGTCATGACATGCAATTTAGGTTATCCTAATGCTACGGGTATGTTAAGATGCTATTGTGTTGGCTAAGATAGAACAAAATATGAAAATCAACAAAGTGAAGTTGCAACATTAGACCTTGAGGCAAGAGCATGTCGTCATACGTGTGTGTATGTTTAGCGTTCATATATGTAAGTTAAGATTGTTATATACATTAGGTTTATGTACATGTCTATTGAGGTTAGCGTTACATACATGACAAATGATAGTTTATTAGTATATTCACATGCACGTGTCAAATAGTCATGATTGATAGTAAGTTATGGTGGTTTGCATTGCTATTGTTGTCTTAGGTTAGTTAGCTTGATGATTATGCTATATGTTGTTGATGGGTATGTTATAGGTTAACTTGTGGTTGTTATATGCTCGTAACTTAATGATTAGGGTTATTACATTAGGATATTGACGTTATATGTATCGTACTAAGTTGGATTGACCTATGCAGATGGCTGTGGTTATGATATTCAGGTATAAGCTAACATAGTTGTAATATGGTGTTGCACTAATCTAGATTGCCTTTGCATATGTGTGAACAATACTGGCTTATGAGCTTATGATGTGAACATGTTAGTTAACCACTATTTTGGATATCATGATCTTATTTATGTTTGAGTTGATATGTTGTAAAGTTATATCATGCTAACTAGATTGATTGTGCAGATAAGATAACCTCCCCTGAGATACATTAAGGTATGAGTTTCTTATGTCATATATTTGGTACTTGAATATTTGATTAGGTTGTCTATTGGGTGTTTGAATGTTTGGTGTCTATTATGTTGTCTAGTTGATTTATCTAACATGATACATGTATAGTTTGATGAATGTTTGATTTATTGCATGATATGAGTATGAGTCTATAGGATTGCATGAAAGAATGATTTTACAATAAGTTGGTTGTACTAACACATGTGTTGAGACAATTGATATCTACTTGAGTGTAAGTATAACATTATGTATTATGTCTAATTAACATGAGATGAATATGGATTATGATATGGTTGTTAGTCTTGGTAAAGATTTACTTCCAATTGATAGGCATGATTGTCTTGATATTTGGAACATCTTATTGACATGTGTGAGCAGTTGCAGGAAACATGTTTGGTATTAGTGCGACAAGGTAATAATTGATGTGTTTACATAACTAACAATTGGGTGATTTGAATACACATAGTAAGCCTTTATTGCAAGAAAGTAAAAAGGAAGAAGAAAGGAATTGGACAAGAATTCCTTTGGCTATGTTTGAAAACCCTAATTCCAAATGAATGAGTTCTTTACATACAAGAAGCCTTATTAACCTTAATCTTATTTGACATTATGTGGATATGTGCTAGATACATGAAATTGTAATTGATAGGTGTGTTAGCTAGCCTCTAGTTACAAGTGGATCCATCAAGGGAATTGGAGTCCCTTGAGAGATGGTGTGGATGTGTTCAGTGACAAGGCAACGTGCTTGGCACAACAAGGTAAGGTAACTGGTGAATCTTTATGTTTATTTATGCACTGACATTATGTGTTTATGCCAGTATAATGTAGGGAGCTGCATGGCAAGAGAGGCTTCAATGTAATCTTGGAGAAGGTTCAGATTGAGCTTTCCTTTGGAAGCACTGAGAAACATGGGGATTGATTCATGTTTTTTGTTTCTAGTCTTTTTCGTTTTGTATTTATGATTTTCTGAGCTTGATTTGTGATTTTGTTTATGTATGGTGCAAGGCCTTGCCACTTTGTTTGTGGTGTCGTATTATTATTGATTTTCATGGCTTTCTTCTTGTTTGTTTCTTAGGTTGCGTTTTATGTTTTAAGTCTTGGGAATTGGTTGGGAAAGAGGAATGTTAATGGAGATGAGGGAGAGATGTGTGGTACTAAACAGGTAATGTAAGACATGGATGAAGTTTAGTGCATGATTAAGTGCAATGAAAGGTAAGACTATGACAGTCGATTAGATTGGATGGGTCCATTGTGGTAAATGGATGGCGGCAGTACAGCCATGAGAAGGTTAACCAAAAATGGTAAAGTAAATGGATCCAAGGTGTCAGATGCCTTAGCTATATTGGGAACTATTGTTCTCAATGTCGTGCATGTTGTGCATGAGTAAAGGAAGTTATCTTAACCTTGAACTTGATATCTGGTAATTATGTTAAGGTCATGATTATGTTGATGTTTATATATGTATACACGTAGGTGTGTATGTATGCCATGTCTGATAGAGTCATCATGGATAATGATTATTAACACTAACATTTATATGTATATATGTGTGTATGTATGTCGTTGTTTGACAAGATCATGACTCTTATATGCTAATGTTTATGTATATGGATATATGTTTCCATGTATCTATGTCATTGTTTGAGAAGGTCATCAAGGATCATTCTTGTGGAAGAATGATTTCTTACGCAGGTGAAGGACGTGAAGAGGTTCCTAGTTTATGAAGAATCAAGTGGGAAGAGTAGCCCTAAAAGATATACAAGGTCAATATCATGTGGTTATGAATTTATTGTTATGTGATTATATTATGTCTATGTTATGGATAGGTTATATCGAGGGATACATTAGCAAAATGAAAGTAGTGTGATCTATGGCATGCTACGACAAGCATGAATAAGATGCTAGAAGCAAGGTTGCTTGGTAGAGACAGTGTGGTTTTGGATGTGTGGTACCATTGTTGTGCATATGTTGTATATGTTGTACATGTTGCATGTGTGATGTTTTGTGCATACGGTGTCATGTATATATAATGTGAGTACATGTTTTATATGCAATGTTATGTACATGATGGTATAAATAGTGTTGTGTGAATGTTTCATATGAAGTGTTGGGTATAGATGGTGCTATGTACAAGTTGTAAATGTAGTGTTGTGTACATATTGTACTATGTGCATGATGTATATGTGGCGCTGTGTGCATATGGTGCTCTGTGCATGTCGGATATGCAGTGTTATGTACAGATGATGCTATGTAGATGTTGTAAATGTAGTGCTATGTACATGTCGCATTGCGTGCATATTGTACATGTGGTGCTATATACATATGGTGTTGTATTCATGACTCTACAAGTGGTGTCATGTGCATGTGGTGTCATATACATGTGGTAGAAGTGGTGCTATTTGTAGGTGGTGTTGTGTACATGTCATGCATGTGGCAATGTGTACATGTGGTGTCATGTACATGTCATGCATATGGTACTCTGTACATGTGGTATTGTGTACACGTTGTACAATTGATGCAATGTACATGTGACATTGCGTACACATCGTGCAGGTGGTTTCGTGTACATGTGACATTGTGTACACAGTGTTTTGGTAGTGCTGTGTATAGGTGGTATTGTGTACATGTTATACATATGGTACTAGTGTACATGTGGTATTATGTGCATGTCCTATATGTTGTGTTGTGGGCATGTGGTACTATATATGTGCATTTTTTATTCGTGGTATCATGACATGTGTATTCATTGTGATGTACTCTGTGTATGTATGTGTATTGAGTTGTACATCGGGTGTAGGTGTATGTATTGTGTGGTGTTGTGCACCGGATATAGGCATATGTATTGTATTGTCTTTTACGTTAGGTGTAGGTGTATGTCTTGTGTAGATGCATGTATTGCATGGTGTTGTATTTCGTGTGTGGTTGTATGTGTGTGATTCACACTATGTACATGTTCACATGGTTGAGGTGAAGACACTGGGTGTTTTTTGGTTGTGGCAACCGATCTAGTGTGTATACAAAATAAGGACAAAGGTAGAAACTATGCTTTGATTAAAGGATAGGTATCAATATTTTATTTCAGTTTTATTATGCATATGGTTTATTATTATGGTTTATGATGATTGCATGCAATTTATGATTTGGGTTTATGATGATTACATGTTATCTATGATTTTGGTTTATGATGGTTACATGTGATTTATGATTTTTATGATTATGTTTGAGCTAACCTGATGTGATATTTTTATAAATGTTGATTTGGTCAAATATGCTAGTTTGACTTGTTATGATAGGAATCAAACAAGATCGCAAGTGTACCATATTGATGAGCTACAAATGAGGTATAATCTGAATTTATTTCAATTTATTTTAAATCTAATGGAAGTTATGTTTTTGGAACAGGAATGCATGAACATGCCCGATTGGGTGGATGAAATCGACTGCAAGAAATATAAAAAGCAACAAATAAATTCAAACATGCAACAGTATATTGGTAAAGAACTTCAGGAGCAGGGCCATTGTGGGACACTAGTGCCCAATAGTGCCCATTGATTTCCATGAGCATGCTATGATTGGTGTGGTGGTTTGAGGTAGGTATATGCCTTGGTTTTTGTATCTTCTAATGTGAGTAAGCCTTGCCAAGGGATGGATAACGTGGGATAGGGGATGTTGGGGAATTTGGAAAGTGGTCACAGAAGGAGTGACCAAATTTCCCAAGGGACTCTGTAGCAGAGAAGGGAAGTCCGAGGATACATTTATTTTGGTCATGAGAATTTCTAGATGGAATCAGATGCACATTGGGAGTGGGCCCTAGAACAATGATCTAATAATTTTTCACTAAGAGAACAAGTGGCGCAGGATTTTTGGACATTGGATGTGGCTTTGACTGTGGTAGTGGATTCTGGAATTCCTGGGAAGGAGGTTAATCCTGGTATTACTTCAAGGACAAAGGTGTGAGCCTTTGAATTCCCTTGTCGTGGATGCAGACATCATATAATTCTTATTTTCTAGTTGGGAAAATGGGCAAATGTCTATATGTGGTTATTATAAATATCGTAATGAGTTGTGTTATAAAGCTCTATTTTGCGGTATGGTGGTTATCTTGTCATGTTATCATAATGTTATGCTTTTGAGCAGGTCATTCATTGTGAACACTACAATGAGCTATGTTATAAAGCTCCATAGGAAGTATGTTTTGTTTAATTAATCTTGTTGGTTATAGGTGTCATTGAACACTGAGGATGGCATTCTCTCGAGGGGGAGGGTTTTGTAACAGCCCTGGTGAAAATTCCATGTAAAAATATATAAGGCCACGATGATGGGACACATATTCCAAGAAGAATGGTGCAAAAGACATCCTAGTGTGGGTGTTTATCAGCTTAATGACTAAAGAAATTGGAAAAGGCAATGGCTAAGGCATTAAAATTAAAAATGACATTTTTGGCACAATTATTTATGAAAATAATGGAAATTAAGAGAAAAGGAAGGTGAAAGGTCACAAGTTTCATGTGAGGAGGAAAATGAAGAAAATAGATGCCTCATTGACAAAAAGGCTTCTGAATACTAGTTGGCAAGTCATTCCAGTGTAAGCTTCTTAGACAATGTTAAGCTCTTGGTCAATGTAATCTTCTTAAACAGTGTTAAGATCTTGGTTAGTGTAACCTTCTTAGATAGTGTTAAGCTATTGGTCAGTGTAAGCTCTTGGCTCAAGCTTTTTCTATGGTTATGCATGGGATCAAGAGAGGCAAAGAAGGCAAGAGGAAGAAAATATCAAGTAGGGAAATGCATGATCGAGCAACTACAAGATGATTCAATGCAGGGATCAATTTGAATGTGTATTTTCCTTTGCTAGATTTTTCATGCATGGTATTGCATGTGGCTCTTTGTTATTATGGCATGGGTTTTTCTAGGTGTAACATTATTTTCAGCTTCGCCTTGCCATTTTCCAATAACCATGGTGTGATGGGATTCTCATGTTTTAGTTAAGTTAGATTGTCGGATGGATTCATTGGTTGAGTGAGGTGGATATCCGAAATGATATAACACATGGCCTAGTAACCCCCGAGCTAGAATATGGGTTGTGGTAAATCTAGATTTTGTGTTTCCTTGGATGTTGGGAATCCTTACCGATGAATGGTAGGATATACGGTAAATCCTAGAGGTGGTTTTCTCTCCATTAGGCCTAGTTATCCCGGGTTTGGGATATGTGGTAAATCCTGAAGAGGGGGTATCAGCTTAGTGCTAGTGATCTACTGTGGACTGCAGTAAAGCTTGAGAGACTAGGGGTCTCAGTTTAGGGCCTAGTGATCCGGGTTTGGATTTCAGTAAAGTTTGAGAGACCAGGAGACAAGAAAATTCCTCACAATGTAGGTGGAGAAATCCAGTGGTGTCCACGCTTGTTTGGCCTAGTGATCGGGTGGAGATCATGATAAAGTGTGTTATGATGTGTTCATCATGTTCGCCCAGTGATCCGCGATCAATTACGGTAAAGCCTAGTTTCTATTGATGAGGGTGAGGTGGTTTAGCCTTGGTATGCACCGTTTGGTTCTTTTGGTTTGACCCCCATATTCATGCGTGGAATATGGCATGGGGGTGAATGGCTAAAGAGAGATTTGTCTCAGCCACTCTATGGTCAGGTGGAATATGGAAGTCCCATCGTGGGTTTGGATTTTTCATCATTAATTAAAGGTTGTTTCTCTTTGTATTTCTATGAGAATTTCGAAGGACTATATGTGGTCTATATGATTGTACTTTCATTGCTATTTCTGATGCTATTATGTTGGTTATGTATGTGTTTTATGAGAGCAGCTATGTATGGATCTCAGCATGCTTTTAACTGTAAATGAATGGGCAATGTATCTATGACCTAATATATGATAATGCATCAAATGACATGATGGAACAATGGTCCTTAGCGATTCTAAGATAAATATGGCATCCCTATGTTTAATTCTGTTTGTTACATCCGTAGATTACATGTTTGTGACATGTTTAACGAAATTCCTGTCATGGATGGTAGGGGTTTAACTTATTTCTTGTACTTAATTGTTTCCCTATTATATTACTATTCTTAAGTTATCATTCCATTCTGGGAAGTGACCTGGGCTTTAGAGCTAAAAAGGTGGCTCAAATCCTCGGGATGCTGACACAACACTGACAAAAAGAATCTTTGGATGCTATTAGGCAAACCTATGAGACTGATTAGAGGTCTTTGGATGCTTTCATGCCTATAGCATGAGAGCGACTAAGGGCTAAGTTGATCAAAATTTCAGTGGGACCCAGAGGCAAGTTTCATGAAGTATTGACATGGTTCCAAGGGGTCTTGTAGTTAATGTGGAAAGTCTCTGTGATGTTTTCATTGATTCCACTTCCTTAAGGTCATATAGGAGGTCGGATCCAATCATAATAGCCTCTTATCACATGTTTACTTGAGGTGAGTGACTGTTGGCATTATGATTCAGGTGTTGTACTTGATGGCAAACGCTTTCAGGTGGTAAATCAAGAAGGACGCAGGAAATTTTGTTCAGCAAGTGCGTCCCCGCAGGTATTCCATACAGAACCCGCGTCCAGGGACGCCGGCCAGCCGTTCAGAAGGTGCGTCCGCCCAGTGCACACATTTCAAGGTAGAGAAAAGCTCGTGGGGGGCTTCTTGTGTGGTATCTAGCCGACGGTTGCGTGTTTCTATGGTGTCGGCTCGTGGTATTGTTCCACGCTTTGGGGAGAAGCTTGCCTATATAAAGCCAAGGAGTTCATTTGGATTAAGCATCATCTTGGTTGATCATCTCTTGGTGTGATCTAGTCCATATCTTTAAGGGTAAATCTTCTAATGGACTACGATCTATATGGCGCATGATCAGATCTGTGGATCTGAGTGTTTGGGTTGGTTCTGAAGTCCTCTTATCTTCTATATCTAAAGGGACGCAGATTCAGTGAAGGGAAAGTGCGCCGGGACGCAGTACAGTAAAGGATCAGGTGCGTCTCTGAAGCGAAGGACGCGTCGTGACTGTGGTATCAGGTGCGTCTCTGAAGCGAAGGACGCGTCGTGACTGTGGTATTGGGTGCGTCTCTGAAGCGAAAGACGCGGCGCGATAGTGTTGATGTGTGCGTCGGTCGCAGACAAGCAAAAGGAACAGTGCGTCTGCACGCAGAACAACATAAGGTATACTGCGTCCAGTCGCAGGCCACAGAAAGAAAATATGCGTCCCTGTCTCAAGATGATCTGTTAACTGTATATTTCTGTTCATAAGGTGTTCTGGGTTGTTTCTGTAATTACTGATCTGATATCTGTAGTAGACTGTATCTGTTGTATACTTGTCGATCTTTTTGAAAAGAAGTAGGGGGTTGTAGCTCCCTTCCAGGAGAAGTCTGGAAAACGAGAAAGAGTTGTAGCTCTTTGCAGGTTGCAGCCTGCGTGCTGGTAAAGGACTGCACCAGTACAAAATCATTGTAAAAAGAATTTCTTGAAAGAAGATAGAGACATTATTGCAGCAGGTGGTTTTTCTCCCGCATTGGGTTTCCACCTTACATCTTGTGTTCTTTGGTGTGACTGTCTATTTTCTTTATTCATGCTCATTGTTCTATGGTACTGATATACAAGAATATTTCAAAAGATCAAATAAGGAAGATTTGGTAAATTGCTAGATAATACTGATTCCCCCCCCCCTCAGTATTATTTCCAACAATTGGTATCAGAGCAGGTCCTTCAGAACAGCTTGATCGCTTGAAGGTAGATCGTTCATCATGAGCAACTACGAGAGAGAAGCATCAATCAGGCCACCCGTCTTCGATGGAACAAACTTCAATTATTGGAAGGTAAGAGTTACTGCATATCTTCAATCTCTTGGTACAGAAGTTTGGAACATCGTAGAATCAGGCTATGCCTTTCCTTCAGTTACTCCTACAGATCCAGCTGAGAAAAAGCAGTATGAAACAAATGCAAAAGCAGTCAGTACTCTATTAGGAAGTATATCTCAAACAGAGTTCATGAAGGTCATGCACTTCAAATCAGCAAAAGAGATATGGGACAAAATGATCACTAGCTATGAAGGAGATGAACAGGTAAAAGAAGCTAAACTTCAAACTCTCAGGATTCAATATGAGACTCTCAAGATGTATAATGATGAAAGTGTGGCTAATTATTTTCTTCGAGTAGATGAGATTGTTAATTGTATGAAAAATTTGGGTGAAGAAATAAAAGAGACTATAGTAGTTCAAAAGATTCTAAGATCTTTATCTCCCAAGTTTGAATCTAAAGTATCTGCAGTAGAAGAAAAGGAAAATCTCCGTGTTCTTACTATGTCTCAGCTGCATGGAATTCTAACTGCTTATGAAATGAGAAAGGGAGGTCCATCAGATAGAAGGGAAGCTGCTTTTAAAGCATCAGGCAAAGAAGATCACTATGAAGCATGTCATGTTCCAGAAGAAGAGGAAGAAGAATCAAACTTTGTCAGAAATCTTCAAAGGGGTTCTGGAAGGTTCAGAGGTAAGCTACCTTTCAAATGTTTTGCTTGTGGAAGAGTAGGTCATTATGCTGCAAAATGCTCTTATAAGGATAAAGGAAAGGAACCAGTTAGATGGAACAAGAAACAAGGTACAAATAAGAAAAGCTACTACACCCATGAAGATAGCGATGGCTTATCAAACAGTGATGAAGATGAACAAGGTAACAAATATAGATTGTTAATGGCATTTGAAGATGATAATTATGAGGATGCTATAGATGTGGATAACCTTTATGATGAAATTACTAGACTCAAGAGATGTATAGAAGAAAAGAACATGATTATTGATACTCTACAATTTCAGATTGATGAAAAGGAAAAACATCTTGAAAAATTAGAAGGTGAAATTGTTGGTCTTAGAAAAGAAATTGAGAAAACAAAAACTATTAATCTCAAGTTTGTCAAAGGATCTGAAATGTTGAATGAGATTATCAGTGTGCAGCGATCTCCTCTAAATAAGACAGGTCTGGGCTACAATGGAGAAACTTCTCAAGCTTCCACTTCAAAAAGTTATCTTGATGCCGCAAGAAGAAATGAGCAAGAACACAAGGAAGATCATCAGGTAAAGCAGGGACAAACTTCAAACTATCAGGGGCAATCCAGCTTAAGGGTGAACAAAAGTCACAACCAGCCACAGGTAAAACCTTCTCAATTTGGTTCAAGAATAGATGAAAATAGAAATTACAATCAGTCGGCTGGTAGATTCAATAATCGCAGAAACTTCTTCAATGGACAATGATTTTCTTGCCATAACTTTGGTCACAAAGCAGCCCAATGTGTTGCATATAAAACAATCATGACTAGGGAAGCTCAAAAACAAAGAAGCATGACAGGGAATACAAAAAGGACCTATAACAATTTTTCAGCTCTTGAAAATGAAGTTGAATGCTCTATTTGCAATAATTTTGGACATGAAGATGTTGAATGCAGAAGTAGGTTTCCGGAAAGAAAGGTACAAGAACAAAAAAGGGAACAAACCTCAGGCACCAAAACATGGAAAATAAAGGAACCTCAAACAGAAAGATGTGGGATAGCATTCTATGCAGAAGGACAAGAAAATCTATGGTACATTGACAGTGGATGTTCAAAGCACATGACAGGTGATAAAGAAAAACTTGAATCTTATTCTAATTTAGAAAAGGGAAAGAAAGTCTCTTTTGGAAATGATACTCCTGCAACTATAAAAGGAAAAGGTATTGCTCCTTTAAAAGAAGATGTTAAGGCTGGAAATGTATTGTTTGTTGATGGACTAAAACATAATCTTCTAAGTGTAAGCCAGATGTGTGATCAAAGAACCGAGGTTATATTCAGATCAAATGGATGTCTTGTTCGTGATCTTGATACAGGTAAAACAGTTCTCAAAGGAAAAAGAACTTCAAATAATCTATACATTTTTGATGAAGAACAACAACAATGCTATTTAAGCAAGGATGAAGAGCACTGGTTATGGCATCGAAGATTGGGACATCTAAGTTTCTCACAAATAAGGAAAGCTTGCAAATATCAGGCAGTTCGCGATCTTCCAGATATCAAAATTCCTGACAACACCATGTGCAGATCATGTCAGTTTGGAAAACAAACTAGAACTAACTTTCCAGAGAAAGAAGGATCAGCCAGTATGCCTCTGGAGCTAGTACATACAGATGTATGTGGACCATTCAGAAAAAGAACACCTAGAGGAGAGGAATACTTGATATTATTTATTGACGATTTCTCCAGGTTTGTTTGGTTGGGACTTATGAAGCACAAAGATGAAGCTTTCGAAAAATTCAAATCCTTCAAAGCCTTGGCTGAAAATGAATCAGGTCACAAAATTAAGTGCCTCAGATCTGACAGAGGTGGAGAATTTACTTCAAATGAATTTTTCGATTTCTGTGATGAACATGGAATAAGGAGAGAATTTTCTACAGCTAGAACTCCTCAGCAAAATGGAGTAGTGGAAAGAATGAACAGAACAGTCCAGCAAATGGCTCGTGCTATGCTTGATGAATCAGGAACTCCTGCAACCTTCTGGGGTGAAGCTGCACATGCGGCAGTTATTATTCTCAACAAGACAAATGTCCGAGTGAACAGCACTCAAACTTCTCATGAGCTCTGGAGTGGTAAAACTCCTTCAGTAAAGCACTTCAAAATCTTTGGGAGCAAATGCTATATCAAAAATACTGAGGAGCAGCTTGGCAAACTTGATCCTAGAGCAGATGAAGGAATTCTTCTTGGCTACTCTCCACATAGCAAAGCATACAAATGCTACAATAAAAGACTTGGCAGAATTGTTGAAAGCATTGATGTAGTGGTTGATGAGAAAGGATACATTCCTAGGCAAATACATCGTGAAGACATTGAAGAAGATGAAAGCTACCCTCAAAGACAGAATGATGAAGAAGAAGAACCGCAAGAACAATTTCAAGACGGACCTCACGAAGAAGCAGAAGAAAGAACAAGAATAGAAGAAAAGACTCCATCCAGATATGTTCAAAAGAACCATCCAGAATCTCAGATCATGGGACAAAAGGAAGCAGGTATACAAACTAGAAGAACAGTTGCAGAAGCTTCAAGTTATTTGGCATTACTCTCCTCTACTGAACCACAAAATGTGAAAGAAGCATGCAAAGATGAATGTTGGGTGAAAGCAATGGATGAAGAACTTGAGCAAATCGAAAAGAACAATACTTGGGAGCTGGTTCCTAGACCAAAGGATAAGAATGTTATCGGAACAAAATGGGTTTTCAAAAATAAATTGAATGAAAATGGAGAAGTAATTAGAAACAAAGCCAGACTTGTTTGTAAAGGGTATGCACAGCAAGAAGGAATAGACTTTGAAGAAACTTTTGCTCCTGTTGCAAGACTTGAGGCCATCCGAATGTTTCTTCTCTCTCAAGTTGTCAGAACTTCAAAGTATTTCAAATGGATGTGAAATCAGCTTTTCTGAATGGAGACTTGGATGAAGAAGTGTACATTGAACAGCCAGATGGTTTCATTCTTGGAAACGATCCAAATCTTGTATGCCGATTAAAAAAGGCTCTCTATGGTCTCAAACAAGCTCCAAGGGCTTGGTACTACCGGTTGGACAAATATCTTCATCAACAAGGTTTTTCAAAAGGTTCAGCAGATAGCAATCTTTATATAAAAGTTGAAAATGACAAATTACTAATACTTGTTGTGTATGTAGATGACATTATTTTTGGCAGTAATGAAGAAGCTATGAGTCAAAGCTTTGCCTCAGTCATGCAGAAAGAATTTGAGATGTCCTTGCTAGGAGAACTGACATACTTTCTTGGTTTGCAAATCCAACAAAAGAAAGGAGGAATCCTTTTATCTCAAACCAAGTATCTCAAGCAGATTTTGAAGAAATATGGCATGGAAGATGCAAAACCAGTATGTACACCCATGGTTACAGGATGTAGTCTCAGTGCAAATGACGAATCTGCAGCAGTTCATCAACCAACCTACAGATCTATGATTGGAAGTCTACTATATTTGACAGGTACCCGACCAGACATCATGCATGCAGTTGGAATAGTTGGAAGGTTTCAGGCAAATCCAAAGGAGACTCATCTTCAAGCAGTAAAGAGAATCTTCAAATATCTTCAAGGGACTCAAAATTATGGCCTATGGTATCCTAGAGATACAGATCTCACTCTTCATGCTTATACAGATGCAGATTGGGCCGGAAGCGTGGATGACAGGAAAAGCACAAGTGGTGGTGCATTCTTTATGGGTTCTAGACTGGTATCTTGGTTCAGCAAGAAACAGAGTTCAATTGCCTTGTCTACAGCTGAAGCGGAATATGTTGCGGCTGCATCTTGTTGCACCCAACTTCTTTGGATGATGCAGACTTTGCAGGATTATCAAATCACTTGTACACCTCCTATTCCTATCTTATGTGACAACACAAGTGCAATCAGCATCTCAAAGAATCCGGTTATGCATTCAAAAACCAAGCACATACCAATCAAGTACCATTTTCTCCGGGAACAAGTACTTGAACAGAAGGTCAAGTTGGAGTATGTTCCTTCTAAGGAACAAGTTGCTGATATTTTCACCAAACCATTGCCCAGAGACACTTTTGAATACCTCAGGCAAAAGCTGGGGGTTGTTGATGCATCATCTCACTGTTGACCATCTTCCTATTGATGGTATAGGCTCAGGGGGAGCACATAATGCATTGTTGGCATTATGGAGAAGGAGATCTTGGAAATAGCTGCAATATGTCTCTGTCTCCTTCATGATGGATTTCTGGTTACAATTCTGGAGAAGCATGAGCATAGGGGGAGCATACCCTTTGCTCTTGATGTCAAAGGGGGAGAATGATGAAGCTGAAGATTATGTGGTTGCCATCAAGTCCAAAGGGGGAGTTTGTTGGCATTATGATTCAGGTGTTGTACTTGATGGCAAACGCTTTCAGGTGGTAAATCAAGAAGGACGCAGGAAATTTTGTTCAGCAAGTGCGTCCCCGCAGGTATTCCATACAAAACCCGCGTCCAGGGACGCCGGCCAGCCGTTCAGAAGGTGCGTCCGCCCAGTGCACACATTTCAAGGTAGAGAAAAGCTCGTGGGGGGCTTCTTGTGTGGTATCTAGCCGACGGTTGCGTGTTTCTATGGTGTCGGCTCGTGGTATTGTTCCACGCTTTGGGGAGAAGCTTGCCTATATAAAGCCAAGGAGTTCATTTGGATTAAGCATCATCTTGGTTGATCATCTCTTGGTGTGATCTAGTCCATATCTTTAAGGGTAAATCTTCTAATGGACTACGATCTATATGGCGCATGATCAGATCTGTGGATCTGAGTGTTTGGGTTGGTTCTGAAGTCCTCTTATCTTCTATATCTAAAGGGACGTAGATTCAGTGAAGGGAAAGTGCGCCGGGACGCAGTACAGTAAAGGATCAGGTGCGTCTCTGAAGCGAAGGACGCGTCGTGACTGTGGTATTGGGTGCGTCTCTGAAGCGAAAGACGCGGCGCGATAGTGTTGATGTGTGCGTCGGTCGCAGACAAGCAAAAGGAACAGTGCGTCTGCACGTAGAACAACATAAGGTATACTGCGTCCAGTCGCAGGCCACAGAAAGAAAATATGCGTCCCTGTCTCAAGATGATCTGTTAACTGTATATTTCTGTTCATAAGGTGTTCTGGGTTGTTTCTGTAATTACTGATCTGATATCTGTAGTAGACTGTATCTGTTGTATACTTGTCGATCTTTTTGAAAAGAAGTAGGGGGTTGTAGCTCCCTTCCAGGAGAAGTCTGGAAAACGAGAAAGAGTTGTAGCTCTTTGCAGGTTGCAGCCTGCGTGCTGGTAAAGGACTGGACCAGTACAAAATCATTGTAAAAAGAATTTCTTGAAAGAAGATAGAGACATTATTGCAGCAGGTGGTTTTTCTCCCGCATTGGGTTTCCACCTTACATCTTGTGTTCTTTGGTGTGACTGTCTATTTTCTTTATTCATGCTCATTGTTCTATGGTACTGATATACAAGAATATTTCAAAAGATCAAATAAGGAAGATTTGGTAAATTGCTAGATAATACTGATTCCCCCCCCCTCAGTATTATTTCCAACAGTGACTACTTGGGTAGATATGGGAGGAGGGTGTTACAACCACTGTTAATGTAGGAAATCCTTCATTCCAATGACATATCATAACCAAATAACTACATGCATATGCCATGCATGCAAAAAATAGAAAGTAAATCATACATGAAACTCGGTACTTGCAAATAAATCTAGTTGTAGTTGTTGATCATGTTGTCCCCTTGCGCTTTCGTGCTTTCCTTTGTCTCCTTTCTCCAAATCTAATGTTCCACAAGAATGCTCCAAGATTTCTCTAAGTGTGCAAGAGTGAGAGAGAGAGAGAGAATAGAATAAGGCTCCAAGATAGAACTGAAAAAAAGTCATGCACTTATCCTAAGAAGCTTTTTTATTCATTTTCCTCTATTTTTCCTTCAATTTCCCTCACATGTAAATCTGTGACCTTTCATCTCCCTCTTCTCCTATTTTCCTTTATTTCATAGATAAAATGCCAATAAATGCCTCTTTTCCTTTGCCAATTTCCATACCCATTAATTAATCACCCCTAATCCTCATTACTATATCGTTTCCCAACATTCAACTTGAAATACTTATCCCATGACCTTGGTATTATTTTTTCCTTGATTAACTTTATTACATAAATTTTTAAATGGGATCATTACAATTATCATAACGTTAACCTATATAGTTTACATGACATCGCAAATTTGTTTTCCTTATTTGTGGCGGTATTTCTTTACTGATTCATGCATTTAACTCTCGCCGTTTTACATGGTGAATGTATTATAATGTGTAAAAAGCTTAAAATCTTCCCCAGCACCGCACTTTATTTATATCATTCTTTTTATTTGTGTTTATACAAACTTGTAAAACTGAAATAACTGGTGGCTTTTTCCTCACGTTCAAGAGTTTTCCTCTCCTCGGTATTTGATTTGGCATTCACACATGTTTTTATAATTTAACTGTATTGTTGCCAATTCATTGGCCCATGGTCCATTTATTAGATATTTAAATTTAGAATTTAGAATTTGTCTACAACCCTTCGCTCTGTAGTGATATGAATGGACAATCCCTTATCTGCATTCCGGCTACTCTGGGGTACATCTCCTCTCCTTAAGGGAAAAATATTTCCACAATGTTGTTAAAAGACTAGCTTCTCCCTAGCGAGTGGTCTCCATTCCTAGCTGAATTTTTCATGATAGTTAAGAATATTTCTGGGTGGTTTACGAGTTGAACAGACAATGGTCTACTAGGTAGCTTTCGATTTTGTTAGTACGTTGTCTGGAACTACCATATGTTTGCCCAGATTGTAAATATCGCTATTGTAGGTACTATATCATCAAGAAAACACTTGTTAATGCTTTTTTATTAAACCCTTTAACTTAGGCCTGTATAAGATTCTATAGTTCAAGGAAAATTGAGTTTATTACACAAGTGATGGAATATCTTTGAGTTTTATAAGGTTTACATTCCCTTATTTTACAGTTGATATCGATAAAAAAATTTCAGATTTGCATCTCGTCAGTATAGTACTTTCGTATTTTAACGAAGTTATTTATTCCTCCACCAAAAAATACTTCTTCTTTATTCGACTGGCAATTAAACGTTAGGATCATGTGTATATATATTTCCAACATGAAATCCAGACTACGATTACTTGTATTACATAAAATCTCGAACATGAACGTGGTAAATCAACTAATTCATAAGTTATACCCGAGATAGTAAAATAATTCACAACTTATAATCCAATTACTCAACTGAATGAGAAAAAAGAATTCGGAGAATTAAATTGTTCATAACTTATAACTCAATCAACCAGCAATCCAGAAATCGTAATTCAGATAGTCGACTGGATCAAAACTTATAGTCAATTAATCAAATCATTCATTAAAATTTTTTGAACAAAAATAACCAAAATATGGACGAGATAATATTTGGAAATTAACTGAGGAATCACACTATCTTCCCAACCATGAACCCATCCATGAGTTCCCCACGCTCAAATTTTCTTGCTGCCAAAATAAAAAAATCCCCCTCTTTGATTCTTAGGTGGTTATTTTATAACTTGCTTCCTAGCAGATTTCTTACCATCTTGCTTTAAGGTTTGTCAGCTTTGTGTCCAAACATTTTTTTTTTCAAAAAATATGCTTTTCTTTTTCTTTAAAATAGACTTTTTTTTTTCTAGGGATGCTTTAATGCTTTATTTCACTCACTTAGTATTTCTCTCCAACTAAGTGATTAACATAATCTTTCTCTCCAATTATATTAATTTAATTTTTTTTATTTTTCTCCTATGGGTTTTTATGAGACTATTAAGGAAGGTCCATTATGTGGACCTGACCACCACTGTTTTTTCCAAAATTGTTAAGAAGTATTCTAAACTCTAGTGCTCTTTCTTGAATATCTCCAGATAACAAAAAAGATAATGACCAAAAGAAGTCGTAAAAACTATTGCATACATTTTTATTAAACTGGTCATGTTGGAAATAGAGGTTGGAAGCTTCATTCTAAGTTTCACAGTATACTTAGAAACAAGTCTGTGCAAAAGTACATGCCAAAGGAGTTTGAAAAACTGGAACTCGATCTATATTCTTGAAAAGAATCATGAAGAAATAGAGCAGGATGAAATCAAGTTTAAAAAAAAATCCTCTTAACTAGATTGGTAAGAATATGGTTGGAATTTCTGCATAATTGCAATCTTTTGGTTTAAAGAAAAAAGAAAAAAACGAGGAAACAATTTGGTATCTGCAAACGAGATTTCACTGTAAAATTGGCTACATCTCCTTCTACATGTATATGCATGTTTATTCCTTTATACATTTTGTTTGATGCAATGAAGTCCTATATCTAATTTTACAGTTTATGAACTAGTCAGAGTAACTAGACTAAGTGACCATGGATTGAGAATAGAACTTGTGGTTTAGCAATGTTACAGTCCTTAAGCGCTTGAAACTAGCATTGGAATGTAGTAAAAAATGAATGCAAACACTAAAAATGTATATAGTTGTAAATACTTATATTGGTTGATAAAGCATGAGGAATTCAAGGCGACAAATCTAAGTGCCAATTTGGACACCAAGAAACACTTGTTGAGGCCCCTCAGACCTCGATACCAATATTATCATGGTAAATAGTTGCCAAAATCCATTGATTGAAGAGGAAAAGGGAACGTGACTACTGTGAAGGATTAGGGTTCATGTGGAAATCAATCAAATCATGGAATGGAAAATCATGAACTCCAAAATCATGAACTACAATTCAATTTCATTGATCGAGCAAGACATGATGGACGACATTATCTAACCCATGATGCATTGGTGGGCATATAACTCGTCATATCTATGGTTAATGGTGATAGATTGGTATACGTTGCAATAAGTGTAACGATGGCCACAACCATGTCAATGGAATGATACAAATCCACGATTTGGGAATGGTTGGAGTGGCTATTCCACATTTTGAAAGGCGCATGGAATAATATTGGAACAACTCTTTGTAAATTTAATTGTCTTAAATTGATTACATAAATTATTTACTAGAGTTGATAAAATTGTGAAGTGCAAGTGCACTATATATGTTAGAAGCTTTTTTGAGTTTATTAAGATAATTAATGTGAATGGTTTATTAAAGATTTTCTTTGTTCTTATATTTCTAATGAGAACTAAAGATTTATAATACAATCAATTTTTAAAAAGGAAAATACATTAAGGTAGCATGATCTTCTTTAATTGATTATTGTTAGTTAATATGTAAATGATAAAAGGAGAGTTATCTAAACTAATGTTCTAAAAAGGTAATTCGTCTACTTTAAAAAGAATTACTTCTATTCAAAGATAAAATTTATAAAGCAATCTAGATAAAGATCTACACACTGTGATTCTTAATTGAAATAAGATAAAGAATGTGATCTAAACAAATATAACTATTGATGAAAGTAAGGATATTTATATATACAGTCCTATTTTAAAAAGCATGTAAATGAATTGAAATTGACCGAAAACAAATGAAAAACTATAAACAAATGATTGCAAAGAAATGAAACTAAGATAATGCAATTCTCACAAAACAACAAACTTATAACTCTATCTCAATAGCTAAGTGCGTATGATATTCAGGAAAATACTTCTTCAATTAAAGAGGAACAAAGTCATGGAACTTCAAATTGTCAATTAAAAAATATATATACGTCTGCATGTGTTGTGTTTATGTTTATGTTTAGGTTTATATATATATATATATATATATATATATATATATATATATAACATTTGCGCCCAACACTTTTGAGATTTTTATGCCTTAAAAACTTAAAGACAATCCTAGTATAAATGTTATTCTCATAATGGAAAACTATAATGCTTCTAGATGATTTTCTATTTGGAAAGAAAATTGGAGAGTGGTGATTGAATTGAACTATTTCTGCTCAGTTCATCCGAGCGTTGACTCGCTTCCTTGACCGTGCCACTTGGCCATTCCCTTGATGATTTGGCTCAATCGAATAGGAGGAGATCCATGAGGAGATCAATTCGTGCCTTCCCACGTGCTTCTTTCCTTAGCTGGTGCACTCGAACCCGAAAAACCATGGAGGCACCTCAGGAATCATAAAACAACTGCAGATTCGTGTTAATTTTGTAGCTAAAACTGTTTAACTAAATAATAAGGCACATTAACAAGTATGAAAAATAAGACCTCTGAGTATATTGCCATATCAAAATCCCTTATTTTATTGTTTATTGGAGTTGATAAGAGTGACGAAAAAAGTAAAAATGGATGGAAAATGATGTCAAAAACAAAACAATCACGAGACTCTACATTCCCCCATAGTGAAGTATTTGCATGTCCTCATCCAAAACACAAAACTGATGTCTCTTGTTTAACTATTACATTTCTTTTGAAACTTCTGCAAGTACATCCAACTTCATATTTTTCCGTTTCTTTCCACCCACTGTCATTGTTGGATTTTTCATGAGAATCTTGTAGTTGAGGTTTATGACTTGCCTTTGTAGAGCTCTATTTTTTTGTTTCATCTTCTTGTTCTTCTTGTACCACAGACTTAGGTGTAAAAGGAGATTGTCACTCTTAGCCACTTGTATTTCACTCTACGCCTTTATAGTTTGTTTCTCCTACTAAATGTACCTGTTTAGTGTCTCTAGCTCGAAAATTTCTTGTTTTAAAACATTTACTACTCGAGGTTCTTGTTGTTCACTGAACTAGACTTCCTCTTGATTTGAAGTTGATGTTTTTGCTGCATCTCTTTTCTCTAGAGACTCAATATAATCATATATTTCCTATTGTCCTGGATCAGTTTTTGGTGTTTTTTAGTGTGGACTCTGAGGAGGTGTGATGGAAGTTGGTGGAGAAACCCTTGAATATTTCTCTGCTTCTAGGTCAATATCCTCTATACTTTTTGTAGGCCTGTTGGATTGAGTTTGGTACTTCTTCATAAGTTTGTCGCAGGAGGCTTTTGAATTTTTGCATTCTTCCTTTCTATCTTAGGTTTCTCTGTTTTGGGTGTGCTCTTTATCTTTTGGTTGGCTTTCTTTCTTCTAACATCCATTTTGTTCATATTCTCCAAAATTTCTGCGAAAGGAATATCATCTTTTGACTACTCCTGTGATTATTGTTGTCCTTCTTCTATTGGTCCTTAAATTTTTGTTTTTCTTCCTCTCTTAGCCTTGCTACTGCTTAGTTATTCTTGTGCTACTGGTTCTACAATTTTTCTTTTTCTTTCTCTCTTAGCCTTGCTACTACTTGGTTGTTCTTGGTTATCTTCCTTAAAATGGCTCCTCACCAAAGAGCTTTCACAATTATCACCCACATTCTTAAGATGGAATTCAACAAGGATTTTAATGAGACCATGGTGATACGTGGTGCTTTCTATAAACTGAATTTTTCTTTGGACATTCCCTAAAATTTTTCTTAGACAATTGAGAAAGAAATAAGGAAGATTTATTTCATTATCCTCAATAAAATTCACCAATAGCCGGATATGATAGAAAAATATGCATCCAAACCTCCCTTCGCAAGTAACAAATTTTTGAATTATCAGAAGCAAATTTCTCCACTTACTTTTTAATAATGTTCTCGGGATGCATTTCTTGAAAATGGTGGTATCCATGCTAGGGTTCTTTCGAAAATTTTTCCATTATTTTCTTTGAATACCTCTGTTCTTAAACGATTTTTCTCTAATTTGAGGTAATCCAGTAGCTTAGGCAACAATAGATTTTGTAACTGTGAATTTTATGTCACATATCTCGACTTCCACTCAATTAAAGGCTCTCACTAAGGACTTGTGTTGGGCAGCGGATCCCCCATGGTGGGTTTTTGAGGCCTAAAGTCGAGTTTTGGGTCAAAGTAATGTAAAGACCCTACAAAATGCGGGTGCGGAGCGCGAGAGTCTAGGGTTGTCCGCCCTAAAATATTGTAATTTAATACAGAATGTGTCAACCTACCCATGGTCTATCGACCATGGGAATGTATAAATAGAGTGAGGCTCTAAGTGTAGAAGGAAGTTCTTAGTCTGGATTAGAAGTGATATGAGTTTTTTGAATAAGGAATTTGTTATAAGTTTGTAAGTCCGAGTCGTGGGTTGTAGTAGTAAGAAGAGGCTCTGCAGCTATGTGCACAGAGGCCTGGTAGAGTCTGCAGCTGTGTGCGCAGATCCCTGCAGCTGAGTGCGCAGGGTGGAGTTGGGATTGTAATGGACCAGAGGTTTAATGAAAGATAAGTTGATTCTAAAATATTGTGCATATGCTCATAGATCTGTGTGTTTATACTTCTGTTAACTTTTTATGCATCTCTTTACAATTTATGGGTGCATGCACTTGTTATGAATGTTGAATGATTGATAAAGACTATTGGGCCCACAAAATTAAGCCAGATCTATAATAATAACACAGTAAGGGTAAATGACCTAGACAGCACATCTCCACGCTCTATACCAGAGCTACGCAAAGGTCAGACAGTGGCGCAAAGTAGTGCAAGCATGCAGGATTGGTTCACGAGCTTCCCAGACCTCATCAAGACATCCCTAGGGTGCGGAAACCTGGTTGCAACACCCTCCCATACTACCTTAGGTGAGACCTCAGTCCATGCTCCACGGACTATTGTCGAAAGGGCTGATAGTTTCGGGATTTGTTGGGCTAAATCACTTCACGACATGGGTCAGGCCCCAACAAGCCAACAAATGGTTATGTTGCGGGGACCGGGATCTACCTAAGGGATGTCTGATGTTGGAACACTGGAATCCTACGAAGAAGAAAATTGAAGATTGGTTGGATTAGAATCTTCACGAGTTCATGACATAGGAAAACAAAACTTTGCAGATATCCGAGAAGAGGTGGCTAGATCGCTATAAGGAAATCCATGAGATCTTCTTCACATCCTTCTCTTCTGAACTGTATGATTGGATCGCGAGGTTAGCTGATAGCCAGGGAAGGTATAAACTCGATCAACTGATAGTGTGGACTCTGGAGTTAGTGCGCAGATTAGAGGCATCAAAAGATAAGATTGTATGCGCCGTGGACCATTTGATCGACTCGATAATAGGGGGATTCATTGTTGAGTTTGTGATAGACACAACCATAAACTACATCGAAGCAGAATGACGTTTTCTCAAGGGACGGCGAGGTAGGTACGTTAAATTCTTGAATACCTGGATTAAGATGCTGTTATGTGAAAAATGAGTGATGTGAATTCATTAATGTTTGGAATGACGCGGAGCAGAAAGATATACAAGGGTACCGAAGGACTAGGGAATAGTCCCTTAATTTTACCTTCACGAGAGAGCGAGGAAGAGTGAGCTTGGGTTTCTCCGAGAAGTGCGGTCAGTTTGATAAGGCAACACATTCCACAACTATCACCTCCACTCACACCATCACCCACTTCACTTACTTCACCTCCATCTTCAACCACCCCACCTCCACCAAACCCGTAGTTGAGCATGGCAAGCGCGATCAAGCTACCCGTATTCAGAGGAGTAGGGAATGAGGATCTAGACCAGTTCTGGTTTGTGGTAAGAGCAATGTGGGAAGCACATGGGGTCCTAGATGACAACATTAAGAAGGTCACATTGGTGAGTGAGTTGTAGGATTACGCGTTGACATGGTACATTAAGCACTCGAATTATAACCCAAATGCAAGAATAGTAGAGATCCAAAATGCGCTAAACAGAGAATTTAGCTAGCCGAAATTAGAGATGCAGTTAATCATCAAATTTAAAGAGATCATGATGCTTCCAGGCGAGACCCCCTAGGATCTAGATCAGAGGCGGAAGAGTATGATCTGTGAGGTTGATATGATGCTAACGGATGCGCAACATTGTGCATGGTTTGTGGCATCTTTGACACCACATCTGAGGATGGTGCTATCACAACAGAAGCTTTCAACCTAGGCAGAGGCATTGGAAATGGCAATGAGGTTGCATGAAACACCGATATAGGATTCGGGGTTGGGAGTCAAACAAATCCAAGCACAGCTACAGAATATAGATGCTTGGAGATGCAGAGTTTGAAGTAGTATAGGGTGCCACAGCCAGAGGCACACGAAGAAGTGTGGTGCATAAAATGCAAAGGCCAAGGCCATGATAAGGATCACTATCAAATATTCGCCAACTACTTGGCCAGAGGGGGACCAATTCCATTGAGACCAGAGGCATAGGCAGGGCCAAGTATAGCACCCGTGCTCTGGTGCGCTATCTATGAGGTGGGAGGAAAGCACACGATGGACAACTATCATTTGTTGCAAGAGTATACACAGACTCCGCAACAACTATTTTGTAATTTTTGTAGATCGATGGGCCATGACGAGTGTACTTGTCACAGCTACGAACTGATGATGGAGCGGACCCCAACATATAGAATGCAGACAGAAACACGAGACCTTGACCCATCCATGGGGATGGTCGATGCTGGATTTCAGAGCGGAGGTTGAGGACGAGGAGGAATGGGACCATGAAGGGGCCACAGATAGTTAATTTGTTGCAATTATGGAGGACTAGGGCAATACACTCACAATTGTACCAACTCGACGAGAGTATCTTGTTCATACTTTGAGCAGTTTGATCATGAAACGGTAGATTTTCCTATGATGATTGCACAGATGCACGAGAAAGGGGTACTTCAGGCTACTCCAATGTAGAATATTCAAATGATGAGGTTGGAACTGTGTGAAGAATACCCAAATGTGAATATGGTGCTTAGAAGTGGTGTGACTATAGGGGAAGATAAGTGGAAGCAGCCCAAGGAAGATACATGGGTTCGCAAGGCTCCCACAAAGGAACCTGAGTTTGACTTCAAACGTGCAAAGGAGACATTTATGGAAGCTAAGAAGAGCTTCGCGGAGGCCTCTATTCTAGGTAGTAAGGATCAACCAAAGACTTGTATGGATCTTTCTATGCTAACTACCTCTTTAGAGACATGCATGAAATTGCTACGTGATAATAAGGTGGTTAAAGGACTACAGGAGTTGATAACTACGTGCACAGGGTTAGGGGAACTGCATGTAGTCCAGAAGCTAGGAAGGCATGCGTTGCACACCGGCAGGGAAATGAGATTAATGGTGCAAATAAGCGAATATGAGATGGATTAGGTAATCCTAGACTTGGGTTCATACGTGAATGTGTTACCAAAGAAGACATGGGAACGCATGGGCAGGCCCACATTGTAGTGGTCCCCGATTCAATTTCAGATAGCAAATGAACAAAAGATTATGCCCATGGGGAGGTTGTAAGGGGTAATAGTGGATATTGTGGGCGCAAGCACGCAGACAAACTTTGAGGTAATAGAGATTGTGGATGGCAGTAACCCTTACCCCGAATTGCTAGGAATAGACTGGGCCACTGATACGAATGGAGTCATCAACCTAAAGAAGTGGAAGATGGTATTCGAGAAAAAGTCTCTATGCATAGTAGTTCTGCTAGATCCAACTGAATCTATGTGTGACAATGATAGTGACGATGAGATGGATTGCATTTACCAGATAATGGCGCAAGACCAGGATTAGGTGAACCTGACAGCAGATGGGAGAATGTCATGGGAGTGCGACAATTCCTGTACTTTGGATTTAGATGAAAAAATATAACGCTGGCAGAACTGGTTGCATGAGGTAACAACATTGAATTGCAACATGATGATTAGATCACTGCGGCACTTGACGACCGAAGCAAGGGAACTACCAGCATATGATGGGATAAAAAGAGAGGATGAATTCTTAGACCAATTTGAAAGTGCAGTACCGGAATAGCAGGGGTGCGGTGCGCTAGAATGGGCATTGCACCCGACACCCACATGATGGAGGAATACACAACAGAAGACTATGGGGAACTGGCATGAATGTAGAATAAGGATGCGCTTACGGTGTGGAAGTCCCTAGCATCGAACGTGAGCTAGGTACCTAGGATGAAGCAGTTTGCACACTCACCTGTGTCAACGGGTGCAGATGTGTGCTGTGCAAGCATACCCTAGACTAAGGATTGAAAATTAGAACCCGACGTGGCAGCAGGGAATGCGACACATGCCACAAAAATTACACGTCAGAGCCTTCAGAAAGCTATGTGAAGTCACGAGCAGAGTTTACCAGATGGGACGAACTGATTGGAACCTATGCGTGCCAGTGGTCCGATGGGCCTATAAAGCCATGTGCAGGAACCTAGGCATGGAAATGGTTCCAAAGATGACGAGTAGAGTCAAGGCCGCAGTTTTGGGAAAGAATCCTCATGCAATCACTCCCATAATTGCGACAACACAAGAGGATCATAGTGAAGAGATTATGCAGCTGTGCGAGGACAAACATATGCAGATTCAAGAAGCCATTCAGCAAGGGAACAATGAACTTCGCGAACTCGAAGAAGATCTAGTACGACTGAAGTAGAAAAGCATATTAATGGATGAGAATATCAGAAAACTAGAAACCAAAATCTCGCAATCATTACGCGTCGACAGAAGGACGGGGCCACGTATGGGCAACCCCACCACCACACTAGAAGATTTTCGCTAAGATTTTTTGGATCTACTACCATGGTTGCGACCACACCTTATCAAGCAAAGAAAACAAGGAAGCGCACCACATAAGGAAGCATGTGAGGTGCTAATTAGCGCAAGGGTAACTAAGGGAGGCCCACGGACGGAGCCGAAAGTTACCTTGAAGCCTCACACCAATAGTGTGACCACCTGACTATCTATAGGAAGCATAGTCTCAGTGCTCCAAGTAGTTGAAAGAGAGTGCAGGACTATAAAAGAGTCTGTATGGGAGCTACGTGACCTGGAAGTTACACCCAGGATTAGTATGATGCACAAACTGCATTCACGTACAAGGGATTGTGCTGCTGCACGGATAGGGTGGAAAGTGACCGTTGGTGTCACTGTTCATGACAAGATGTCCAATTTAAGGCAATGAGGAGAGGATAGTGGGCAATTAAGACACGGAGTCAGAACTAGAATTGAAATGATCTGCCACCAATATAGCATTAATGAGCCAGAAAAGGGGGGAACGGTCGAATTTGAATTCTGGCAGGCCTATAAATCCCAAGTGGTGATCCACCGAACAACCCTTGGAATATTGAGAATTTAGTTATTGCACATTAACCTTATGGCTTTAGAGGCTTTGATAGCGAGTTCAGTATTTGAAGAATTATTGAAAGAGACGCAGGACCTTCTGAGCAGAGCAATGTCAACCGCCAAGGAAGCCGCACCAAGCCCTATGCGACCGGTGGGGGATGCACTGAATATTCCAAAATTTCCCCAGATGTCGAGGCCCAAAAAAGATCCACAAGTAGCAAGACTAGTCCATATGTCTCCTCGAATCCGCGTTTTGGCAAACTATCGATGGAAGAAAAGGGAAAAACAGTTAATATTGAGAGAGATGAGGAGGAGGAGGATCCTTAGACCTTTATAGAAGAGATAGAACAAGAGGAATAGATGGAAGAAGACCTCCAGCTAGTACGTACCACAGCAAAGCTGCCCAGGTATGTCCCTCCACGGAAAGGGAGGGTAAAGGTACCTAAAGATTTGGATGTCGTTAAAATCACACTCAACACCCTGTTCCTCCCTGCGGGAGTTCTATTCAAAGGTTCGTCTGTGGGCTGCGTACCCACTATGAAGTTTGAAGAATAGAAAATCCTAGATAGCGAGAAGTTCCATCATTTGGGAACTAGCCAGCTGTTGGAACAAAGCATGCAGGGGGCAGTTACAACGCTGTAGCCATGGAAATGGCTGCACGGGGTGGAACAGGTCGGGTTACTCCACCTCCTATCGATTCCACACTTTCATCGGGCACCAATCACAATATTTGTCATCAAGCAACTGCTTTTCTTGGTGCACAATGGGTACTTGTGGTTGGAGGAGCCCATTCCCATCACGATAGAGCTCATTCATAGGATTTCTTGGCTTCCTTGTACAGGAAGGGGCCCCGCGGAAATAGATGGTACAAGTGGAGACTTGGCGATTGCATAGGCCATGAAAAAGAAATATAAGTTGGAGAAAAAGTAGAGGGGTTACGCTATTACTAGCATTCAGGTCAAAGGGGTTCGCGTCGCTACCCAGTGGTTGGCAGGAAAGCTGATGAGAAAATGTCATGGCAATGAGGTACCAACAATGGTCATTGTGCTGGCCTAGCAATGCGTAGAAGTGGTACAGTTCAACTGGTCACAGTTCCTCTGCGAGGAGTTCCTGACAAACTATAGGGAGGCCTAGGTGTAGGGTAAGACCTTCCACTACACATGGTTGCTCTTATCCATCCTGTTGGTTACAGGACAATTGTTTGAGGATAATCAGTTTCCTCCTCTTGACCAGGACTGGCCAGAGGTAGCAAAATACACGTTGCTATGGGTGATGAGGGATGCCACGCGAATTTGAGAAACCAAGATCTTCTGGGTACTGATGGAGGCAAGCATATGACTATGGATCAACAAATGGTCGCACCTATCCAACTCGGTATACGATAGTTTGAGAAGCCTTGCAAACTTTAAAGCAAATATACACAATGTGTATATCAGGGCACAAAACGATCCAGAGCAGAAGTGGACCACACTCCCATTCATCACAATAGATGACATTGTTTTCATGGTGCTTCACACATGGCCACTGGAATGGCGTGCACCAGATGTGGTAATGTGCGATGAGATGGATATTCAAAGACAGAAGGTTTCCGCCAAGTTGCTAGCACAATAGAAGTGGAATGAACAACTAGTTGAAGAAGTATGGGTGTCCCGAGAGGCACTGAAGGTGACCGCGGAAAAGGCAGCAGTAGTAGGGGCCACTATGATGTAGGAAGAAAGAGGCCTACACTTGACCACAGGACAGGGGATAGATGGTACAACGGAAGGAACGAACCCAAGCACTACCTTTACACAATTGAAGTAGCCATGAAGGACATAACGAATAGGGCCATGGAAGAAGACCAATGCTTCCAGGTTAGATGGGGAACATATTACACTCACCGAGGGTGACCTATACGACATCAGCGACACAGTTTGCAAAGTCACTAGGGAGGAGCTCCTGGTGGCAATGACGGAGCAACAAAATGTGTTGGGGGAGCTTAGGGCGCAACTCCAAGAACTTCACGTGTGGGCCCCACAGCAGGGAACAATAGCCCGACTATAGGTACATTAGCAACTGAGAAATTGCTATGGGCCACAATGCAAATATTGTTGCACTGCTAAAAGGAACATTGATAGCAGACAATACATAGGATAGAGCCATGGTAAGCTGGCTCAAGGGACTTGGCTTAAACTTGGTTACCCTTCCGCGAGAAATATTATACCAGCTTCAAGATAGAGCAACAATAGGGCTCCTCACTAGGGAAGGATGCGCAATACAGGTGCTTAGTGAACAACGAATCAACATTGAGCAGCTGAGCCTCCAACGTGATGAAGTGGTAGCATAGACTCAGAAGTTGGAGAAAATCGTCGAGGAAGCATGTCACCGCATTCCCGAGCTACATATTGCAACAGGTTTACCAGTCGGTATACGAATCCACAAACTAGACAGTGGATTCCACGAGGCAAAGGAGGAAGCAACAAGAATCCAGCTAGACCTCAACCTGTAGATCATGGAGTTGAGGCTGCAGGCGCAGCCCTCTACACCATCGAAAGTTAGAGAGCAGCGGCACCATGCCATTCAAATAGGGAATCAATAGGGCGCACCATACAGGATTGTACAAGCTTGTTAGATCTGTCACTCTTCACCCTCACATCACTGCAGGAAGACCCAACGCTACAACGGTTAGAGACAAAAGTGCAGGAGCTACAGCAGCCTATGAAAATGTCCACGGTACTGCACAGACAGTTGCCCTGACTTAGCGACTGGCCAAGATGAGGGAGGCCTAAGCTATAAAGGAGCCGGTGGATGCCGCACATCAAAAAGAAGCAGTGCTTAAAGAACGCATCTAGCCTTGGCTCGAGGAAGCATTCATGACCACAACCAAGATCAAGGGAAAGTTATCACAGATGCAGGGCATATATGCACTCAGGCAAGGAATTTCACCTGATAACAAAGAATTAGAGATACATGCACAACGGGTACAACAGACAGCGGAAGAATGTGTTGCAGACGTAAGTGAAGCACACACGCTGCTGGATGAACTTCGCACGAAGAGCACTGCACCAACCGAGTGACTCGGGACGAGTCACGATGATTGTGTTGGGGGCCTGTTGGGTAGTGGATCCCACCATAGTGGGTTTTTGGGGCTTAAAGCCGAGTTTTGGGTCAATTTAATGTAAAGACCCCGCAAAATGCGAGCACAGAGCGTGAGAGTCGAAGATTGTCCGCCATAAAATATTGTAATATAATATAGAATGTGTCGACCTACCCATGGTTCGCGGACCATAGGAATGTATAAATAGAGCAAGGCTCTAATTGTAGAAGGAAATTTTTAGTCTCGATCCGAAGTGATATGAGTTTTTGAATAAGGATTTTGTTCTGAGTCTATAAGTCTGCATCATGGGTTGAAGTAGTAAGAAGAGGCTCTGCAGTTTTCTGTGAAGAGGCCTGGTAGAGTCTGCAGCTATGTGCGCGGACCCCTGCAGCTGAGTGTGCAGGGTGGATTTGGGATTCTAACGGGACAGAGTTTTAATGAAAGATAAGTTGATTCTGAAATATTGTGCATCTGCTCGTAGATCTCTGTGTTTATACTTCTGTTATCTTTTTATGCATCTCTTTACAATTTATGGGCGCACACACTTGTTATGAATGTTGAATGATTGATAAAGACTATTGAGCCCACAAAATTAAGCCAAATCTATAATAATAACACAGTAAGGGTAAAGGACCTAGACAAGGCATCTTTGTGCTCTATACTACAGCTATGTGAAGGTTAGACAATTTTGTAGAGCAGCACAAGTGTGCAGGATTGGTTCGTGAACTCACTAGACCTCATCAAGACATCCCTAGGGTGCGGAAACAAGGTTCCAGACCCTCCCATACTACCTCGGGTGAGACCTCAGTCCACGCTTCACGGATTGTTGCCGAAAGGGCCGGTAGTTTCAGGATTTGTTTGGATAAATCACTTCTGAACCTGGGTCAGGCCCCAACAATCCAACAACTTGGTTACTTCCTTGTGTAATCTATCAAATTTCTATACAAATTCTGGCCATTTCACTTTCTGTAACAATTCCCTTGTCTGTGGATACCCTTCAAAAATATTTCTTCCTGGCGGTTATGTTTTGAATATAACTCCCATGGCTTAGAAGCTTCATCTCAAGATTATTTTTTTGACAAGCTATGAGCGTTTCAAAGTGTTTTAGAGTAATGTGGATGAGAGTTTGAATGACAAGAGTGTGAATAAGTGTGGTATAATCTATCTGTTGAGGAAATTGCTGAGGATGATTTGGGCAATTAGATCAATAAAAATTGGGATGTGGTTGGAGCGTAGGTATAATTATGATGAGTGAACGGTGGATTCAATAAAATTTGACACGATACTATCAATGTTTAGTAACAATGATTTTGAACTTAGTATTGTTAGCACAGTTCTAGGATAAGTCATGAGTAGGTTTTGAAATTTTTATTTTTAAGGACTAAATTTGTAAATTTCAAAAAAAATTTAAAATTCTACCGGAATTTCTGGTAGCTCCCGATTTTCTCGTTTAGACAGTCTCCCTTGTTCTTCAAATAGCCTTCTTGTTCCTTTTTTATTTCTTGTTTTTTGTATTTGCTGATGCTACCGAAATTTCCAGTAGTGTCTCCTATTTTTTTGAAATAAAGTCGAAAAAGCAATCGTTTTTTATTGTCCACATGTCATAATGGCAGAATATCTAAGCCAAATCATGAGATTTCATGATTGGATAGGTAACAATCTTCAAGTAAAGTCAAGTGGTAGTGGTTAATCATTTTGGTTGATCGAGTTTGCTAGGTGTAAGTCATATCCATAACTAGTCGTTGCCTACCCCACTGATCGTAAATAAACCCATGTTTCCAAAGTTAAAATGTGTCTGTAGCCTCAGCCTTTGCCATAGGTTTAAATTTTGATGACCTTTATTTCTGTTCCGTGTAATGTGCTACCGAAAGTTTTGGCCAGTCCGAATTAAAGTAGGAAAATTTCCAGATTTGCAAAAACTCTCGTACAACCACCTATAGCAGATTAGTTGGACTCTCCAAAGCAAATCGGCTTCATCATTACTATTACATGTTGTCTATTATGACATAAAATCTCATGTAATCATGAAGGATTATATGCATATGAGCTTGAATCAAAACTTCATCTTAAATACTAAAAAATGGAGGAAATTTCACCATTTCAAATTTCTGAAGTGTAGCAAAGGAGACAGTGATTGAGGAGGTTAAGAACACATCATAGATTTTGAGGCAGCATCATTCAAGCTAATTGCATCATATGTTGGGTAAGCCTCTATACGTTGACATCTATTCCTCATAACAAGCAAGTAGATATCTATGGCACCAAAGTCTAGGAAAGGTGGAAAGCTTAAGAGAATCGAACCTCAAGGAGCTGAACTAGCTGATGTCAATCCAAGTGCTAGAAGAATGTCTATTCAGGCAGTCTGGTATCCACTTTCCACTAGGTTAGAAGGCTCACATCAAGATGTAGGCCAAGAGTTTTCTCAAACCTTCAATGGATAGGAAGCTACCATCTTTGGTTTCAAATTGCAGGTTTCAGAACATTTAATTACAAAAGCTTTTAACCTTCCCTAGGAAGGAGAAAAGTGGTTTAAGGGACAACTTGTTACAGGAGGAGATCTCAATTCTTTTAATAGAGATGAATAGAGAGATCCTAATTGGGCCAAAGGAATTCCCAACAACTATATTAAGAAGGAATGGGAAGAAATAGTCAAACTACTTAAGATTTTTCTCACTTGTTAGAGAAGGTATACAATAGTATTTATTTACCATATGAGGTTCCTTTTTCATTTTGCAGGTATGAGGACTCTTAATCTTCCCCATTTCATATTGAAGAGCATGACCAAAATGGAATCCATAATTCAAACACATCAGGAAGCATCAGAATACGGCCTGTATCATCAGGCAATTATCAAGGTTCTAGTTGAAGAAGAACTTAGAAAGAGAAACTAAACTTGGGACCATTTCTTGTTTTACAGCGCAAGCCAACCTACACCAAAACCCCAAGAAATTGCTAAATCTTCTTCAATGCAGGTTTAGACAAAAATCACATCAAATCCATCAGCTGAAGGAAGCTCCAAAAGAAAGACAAAGAGGAAAGGTCTGAGGAGAGGTGCCAAAAGCAGGAAAGAGAAACCTTTAGTTGCTGGATCTAAAAAGAAAAAGGAGCAAGGTGAAAGCTCTTATTCCCATAAAAAAAAAGAATGAAAATGGTTCCTCCTGTTAGACCTTTTCCTAAGGTTTACACAATAACTTGGAGAAGAAAACTTGCAGCTGAAGAGAAATCTAGAGCGCAGGTCTTTCCTGAAATTCTAGAAGCACATGAACAACAACAAGAAAACTAGCCTATTGATTCTCATGAGGAATTGTTGAGAGAATCAGGGTATAAAAGGACCAGTAAAAATAAGAAAAAAGTAATAAAACCAGTTACTAGAACTGGGAGGAGACATACTAGGGAAAACAACAAATACATACTGAAATCAAAGGCCCTAAATAATCCTAGTTTACTGACTGAAGTAATAGTTATAGAAGAACAAACTATAAAGGTGCAGATTGAGGATCCTTCAATTGTAGAAATCAAAAGATCCTTGAAGAAGAAAAAAGGTAAAGCTCCCATGGACCAGCCATAAAAGCCTTCCAAAAGAAGAAAGATCCAAAAAGAAGAAAAAATGAAAGAGACCATCATCAAAGGAGAAACAACAAAAATCACAAGGTCTAAATCTGCTATAAATAAACAAACTTGGATAAGCTTGCAAAGGATGCAGCTCACATGGAATGAAAGGGAGTTTCGAAGCATTCTTGTTAAAATCTTGAAGTGGAAACTATATCCTACTGAAAATGTCGAAAGTGTTTCTAGTTTTGTTTCGCTATTATAGGTATTACCGGAATTTCCGGTAGCACCTGTCTCAACAGAAATATACAACTGTCATTAGAAAACCTCCAGGCCAGTTTTGGAAAGGTAGAAACCCATAACAATATGGATACTAAAGATGATGGATATGAGATAGTTATGAGGTTGTGGAAGGTTGTATTTACTGAAGCCATATGGTCATTCAATAGTCAAGACCATAAAGAGAAAATTCAGCATCAAAAGGGGCATCCAGTTAGTTTTTCTAGTAGTAAAGTGTCAGTCTTCCTCTTCTTCTCATCTACACCTATAATTTCTATTGAAATTCAATGGTATATGTTTTTAATATCTGAAAGACATCCATGTAACAATGAAATAGTGGAACCACCAATTTGGGAGAGTTGGAGTTGGTGCCTCTCTCCCTATATATATCTTTTATAAATATCATCTCAGGGTGGGATTTTGGTTCACCTCAAAACTCAACTTAATAAAATAGCCTTTTCTACACTTCATGCTTGACGATTTTGTGATTCAAGTTATATATGATGTGTGGTTTTTCTATCTCCTATTTTCAATTTTCTGAATTATAAATTTGCAGTAGCTAGGATAGTATGAGTGAGAATCATTAAGAGGATCTGATGATGACTTATCTACTATCCAGTTTTCTATAAATTATAATATATGTTCAAGTAGGATTTGTTAGTGAAGGTTTCAAAAAGTATTTGTGAGATACTTTATACATGTTTTTACATTCTAGTTCTTGTCTCCCTTGTCAACCCTATTTTAATATTTTAAATGATAAATTACAACAACTAGTATAATATGAGTGAGAAATCATTAAGAGGATCTAATGATGACTTATCTACTATCCATTTTTCTATAAATCATAATATCAATTCAAGTAGAAATTGTCAGTGAAGGTTGCACAAAGGATTTGTGAAATACCTTATACTTTTTCTTACTTTCTAGCTGTTATTTTCCTTGAAAAGAAATAAAGTTTGTTACAAGGTTGTTTATGTAGTTAAAGTGATTGTCTTAAGATACTCACTTTTTTAGGATATTTATTAGCTACCTATTCTCTTTCCTGTGCTCCCTTATATTACTCACCTAACCATGCAATTTATGCTTGCCACAACTTGCCAACTTCATGAAAGTTAAAGAGGAACACGATCATTTCAAAACTCTTTCAGAAGCCATCCCACCACTCCAAAAACCCTTTCAAATTTTGGATTGAAATCATGATGTGTAAGGCTTACTCCTTTTGCAGTCTAGGAGTAACTCCTTGCACTAACATCATTGGTGCCATTGTCAGGGAGGAGAATTGAAGTTTATCCCTGGGTAAATGACAAAGTTATAAGTCTGGTTCTGAGGTGTACAGTTCTAGCTGTCTTTTTAGACTGCTTTACACCTGGCAACTGCATTGTTGAAGTTCTGGCTCCAAGAAAGGCTAGAACCAGAGAAAAACCATATTCTCCTTTGAAAAATCAAGTCCCTAATCCTGAGAAGCTAATCAAGAAAAAGAGTAAGCGAAAGCTTGTTTCTTCTGCTTTTGGTTTTTCAAAAGCTATTCCTAAAAAAATATAGCAAATTATGTCTTCTGATTTTACAAAAAAATTTGTACCTCTCTCATTTTCCAGTCAACCAACAGCCTCTACATCGAGTGTTGGTGATTCCTCATCTACTATTCAAAATCCTCAATTTTTTATTCCACAAATCCCAGTAACTCACACCATGATGGGTACTAATCCACTGCCCAACCAAATGGATGCAATTGTTGCGGCTAGGTATGCTCCTTTAGTTTTACCTCAACCTATGAATGCACTACCTGCAGAAGATTATCTCAAGTATATTCCTAAATTTAATGGTGAAGGGGAGGTAACAGTTGTATGAATTTACAGGTTAAGTTCCTCAGACAGAACACCAAAGGACATCGCTCACAAATAGATCAGAGATCAATACACCAGTATTCTTGACATGGTTAAAACCCTCAAAGAGGGAAATAATCCACAGCCTAAGCCAACACGGCCACTTCAGGCAATATATTAATAAAAGAATGAAAATTTACAAAAGCTTCTCTCATGAATGGTTAACCTACAAATGACCCTCCATGCTCTTTAAATAGAAATCATGGACCAATCAGGTGTTAATCCATGGATCAAGTGTCAGTAATATCGAGGAGAGAATGAACCGTCAGATCACTTCATGTCTAGAACATATCGTGACCATCTGATTCTAAGTTACAAAAGTACATAGTAAAGAAACACACTTTACCTAACTCTACACTATACCAAGTTATACTTAACTATTTCCTATGTGTCAGAATATCCTAACAACAACTGAAGAACATCTTCTGATTTTTATGCTTATGCTGATAATCTGAACATTGAGCATGAAGATGTTTGGATGAGAGGTTTTGTTTAGAGCCTTGAGGATGATGTAAGGAAATGGTTTAGATCTCTGACAAATAGTAGCATCACTGGAATTGAAGTCCTAGATGATACATTTTTAGGAAAATGGGGTGACAAGAAATATTTTTTATATTATATCACAGAATTTGGTGCAATCAAAAGAAAAGAAGGAGAATCAGTTTCTGATTTTTCTAAGAGATTCAATAAAATGTATAGCAAGATACCTACTAAAGCTTCAACTAAAATCACTTATGCTAGTGCTTTTTATCTTGACTTTTGTTTGTTGTTGAGAGAATGAAGATCTTCTACACTATCACAAATGCAAAACAATGCACTAGAGGTAGAATCAAATATATTAGCAGCTAATTGACTCAGAGGAGGGATCGACATAGAAGAAAGAAAGCAAAAAGCTGAAGCTCCTATTTTAGGAAACTCTCACATAGATCCTAAGCTAGATGAGCTTACCAAGATGGTCAAATCATTGACTACTGATATTTATATGTTGAAGATGGAAGCAAGACCATCTACTACTAGAAATGTTTCATTTGATTTTCCAAATAGACACTGGTTTAGAAGACCTAATACTCCTCAAATTCTACAGAGGGAAAGAAGATATGTTTATGATCAAAAGGTGAAGCCTCCTTTGTAGAATGTTATATTTGAAGATGAAGAAGAATTTGAATGGTTCGAAAGAGGTGTTGATACAAATTGTCTTAGAGACAAAGAAGGGATGATTCAACTTACACAAGCAGTGTATCAAGACTTCATGTCATATACTCAGAATAATGAAGTGAGTCCTAATAGTTCCATGATTATAGATGATCATCAAAGCAGATATAATCTCAGATCAAAGAATACTGATGACACTTCTAAGCCTGTTTCACATTCAAAGAAGAATAAAGATGTAGTTAAAATTTCAACTGAAGAATATGGCAGACTAGAAATTCTGGTAGCATCTGATATTCTTGCAGACAAACAAGTGAGTGAACATGACAGACGAAAAATTCCCTTTGCACCTGATTTTCTTTCACTTGAGGTAAAAATTTCTCACAAACCACACTTTGCCTTCAATTTTGAAAATGAGATTTAGAAAATCAAGATTCTTGTTCCCCTTGTAGAACCCATGAAAAATAAATATTTCAAAAATACTTTTATGAAAGCTTTGTAGCCTTCACCTACTGAAGTAGTCTATGATTTTATTAACCTTCATGATGATAAGACTAGTATTATTTTAGGTCTACTGATAGAAGACAAAGATGACTCTACCCCTCCCTTCTATCTATCTCTGAATATTCATGAAAAGACCCTTCGTAATTGTCTTATGGACTCTGGAGCTTCACATAATTTAATGCCCAAGGTAGTTATGAATGAAATAGGTCTTGATATAACTATAGAGTAGCAAGATCTCTATTCTTTTGATTCCTGGAAAGTCCAATGCCTTAGTGTCATCAAATACCTTGCAGTAGGTACTTTTTAGTTACCTATGAGAGGGATTGTAATGGATATTGTTGTAGCTGATATCCCTCCCAGATTTGGTATGTTACTTTCTAGGTCATGGATAAAAAGTTTGGGAGGAACCTTGTAAATGGATTTAACTTATGCTATTATTCCTATTTTGTGAGGAGAACAAAGAAGACTTTACAGAGAAGCTCAACTATCATGCATCATTAATGACAACAAAGACCCTACTAATCATCTGATATATGCTAGAACAACTGGAGTAGGTTTAATTATTCTACATATGGATGACTCTGCCTTGTCTACAGAAAATTTTTATATTTTGAAGCCTGCTGAAAATCAAATCAGTAATGAAGGATTGAAGGTATGGCAAATTTGTTTTGATGGCTCATGTTCCAAAGAAGGTGCTGGCGCAGAGATTGTTCTTATTTCTCCTTTGAAGGAAAGTTTCACTTTTTCTTTCAAACTTGAATTTGAGACAACTACTAATGTGGATGAATATGAAGCTCTGTTAATTGGTTTAGAAAAGGAAAAAGATACGAATATATCAAAAATTCCTGTTTTTGGAGATACTAAACTTATTATTCAGCAAATCAAAAATATTTATCAAACTAAGCATCCTAGACTCAGAGATTACTAGAATGCAGTATGGGACATTGTAGGAGACTCCTTCCTGGGCTTTAATATTTCTTTTGTTCCAAGAGAAAGTAATATTCTAGCCAATTCACTCTCTATTTCAGCCAACTCGTTCAAAATTCCAATGCCTATAAAGTTGAAATATGACATGGAAGTTAGGTTTAGACCTAGCATTCCTAATAATGTTAATCATTGGAAAGTTTTTGAAGATGACGAGGAGATTAGAAAATTCATTGAAACTGCTAAAGATTTTGTTGTTCTAAATATTTATAAAGAAGAAGACCTACCACAAGTTGATGTTTATCATCAAGATTCCAGAAATCTAAAAAACCAAATTGTTGATCAACCTATCATACAATTACCTACCAATCATATTCCCAAGGGGTTAATTCCAATTGAGAAACTCTCTGATTAGAATGATGTTGTAGTCAAGCCACAATTAGTTGAAGCATATGTTGAATTAGAAGATTACAAATTGGGTACAACACAAGAACCAAGGTATGTGAAGTTGTCAAAATATTTACTAGATGAAAGAAAGATGGAATAACACAAGGTATTTTGTGAATTTTTTGATGTTTTTTCCTGGAAATATGAAGATCTTAAGACATATGATACATCCATCATTGAGCATAGAATACCATTGAATGATGGTGCTAAGCCTTTATGGCAGAAGTTAAGTCAAAGCAATCCGCTATTCCTGCCAGTGATGGAAAATGAAGTGAAGAAACTATTGGATGCTAAAATCATTATTCCATTGAGATACTCAGATTGAGTTGCCAATCTAGTGCGAGTAAGAAAGAAAAGTGGTGAAATCAGATTGTGTGTGGATTTCAGAAATCTGTAAAAAGGCTCCAAGAAAGATAACTATCCATTACTGAAGATGGAGCATATTATTCAAAAGGTAATTGGGTCAGAAAAAACTTCCATGTTAGATGGTTTTTTTGGGTATTATCAAATATTTGTTTGGCTAGAAGATCGAGAGAAGACAACATTCACTACTCCTTGGGGTACGTTCATGTATGCAAAGATGCCATTTGGGCTCATGAATGTTGGAGCTACTTTCCAATGTGGTATGAACTTTGCATTCATTGGAGAAAATGACAAGTTCTTGGTCATCTATTTGGATGACATTACTGTTTTTTCAGCTTCAGATCAAGAACACCTTCAACACTTGAGACAAGTATTTAAATGCATAAAATATGGTATATCCTTGAGTCTGAAGAAGTCTCATTTTTCTCTCAAAGAACGTAATATGTTGGGTCACATAGTTTCTAAAAATGGAGTGAGGATTGATCCAAAAAGAGTGATTCCAATTCAGATTTAATACTTCCAAGATCCAAGAAAGAGATTCAATATTTCCTTGGTAAGATCAATTTTCTTAGAAGATTCATCCCAAATTTTGCTGAAGTGGTGGAACATATTACTTGTATGCTAAGGAAGGACAAAGAAGTCAAGTGGACAGTTGAATCTAGAAATTCATTTGAGCTGATAAAAGAGGCTATCATTGAAGCACCTCAGTTGGTAAGTCTTGAATATTCAAAACCTTTCTTAATCTTCTCATTTGCTTCTCAAGACACCATTGTTGTTGTTTTGTTACAAAAAGATTCAAAAAATAAAGAAGTGTCCATAGAATTTTTCAGTAGAGCTCTTAGAGATGGAGAATTAAAGTATGAAATGTTGGAAAATCATGCTTATGCATTAGTTAAAGCTCTGAAATCTTTTAGAGTTTATATTCTACATTCTCAAGTGATAGCATATGTCCCTTCATCTGTTGTTAGAGAAATACTGGTTCAGCCTGATATTGATGGAAATAGAAGTAAATGGGTGACTAAAGTTCTTGAATTTGATTTAGAGATAAAGACTACTAAACTGATAAAAGGTCAAGGATTAGCTAAACTACTTGCTGAAGAAAATTGTAAAGTGTTGTGTTTGAATTTCATGGATGATAATCTAGAAGGGAAAATTTCAGAACCCATTGACAATATGATAGTAGATTCAAAGCTTGTTGCGTGTCGCTAGCACAAAGATGTTATTTATTTTCTGAATATTTTAAACCTCCTCCAGATTATGATAAAAGTAGAGTGAGATCTTTAAAGATGAAAAACATTAAGTATTGCATCAAGGATAACTATTTGTATTGGGAAGATACTACATGCGTTTTGTTGAGATGCATTGATCGAGAGGAATAAAAAGGTCATATTTGAAATGCATAGTAGTGTTTGTGGAGGTCATCATTATTGAAGAACTACTGAATACAAAATATTGAGAGCTGGTTATTTTTGGCCTAGCTTATTTTCTGATGTATGTGCTAAGGTGAGAGCATGTGAAAAATGTCAAAGTTCCCTGGTAAAAAGCATCTGAAGTCTTTACCTCTTAAGCCCATAATTTTTTTTGCACCTTTCCAGCAATGGGGATTAGATTTCATTGGTGAAATTCATCCACCTTCAAGTGGGAAGCATCATTACATTCTTATTTTTATTGATTACTTCATCAAATGGATCGAAGAAATACCTACGAGGAATGGCACTCATAAAGTTATCATTAACTTTTTGGAAGGAATCGTAACTAGATTTGGATGTTCATCAAGACTAGTAGAAGATAATGTAGCTACTTTTAAGGCCACACCATTGGTAAATTTCTGTGAACATTATCGTATTCACCTTACTCATTCTACAACTTACTATCCACAAGGGAATGGTTTATTTGAATCATCTAATAAAAGTTTGGTAAGAATCATCACCAAGCTGCTGGAGCAAAACAAGAAAGCTTGGGACTCAAAACTCAAATTCGCTTTATGGGCTGATAGGGTGACAATAAAAAAAGTCTATTAATACATCACCTTTTCAAATGGTTTATGGGATTGATGTTGTTTTTCCAGTCCAATTAGATATTCTTGTAGCCAAACTACTACAAGATCATGAAGTTGAACAAAATGACATGACTACAATAATTTATCAAATCATAGAAGTGCAACAAAAGAGATAACATCGATATGATTTGGTAAGAAAATATCAACAAGTTGTGAAGGAATTCATTGATAAAGGGACTAAAAAAGAAGATTTTCAGATTGGAGGTCTAGTGTTGAAGTGGGATGCACAACACCAAGATCGAGGTAAGCGTTCAAAATTTCATGCTTTATGTCTTGGTCCTTTCAAAATATCAAATGTCCTCGAGAACAATACTTTTGAGTTGCAACATCTTGAAGGGATAGAACTGTATGGAGGCCCATTTAATGGCCATTTTCTAAAAAAATTCTTTTACTAAAGCTGTTAGTAGCCTGAGTTCACTGTAAATACCGGTGTGATTTCATAATAAGACTCCATAGCCCAATGACAAGGTACTGAAACTGCAAAAAAATCTTAGAGCCTCTTGTCTTTGAGGTTTCTGCGAGTTTCATCATTGTTTAGATCATCCTTCGGATTCATCGCATAAGGATTCTTTTCCATTGACATTTTGAACGAGCAACGATGATTCATCTTCAAGATGTGAGAAAATATTGAAAGACTGGTCTTATTTTTCTTATATATATAGAGATGCTTAGCTGACAGATATAATTAATTTAATTATTCTTTTTTTTACTTTAGGTCTATGGTTATATTAATTATATTTGTTTTAATTTTCTAATTTATATAATTATTTTAATTTAATTTTAATTATTCTTTATTTTAATTATGCTTATTTCTTATTTTAATTATAATTCTTTTAATTATTAATCTTAATTTTAATTGTTCTTTCTTTTAATTAATTTTAATTTTATTTATTATAATTTTTTTAATTATTAATTATTATAATTATTATAATAATTAATTTTAATGGTTATAATTATATTGATTCTATAATTGTTTTATGTAAATTTTAATTATTTTTTTTATTTTAATTAATTATTTATTATTAATTTTAATTGTATTGATTGTATTTATTTTGATTATTTATTTATTCTAATTATTATTCTGATTAATTATTAATTATTAATTATTAATTTTTAATTGTTATAATTATATTTGTTCTAATTTATTTAGTAATTATAATTTTAGTTTTAATTGTTGTAATTATATATATATATATATATATATATATATATATATATATATATTTTTTTATTTTTATTATGTCGTGATTATTTATTAAGGCTCCCCATATATTGTTCTATGTTGAAGTGTTTATTATTATTGATAAATGTTTAATTCCTATGATTTTATTTTATTTTATGTCAAAATGTGTTATTAAATTAAAATGGATTAGATTTATTGAGTTTGTTCTGGGTTAATCAGGGGAGGATTCTTGCTAGGGGTAGATTTAGATGATAGGATTGGAACCCAGTTTTTGCTTATGGTCCATCCATCGTCTCTGTTGAGGTTATTAGGGTGTTGGCTAATTTCTATGGCTTCCCTGAATTTCCTTATGAAGTAGTGATTGCTCCTGGCTAAGATCTCGGTGTCCTCTACATATATTTGGTGCTTAGTTTTATCAGAATGTTCAGCTAGCGCTAAGGATTTGGATCGATTGTGTTTAATGTGAGCTGAGTGTTCCTCGATCCTTGTGTTAAAGGATCTTCTAGTCTCACCTACATAGGGTTTGCCGCACGAGCAGGGAATTAGGTAGACACCTTTATGGCATTTACGGTCAATCTTGTCTTTCACAAGATTAAGGCAATTGCGAATCGTGTTTAAGGGTTTGAAAGTGGTTAGAATTCCATTGTTTTTCAAAATGTGAGAGATTTTGTCTGTAGACCCCTGTATGTAAGAGAGGTTGACTTCACCTTTTATATTGTCAAGGTTTTTATTTTTGTTAGGTTGCGTTTTTGCTTTATTTATGGTTGTGATAGCTTGATGTTTATTATATCCATTTCCTAGGAATTGCTTTTGGGGGGGTTTTCTTTTCTAAGGGTGATTGAATAGTCGTGTCTGATTTGTTCTATGCTGCGTGGGAGATTGCATAAGTGACCAAGATGGTATAATACTACGTGGGGATGTGTGATACTGTGTGGAGTGCGTTGGAGCTGTATTATAATGCGTAGGGGATGTAATGTATTGCGTAGGGGACTGCATATTAAATGTGGGTAGGGCCTTGCAAGGAGAGCTTTATCCCATGTGGAGCCAATGTTAGCACAGTTCTAGGCTAAGTCATAAGTAGGATTTGAAATTTTTGTTTTTCAGGAATAAATTTGTAAATTTCAAAAAAAGTTAAAACACTAACAAAATTTCTGGTAGCGCCCAATTTTCTCATTCAGACAGTCTCCCTTGTTCTTTGGACAGTCTTCTCATTCTTGGTTTATTTCTTGTTTTTTTTATTTTTTCGATGCTATCGGAATTTCTAGTAGCGTCTCCTGTTTTCTTAAAATAAAGTAAAAAATAAAACCATTTTCGATTGTCCACATGTCATAACGGCGGAATATCTAAACCAAATCATGAGATTTCTTATTGGATAGGTCACAAACTTCAAGTCAAGTGGTATTCCTCAATTGTTTTGGTTGATCATGTTTGCTAGGTGTTAGTCACACCCATAGCCAGTCGTTGCCTACCCCACTGATCGTAAATAAACCTGTGTTTCCAAAGTTAAAACATGTCTATAGCGTCAGTGTTGGCCATACATTTAAATTTTGACAACCGTTCTTCCTGTTTCAGGTAATACGCTACCGAAATTTCTGGCCAGTCTGAATTAAAGCAGGAAAATTGCCAGATTTGCAAAAAATCGCGTACAACCACCTATAGCAGATTCGCTGGACTCTCCAAAGAAACTCCACTTCATCATTACTATTACATGATGTCTATTATGACATAAAATGTCATTTAATGATGAAGGATTATATGCATGGGAGATTGAACCAAAACATCATCTCAAATATCCAAAAATGGAGGAAATTTCACCATTTCTATTTTTTTAAGTGTAGCAAAGGAAACAGTGATAGAGGAGGTTAAGAACACATCGCAGATTTTTAGGAAGACTAATTCAAGCTAATTACAACATCTGTTGGGTAAGCTTCCATACGTTGACATCTATTCTTCAAAACAATCAAGCATATATCTATGGCACCAAAGTTTAGGAAAGGTGGAAAACTTGAGAGAATTGAACCTCAAGGAGCTGAACTAGTTGATGCTAAGCCAAGTGTTAGAAGACAATTTATTTAGGCCGGCTGGTATCCACTCTGTACCAGGTTAGGAATCTCACATCAAGGTGTATCCCAAGAGTTTTCTCAAACCTTCAATGGATAGGAAACTACCATCTTTGGCTTCAAATTATAGGTTTCAGAACAATCAATTGCAGAAGCTTTTAACCTTCCCTATGAAGGAGAAAAGTGGTTTAAGGGACAACTCATTATAGGAGGATATCTCAATGCTTTTATTAGAGATGAATACAGAGCTCCTAATTGGGCCAAAGGAATTCCCCACGATTATCTTAAGAATGAATGGCAAGAAACAGTCAGACTGGTGAATATTTTTCTCACTTGTGAGAGAAGGTATACAACAGTATTTATTTACCATATGAGGTTTCCTTTTCATTTAGCAGGTATGAGGACTCTTAATCTGCCCTATTTCATATTGAAGAGCCTGACCAGAATGGCAGTCAGAATTCAAACACACTAGGAAGCATCAGAATACAGACTGTATCATCAGGAAATTATGAAGGTTCTAGTTGAAGAAGAACTGAAAAAGAGAAACAAAACTTGGGACCATTTCTTGTTTTACAGGACAAGCCAACCTGCACCAAAACCCCAAGAAATTTCGAAATCTTCTTCAACACAGGTTTAGACAAAAATGACATCAATTGCATCAGCTGAAGGAAGCTCCAAAAGAAAGATAAAGAGGGAAAGTGTGAGCAGAGGTTCCAAAAGTAGCAAAGAGAAGCCTTGAGCTGCTGGATCTGAAAAGCAAAAGGAGCAAGGTGAAAGCTCTTCTCCCCAGAAAACAAAAATCATGAAAATGGTTCCTCTTGTTAGACCTTTTCCTAAGGTTTACACAAGAACTTGGAGAAGAAACTTGCAACTGAAGATAAATCTAAAGTGCAGGTGTTTCCTGAAATTCTGGAAGCACATGAACAAAAAAAAGAAAACCAACCTATTGATTCTGATGAGGAATTGCTGAGAGAGGCTGGGTATAAAAGGACGAGTAAAAACGCGAAAAAATAAATAAAACTAGTTGATGGAACTAGGAGGAGACATATTATGGAAAAGAACAAACACAGACTGAAACCAAAGGCCCTAAATAATCCTAGTTTACTGACTAAAGTAATAGTTATAGAAGAACAACCTATAGAGTTGCAGATTGAGGATCCTTCAATTGCATAAACCAGAAGATCCTTGAAGAAGCAAAGAGGTAAAGCTCCCATGGACTAGCCATCAGAGACTTCGAAAAGAAGAAATATCCAAAAAGAAGGGGAAAAGAAAGAGACCATCATCAAAGGAGAAACAACCAAAATCACAAGGTCTAAATCTGCTAGAAATAAAACAAACTTGGATAAGCTTGCAAAGGCTGCAGCTCACATGGAATGAAAGGGTGTTTCGAAGCATTTCTGTTAAAATTTTGAAGTGGAAACTTTATCCTACCAAAAATTTTAGAAGTGTTTCCATATTTTTTTGCTATTACAGGTATTATTGGAATTTCCAGTAGCACCTGTCTCAAGAAAAATATACAGCTGTCAGCAGAAAACCTCCGAGCCAATTTTGGAAAGACAACAACCCATAACAATATGGATAAGAAAGATGATGGATATGAGATAGTTATGAGGTTGTTGAAGGTTGTATTTAATGAATCCATATGGTCATTCAATAATCAAAACCATAAAGAGAAAATTCAGCAGCAAAAGGGGCAGCCAGTCAGTTTTTCTAGCAGTAAAGTGTCATTCTTCCTCTTCTTCTCATCTACACCTATACCTTTTGTTGCAATTCGATGGGAGATGTTTTTAATATCTGAAATACACCCATGTAACAATGAAATAGTGGAACCACCAATTTAGGAGAGTTGGATTTGGTGCCTCTTTCCCTATATATATCTTTTGTAAATGTCATTTCAGGGTGGGATTTTGGTTCACCTCACAACTCAGCTTAATAAAATAGCTCTTTCTGCACTTCATGCTGGAGGATTTTGTGATTCAAGATATATTTAATGTGTTGTTTTTCTATCTCCTATTTTCAATTTTCTGAATTATAAATTTGTAGTATCTAGTATAGTATGAGTGAGAATCATTAAAAGGATCTGATGACGACTTATCTACTATCCAATTTTCTATAAATTATAGTATATGTTCAAGTAGAACTTGTTAGTGAAGGTTTCACAAAGGATTTTTGAGATACTTTATACATGTTTTTACTTTATAGTTGGTGTCTCCCTTGTCAAGCTTGTTTTAATCTTTTAAATGATCAATTATAGTATCTAGTATAGTATGAGTGAGAAATCATTAAGAGGACCTAATGATGGCTTATCTACTATCTATTTTTCTATGAATCATAATATCATTTCAAGTAGAAATTGTTAGTGAAGGTTTCACAAAGGATTTGCGAAATATTTTATACTTTTTTCTTACTTTCTAATTGTTATTTTCCTTGCCAAGAAACAGAGCTTGTTACAAAGTTGTTTATGTAGTTGAAGTGACTGTCTTAAGATACTCAGTTTCTTAGGATATTTATCAGCTACCTGTTCTCTTTCCTCTGCTCCCCTATATTACTCATCTAACCACCCAATTTATGCTTGCCACATCTTGCCAAATGCATGAAATTTAAAGAGGAACACAATAATTTCAAAACCCTTTCAGAACCCATCCCACCACTCAAAAAACCATTTTAAAATTTTGAAATGAAATCATGATGTGTAAGGCTTACTCCTCTTGCAGTATAGGAGTAACTCCATGTGCTAAAAAGTAGTACAATGTCTATATAATTCATAATATTAATGCTTTTATCCTTATTACCAAGTTAAATAATTCCATACCTTTGAATTATTGCTTCTAACCTTTCATTGTGTTATTTGTATTGTCTTAAGGTGCCTTACAGTGGAGGGAGTCAATCACTTCTTTCAATTATTCCAACAAAATTCTCTATCAAATTGGCTGTAGACATATGCCAAGTTGCAGAAACTCAATAAATCTATAGCTATTTTATTTTGAAAGAGAAAAGAGTGGGACATAAAGAAAATGGTTTTAGAAAAGATGTAAAGAAAATATAAGGTGTCCAAAATTGATTTTCACCTTAGATATTTTGTATAAACATGCGAACCATTGTTGGTTTGCAAGTTCATACATTTATTATTATTATTATTATTATTATTATTATTTATTATTATTATTTATTTTTGTTTTTTTTAGAAAGAAAATGACTTTTGAAGATCAAGTTGGAGAAGAAGAAAATCCTCCTTCTTCAACTTTAAATCGATATTATAATGCAAATTTTTATAAATTCTTCCTTGGTCAATGTCTTATGGTAGATTATCAGTCGATGACCATTCAAAAGAAAAGTGATCATTTATTCATCAATAGTTCTCATTCTAACTGCTCCATTGTCAAAGATTGTTTCAATCTCAAAAGGCCGAAGCCAATGAGTTTGAAATTTCGCTTGGAAATAGTTGAACTTTGAATCAAACAGTAATGCCCAATCTCCTGGTTGGAATTTTCTATCCTTGATATATTTGTCATGCCATCAGGATATTTGTTGTTGAACTAGATTATTTATTTGGATTTCATCTTGTCTTATCTCATCAAGTTCATTTAGTTTCTCTATTCTTTGATTTTGTGCTTTTAAGAGATGAAGGCCGAATTTGACTATTGTCTTGAAAGTTTTAACTTGAAACTCAATAGGAAACAAAACTTGTTTTCCATAGACAAGATCATAAGGAGTATGTACTATGCTATTTCTCCATGTGGTACGATATGCCCATAAAGCTTCTGAAATATTTTCTCCCAATATCTTCTATGCAAGTGCACAGTTTTGGTGAGAATTGCTTCAATGACTTTATTGGTGGACTCCACTTTTCCATTTGCTTGAGGATGATATGGAGTAGACTTTTGATGTTTGATTTTGTATTCCTCCATTATATTTTGTACCAACTTGGATGCAAATTGCGTACCTTGATCTGTTACAATTTCTCTTGAAACACCGAAACGAGTAAAAATATCCTCAAAAAGAAATGAAACTACAACATTTTTAGTAGAAGAAAGAAGTTCTTTAGCTTCTACACATTTTGTAACATAATCACTGCAAACAAGAATGTATATCTTTTGTTTCGAAGGTGGACTGATTGGACCAAAAAAATCCGGAGCCCATTTTTCAAAAGGTTTAATAAGTACCTAAGGTTGTAGAGGCACCTCATCAGAAGGAAAAAGTTTCGCCATCCTTTGACAACTATCACATCTCTTAACATACTCTTTGGCATCCTTAAAAAGGGAAGGCCAGTAGTATCCTAGGAAAAGGACTTTGTAAGAAGTTATTTTGTCAGCGAAGTGCCATCCACATGGCTCATCATGACAAGCTTTCAATATCTCTGGTACTTCATATTGATCTAGATTTAAACATGAACGCAACAAATTACAGATACAACCATACAGACAGAGATGCAACATAAATAATACTTCATTTCATTACTTTAAAATATTGAAATATGCTTAAAAATAGAAATGGAAATAAATTGGCTAAGGCGATGATGGCTTATCTCTGAGAAGAGATGTGGCGGCTACATGCCTCTGAACTATCTTATAATGAGGCTCGAAGGCCTATTTATTTTTTAGAAGCAATGGAAAACCCTAAACATCCAAAAACCTAACCCTAGGAGATGAAGTGCCAAACTATGGGCCTCATTTTCGGTAAGTTGGTACATCAACTTCCTGGGGTCGTAACTTTGGCATACAATCTTTATTTGATGCGCACAATACCTCGTTAGAAATATCTATCTGGGTACTACAACTTTAGGAAGAGAAACATCGATCCATGGAGCCATGTTGCTCCCATTTTTCCCAAAAACGACGTTTAGGGCCTCAAAATGGCTTCGGAAGTTCAGGACCAGAAAAACTGCTAAAAATAGTAAATTGTGCTATAATTAAGGAAATTGAAAAACTAATAGAAACAATGGTGTGGGTCTAGGTGGAATTGGCGAGTGGTCACCAATATCCACCTGGATCATTCCTCCCCCTTAGGAAGCAATGGTCCTCATTACGTTGAGTTCCTCCATGAGATGAGGAAACTTCTACTAAAATTGGTCCTTCGTGAGCCACGTGCCTTGGTGAAGTTGTTGGCCTGCTTTGACAACTCGATACAGTTGGATCTTCTGCTGGCGAGTGTGCTTGATCTATGTGTCCATGATCTGATAGGTTGGAGCTTGTTCCATGCAATCTCGATTTAACTTTGTTGGTGTTAGTTGTTCTGCAATGTCGGATGTGTCTAGTAATGGTGCAAAGCATGGATGAATGTAGTGCACATTGAACACTGGGTGTAGGCCAACGAATGGGGGAATGCTGAGCTCAAATGCATTGTCTCCCATAGCCTTCGTAATGGTGTAAGGACCATATCGTAGTGGTCTAAGTTTTCGATAAGCTCTGGTAAGGCATTCCTTTTGTAAATGCAACCAGACTTTGTAACTCACCTGAAACTTGTGTGGAACCCAATGTTGATCATGTCGCTGCTTGTAATTAGCATGTGATTTCTCTAAAATTTCGTGGACCTACTCGCGACTATGTTGGATGTGCTCAATGAATTTGTTTTCCTTCTTTATTTTGGATTGGACATGAGTCACATCTCCCTGAGTAGCTGCAAATGGCATGGCCACATCAATGGGACACAATGGCTAGAATTCCAAGCTCACCTGAAAAGGGCAATGGCCAGTTGAGCTTTGGAGAGCCTAGTTATAGTTGTGTTGAACATAGGGGAGGCTCTCATCCCATGTGTGTGGATTATTTGAGTTGTACATGCGTAGAATGTGTACGATCATCCTGTTGACAACCTCTATCTAGCCATCATTTTGTGGATGGAAGGCTGTGGACTTACTGAGTTTGGTGTCGACCATTGACTAGACACTGGACCAAAGTGTACTAAGGAACCCGTTGTCCTGATCTGAGATGATAGACTATGGGATCCAAAAGTGTACCCACACTCATTCAAAGAAGAGTTTAGCAGTGGCTTCAACACAAAAATAAAGTTATTTCCACGCTTAGTGGAAGGCAGGCCCAACATGTAAGCCATGGAGATGGATTCCCAAGTTCAACTAGGGGTAGGAAGAGGGGTATAAAGACCTTTCTTCTTGATGGTCATTTTGGCAATGATGCAGGTAGTGTAGGATCTAATGTACTTCCCGACATCCTGTCGAAGATTCAACCAATAGAAATACTTCTACAGTATTGCCACCATTTTCTTGACCTCGAAATGCCCAGTAGACTAACTGTAGTGTTCTTCCCGAATCATCTTGGCATGCTTGCTTGAGGGAACACAAAGGTGACCCAGGTGGCATAACACGGCATCCTAGAGGTGAAAATCTGGAACACGTTGACCCTCCAAGAGTGTCTGCTATGTGTGGTCGAATTCTAGGTCACTTTTGAAGAGAAGTGGCCAATTAGAAGTCTCGTGCCCATAAGAGTGGAGCATGGTGGTTAACATTATGATCGATGGTCGACTGAGGCAATCTGCAACATTATTGGTGCTGCCCTTCTTCACTTGATATTCAAATGGAACTATTGCAGGTATGTAGACCACTTCTGACAATGATCATTCTACAATTTCCCTTGGGTCTGTATGAACTGCAGGGGCCAGTGTTCTGTGTGGATGACCGTTTCCTTCCCCAAAATGTAATGCTTCCATTGTCAGCAGGCATGTACAATGGAATACATCTCTTTGTCATAAGTGGGATACTTCTGGATTGTGTCTGAAAGTGTCTCACTGTGATATGCCACTGGATGCCTATGTTGAGTAAGGACTACCCTAATAACATAGTCAAAGGCATCTGTCTCAATCTCAAATAGTTGTTGCAAGTCTGGTAATGCAAGCACTGGTGCTGAGCAGAGGCAATGTTTCAACTCTGTAAATGCCTTTTGTTGAGATTTAGACCAAAAGAATTTTTCTTTCGCTCCTCCCTTGGTGACTTGACTCATGTTAGGATATTCTGACACATAGGAAATAGTTAAGTATAACTTGGTCTAGTATAGAGTTAGGTAAAGTGTGTTTCTTTACTATGTACATTTTGTAACTTACAATCTGGCGGTCATGATATGTAGTGATCCGATGGTTCATTCTAAGAAAGCGTTAGCCACCTAGTAGCAACCAAATTCAAAGAATTCTAAGAAGTTGTATCCTAAAAGGAATGGTCCTAAACCAAACAAGGGTCCTAAGCAATTTCAGCCTCAAAATGAAAAATCATTTCAAAAAAAGGATAAGACAAATAAAAACAAAGGGAAGAAGACTGATAGACATTGCAACTTTTGTAATCGAGATGGCCACTTAGAATCCAAATGCTTTAAGAAGATGGAAGCCTTGGAAGCAACAATGAAGAAGCATAACATCCATTTGGATCACTCTTCAACTTCAACTTCATCTTCAGGAATAGCACTTTCTGCATGTGGTTGTCAAGCATCTCGGTTTGGCTATGCACTAAATGTATCTTCTTCTTCTCATTCTCATGAGTGGCTCATTGATTCTGGAGCTTCTTATCACATGGCCAAAAACAAAGCCATGTTTTCTTCTTTAAATGATTGTAACACCAAAAATATATATGTTGGTGATGATAGATCTCTTAGTGTTGTATGGACTGGAACTGTTCATATAGACAATGGTCAATTTAATGATGTATTATGTGTTCCACCTTATCCTACAACCTTCTATCTGTATATCAGATAACGCATTCAGGTGAAGGTAAAATCGTTGAATTTTCACCTCATGATGTTGTAATTAAGGACCTAAGAGATCCTAGACAAATTTTAGCTACTGGAATTGCTGATGATTCCACAAGATTGTATAAGTTTCACAACTTTGGGTCATCAAATCTTCCCTCAGTATTTGTTGCTCATAACGATGAAGTGATCAAACTTTGGCATGAGCGATTTGGTCACTTAAACTATTGCTCCCTTCAGAATCTATGTAAAGAAAATATAGTGACAGGTCTTCCAATGGTATCTTGCAGAGATAGAGTTTGTTCCGGATGTGTACTCGGAAAACATCATCGGGATAGTTTTGAAAAACGTGCCTCTTGGCATGCCTCAGCCCCTTTACAACTCGTGCATAGTGATTTATGTGGTCCACTTCCAGTTGTTTCATTCTCTAGCTACAAATATTTCTTAACTTTCATTGATGATTTCTCTAGACACACTTGGGTATACTTCTTAAAACTCAAGTGTGAAGTATTTAACATGTTCTTGGCCTTTAAGGCCTTTGTTGAAAAACAATATGGACATCAAATTCTTAAGCTAAGATCTGATAATGGCGGAGAATATGTTAACAACAAATTAATCAACTTTTGCACTAAGAATGGAATTCAAATGCAACATACTGTTCCATATACTACAAAACAAAATGGTGTAGTTGAAAGGAAGAATTGCACCTTAAAGGAAATGGATAATTGTATGCTTCAATCTAAAGGACTTAGTCCTAATTATTGGGCAGAAGCAATTAACTATGAAAATTACATAATAAATCGCACTCCTACTAAGGTTTTAAAGAATATCACTCTGTCACACGGAATCAGTCAAGGGTGCGGACACAACTGACCTTCCTAGAAGTCTAAGACATTCTAATGACAAACAAAACAAACTGGAGCTATCCTTCTCTAAACATACATTATGATATGAGAAATCAAGTGTTTCGTTCTTACCTTTGTCCAAACGCTGTTGTAGAAGTCCAAGCTTCGTTGATCTGGATGAGCTCCTCCTTTTCTCCAAAACCTGTAATCACCAACAGTCAAACAATTAAATAGCACCTGATTATAACATAAAACAAAGCATATTCAACACATAGACCAAGGAGTACATGAAATAACCCATTAACAACAAGTTATTGAGAAGAATGGACCAATTTGCATTAAAGGTAATCAAAAGGAACCATTACAACCTGAGCCTTGGTGTTGTGCAAGCTCCTTCCAGGGTCCACAAGAGTCTTCCTCTACTTTGACAAAGCTCACCCACTTCCAAATAGAACAAGTAAAGATGACAATCTCTCCTCACAAGCTTCTAAATGGGAGTCCTAATTCCTGCAGCATTTACCCTTAGAAATCTATAGCTTTCAACCTTCTTCCTTCTGGCTCAATGCCTCTTTTTATAGTGCTCAAGAGGAAGTTAATCCGGTCCACCATCAATGGGATAGTCCCCCTCTTTGGATGGGATCACTCCCTTATTGATGGGATAAGTTCCTCTTTGATAGGAGTGCATGAACCATCTGGAGGCGCTCAATACACATCAAACAACCTTCTAGAATGCTCTAGAAATGACCACAAGTAAGCTTTTGAAGATAAAACTTGCGCATTTTAACCTTTTCAGAGGGACGCACCTGCCCCTTTAGATACAGAGCGTCCTTGGACGCAGACCTTATGAACAAAAGGTGCGTACCCGCAGGCAAGGCTTGAGAGAACCTGCGTACCCAGAGATAAACATGTTTATAAAGACTTTCTCTCTTTCTTGGAGTTTGACATGAATAGTAGAGGCATAAGACTTGCTCAAGAGGGTAGTATGACTGTTGATAGAGCCATACCAACTGTAAATAGCCATGGTGACATTTTTTAGTGTAACAGATTGCCCCCTAAAGTGCGAAGCCTGGAATAGATTAGGGTTTTGTATTATCTAGGAAGGGTGAAGCGCTTTATCATTTCGAGGATTATCTCGTGGAGAACCTGGTTGGAACCTGCAATTTTCAACACAAAATACATGGATAAGATTATATCATCACTGAGGTAGGCATTCCCATACTCAGATAAAAACTTTAACTAACAGACTAACTACTCTGATACAGGAATGATTTTGCAGTACATCATAATCATATACTTTTGTAGACACAGTATGGGCGCAGCCATCTGTTTATGATTAGTCTACTTAGATAATGAATAAAAAACTCCTCGCAACCTGGATGGTAAAGATTTGATCCAGGGTCTTCATTCCTACTTCTCGAATTGGTACGATTCTAGCCATGCGAATAAATGAGTCGATGTCGAACATGGTAGAAACCACTTGATTACCAGTCAATGATGTGAACTGTTAACAAGCGTGAGAGATACCACCAGTAATGTCAATGGTTCTCAAAGTACCCAGTACAATCCATGAGATGTGAATGAATGAGTTGATGTCGAACATTTCACGGAATCCTTCGATCGAAAGTCAATGATGTAAACTGACGTCAAAGGCGAGAAACCTGCCATTGATGCATGCAGACTTCAAGGCACTGACGATTTCTAAGTCATCTCTCTAGATAATGTGCTGATGTCGATAGAAAGTGACCCGTTGCGGGCAAGCCCACAACACGAAATCATTGTTCAAGTTGAAGAAATATTGCTGTAAGGACTGACTCAGGGATGGTCAAATGGATGAAAAGTATTTTGCAGATGAAAGTTTTGTTTGCAGACCTCTTGGACACATAACGACACGACAGATGGTTTGGTGCTAAATAACTCAAAGTTAATCCCCGGAACCCGGTTGAAGACTTTCAAAAGTGGTTTGATTGACTGTGAGGTAAAAGATTTCCCAACCCAGGTGAACGAAAAGTGTCGTGTCCAAGAGTGGTAATAAAGTTTCTTCTGAGACAAAAGGTAACAAATAGGCTCATTCTTCTCTCTTTTCCCCCACCATTTCTGGCAAGTACCTCTTTATTTTTAACAAGCTTGAGGAGGATAACATATGCTTGATTATAAGCTCATCCTTCGGATGAGTCCAACCCAGTTTTGATTCGAACCCTAGGAAGGAGTGGTTCGTTCCTGTTTGTAATTGAACAGGTCCTTTACTGTGAAATGTTTAACGAGCCCAGTATAGGAGAAACTCGGCGTTTTTCAATTTTAGAGAGTCTGAAAAACTTAAGGAAACTCCAAGTTGAACTTTTTCGTAAATTTGTGTCCCTCAAGCCCGAAAAAGTATAAAATAATACCTGGGGGAACCGCTTGATCTTGCGACCAAGGAGTACTTTCATAATTAGTGTCACTGACCTGAAAAGTAAAAAGCGATCAAGGACACGTCGTTTTATTTCCGTATCGAGTTTGAAACGACAAAAACACGGCAATCTTTTCCTGATTTTACGGTCAGAAAAGAGCTATAAGGGGACCGTCTTTTAATTCCGTTTTAACGAGTGTAAAAGAAACGCTCGGCAATCTTTTCATGTTTTAGGAGTCAGAAAAGGGCTTAAAAGATGACTCTGATATTTTGTTTGTGAAAAAATTACAATTTTCCCTCTAAGTTCCTTTGTCCTGCACAAAAGCGACACATTACTCATACCTGTTTAAGATAGGCAAAAATTCATCGAAAAACATCTTTCCATGGTGAAAAATGAACAAATTCATCCAAAAAACCTATAAAAAGACTTTTTACCATGTCATTTTTACCGTTTGACTGTTGAGGTTGAAAAAGGAGCTTTTGACAAGAAACTTCCTGTGGTCGCTGCGGAAAATCCGACCGTTAGAATCGAACGCCGTCTCTTCCAGGTATTTCACAACATCCTCCTTGTCAATTTCATCCGTTCAGAATTTTGTTTTAGGTTTCATTTTTTATTTTTGGGGGGTTTTGGGTTTTGGAAACCGCCCTGCGGGGGACGCAGGTTTCCTAAAGGCTGGCCTGCGTCCCCCGACTTTTTCCTACACAGGGAAAAGGTCGGGGGACGCAGGTTACCTTCAGGCCACCTGCGTCCCGGCGCACTGTGCGCCAAACGCGGGGTGCGTCCTCCGCAAAATGCGGGTTTTGAAACCCCAAACTCCCAAACTAACCATTGAAATTTCCCAAAACTAATTTTAATGCCTGTTTATTCATGTGTAGGGCACTTATCATGCTGGATTGGAGAGAAAGAGAGCATGAGGAGGTTGATGAAGCTGCAATCAATCATCAACCTTCCCTCGATGCCCTAAGAGGATGTGGATTATACAAATACTGGTCCATACCCGGTATGAGAGCTCAGGTAAGATTCTTGGAGTGGTTGGTTGAGAGATGGAATGTTCAAGAGCAATGCTTTTATATCGGCGGGCAACAACTCGAGATAGAGCCTGCTGATATTTACTTTCTCACTGGCTTGCCGAACAGAGGTGAGCAACTCAATCTGGCTGGGACTAGGTCGGGTGGCCAATCCCTTGATAGTCTCCGAGCAGATTGGTGCCTACCTGATCGAGAGCATAAGAAAGGCATAGAGATCAAATATGTCTCTCAACGTGAACTCATGGTCTTAGCTTTCACTGTGACCAGGATTTGTGGCTCAGCCACTTTACATATTGCTACTGGGTCTCAATTTCGAATGGCAATTGATTGTCTCCAAGGCACCATTTTCAACTGGTGTGATGCGCTGTTGGCTAACTTGAAAGCCCAACTGACCAAGGCAAAGACCGGGAGACTAAAGACCTTTGGATATGGGCCTATAGTCGTGAGCTTTGCCTTAGAGAGGATTCCAATGCTGATCCCTCAGCATCTCACTGTTGATATTTCGGGTCCTCAGGAGCCAAAGCTGGTACGATGGGTTGCGGTGATGGCCCGGCATCCGGACGAGGGTGCGGCAGTTGTTCGATTCACTGACAGTTATTTTCACTGGTTAGAGGACCAGGTGTTCGCGATTCAGGACTTTCCGTATGCCGGAATAGATTTTCGAGGTGATCCGGACATGGTTCTTCCACAGGGAGAACAATGGGATGACAGAGGTACTTTATTTTTCACAAGTTTTCAAATTATGTATATTTTTTTTTGTTTTTTATATATATCGTCTCAAAACTGACAGTAAAATTTTCAAAATGCAGATGTTGGTCCACAGCGTCCAGCCAACCTCCGGCCTTTCGAGAGGAGACATCCAGTTGCACCGGTACCGGCCCCACAGGACGCGGCGGCTGCAGAGGTACTGACTGAGTTGGAGCATGATCTACAGCGTCTGACGGCGGATATACCGGAGACTTCTATGGATGATATTCCTATCAGACTTCAGCGCTACGTAGTCGCGGTCCCTGGACCGTTGAGGAGATTTTTGCGCAAGGTAGCCCGTGCAGTGGTGTCGTATAGGGAGCACCACCAGTGATTGGCTAGTCACTTTGTAGACACATGTGACATTTTGACTTTTTGTACTTATCATTTTGCCGATCATAAGGTGTTTTTCAACCTATGATCGAAGACGATGTATATTTTTTTGACACACTCCTATCTATATATATCACTATTACCGGCTTATCTTGTTTAACATGTATGATGAAATGTTTTTTAAATTTACTTGCATGATTATCGTAAATGTCTGTCCAACACTCGAGAAGCAATTGCATCTACTAATGTATTCAAGGACCTTGGAATATGTTGATATTCAATGTAATCAAATTCACGTTCCAAGAGACGCACTCTCAAAAACAACCTTAATAACACAGGATTTCTAATGGCATAAACTCTATTAAGCTGTAATACAACAAGTTCAGAATCTAACCTCACTATCAAACGTCGAATTCCAAATGAAATAGATTCGGATAATAATTCAACCACTGCACTGTATTCTGCAATGTTATTCGTTGTTTGACCGAGGCTTACCCCATGCATAGAAACTAACTCGTCAGAGGGTGAATAGATAACCCAAGCTGCGGAAGAGATATTCCGTGTACTACGACAAGCACCATCAGCAAATCCAATGTATGTTTGGAGGGGCGTCGACATCTACAATATCAAGAGCAAAACCAAGATAAGCCAGAATAATGACGAAAAACACACTCACTAAGCTAAGCACACTGACTAACTAACAATCATACTAGCTAGAAGGAAAACCTAACCTAACTAAAAAATCTCCATACCCACCATTTAAGCATAATACCTCTTTAGGTAAAGTCCATTTCTGGGTTTATCCAAAGAGTCCCCATCAAAATCTACTAGCTCATAAGCCCCTTTTGCTAGCTTTCGCTTTACAATATAGGGTCCATGCCACATAGGAACGAATTTTCCAGCACCTAGCTTATCGTTAGCTTGATCATATAAAAGCACTAGGTCTCCCTCCGAAAAACTTCGAGGGGTCACATTTCTATCATACTGAGCTTTCATTCGCTTCGCGTGAGTCTCGATTGCCAATGCAGCGTCACGTCGAGTCTTATCTAATTTGGCTAAGTACAATAAATGTTTCTCCTCTTCGGAAGTAGCAGGAAGTAATTCGACAACCATTTGAAGTGATGGGATTTCACATTCAATGGGTAACACTGCTTCCAAGCCATAAACTAGCTGGAAAGGGGTGAACCCTGTTGAGGTTTTCACTGAGGTTCGGTATGCCCATAGCGCCGAAAATAACATGTTGTGCCAATTCGACCGATGAATACCAATGGTTCGTCGAATCATGATAACCAGAACTTTGTTGATAGACTCAACCAAACCGTTGGCTTGCGGATAATAAGGAGTAGAGCTGTCATGGCGCAAACCAAGCTGGCTTGTAAGTTCAGTCATCATGGTGTTTCGAAAATGGCTTCCATGGTCAGTAATAATTGCTTGTGGGACACCAAACCTAGTTATTATATGATTGAATATGAAAACTGCAGCTGTTTTGCCGCTTGCGTCGAATGTAGGCATCGCCTCGGCCCATTTAGTGAAATAATCAACCGCGAGGATGATATACGCATGCCCCCCGGCCGAGTGAGGGTTACAAGTAATAAAGTCGATACCCCATTTGGCGAATGGACCAACGGAAATTATAGGGTGGAGAGGAGCAGGTGGTGCACGCATCTTTCGATCAAACACTTGGTAGTTGTGGCACTTCCGGACTGCAATGATACAATCTTTAAACATAGATGGCCAGAAGTAACCAGCGCGCAACACCTTCTGAGCTGTGGCATACCCAGACATATGACCGCCACATGCTCCAGAGTGACAATCATTCAAAACTCTCTCAGCCTCTTCGTGAGTTAGACAACGTCGAAAAACTAAGTCTGCCCCCCGGCAATAAAGTGTATCTCCAATAATTTTGTATTGCTGGGATTGAAACCTAATTTTTCGACGTTCTGCTTTTGAATCTTCAGGCCGAAAGGTTTGGGTTTGGAGATAGATGATTATATCCCCGAACCACGGATCTAAAGTACTGATAAGAAACAAAGATTCATCCGCAATGGACTCTTTTGCCACAGTCTCTGTGTCAGTACGCGGGAAATCACACATCAATTCCGCAAAAACTAAGGATTTCTTAGACTTGGACTTCTCAAACTCCAAGTCGAACTCTTGCAGGATAACGATCCATTTAGAGTACTTGCCCCCTAGCAATTGTTTTGTCAAAATGTAAATCATAGGGTTGCAATCTGAAATAACTGTAGTTTTACGGAGAAGAATGTAGTGACGAAAACGCTGGACAGCTTGAACGGCTGCCAGGGCCAATTTCTCCACATGCGAATATTTTAACTCAGTGGGATTTAAGGTTTGACTGAGATAGTATATCACATGTTCCGCTCCGGATTCATCTTCTTGAACTAACACCATTCCAATGGTGGAATGTGAAGCTGCGAGGTATAAGAAGTAGTCCTGGTTGTAGTTGGGAGGATGCAACAACGGTGCATGGGTCAACGCGTGTTTAAGTGCATCAAAAGATTGTTGGGCAATCTCGTCCCAAAAGAATTGAACGTTCTGTTTCAACAACCGTGTAAAACCTTTAGTGACCTCGGCGTAGTTTGGGATGAATCGACGTAAAAAGTTCGCTTTCCCTTGCAAACTTTGGAGTTGGCGCAAACTCGAAGGAGGAGGCAATTTGATGATCGCCTCGACTTTCGAGGGATCGACGCGAATGCCGGCTTTTGAAACAACAAATCCCAGCAATCGACCTGTTTCTATACAGAAAACACACTTGTGGGGATTCAACCGAATTCGATAATGCCTACACCTCATGAAGATTGCTCGTAAGTGGTCAAGGTGATCAGCTCGTCGTAAAGAATGAGCAGGCAAATCATCGAGATACGGTTGCACAATGTGCTTGATGTCGTGAAATGCGTAAGACATTGCCCGTTGAAAAGTGGCCCCGGCATTCTTAAGCCCAAAAGGTAATTTGCAGTAAGCAAATGTCCCCCATGGACAAATGAATGCCGTTTTTGGTTGGTCGGCAGGTAGAATATTGATTTGATTATAGCCCGAAAAACCATCCATAAAGGAAAACATTTCACTTCCGGCACAATCATCAATAATTTGATCGATATAAGGCGTAGGATAATTGTCTTTTGGACAAGCTCGATTGATATCCCTATAGTCGATACAGATTCTTATTGTTCCTTGTTTTTTATTGACCGGAACAATATTCGATACCCAATCCGTTAACGGGATCGGATAAATGAAACCTGCTTTCAACAGCTTTTCGACTTCTGCTTTAATCGCAGCCGCTTTTCGAGGGTGAATCTGACGCAACCGTTGCCGGATGGGTTTAGCATCCGGGTAGGTTTTGATTTCATGAACAACAATGGCAGGATCGATTCCCGGCATTTCCTCGTAAGACCAGGCAAACACATCGCGGAATTCTTGGAATAGGGCCTTGTAAGTTTGGATTTCTTCTTCTGTACATGCGGCACCTATATAAATGTTCTCCTCAATTCCGGGCTTTACTGAAATATCAATGGGAATAGTACGAGAAATATTCCCTAAATTCAACTCTGAATCAGAATGTTTCGTTGGATCCTGAGCGTCTTTGACATATTCAGCGGTAAAGATAGATGAAAAATCATTTTCAAATGCATCATCCTTAGGTAAAAACGAAGATCTGTGATGGAGATCTTCCCATGGTGGATCGTCTACACTTAGGATTTCGCGAAGTTGTTCGTCAGATGACACGACTTCGGGAAACGTTATCCGTTCTAAGGTTGAGGTGAAAAGTGATTCTTCACTGACCACATTCATTTGGTTGACTTCGGTTGAATGAAAGTCGGTAAAAGACATAAGAGCTTCATAAGCAATTTCATATGGACTCAAGGGCATAGCATTACCGAATGAGTCTATCTCAGAGTCAGATGGGACATACCAAGGATCATCATAAATAATGTTTCCTGATGTAATCATATGAATTGTTGCAAACGAAGGTTCTACGCTGAGTGGAGGGAGAGGAAAAGTTCCCAGTAAACCGGAATCCTTAACTAAACCTACACCAACGTCCCTATAAGGGATTGTCGTCTTACCGACATGCTGGATACTCTCTGAAGAGGCTGGGTCGGATGAAAAGTATGTCAGCTGATCAATAGTCACGATCTTACCGTTATGTGGAAACTTAATTACTCTGAAGACCGATGAAACGACCGCTGTCATAGCATATGACCAACTTCGACCCAAAAGAAGGTTGTAGTCTAGAGGGGCATCAACCACTTCCACATCCAGACTAACGGTTTTACCTTCTACCCCTATAGGCAATTCTTGTAGAATACCAAACGGACGGAACCCACGGCCATCAAAGGCCTTAAGGATGGTGGGGGATTGGTTCAATGAAGGAGAACCAAGGGATCTCCAACATTGAATTGACATAATACACGTAGAAGCTCCCTCATCAATCACAGTTCGATGAATAGGCCTGTTTTTGACTATCACTGGAATTTGGAAAGCCATTTGATGGGGGAGTCGTGGTGTACTATTTTCTAGATCGAAGATCATTAGATTCGGATCCTGAACGTCAACAGCTCCTATAGCTGACAAAAGCAATTTTCGTTGTGCTGGACATGATTGCAGCACTTCAAAAGCCGACATTGCTGAGGGTGAAACAGCTAAGTCCTCAACAATGTTGTAATTCTGGGCCGCTCTCGCATGTGGATTGAAAGCAGACCTTCGAAGTACACCCTTGGTGGGCGATTTAATTACTAAGTCTGGGTTAGGTTTCTCGATCTGTAGTGGATCGGAACCAGGAGCTGAGGTTGATGGGTTAGAGTGAGAAGATTCTGCTTCTTTACCATCAACAGGATTCTTACTACCATAATATTGCGATCGAGTCGCAATCCTCACATGAGACATCATCAAAATGGGTTCTTCACTGGCATTCGAGGAAGAACCTATCATCTTATTCTCCTGCTCCGGAAATGGATTTTTTAACACAGCAGGAGTGGGAGAACCTTTGACTATTTTCACTACCTCGGCCCGATGAGGGCAATCTCTCGTAAAATGATCCTCTTCACAAATAAGACAAGGATATCGAGGTTTGCGCTTTTCGTCATTGGTTTCCGACTTTTCAGTTTTCTCCTTCAGAGCTTTGTCTGCTTTAGCCTTCTTCTTTCCTTTCTTCTTTCCACCGTTTTTTGATTTGGCCGTAGATGACTCTACAGCGTGAATATCGGCGGTAAGTTCAGGAGAAGACTCTCCTGTCGGGGAATCGGGCAAAGTGATAATAGGAGTAGTTGAAGCCTTGGAAGACTTCTTCTTGCTCTTTGTATTCACGATACCAATCATACCATCAGCGGCATGAGATCCCGTAGGAGCAGCAGCGATTTGGTTCGACTTTGGAAGATCCGGAATCTTCTCGTGTAATGTACCCGACTGCGTGTAAACTAAGTCAAGGTATTGTGCCTGAGCAATGACTTGCTCCTCAGTAACTACTCTGGCATTAGCTACATCTTCAGTAATCCTTGGTAATAATGATTTAACAAACCATTCAGCTAAGATTTGGTCCGGGATAAAAACTTTCACTAGCCTTCTTCGACGTCTCCACTCATGAATGTGATCTGAAATATACGTGGAGGTTGATTTTTTTAGTGAAGTTAATAATTCCGTACCGTTATCGTATCTGACCGGTAACTGAAAGTGAGTTAAGAACGAGGTAGCTAACTGGCTAAAATTGTAAAAAGAGGCCCGTGGTAACTCAATGTACCACTTGGCCGCGAGACCAATGAGTGTACGCTGGAAAAGACGTAAGCGGATCGAATCATCCGAGATGGAATTTGAAGCACACCAGAGGTGGTAAGTCATCACGTGATTGGACGGATCCTCTCCAGACTTACCTTCGAACTTGGGTATATCGCTGGGCAACTTATTTGGCATTGGCGGCCAGAACGGAAGATATTGAATTGGATCGTTCGTTAGACGCGTCAAGTCTGGTAAATCCAAAGTTGCGATAAACGGTAACTGCCAGTTAGGATCTCTAAAACTCTGGGTCACAATACCGGCCCCAGGAGGAGGATATCCAGGATAACTAGGAACAGGAGTCGCATTTGGGATATTATATCCTCCTGGAAAACCAGGATTAACCGGACCGTACTGGGGTTGCTGAGGTTGTTGATAAGTGTACCCAGGATACGGTTGATACTGGTAAACCGGTTGTTGGACAGCTTGCCCAGGTTGATACTGTCCCTGGTACGGAGGTTGAACAAATTGAGGTTGAGTAGTGACAACCGTACTTATACCAGGTTGGCCTACAGGCATTTGGACTGTGGTTTGAATCGTAGATCCAGACAACGGTACAGATGTCTGAGGAGTGGTTACAGAGACAGTAGAAATCGGAGCCGTCGATACTCCAGAAGTAAGTATGGTAGATGTGGCGGTAGTTGCAGCAGCCGTTTGAGATGGAGTACTAGGTGCAATTGGCGGCTGAGTAACTACCGAAGTTACAGAGGTCTGAACACTTGACTGGACAGGTTGCGGTTGCTGGGGTGGACCAGGAACTACAGGTTGTCCTGCTTGAGGTACCGACTGTATACTTGGCTGCAACATCTGTTGACCCTGTGACAGATCCCACACTAACATTCCAGGGTATTGACCCATAACAGGTTGTGGGTACTGAGATCCATAGCCGGATTGAGGATAGGATTGATAGCTGTAAGGTGCAGTCCCCATACCTTGACCATATGATTGACCTTGAGGTGGTTGATAACCTTGACCTGAGTATTGACCTTGAGGTTGGTATCCTTGAGGTTGATACCCTTGGGGTTGATACCCTTGGGGTTGCCATCCTTGAGGTTGCCATCCTTGAGGTTTATATTGATACTGAGGTTGACCTTGGGGTACATATTGAGGCTGGGGTTGACCTTGAGGTATGTATTGCCCCATAGGAGCGTACTGACCTTGAGGTTGCCCCCCAGACACGAATGAAGTACCTTGAGGTTGCCCCCCAGGAATTAACGGAGGCTGCCCCCCAGGCGGTAATTGGCCACCTTGAGGTTGGGTAACGAGAACTGAACCTGACATCATGTAAATGTCTCCTACACTCAATGGTACATTACCACTGTTTCCAACTAATAACCCATGATCAACGGGTTGAGGAGATGCTCCCGCAAAGGTACCAGAAAGAGATTGATACCCAGTAGGAACAGAAGGACCACCATGTAAAAAAGATTCAGGACTTTGTGTAAACACAGATGACTGACCAGACATATTTACAGGAGTATGAATACCTCCAGGTGGAAAAGGAGTACGAGGTGTAGAAAAACCTAGCCCAAAGTTGTCTAAATAATTGGTTAACGAAAGGTACCAAGTAGTACTTCTAGGAGGACTGTAAAAGATGGATTCACGCTCCCTTAGATCAAGGGTAATTTGATCTTCAGGATCAGAGACGCCTATTTCTTCCTCTGGAACAAGTTCTTCTATAGCAATCAAACCAACAGGAATATTTTCGGTGATAATTCTTTCTATTCTCGGTGAATCAGGAACACTAGGAGTCGGAGTAACAGGTTCGGATATTTCTGGTTCTTCGCCTGTATCACTAGCAGACGAAAAACTACCAACAAGCTCAGAAATTGTAACAGCTTCGGGATTATAACCTGTTTCTAAGCTTTGGTAATCTGGATGGACTGCCAAGGAAGATTCTCCTTCTTCAGGTGAACCTACTCTACTGCCACTAGGAGGAGTTACAAGGACCTTTAAACCTTCTAAATGACTGGACTCGTCTTGAGGAGGTTCACCCCTAAGTCTACGGGATCTTCTCAACAATTCGGCCACAGAAACAACTTCAGGAGACTGGCCCCGAATTCTACGGGACTGTCTCGGTAATTCCGCCACAGCTAAAAACTTTTAACTACTACACATGAAAACAAAATAAAATTTCAAATCAAACCACCTAAAGTCTCTAAAGAACCAAACAAATTTGAATCACACGCCTAAAGAATCTAGGGCGTCAAACCAAACACAAACAGTATTCTTCCGGACCAAAAGCGCTAGTTGGTGATGAAGCCCAACCTCGCTGGATTCAGTACAGAAATGGCGGGTGGAACAGTTACGCCGACAACCTGCTTAATGAATAGACTGGACCAAGTTCCTCCACTTTAACCGTCTCGAGTGAAGTGAACCCCCCAGAAAATCCAAGTGAGTATAGCCGACGTCTGCTCCAGGTACAGTGGGACCTTCCCTCCACCGTCACCTTGGGTAGAATCCTAAAGATTATGGTCACTAAGGTTACCAACGGCCACAAGTACACCTGGGGGAACAGTCTAAACTCCGACAGCACGCAAGGGCAGAGTAGCAAGCTCAATCCCCTTACCGGCTCCTTGACAGTAATCCAAGGTTTACCGATAAGTGACCCCTGGCTCCTCGACAATGGTTAATCCGAGGTTTACCGTTTGTAATACGTACTGTCTGGCGTCGTTCCCAACGAGGGGGGAATGATCCCCTCACTGGTTCGGACACGAGCTCATGCTTCTCCTTTAAGAGGAGCTTTCCCATAGTGTAAATGTAACAATTGGATTTGATTCTATCACAAGATCGACTACTTGTTTGGTTTTACTGTCTTGGAGAGTTAAGTACTCACCTACTCCAAGACACTAGCCTAATCTAAATTGATGCTTCAGAGCCCTAGAAAATAAAAGTTACTAGTTCAATTTTACTTTAAGCGTTACTTTTATGGTTGTTCTTTAAAGTCACAAGGTAATGGAAGTGAAACCAATGGTGTGTAGACTCGACTCCAACCACTACAAAGATGCACCTAAGATGATCTATGCTACTTTGCTTTTTCAATGAAATTCTTTAACTAAGAGAGTTGAGAGAATGCAATTTTTAAAGAAAACAACTTCCTTAGAAAAGACAATCAAAGAAACAATTCTCTTTTTCTTTTCAAGCACACAAACATAACCACTCTTTACTTGCACGAAAAACTCTTTTTCTTTCAAAACTTTCAAAGCTACTTGAAACAAAACTTTTCAAAGGAGATATTTTTGTATTTTCTCTTTTTAATAAAGCATGTAAACCTATCTTTAACAAAAAACAATCTCAAAAGCTACAAAACTATGAAAACTTGACTCACAAGCAAACCAAAAGAGAGACTACTCTAAGCAAACCTAACAAGGCAAAAGCTCACAAAGATGATTCTAGGATGTTTTACTTGATCAAAATCAAATCAAGGACCAGCTAATGCAGAATCAAAAGACTAGTCAAAACAAAACTCAAATCTTTTTGTTCTTTTCGTAAAATGGAATTCAAGACTTAAACAACAAGCACTTCGAAATTGGCCCAAAAGACAACTTGATGGTAAGTTGCTCCTACAGGTAGACTTTATAACAGGTCTGACTTCTTAGAATGTTGACAAAACCAGAGATATCTAAGGCTTGACAACTCCTACCGCTAAAGTCGCTACAAGACCTACTCAAAAATCAAACCCTAGGGCTTACACTTCGACGAAATCCACTAAAACACTCAATGCTAATGAAACCAGTTCAGGTGAAGATTCTGGACAAGGGACTAATGAATCTGGGCAGAAGAAACTAAGAAAAAACAAAATCTAAGAGCAAAAAAGGCAAAAAGTGGATTTTTCTCAAATTTTGGCAGGGGACGCAGGAAACCCGTTAGCACAGGTGCGGGCCCGCTCTGTGCACACAGCAAAAGTGCGTCCAGGGACGCACTGTGCAGCACTCAGAGGGTGCATCCTACTGAAAAACTCAAGAAAACCCAAAATAAAACTAATCCTAAGCTAACCCACCCAGAGACAAGGTCACAGAGCCAAAACCAGAAAAATAAACCAATTTTCTCAAAGCAAAGTTCACACAAAAGAAAAGACTCTTCTCATCAATGGAATCTATCCCCAGTGGAGTCGCCAATTTGTCACACGGAATCAGTCAAGGGTGCAGACACAACTGACCTTCCTAGAAGTCTAAGACATTCTAATGACAAACAAAACAAACTGGAGCTATCCTTCTCTAAACATACATTATGATATGAGAAATCAAGTGTTTCGTTCTTACCTTTGTCCAAACGCTGTTGTAGAAGTCCAAGCTTTGTTGATCTGGATGAGCTCCTCCTTTTCTCCAAAACCTGTAATCACCAACAGTCAAACAATTAAATAGCACCTGATTATAACATAAAACAAAGCATATTCAACACATAGACCAAGGAGTACATGAAATAACCCATTAACAACAAGTTATTGAGAAGAATGGACCAATTTGCATTAAAGGTAATCAAAAGGAACCATTACAACCTGAGCCTTGGTGTTGTGCAAGCTCCTTCCAGGGTCCACAAGAGTCTTCCTCTACTTTGACAAAGCTCACCCACTTCCAAATAGAACAAGTAAAGATGAAAATCTCTCCTCACAAGCTTCTAAATGGGAGTCCTAATTCCTGCAGCATTTACCCTTAGAAATCTATAGCTTTCAACCTTCTTCCTTCTGGCTCAATGCCTCTTTTTATAGTGCTCAAGAGGAAGTTAATGAGGTCCACCATCAATGGGATAGTCCCCCTCTTTGGATGGGATCACTCCCTTATTGATGGGATAAGTTCCTCTTTGATAGGAGTGCATGAACCATCTGGAGGCGCTCAATACACATCAAACAACCTTCTAGAATGCTCTAGAAATGACCACAAGTAAGTTTTTGAAGATAAAACTTGCGCATTTTAACCTTTTCAGAGGGACGCACCTGCCCCTTTAGATACAGAGCATCCTTGGACGCAGACCTTATGAACAAAAGGTGCGTACCCGCAGACAAGGCTTGAGAGAACCTGCGTACCCAGAGATAAACATGTTTATAAAGACTTTCTCTCTTTCTTGGAGTTTGACATGAATAGTAGAGGCATAAGACTTGCTCAAGAGGGTAGTATGACTGTTGATAGAGCCATACCAACTGTAAATAGCCATGGTGACATTTTTTAGTGTAACACACTCCAGAAGAAGCATGGAGCTCAATTAAACCAGATGTAAGTAACTTTTGTGTTTTTGGAAGTGAAGCATGGGCCCATATTCCAGATGAGAAACATAAAGCTTTAGAACGTAAGAGTGAAAAATGTATTTTTGTTGGATATTCTGAAGATGTCAAAGGATATAGACTTATTCCACTTAAGTCCAAGAATGTTATCATTAGAAGAGATGTAAAATTTGCTGAAAATATATCAACCTACGAGCCTAGTTCGGCGGATGTGCCAGCTCTTCCTATCTCTTCTACGTTTGAAAATATTTCTTCTTTAGATGATGAAAGCGAGGATGACAATCCTCCCCCACCTTCTCAGGATCCTCCTTGAACTCCTCAGCTTCCAAAATGGGTCCGTGCTACCTGGGATGCAGCAAGTGACCTTGTCGGTGATCCTACAAATCAGCGACATTCATGTTCTCAGTTCGATAGAGCCTCTTCTTTACTGGCTAAAGCTTCAATGAATTATGATCTTGACACCTTTGCAGAAGATTCAAGCCATCCAGATTGGGAAGAAGCTATGAATGAAGAATATCATTCATTATTGGCAAATTATACATGGGATCTTGTTCCTCTACCAAAGGGACGAAAACTTGTTAGATGCAAATGGGTTTATAGAACCAAGTATGGACGAGATGGGAAGGTTGATAAACATAAAGCTCGTCTTGTTGCTAAGGATTTTTTACAAGTTGAAGGAATTGACTATACTAAAACCTTCTCCCCTGTTGCCAAAATGAACTCTATCTGCCTTGTTCTTTCCCTTGCTGCCTCTTTTAAATGGGAAGTCCATGAGATGGATGTTAAATCTGCCTTCTTGCATGGGGACTTGCATGAAGAAATCTATATGGAACAACCTATTGGCTTTATAAAAATAGACTTCAGTCTTGTATGTCGGCTTAATAAATCCCTTTATGGTCTCAAGGAAGCTCCTCCGGCCTTGTATGCCAAAACTGATAGCTTTCTTTTAGAATCTGACTTTTCTAGGTGTCATTATGACAATACTGTCTACACCAAGAAAGTGGGAGAGTCTCTTATCATTCTTGTTATTTATGTTGATGATCTTATCCTCATTGGTAGTGATCCCAACCTTATCAACCATGTGAAGTCCAGCCTTAAAAAGAAGTTTGAAATGACAGACTTAGGACACTTACATTATTTTCTTGGTCTCCAAGTCTTGCAATCCAAGGAAGGTATTTCCTTTCCCAGTCCAAGTATGCCTGTGGTATTCTACGCCATTTTCACATGGAAGACTACAAGCCAACCCCTTCTCCCTTTCATTCTGGAGTCAAACTTTCAGTCACTTATACTTCTCCTGAAGTTGATGCTACCTTATACCGTCAACTTATAGGAAAACTTTTGTATCTAACCCATACTCGTCCTGACCTTTCCTTTGCTTCTGGCCTTGTTGCTTGGTTTATGTAAAACCCACGTGAAAGTCATTGGAAAGCAGCTAAAAGAATACTTCGTTATGTTAGAGGTACAGTTCAGTTTGGGATTCATTACAGTGCCGAAGAATCTCCTCTATTGGTTGGTTTCACTGATTCCGATTGGGATGGTGACCCTGATGATCAGAAGTCTACTGCAGGTTATGTGTTCACTCTTGGTTCAGGACCTATTACATGGGCTTGCAAGAAAGAAGGTGCCATTTCTCTTTCTTCAGTAGAAGCAGAGTATCGTGGTGTCGTAGAAACCAGTAAGGAAGTCTTGCGGCTTTGTCAAATCCTAGCAGAGTTTGGCTTTCAACAGCAGCATCCGACTACACTTTGGTGTGATAATCAAAGTGCCATTCAACTATGCAAAGATCCAATCCAACATCAACACAACAAACACATTGAAATGCACATTCACTTCATCAGAAAGCTCATTCACGACCATGTTCTTGAAGTGAAATATTCTTCAACAGATGATCAAGTTGCAGACATCTTTACAAAGGTTCTCATAGAGGTGAAGTTTACTAAACTTTGATTTATGGTTGGAGTTCAGGAAGTTGTCACTAAGGGGGGATAGGCTCTAGTGCCTCCTTCCTTCTCCTATTGTGTCATATTTGTAAATCCTTCAATCCTATCCCAATTTGTTCTTAAGGGGGGATGTTAGGATATTCCGACACATAGGAAATAGTTGAGTATAAATTGGTCTAGTATAGAGTTAGGTAAAGTGTGTTTCTTTACTATGTACATTTTGTAACTTGCAATACCACGGTCACGATATGTAGTGATCCGATGGTTCATTCTCTCCTCAGTATTACCGACACTTGATCCATGGCTTAACACCTGATTGGTCCATGATATCTATTTAAAGAGCATGGAGGGTCATTTGTAGGTTAACCGTCCATGAGAGAAGCTTATGTAAATTTTCATTCTTTTATTAATAAATTTCCTGAAGTGGCCACGTTGGCTCAGGTCGTGGACTATTTCCCTCTTTGAGGGTTTTAACCACGTCAAAATACTAGTGTATTGATCTGTGATCTGTGTGTGAGCGGTGTCCTTTGGTGTTTTGTCTGAGGAACTTACCCTGTAAATTCCTACAACTCATGGGCCAAGTGATATGAGAAAATCCCAGCACGAACCTATGGTAGAAGTTAGCAAGACCAGAAAGCTACGGAGATTTTTCAGAGTGGTTAGAGATGGCCAATCCTAAATGACTTGGATCTTTCCTGGATCAACATCCACCCCCCATTCATCAATAATGTATCCCAGATATTGAACCTGGGTCACGCCAAAAGTGCATTTCTCCAACATAACTTGTGTTGCCGCAGTGTTTGGAGAACCTGCTAGATGTGGTGGAGGTGTTCTTTCTTACTCTAGATGAAGATCAGAATGTCATCCAAGTATACCACTACAAATGAGTTAGTGAATGGCCGCAAGATGTCATCCATTAGCCTCATGAAGGTTGCAGGAGAATTCGTCAACCCAAAAGGCATAACCAACCATTCGTAAAGGCCCTCCTTGACTTTGAAGGTAGTCTTCCACACATCAAAGGGTTCGATTCGTACTGGGTGATACCTTGACTTCAAATCGATTTTGCTGAAATGTTTTGCCCCCTTCAGTTGGTCCAGGAGGTCATCAATCTGTGGGATTAGGTACCTATTCTGGATAGTGATCTTGTTCAGCATCTGATAGTCAATACAGAGTCTCCAAGTCCCATCCTTCTTCTATACCAACATGATCGGGCTCCCACATGGCGATGAACTCGGACGGATGTGAAAATTCTGTAATAGCTCCTGAATTGTTGGACACAGATTGTCGTTGATGTCAATATGGCAATATTCAAGAGGAGGAGACAGAGCATATCGGAGCCAAGAGGAGCAAAAGGAGCCAAGAGGAGCGGACCAAACCAGAGGAGCCAAATATATTGGAGGAGTGCCAGAGCAAGAGGAGCCATATGAAAGGAGTGTCAGAGCAAGAGGAGCCATCGAAGGAGCTACATGAGCAAATAGAGTGGACCAAGAGGAGCAGATGGAGAAAGAGGAGCCAAGAGGAGCAATATATATAGAGCCATCGGTATATGCCAAAAAGGAGGAGCACACAGAGCCATCAGAGGAGCTAAAGGAGCACGAGGAGCCATCGGAGGAGCAAGTGAAGCAAATAGAGCCATATATGCCTTAGACAGAATTATCGGGAGCTGTTGAGCCATATATGATTTCATTAATACTATCAGGCGATTGTTCGAGCAGTGAAAACCCACATATGCATGTATTAACGATTATCGAGAGTGGAGGAAAATAACAGCGATATCGTATCTGAACCCTTAGGGGTGAGAGTGGACGCGATATGTTATTTAGTGTTGATCGTCCGATCTGAAGGAATAGTGGACGGCGGAGATCTAATCGGCAATCGGCATATCGGAGCGATCGCGTTGGAAGGATCGAGGGATGCGATATGTGACATCACCGATAACCTCGAGCCGAAATACTGTAGATTGGAGTTAATAACAGTTTCGGGTTCAGAATGAACCTTCAACCTTGCGAAGTGGGAGAGTGACAGTCGGAGCCGAAATATTATAAAATAGAGCCTAAAGGAGCATCGGGTCCGCAGACCCATTACATTGCAAATCTGCTGATAGGGAACTGCCGATAGGCCGGACCCGAAATCTCTTTAGAAGGGAGCTTAAAGGAGTGTCAGGTCCGCAGGCCCTTTGTATTACAAAGTCACCGAGGTGAACTCGCCGAATTAACGGAGCCGAAATTTGAATAGGCTGGATCATAAAAGGGTGTCGGGTCCGTCGCATCGGAGGAGGCTGTTCTATTGTTTACAGCGAATGCCGATGTTGATTGGACTCGAAACAATATTAAAGGGAGTCTAAAGCCATATCAGGTCTACACCTCATCAGAGGTCAGGCCTTCAGATTTTTGTTATGGTTGCAAAATCCGGACATGCCGAATTTATGAAAGCAGCTATATAATCCTTGAGATCCACGTACATTGAGTTAAGCGGTTTTTATGCTAGTTCTGTGTATTGATATTATATGGTTACATATGGCCATGAGGAGTTTTTATGGTAATCCCATATATGTCTATAAGTGTGGCGGGTTGATTAAAGCGCTCGGTGATGGTTGATTAAAGGCTCGGTTGGTGGCTTCCGATGGTTGATTAAAGGCTCGGGTGGTGGCTTCCGATGGTTGATTAAAACGCTCAAGTGGTGGCTTCTGATGGGTGATGAAAAGCACCGATAAAGCCTATAATAATAAAAAAAAAAAGCAAAGAAATGGAAGCCGAAGTGTCAAGCGATCAAGTGAGGAGGAAGCCAAAGAGCCATCACGTAAGAGGAAATGAATGGACATGGGCATGGAGCATATAAAAGGAGCAAAAATAGAGAACTGAGTGTTGTTGGTGGATGGCATAATTTGAGCATGAGATAGTGGAAGCTGCAGAAAAAAAGGGGGCAGCAGAAGTAGTGGAAGCTGAAAAGAGCACAGAAGCACACCAGTGTATACCAAAGAGGTTGGAGCCTCAGAATTGAGAAGGATTGAAGTCTTTGGGATTTGGGGCTCCTAAGTCCAAGATTGGTGTCTTGGCAAAATAGAGTTGGTGCTTAGGAGGTTGGAGCCTCACCAAATTCCAAGTTGGAGCTTGGCAACCAATTGTGACATTCTATTTATTGTATTTATTTTACTGCACAGTTATATTAATAAAATCATTTATTCCTGCTGTTCATTTTGTGGTTTGAACATACATGTTTTAACTAGTAAAACAATAGTGAGACAAAAAAATATTGATTCACCCCCCTCTCAGGATTTCCAACAATTGGTATCAGAGCAGGCTTCTTCATTCTAGCCTAACAGCTTGAAGAAGGATCAGCAACCATGACGAGAAATCATGAAGCATCAGGAAAACCTCCTCTGTTCGATGGCACTAACTTTGGTTTTTGGAAGAAAAGAATGACTTACTATTTAATGTCCCTTGGACCCGAAGTCTGGCATTTTTGTCAAACTAAATACCAAGCGACTTCCACTCTTCCAATAGACCAAGACGAGAGGAAAGCCTACATTGCAAATGCAAAGGCCATGAACTCCATCACTAGTGGAATCACTGATTCCGAGTTTACAAAAATCATGCACTGTAACTTTGCCAAAGAAATGTGGGAGAAGCTAGTTAGCTTGTATGATGGAGACTCAAAAGTCAAAAAGGGAAAGCTTCAAACTCACAGAAGACAATTTGAAAGTTTGAAGATGGAAGAGGAAGAAGATATTGTAGCATACCTCCTCCGAGTAGCTAAAGTGGTAAATTCCCTAAAAGGATTGGACGAAAAGGTTGAAGAAAGTACTATTGTACAAAAGGTATTAAGGTCCCTTCCAGACAGATTTGACTCCAAAATAAGTGCTATAGAAGAATCAAAGGATCTTGACACCCTCAAAATGGATGAACTCCATGGAATCCTCACTGCCTATAAAATGAGGAAAGGTGGACGTAGCTCCAAAGATGCAGCATTCAAGGCCTTAAAGTTAAAGAAAGGGAAAGAAAGGAATGACTGTAGTGATGAGTCAGATGTGGAATCCGAATTTGCTCAATATGTATGAAAGCTGAAGAGAGGATCTAAGCTTAAAGGCAAGTATCCTTTTATCTATTTTAAATGTGGTAAAATAGGTCATTATGCAGCAAAATGTCCTCATAAACATGACAGTGATGATGAAAGAAATTCTAAAAGAATGACATACAAAAAGAAAGGGTTCAATAAGAAAAACCTTCTCTCCAAGCAAGATGAGTCTGATGAGGATGAGTTTATGGTCATCAAAAAGAAATCAGATGAGGAAAGCGATCATGATGAAAGCCAAGAAGCATTATTCATGGCACTCACAGATGATGATGACTCGGGGCAAGAAGGAAATGTGGATGAACTATTAATAAGTGCCATTGAAGAGAACGAGAAACTACGGAACAAAATTATCTCTCTCAAAGTGGAAAACGAGGAACTAAGAAGGAGAGAAGATCTCTTGGAAACAAAGCTTAAGGAAAAAGAAGAGACTTGTGAAGAACGTGAGGCCGAAGTAGTATCTCTGAGAAAGGAATTAGAGCAAATTAAGAAGGGTTGTAAAAGCTCTCAAATACTGATACTATTCTGAAAAATCAAAAACCTCAACATGATAAGTCTGGAATAGGTTTCAAGGGAGAATCCTCAAGCACTAAGAATAGTGCAAAAAGCTATGCCGATGCACTTTCCTGCAACCCAAAAGATGAAAACGTATCTTATCAAAAGTGCATCCCAGATTCCAAGAATCAAGAAAGAGTTATTCCAAAGAAGAATGTGGAGTCGAATCATGGACACTACAGCAAATACAAACTTGTACTCCACCAAGGGCCCATCAAAAATCCAAAGGACGAGGGAGGAGTAATTCTCAGAAAGGAAGGCGAATTAAACTGTGGTTGCTTCCAAACCATATTTCTTGGACATTGTTTTCACTGTAAAAACTTTGGTCACCAAGCTAGACACTGCATGGCTCGCAGAAGTGAAAATACATCGCAAAAGGATCGAGTAATCAACTCATATGCTCCTAAAAGACAGGGACAAATCAAAACCTTCAAATCCTTCGATCCCTTGACTAAATTTGATCTGACTTGCTCTTTTGACGAGTAGCAAGATCTCTGCAATGGACAAATGTGACCTAGCTCTATTTGCGCAAAATAATGGAAACCAGTGGTTTGTGGATAGTGGATGCTCCAGACACATGACAAGAGACAGAAGGAAATTTATCTCACTGAGCAAAAAGGAAGGGAATGTGTCCTTTGGAAGCGGAACTGGAAAAATTGCAAGAAGAGGAACAGTTACTTTGATCAATGGAAAAGGAAAAGCTCAAGATGCTCTGCTGGTTGACGGACTCAAACACAACCTTCTGAGTGTCAGCCAAATTTGTGATCAAGGACATAAGGTTGTCTTCAGCACCAAAGACTGTGAAATAAGGAAATCTGTCTCTGGGAAACTTGTGGCAAAAGGAGTCAGAACACCAGACAATATTTACATTCTGAACAAGATTCAGGAGAACAAATGCTACTTGAGTCAGGCAGATGAGAGTTGGTTGTGGCACAAGAGACTTGGACATACCAGCTTCAAAAATCAGGTCAATATCAGCAAAATCAAAGTTGTACAAGACATCCCAAGGTTGTCAAAACCAAAGCAAGCAGTGTGTGGTCCATGTCAACATGGAAAACAGACCAGAACCAGCCACAAGACAAAGGAACAATGTACATCAAAGCCCTTGAAGATCATCCATGCTGATGTGTGTGGGCCAACTAGAAATCAAGCACTCCAAGGAGAAAGGTACTTTGTGTTATTTGTTGATGATTATACTAGAATGATGTGGATATATTTCATAAAGTATAAATCTGAAACTTTTGAGTGTTTTAAGAATCTAAAAGCCCTTATAGAAAACGGAAAAGATTCAAAAATTAAGTGTCTCAAAACAGACAGAGGAGGACAATTCACATCAAACGAGTTCAGTGAGTTCTACAATATTCATGGAATTAAAGGGAATTCTCGGCTGCCAGAACACCTCAGAAAAATGGGGTAGTTGAAAGACGAAACCGAACTGTCCAAGAAATGGCAAGAACCATGCTGTTAGCAGCAGACCTACAACCTAAATTCTGGAGGGAAGCACTAGGGACAACTGTATATACATTGAATCGGACTCAATTAAGACCAAATTGTGAAAAAACTCCTTATGAGCTGTGGAAAGGAAGACCTGCTTCAGTGAAGTACTTCAAAATATTTGGAAGCAAGTGCTTCATAAAAATAAATGATGGTTCACCTGGAAAATTTGATTCTCGGGTTGATGAGGGGATATTTCTTGGATACTCTCCATGGAGCAAGGCTTACAAGTGCTACAATTTTCGACTGAAGAAAATAGTGGAAAGCATCGATGTTAAGGTTCACGAAGATCTTCCAGAAAAGGAAATTGAAGAACAGGAAGATGACTTTCTCATTGAAGAAGAAGAATCTAAAGAAGAAGAGATAGATGATGAAGAAGAAGAAGAGGAAAGAGAACCATCTCATAGTCCTTCAAAGATGAAGTACGTAGAAAGATACCATCCAGAAGAACAGATCATTGGCGATAAAGATGAAGGTGTGCAGACCAGAAGAAGAATAACAACCTCACCCAAGAGAAAATCCATTGCCCTCCTATCTATGATAGAACCAGAAACATTCACAGAAGCAAGTAAGGATCCTCATTAGGTAAAAGAAATGGAAGAAGAAATGTCCCAAATTGAGAAGAACAAGACATGGGAGCTAGTACCTCGTCCGAAGGACAAAAACGTAATAGGAACCAAATGGGTGTTCAAAAATAAAATGAGTGAGGAAGGACAGGTTATCAGAAACAATTCAAGACTTGTTTGCAAAGGCTATTCGCAAATTGAAGGAGTTGACTTTGAAGAGACGTTTGCACCAGTGGCCCGTATGGAAGCTATCAGGATGTTTTTAGCATTTGCTTGCTCGAAAGGATTCAAAATCTATCAAATGGATGTGAAATCGGCATTTCTAAATGGGGAACTCAAGGAGGAAGTCTACACGGAGCAGCCAGAAGGTTTTGATCTGACAGCAGGAAAGGACCTAGTCTGTAAGTTGAAAAAAGCTTTGTATGGGCTAAAACAAGCTCCTAGAGCTTGGTATGCAAGACTGGATAACTATCTCCAACAACAAGGCTTCAAAAAGGGAGTGGCTGGAAGCAATCTATACATAAACACAGATCAAGGTAAGTTACTAGTTGCTCTTGTTTATGTCGATGATCTTATTTTTGCTAGTAATAATGATGAAATGAGCCATGAATTTTCTCAAAGCATGGATGAAGGACTGTTGTACTCAGATACTATGGATGAAGGAAGCGCTAAAGGATGTAAACATATGTACAGATCAACCAATTACTATTTATTGTGACAACACTAGTGCTATCAGTCTCAGTAAAAATCCAGTGATGCACTCAAGAACTAAACATATACCAATCAAGTATCATTTCCTCCGTGAGCAAGTAGCTGAACAAAACATCGCTCTCGAATATATAAGTACTAAGGAGCAGATAGCTGATATTTTCACTAAACCTCTTCCTCGGGAAGCATTCGAACACCTGCGACAAAAGATGGGGGTTATTTCTTTATCATCGCTCAAGTTTATTCATAAAGATGCAATAGGACAGGGGGAGCAGCTTGACAGGGGAGTTCGTATGCATTCCTTTGCCATTGATGTCAAAGGGGGAGAAAGTAGAAGAATATTGCCATCAATAACAAAGGGGGAGATTTTTGGACACAGATTGTCATTGATGTCAATATGGAAATATTCAAGAGGAGGAGACAAAGCATATTGAAGCCAAGAGGAGCAAAAGGAGCCAAGAGGAGCGGACCAAGCCAGAGGAGCCAAATATATCGGAGGAGTGCCAGAGCAAGAGGAGCCATATAAAAGGAGTTTCAGAGCAAGAGGAGCCATCGGAGGAGCTATAGGAGCAAACAGAGTGGACTGAGAGGAGCAGATGGAGAAAGAGGAGCCAAGAGGATCAATATATATAGAGCCATCGGTATATGCCAAAAAGGAGGATCACACAGAGCCATCGGAGGAGCTACAGGAGCCAGAGGAGCCATCAAAGGAGCAAGTGAAGCAAACAGAGCCATATATGCCTCAGACAACATTATCAGGAGCTGTTGAGCCATATATGCTTTCATTAATACTATCGGGCGATTGTTCGGGCAATGAAAACCCACATATGCTTGTATTAACGATTATCGAGAGTGGAGGCAAATAGTAGCGATATCGTATCGGAACCCTTAGGGGTGAGAGTGGACGCGATATGCGAATTAGCGCTAACCATCTGATGTGAAGGAATAATGGACGGCAGAGATCTAATCGGCAATCGCATATCGCAGCGATCGCGTCGGAAGGATCGAGGGATGCGATATGTGACATCGTCGATAACCTGGAGCCGAAATACTGTAGATTGGAGTTAATAACAGTTTCGGGTCCGGAATGAACCTTCAACCTTGCGAAGTGGGTGAGCGACAGTCGAAGCTGAAATATTATAAAACAGAGCTTAAAGGAGCATCGGGTCCGCAGACCCATTACATTGCAAATTTTCCAATAGGGAACTACCGATATGCCAGACCCGAAATCTCTCTAGAAGGGAGCTTAAAGGAGTGTCGGGTCCACAGAACCTTTGTATTAGAAAGTCGTCGAGGTGAACTCGCCGAATTAACGGAGCTGAAATTTGAATAGGTTGGATCATAAAAGGGTGTCGGGTCCGTTGCATCGGAGGAGGTTGTTCTATTGTTTACAGTGAACGCCGATGTTGATCGGACCCGAAACAATACTAAAGGGAGTCTAAAGCCATATCGAGTCCGCACCTCATCGGAGGTCAGGCCTTAAGAGGTTTGTTATGGTTGCGTAATCTGGACCCACCAAATTTATGAAAGCAGCCATATAATCCTTGAGATCCACGTACATTGAGTTAAGCGGTTTTTATGCTAGTTCTGTGTATTGATATTATATGGTTACATATGGCCATGAGGGGGTTTTATGGTAATTCCATATATGTCTATAAGTGTGGCGGGTTGATTAAAGCGCTCGGTGATGGTTGATTAAAGGCTCGGTTGGTGGCTTCCGATGGTTGATAAAACGCTCGGGTGGTGGCTTCCGATGGTTGATTAAAATGCTCAGGTGGTGGCTTCCGATGGGTGATTAAAAGCACCGATAAAGCCTGTAAGAAAAAAAAAAGCAAAGAAATGGAAGCCGAAGTGTCAAGCGATCAAGTGAGGAGGAAGCCAAAGAGCCAGCACATAAGAGGAAACGAATGGACAAGGGCATGGAGCATATAAAAGTAGCAAAAATAGAGAACTGAGTGTTGTTGGTGGATGGCATAACTTGAGCATGAGATAGTGGAAGCAGAAGAAATAAAGGGGGCAGCAGAAGTAGTGGAAGCTGAAAAGAGCGCAGTAGCACACCAGTGTATACCAAAGAGGTTGGAGCCTCAGAATTGAAAAGGATTGAAGTCCTTGGGAGTTGGTGCTCCTAAGTCCAAGATTGGTGTCTTGGAAAAGTAGAGTTGGTGCTCAGGAGGTTGGAGCCTCACCAAAGTCCAAGTTGGAGCTTGGCAACCAATTGTGACATTCTATTTATTGTGTTATCACTAAAAATTCTAATGCCAAAATTTCAAAACCGCTCACAAAGCTCTTTAGGTTATTTCGTAGCTCATGTAATAATTTTTAGGTTTTTCTGCAGCGCATAAATCCTTTTTGTAGTTTCGCAACGCAACATGTTTTAGGCTGCGCTACAAAATTGGGGATTTGTTCGAATCCATAGCAACTGTCATGCAAAATAGCTCTTGGGTGGATGCACTTTACAGGAGGCATGCTCTCAAGCTCCTGCGTGTATGCTTCTCATCATTTATGAATCTGAAGGTGACAGTTTTAGTGATTGCAAGGTACTACCTCAGGTTAAAGGCACACTTGTTGTTTGTCCCATGGTAGCTGTTATTCAATGGAAGAACGAGATTGCTCGGTTCATTGCTGAAGGAAGCACTAAAGTTGGTTCATCATGGCGAAAATAGATATCTTTTCCCCAGAGACTTGTGTAAGGATCTCAGAAAACTGCACACAAAGGCACCGGCACATAAATTTTCATACACACAGGAAACTATTGAAAGGGCTTTTGGTCGTAGAATTGATGAAGTTTTTGAGAACTTTGAAGAGAAGCCCGTTGCTTCTGGCAGTATTGCCCAAGTGCATAAGGCTACTCTGAAATTTCAGTATCCTGGTCAGGAGGCGGCTAGCCAAGTTGGAAATTTACAGGAAATTTATAAATGCCTTGGCAGTGGCTGTCATTGCACATGGAGATGGAGAAGGTTATAATAGTGCAGATGAACAAAGTTCCTGTTTCGGCTCTTATGGTGATGCTGAAGGAGAACGGCAGTTTGAAATTGAAATTCGACGGTCAAAGGGGCTTGAAGTGAGGCGCATGATAGCAGATGGTAATTGCCTTTTTCGTGCAGTTGCTGATCAGGTTTATGGTGACCCAGAGGTGTATGATGTCACAAGACAGATGTGCATTGACTATATGGAGAAAGAGAGAGATCACTTCTCTCAATTTGTCACAGAAAGCTTCACAGCTTTTTCCAAGAGAAAAAGGAGAGACAAGGTCTATGGTAATAATTTGGAAATCTAGGCAATGTCGGAGATATATAATCGTCCCATTCATATTTATTCATACAATACAGAGCCTATCAACATATTTCATGGTAGTTATGGTACCGATTCTCCTACTATCCGTCTTAGCTATCATCGTGGAAACCACTACAATTCTCTTGTTGATCCACACAGATTGACAATTGGTGCTGGCCTCGGCTTTAGTAGTCTTCAAGGGAAAAATATAGACAAGGATCAGGTGAAAGCTGTTATAAAAGCACAGCAGGATCAGCAAATTGAAAATGCACTTTTAGCTGAGGGCCGCTTCTACTCTGATTTGGAGTTAACAGAGACAGAAATCAAACGCTATGGTCCAGAGGCAGATGTGTGGACAGCCGGGGTCATCCTATACATCTTACTCAGCGGTGTTCCACCATTTTGGGCGGAAACACAACAGGGAATTTTCGATGCTGTTCTACGAAGTCATATTGATTTTGATTCAGAACCCTAGCTCACAATTTCTGAGAGTGCCAAGGATCTTATCAGAAAGATGCTTACTTCAAAACCATCTGAGCGCCTGACTGCTCATGGATTCATCCGTGGATATGTAAAGATGGTGTCGTTCCATATCAAGCTTTATATCCAGCTGTATTATCTCGATTAAAGCAATTTTTTGTAATGAATAAATTGAAGAAGATGGCACTTATGGTAATAGCTTGCAGGTTTGAGAAAGAAGGATCGCAAGCACATGCACAAAGGGAAATCAAGTCATACAAGTGGAAGAAATAAAAATGACAAGAAACATCATTCCAAGCGAAGCTACCATAGCGATAGTGATCGTTCAAGATTGTGGTCTTCATCATATGAGAATAGAATGTTGGTAGATGTTTGAGCTTCAAGGAACTCTATGTTAGTGCTTGATAAAACTATTGGTTGGGAAGCTCCTATGTTCAATATGAGGATGGAAGAGGATGATGTTCTGCTCAATATGCCTGCCAAGCATTCCTGTGGGAAAGGGCACAATGATTTTTTAATGAGAGGGTCGTCAGATGTAGAAGTTCCATCTCAAGATTTCAAATGTGCCGGTATCTTTGGGCACGCTCTCCAGAATAAACACATTACATATGTTGAAGCTGTATGAAAAGCATTTGGGTGGATCTTTGTCCTTCCGAAAGATATTCTGATCACATGTTGTTTAGGTTATTTTATTATTTTGAAGATGAATCTCTTTTGCTCGATGTGGTCTGAAATGTCAATGAAAGATTCTTTATTTTAGATATTAGCTATGTATAGAACGTCAATGGACTATGTTGCTGTCAACAGATCCGTGATTTCTTAATTCACATAATGTTGTTTATAAGTCTTTTTTCGGGATCATGTGTGTTATGTGGTCATTGGATTATTTTCACTCATCTTTGGAAAAGAAATGTCAAGGGAGTTAAGTTGATGGATAATCTTACCACAGCCTCTACTCAAGAAACTCATTCACCGAGGGTCACTGCAGATAAGGATGCAAAGAGAATTTCTGAGAATTTTATTCAAGTGGAACAAAAGGACTTGTCAGTCAATGGTGAAAGTAGACCAGAAGTCCATGCATTTAAGGATGAGAATGATGATGTAGCTAGTGAGGTAGACAATTATATGGATGCTCTTGCTACCATGGAATCAGAAATCGAAACAGATTCGGATGGCAGAGCCAAACATGAGTTTGATTCAGATTTCAATTCAGCACATAAGGAAGCAGGTATTGAAACAACAGGACAGTTACATAAGAAGGATGGTCAGTGTTCGGACCTTGCTGATGCTGAAGCTACACACTGGAAATCATTTAGCTATGAAAGGAAGACTGTGTTTTTTAAATTAAACAGCCGTTTCGTAGCGCGCTGCGAAACTGCTGTAGGTGTTGTTTTTTAACACAGACAAATAGTTTGATAAGATGATCGGAAATTTTCAAAGGAAACACCTAAGGGACATATAAGAGACCAAATGAAGCTATCACAGCCATTCAGTTTGTGACAGGTGTACCTTTAAAAAAGTGAAATGTTTTGACTCAAGTTTAAAGTTTTTGTTATAAAGTCACTTTATTACCGGTCATTAGGGTTTGGAAGGAGTTGCATACGAGGAGTTTTGGCTTGCACACCTGTCTATTGATGGAGCATCCGACTCATCAGGAAACATGGTGGTGCTCTATATTTTTGGGATATTAAAGAGCTAAAGACATGCTGCTGCATATTCGAATAAGGGGTGAAAGACTGGAACCGAAAAACAGGGGATTTCTCCTAACATCACTGAACCATTAAAGCACTCAGCATCCAAAGCCAGCATGGAACATTGAATATTCATCTCAACCATCTCAGCCAAACTGAAAGGAGCCCAGCTGTCAGAGAACAAGGAGGAATCATTCTACGAGGAAGATAGAGTTAGAGTTATAGTCAAATTAGGATTCTTAAACACTACAGTTAGTTCCTGATTGTATTTATGAGTCAGTTCAATAGCAAATAGGTGTCATTAGTGGCAGTCATCGAGCTCCCCTCATTCTGGAGGAGGAAGCTCAAAGTAGTTAGAATAATGTTTCTATATATAGCTGAAACATCTATGTAATTAGGGTTGGATATTTGAGAAAACAGAGTATTATTTTGGCTTGTGTAAAAACTCAGTTTCAGTAATACAATTTGCTGCTTTTCTTCTCAGGATTCATACAGTGTTTCAATGCTCAAGATATGTGGTTTTTCTTTATCCTTAATGTTTTTACAGTTGTATAAATACACAATCACTCAGAATTCACTTATGCTGCTCTGATTTCCTGTGTGTATTTTTAAACTGAGGTTTTCTATGAGATGTTGTTTTGAGTATTTAAACATCACATGCCCTGACTTCTATGCATGAGCAGTGTTATAGTTTACTGAAGTATGATTAAATCCATAAGCCCAATGGAAGTCTTTGTAATGTCTGTCCAGCCAGCTTGTTTGTTAAATTCACTTTACAAGAGTTAGCCATCTTATCAATAGTCAAAATCAATAACGTTTTGAGAGAGCCCTCTCAGGCTAAGGAGGCTAAGCCTTAGTCAAAAGATTGGTTTGAAACAGTTACACAGAGTCTACCTGATCAGCAACCTTTCAGTGCTTGATTTTGAGATAACATTTTGGTGCGTCTGCCGGGAGTCTGAAGATTATTCATTCCCCAAATCATGAAGCTGAACTTCTGAAGGTAGCAGGAGCTCAGAAGGTTTTCAAGGCTGCAAATCTACCTTGGCGACTCCATTGTTGAAGAATTCAAAATTCATACATTCATGGTGATTCCACTGGAGTTATGAAGGACCCAGATGCTACCATTCTTATCTCAAGGTATGCATGCATAGATTTTTCAGGAATTCATGGTTTCCCAAATCATTTTCCCAAGGATGCGTATTTTCTAAGGAATGGTCCAAAATTCAATGGAGAAGATTTGAGTTTAACTTTGAAACATATATCATATTTTTGTGATTTTACCGAGCTTCTTAGAGTTAAACATGAGGATGTTTACATTATGTTATTCTATGATTCATTTCAAGGGAAATGTAAACAGTGGATTGAAAGCTTTCCTACCAAATCCATTAAGTCATTTGAAGATTTTTGGTTTATGTTTTTGGAAGAATGGATAGACAGATCAGATTTGGTGGAAAAATATCCTTCAATTCAAGATTTCAAACAATGGAATGATGATCATATTAATGAAGAAACAGTTGAAAATTTTTCTTTGTCCTTGTCTTCTTATCTAAAATCATTTGAGTGTAAGGCAGAGGATAAGATGAAATTTTTGGATGAAGTTGCTAAAGATATTGAGAAAGACATTGAAGGTTTACAAGGTCAAATTCAGGCATATAGTCTTCATAATCATGATCATTATTTTCAGCAGCTTTCTATGGCAGAACACAAGGAGAGAGTGTTGCTTCCTTTCTCTTTCACGATTGAGGAAGAGTACACTGCTGTTGAAGATCAGTTTGCACAAAGAGAAAGTTACGAGAACCATGTATTCTGGGATCCTATAGCTGATTACATGGAAGAGTTTTACTCTCCAGTGTTTCAGCTCTTCTATGAAGGTCAGAGGCAGGTTCAGTGGCAGTGGTCATCGCCATATCATAGTGGCTCTGAACTCCGATGCAGTCAAAGAAATCAAACATCAGATAAGACAAATGATTGGCTACATTGGAAATTTCACATTGATTGAGCTGAAAGAAATTTGAATTGTTAGGGTAGGTAGGTAGGAAAAGGCAAATAAGCTCAAGGTTGACTGAGCATTTTTTCTTTTTTAGTAGATGTAGATTTCTTTCTCCTACAGTGATCATCAAGCTTAAGCTCGAGGTGAAGGCCCCAAAAGCTTGAAGGGGATGATTGCCGAGCAAATTTCAGTTTGTCATAAATGGATAAAGCACTGGACCTGCGAGTTCTTAGTATACTACAGGAGCACACTATCCCAAGTGGAGCCACTGTTATCACTGAAAATTCTAATGCCAAAATTTCAAAACCGCTCACAAAGCTCTTTAGGTTATTTCGTAGCTCATGTAATAATTTTTAAGTGTTTCCGCAGCGCATAAATCCTTTTTGTAGTTTCGCAGCGCAACATGTTTTAGGCTGCGCTACAAAATTGGGGATTTGTTTGAATCAATAGCAGCTGTCATGCAAAATAGCTCTGGGGTGGATGCACTTTACAGGAGGCATGCTCTCAAGCTCCTGCGTGTATGCTTGTCATCAGTTCTGAATCTGAAGGTGACAGTTTTAGTGATTGCAAGGTACTACCTCAGGTTAAAGGCACCCTTGTTGTTTGTCCCATGGTAGCTGTTATTCAATGGAGGAACGAGATTGCTCGGTTCACTGCTGAAGGAAGCACTAAAGTTGGTTCATCATGGCGCAAATAGATATCTTTTCCCCAGAGACTTGTGTAAGGAGCTCGCAAAACTGCACACAAAGGCACCGGCACATAAATTTTCATACACACAGGAAACTATTGAAAGGGCTTTTGGTCGTAGAATTGATGAAGTTTTTGAGAACTTTGAAGAGAAGCCCGTTGCTTCTGGCAGTATTTCCCAAGTGCATAAGGCTACTCTGAAATTTCAGTATCCTGGTCAGGAGGCGGCTAGCCAAGTTGGAAATTTATAAATGCCTTGGCAGTGGCTGTCATTGCACATGGAGATGGAGAAGGTTATAATAGTGTAGATGAACAAAGTTCCTGTTTCGGCTCTTATGGTGATGGTGAAGGAGAACGGCAGCTTGAAATTGAAATTCGACGGTCAAAGGGGCTTGAAGTGAGGCGCATGATAGCAGATGGTAATTGCCTTTTTCGTGCAGTTGCTGATCAGGTTTATGGTGACCCAGAGGTGTATGATGTCACAAGACAGATGTGCATTGACTATATGGAGAAAGAGAGAGATCACTTCTCTCAATTTGTCACAGAAAGCTTCACAGCTTTTTCCAAGAGAAAAAGGAGAGACAAGGTCTATGGTAATAATTTGGAAATCCAGGCAATGTCGGAGATATATAATCGTCCCATTCATATTTATTCATACAGTACAGAGCCTATCAACATATTTCATGGTAGTTATGGTACCGATTCTCCTCCTATCCGGCTTAGCTATCATCGTGGAAACCACTACAATTCTCTTGTTGATCCACACAGATTGACAATTGGTGCTGGCCTCGGCTTTAGTAGTCTTCAAGGGAAAAATATAGACAAGGATCAAGTGAAAGCTGCTATAAAAGCACAGCAGGATCAGCAAATTGAAAATGCACTTTTAGCTGAGGGCCGCTTCTACTCTGATTTGGAGTTAACAGAGACAAAAATCAAACGCTATGGTCCAGAGGCAGATGTGTGGACAGCCGGGGTCATCCTATACATCTTACTCAGCGGTGTTCCACCATTTTGGGCGGAAACACAACAGGGAATTTTCGATGCTGTTCTACGAAGTCATATTGATTTTGATTCAGAACCCTGGCTCACAATTTCTGAGAGTGCCAAGGATCTTATCAGAAAGATGCTTACTTCAAAACCATCTGAGCGCCTGACTGCTCATGGATTCATCCGTGGATATGTAAAGATGGTGTCGCTCCAGATCAAGCTTTATATCCAGCTGTATTATCTCGATTAAAGCAATTTTCCGTAATGAATAAATTGAAGAAGATGGCACTTATGGTAATAGCTTGCAGGTTTGAGAAAGAAGGATCGCAAGCACAGGCACAAAGGGAAATCAAGTCATACAAGTGGAAGAAATAAAAATGACAAGAAACATCATTCCAAGCGAAGCTACAATAGCGATAGTGATCGTTCAAGATTGTGGTCTTCATCATATGAGAATAGAATGTTGGTAGATGTTTGAGCTTCAAGGAACTCTATGTTAGTGCTTGATAAAACTATTGGTTGGGAAGCTCCTATGTTCAATATGAGGATGGAAGAGGATGATGTTCTGCTCAATATGCCTGCCAAGCATTCCTGTGGGAAAGGGCACAGTGATTTTTTAATGAGAGGGTCGTCAGATGCAGAATTTCCATCTCAAGGTTTCAAATGTGCCGGTATCTTTGGGCACGCTCTCCAGAATAAACACATTACATATGCTGAAGCTGTATGAAAAGCATTCGGGTGGATCTTTGTCCTTCCGAAAGATATTCTGATCACAGGCTGTTTAGGTTATTTTATTATTTTGAAGATGAATCTCTTTTGCTCGATGTGGTCTGAAATGTCAATGAAAGATGCTTTATTTTAGATCTTAGCTATGTATAGAACGTCAATGGACTATGTTGCTGTCAACAGATCCGTGATTTCTTAATTCACATAATGTTGTTTATAAGTCTTGTTTCGGGATCATGTGTGTTATGTGGTCATTGGATTATTTTCACTCATCTTTGGAAAAGAAATGTCAAGGGAGTTAAGTTGATGGATAATCTTACCACAGCCTCTACTCAAGAAACTCATTCACCGAGGGTCACTGCAGATAAGGATGCAGAGAGAATTTCTGAGAATTTTATTCAAGTGGAACAAAAGGACTTGTCAGTCAATGGTGAAAGTAGACCAGAAGTCCATGCATTTAAGAATGAGAATGATGATGTAGCTAGTGAGGTAGACAATTATATGGATGCTCTTACTACCATGGAATCAGAAATGGAAACAGATTCAGATGACAGAGCCAAACATGAGTTTGATTCAGATTTCAATTCAGCACATAAGGAAGCAGGTATTGAAACAACAGGAAAGTTACATGAGAAGGATGGTCAATGTTCGGACCTTGTTGATGCTGAAGCTACACACTGGCAATCATTTAGCTATGAAAGCAAGACTGTGTTTTTTAAATTAAACAGCAGTTTCGTAGCGCACTACGAAACTGCTGTAGGTGTTGTTTTTTAACGCAGACAAACAGTTTGATAAGATGATTGGAAATTTTCAAAGGAAACACCTAAGGGACATATAAGAGACCAACTGAAGCTATCACAGCCATTCAGTTTATGACAGGTGTACCTTTAAAAAAGTGAAATGTTTTGACTCAAGTTTAAAGTTTTTGTTATAAAGTCACTTTATTACCGGTCATTAGGGTTTGGAAGGAGTTGCATACGAGGAGTTTTTGCTCGCACACCTGTCTATTGATGGAGCATCCGACTCATCAGGAAACATGGTGGTGCTTTATATTTTTGGGATATTAAAGAGCTAAAGACATGCTGTTGCATATTCAAATAAGGGGTGAAAGACTGGAACCGAAAAACAGGGGATTTCTCCTAACATCACTGAACCATTAAAGCACTCAGCATCCAAAGCCAGCATGGAACATTGAATATTCATCTCAACCATCTCAGCCAAACTGAAAGGAGCCCAGCTGTCAGAGAACAAGGAGGAATCATTCTACGAGGAAGATAGAGTTAGAGTTATAGTCAAATTAGGATTCTTAAACACTACAGTTAGTTCCTGATTGTATTTATGAGTCAGTTCAATAGCAAATAGGTGTCATTAGTGGCAGTCATCGAGCTCCCCTCATGCTGGAGGAGGAAGCTCGAAGTAGTTAGAATAATGTTTCTATATATAGCTGAAACATCTATGTAATGAGGGTTGGATATTTGAGAAAACAGAGTATTATTTTGGCTTGTGTAAAAACTCAGTTTCAGTAATACAATTTGCTGCCTTTCTTCTCAGGATTCATACAGTGTTTCAATGCTCAAGATATGTGGTTTTGCTTTATCCTTAATGTTTTTACAGTTGTATAAATACACAGTCACTCAGAATTCACTTATGCTGCTCTGATTTCCTCTGTGTATTTGTAAACTGAGGTTTTCTATGAGATGTTGTTTTGAGCATTTAAACATCACATGCCCTGACTTCTATGCATGAGCAGTGTTATAGTTTACTGAAGTATGATTAACTCCATAAGCCCAATGGAAGTCTTTGTAATGTCTGTCCAGCCAGCTTGTTTGTTAAATTCACTTTACAAGAGTTAGCCATCTTATCAATAGTCAAAATCAATAACTTTTTGAGAGAGCCCTCTCAGGCTAAGGAGGCTAAGCCTTAGTCAAAAGATTGGTCTGAAACAGTTACACAGAGTCTACCTGATCAACAGCCTTTCAGTGCTTGATTTTGTGATAACATATTGTATTTATTTTACTGCACAGTTATATTAATAAAGGCATTTATTCCTGTTGTTCATTTTGTGTTCTGAACATACATGTTTTAACTAGTAAAACAATAGTGAGAAAAAGAAATACTGATTCACCCCCCTCTCAGTATTTCCAACACTGAATATGCCTTTTTATCTCATCGTTCTCTAGAACAGAGTGCCAATAGATTGGTCCATTGGGCAGCGGCTCACCTGGGGTCAAATCGATGGAGTGCTAGACTTGACAGTGCCGAGAAACCCATGTAGGGAAGGTTAAGATGTCCTCGTACTCCTCCACGACCTTGTCCATCTGTAGTTGTCGTGCGAAGGGGCCTTGTCTAGAGGTCGTGGCCACCATCTTATTCTTTCCTTTTGGTTGTATCATCAGGAAAACAAATTTCCCAGTTTTGGAAATGAGCGTACTACATTTTTTTGTAGTAACCAAATAGATGGTGGTAGGTGGTGCTACCTCTGGTATCTTATACAACTTATTTCCCAAAGTAACAATAACAACATGAGACCTTGATTCATACACATCATGTCGCTTCCACAAGTATCATTGGCCTAATAATACACCACAAACATCAAGGGGAGTAACATCACACAAAACCTCATTCCTGAAGGGTTTGATGTTGTACAGAAGGAGACATGATGGCTCACACAAAGATCTCATCCTTGGTGAAGCCACTCGATGGTGTATGGTTGTGGATGTGTTGTCATCTGTAAGCCAGACGCTTCATGATCTCTGCTGAAATGAGGTTCTTTTGGCTCTCGCTATCAACAATGAACTCTAGCTGGGAACCCTTTACTCACATCTGGGAGTGGAAGAGGTGCTCCTCATCCTCTGGATCTTTGGGTTTCTCCTTCTAGATATTTGTGGTGGCAACACTAGCATTGGGCTCCACATCAATAATCTTCTTCCCTCTGTCATTCCCCCTGTCGGGTTCTGACTCAGAGTTTGAACATGCATCTGATTTTGAAACCTTTAGCTCAGCCACCAGTGACTGTTTGGCCTGACACCACTCGTGTAGTGAGTGGAGCACTTATGGAACTCACACCACTTTACCGTGTCCTTTTTTAGCTTCGTGGGATTGTTCTTTTATTCCGACTTTGGCAGGTTGTCTTGGGTCACCCTGCCTTGGCTTCGTCCTTTGTTCTGCGGTTTGGGGGTACCTTTCCCTTGTTACGGATTCACAAATCCAAAGTCCTGCTTCTTCTGTTTAAACTTTTTCTCGATCTTAATGGAATATCGGTATGTCGTGGCGAGTGAGGGGATGTTCAGGAATTCTATTTCATCTTGGATGTACTTGTGCAGGCAGTCATGGTATTTTAGTACTAAATGCAGCTCCAAATCCCTGACACCCAATTTTGTGTGAAGGGTATCAAAAATATTGGAAAACTCTCGCGCGTCTTGGTCCCTTCCCTGCCGTAGCATGGTCCAATTTATGTATTGATCATCATAGCTTCTGACATGGCAGTACTGCTCCTTTATGGCATCTCAGAATGAATTCCAAGTGGGTGAGGTTGAAAACAGTGGGTTCGTACTTTCATCCTTCTGCTCGCAGTAGGTCTCCTATTGGGTTGTGTTATATTCTTTCCACGTAGTTAATAGGGGGTTTGAAGGGCACCTGTAACCCCACTTTATGGGTTCCAGGGCAGCGCCCCAGAAAATTTTGGTTTTGGACCATATGTTAGGTTGGGCGGACCCACCTATGGTTTTGTGCATGATTTTTGCACATGTTTTTTGGACATTATGGTTTTCGGTCCATGGTATTGGACGTGATGGTTTTCGGTCCATGGTATTGGATGCTTCGGCATGTATAAATATGTATTGTAACATTGAAAGGAACATAATGACAAATCAAGCTGGTAGTCCCGGTTTTGGGATCCAGGGAAAAATCTCTGTGCATATGTGCTTTATGGGTTATGCTCTCGCATTGTTTATTTTCTTTGTTTAAGAATTCGTATGGAGGTAATTTCTGTACAGGGTTAAAACCTACATTTGGTATCAGAGCTTTTTTGGCTTCAAGGGGACGCCTTTGTTGCTGAGGGGTTTCGCTCGGGCCTGTGGTAGACCCTGTTCAGTGGGAGATCTACGAGATCAATTCTGGTGGTGAAAGAAGATGGCGAGCAGTGGAAAGATAGAGATTGAGAAGTTCAATGGTTAGAATTTTGAGTTGTGGAAACTCAAGATGGAGGATCTGTTGGTGGATAAAGATCAGTGGATCATGGTAGATCCAGGTACTAAACCATCGGGAGTGACCGATGAAGAATGGGAGAAGTTGGATCGGAAGGCAAAGAGCACAATACGATTGTGTGTCTCGGATTCAGTATTGCTGAATGTATTAGGGGAAGCTACGGAAAAGGCTTTATGGGTCAAGTTAGTGACTTTGTACCAATCTAAGTCTCTGGTCAATAAATTGTTCCTGCGGAAAAAGCTGTATAACCTGAGGATGAAAGATGGAGACTCGGTGACAGAGCATCTGAATGCATTTAATACTGTGGTAAGTCAGTTATTATGTGTTGATATTAAAATTTTGGATGAAGATAAGTGCATCAGTCTGTTGTGTTCTCTACCAGATTCGTGGGATAGTCTGGTTATTGCAATAGGTAGCAATGCAACTGCTTTGCAGTTTGATGAAATAGTCTCAGCCTTGCTGACGGAGGAGATGAGACGGAAAAATATGGACAACCAGAATGGTGATGCCTTGTATGTATGAGGACGGTCCCAGAACAAAAACAAAAATAAGTCATCGAGTGGGAGATCTAAATCTAGAGGGAGATCTAAATCTCCAGGAAAGCCTACAAAGGCGGTGTGCTGGAAATGCGGAAAGGAAGGGCACTTCAGAAGGGATTGTAAATCTAAAGCTCCTGATAAAGGAAAGGGATCTGATGATGCTCCTTCTGCAGAGGCGAAAACCACCTGAGATGAAGGTGGGGATGTGTTCTTGGCTTCTTCAAGTACACATGTAGATCATGAGGCATGGTTGATTGACTCAGGTGCATCCTTTCACTTCACTCCCCATAGAGAGTGGTTCTGCGAGTATGAGAAATACGATGGTGGTGATGTCTTCTTAGGAGATGATAGGAAGGCTAGAATCATTGGTCGGGGAAAAGTAAAGTTGAAGTTGCAAGGTGGAAGGGTTAGAACACTTCTGGGTGTTCTACATATTCCTGCATTGGCCAGAAATCTGATTTTTGTAAGCAAATTGGATGATGCAGGTGTAAAGATGGTGTTCGAGAAAGATACCTGCAAGATGGTTCGAGGAGCACTGATAATAAGGCGGGGAGTTCGGATTGGAACTTTGTACAAGCTGCAAGGTAGCACTGTTGTTGATGGGCGCAATAGTTCTATGGTTCCTGGAAATGGAGTAGAGAATCTAGTGGTCTCTGGAGAGAATACCATGTTGTGGCATCCAAGGATTGGACATATTGGAGAGAAGGGCCTTCAAATACTTCATGGTAAAGGTATGGTATAAGGTATGAATAATAGCTCTCTAGATTTTGATTTCTGTGAAAATTGTGTATATGGGAAGCAGAATCAGGTGAGTTTCCCCTCTGGTGGTAAGAGGACGAAACAGATATTAGAGCTTGTGCACAGTGATGTGTTTGGACCTCTGAAGGTTCCATCACTGGGTAAGTCTGTGTACCATGTATCATTCATAGATGAATTCTGAAGGAATACATGGATATATTTTCTTAAGAAGAAATTTTAAGTCTTTGACAGGTTTAAAGAATTTAAGGCTCTGGTGGAAAATCAGACAAAGAAGAAGATAAAGGTGCTAAGGACAGATAATGGTGGAGAATTTTGCAGCAAGGAATTTGAAGAATTTTGTAAGAAGTGTGGTATAGCATGGAAGAAGACTACTCCATATACACCTCAGCAAAATGGAGTCGCAGAAAAAATGAACAAGACGTTGATGGAAAGGGCAAGAAGCATGCTTAGTGGTGCCGGGTTAGGACAGGAATTCTGGGCAGAGGCGGTGGATACTACATGTTACCTGATCAACAGATCACCTTCATCAGTGTTGGAGGATAAGACTCCACAAGAAGTATGGACTGGTAAGAAACCCTCTCTTTCACATCTAAGGGTATTTGGATGTGATGCATATGTACATGTTCCAAAGGAGAAACGAGCCAAGTTGGATAGTAAATCTGAAAAGTGCATCTTTATTGGGTATAAGGATGGTTTAAAGGGTTATAAGCTTTGGAACCCAGTCACATGGAAGGTTGTGTATAGCCGATATGTGTTGTTCAGAGAGGTAAAAGATGTTATTCAACATGAAGTCCAACCAAAGGAACCTGAGAAGATAGAGTTTGAGCCAAAGGAGGAAGAATCAGACTCTGCAGCAGAGGAGGAATCAGAAGATGAAGAGCCACAAAATCCGGCTGTGAGAAGATCAGTTCGAGAAAGAAGGCAGCTAGAAAGGTATAGTCCATCTGCTTTCAGTTCAAATTTTGCTTTGTGTGTTACTGATAATGATCCTAGAATTGTGAAGGAAGCAGTGGATTCAGAGGATGGAAAACTCTGGAAAGAGGCCATGGTCGATGAAATGGCATACTTGCACAAAAATGAGGCTTGGGATCTGGTGCAGTTGCTGGCTGGAAGGAAACCCATTGGCAGCAAATGGGTGTTCAAGAAAAAGACAAATGCAGAAGGAAAGGTGGAGAAATACAAAGCTCGGTTGGTAGCAAAAGGTTATTCCCAGGTGCCGGGAATTGATTTTGGTGATATTTTTTCTCTTGTTGCCAAGGTAACTTCTATTAGATTACTTTTATCTGTTGTTGTTGCTTTTGATTTTGAGGTAGAACAGATGGATGTGAAGCAACTTGAAGGCTTTGCGATGAAGGGTAAGAAAGAACTGGTATGCAACTTAAAGAAGTCTCTGTATGGGTTAAAACAGTCACCAAGGATGTGGTATCAGAAATTTGATACCTTTATACGGGGACTTGGCTTCACCAGAAGCAAAGTAGATCATTGTGTGTATTTTAAATTAATTGGTGACTGTATTATTTATCTGGTCTTGTATGTGGATGATATGTTGCTGGTTGGAAATGACAAAGAAATTATCCAGGATTTGAAGACCCAATTGTCCTCCAAATTCGACATGAAAGATCTTGGTGCTGCAAACTATATTTTGGGCATGGAAATTAAAAGAGATCGGTCAAAGAGGAAGCTCTGGTTAAACCAGAGGAAGTATGTCGAGACAATACTCCAGAGGTTTAATATGCAGGATAGTAAACCGGTGAAGGTTCCTATTCCTGTAGGTGTGAGGCTATCTGTTGAACAGTGTCCCAAGACACAAGAAGAGGAAGAGGACATGTCCCGTGTTCCATATGCAAGTGCAGTGGGTAGCCTGATGTATGCAATGGTTTGTACTAGACCAGACATTTCACATGTAGTGGGAGTATTGAGCAGGTCTATGTCAAAACCTGGGAAGGAGCACTGGACAGCAGTGAAGCGGGTTTTCAGGTATTTGCGTGGCACTAGTGATTATGGTTTGTGCTACCAAGGAAGACCAGGATTGGACAAAGTGTTGGATATTCATGGCTTTGTTGATGCAGACTGGGATGGAGATCTGGATCAGAGAAGATCTACAAGTGGGTATGTGTTTAACCTATTTGGAGGTGCAATTAGTTGGATGAGTAAGAAACAATCTGTAGTGGCACTATCAACTACAGAGGCAGAATACATGGCAGCTACTCATGCAAGCAAGGAAGCAGTTTGGTTGCAGAGATTTTGTTCAAGTATGGGGTTAGTACAGGGAGCTATAAGAATAGACTGTGGCAGTCAAAGTGCAATTTTCTTGGCAAAGAACCCTGCTTATCATTCATAGATAAAGCACATTGATGTTCAGTATCACTTTGTGAGGGATATGATAGAAGACAGAAAGATGTTGCTGGTAAAGGTGGACACTTTGAAGAATACTGCAGATGCATTGACAAAATCTGTGAGCTCTGAGAAGTTCTCTTGGTGTAGAGAAGCAATGGGAATCTCAGCGCTGAAAAAATGACTAAGCTCTCCTGTGGCCCCCTATGGAAAGAAAACAACAAGTGGGAGATTATTGGGTTGTGTTATATTCTTTCCACGTAGTTAATAGGGGGTTTGAAGGGCACCCGTAACCCCACTTTATGGGGTCCGGGGCAGTGCCCCAGAAAATTTTGGTTTTGGACCATATGTTAGGTTTGGCGGACCCACCTATGGTTTTGTGCATGATTTTCGCACATGTTTTTTGGACGCGATGGTTTTCGGTCCATGGTATTGGATGCTTCGGCATGTATAAATATGTATTGTAACATTGAAAGGAACATAATGAAAAATCAAGCTGGTAGTCCCGGTTTTGGGATCCAGGGAAAAATCTCTGTGCATATGTGTTTTATGGGTTATGCTCTCGCATTGCTTATTTTCTTTGTTTAAGAATTTGTATGCAGGTAATTTCTGTACATGGTTAAAACCTACATCTCCCACCAGTCCTTGACATGGGGGGCAGCTTTTGGAAGAGCGAAAGTAATCTTTTCTTGGCCGGAAAAATAATGAACAGAAAAATACCCTTCTACCATATTTAACGATTTATCCATGATGTCTGGATCTATCTAACCCTCAAATATGGGAATGTTAAAGCTAACTTGTACATTAAAGGGTGTGGCACTTCCAGAGTAGTTGGTGGAAGTAGATGTGTCACCCCTGGGTAGTCGCTTAAGGATGTGGGCAAAGTTGTCCATCATCACGTTCCTTTGGTGCTCGAGGGCCTCTTTGAGCATGATTTTGATAGGATCTCCTACCCCCTCATCTCTATTTTTGTCCTCCATGGGAGGTTGTTGGGATTTGTGAGGCTAGTCTTCCAAAGGTTCGACTAGTTCAAGCCCTAATTCCTTATATCCCAACCTCGTTGGGGACATGAAAAGAAAGATAGAGAAAGAGCAGACCGCTCTCATACCACTGATCTAGATTTAAACACGAGTGCAAAAAATTACAGATATAACCATACATACAGAGATGTAGCATAAATAATACTTCATTTCATTATTGTAAAATATTGAAATATGCTTACAAACAGAAATGGAAATAAACTAGCTAGGGTGATGGTACCTTATCTCTAAGAAGAGATGTGGTGGTTGTTGGAATTATGGCACTGATTTCGAGCTATCGCATAGATGTTGTCCTTGATGGCAACTCGCTTTGAAGAAAGATCTCAGTACAGGATCTCAGAATGAAGGGAAAAGATATATACACAAGTTCACCTAGACGAAGGCGCGTATACATGTGGGTTAGATGTTACAAAGGCGTGTATGCGTATACACACACTTTCACGCAAGGAAAACCACATATATGTTGGAGAACTTACTTTTGGTCCATGGTATTTAGTCCTTGGTATTTGAAACTATGGTTTTGGACCATGGTATCTCATCAAAAGTGTTGATCCCAAGTTTTGGGTCCATGGTATTGCTTTATTATGGTTTTGGACCGTGGTATTGTGAAAGGCCTAAGACTATAAAAGAGGAAGGAGATCATTTGGGAAAGGATCATTTGAATTAATTGAATATCTAATAAGTTCTAGATCTTAAATATTGGTGATTGGAGTTATGGTGCAGATTTGGATCTGAATGAAGGAGGAACCTTAGCGCAAAAAGAAGCAAAAGTTCTATTGATGGGTCATAATATTAAGGCTTGAATAATAGTATCTTTGTATGCTTTTGATCCGTTATATGTGGCGCATCCTTGATCTATAAATCTGGTAATCTGGGTTAATTAAGGTCTGAATATTTGAAATTATCCTTTATAGATCTATACGCAAGTTCAGTGAAGCGAAGGCACGTAACACACCCGTTCTGTGAATAAAAACAACGTATACGCAAGTTGGTCCAAACACAGAAGCGTATGCATGTAGGTTTTAGGTTATTGAAGTAGCGTACATCTCTTGAGTTGGGTTCTAGCTGCTTCTATTTATTGTTGTAGAGTTCTGGGTTTAGAATTTGGTGTGTGATTATTGTTACTGTGTTCTAGGTACAACTGTTAGAAAAGTGTCTACTTGATTCAGTTCTAATTGGTGAAAAGGAGATTGTTTGATGCAGAAATTCTTGAAGATTGATTAATGTTCATGGATCCAGTCTGAAAATTTATGAAATGTGGTCCCTGGAAGAAAGAGAAGGTTGTAGCCTTTTGTAGGCCAACACCTACGTACTAGTAATCGTGCTAGTGCAAGAGCTAAGGAGGTTGTAGCTCCCTTCCAGAAGAAGCTGGAGAACGAGAGAGGGTTGTAGCTCTCTGCAGGTTGGAGCCCGCGTACTAGTAAAGCACTGCACCAGTACAAAATCATTGTAAAGAGAAGTTTCTAATTAAAAAGAAGATAGAGACGAATTACACCAGGTGGTTTTCACCCACATTGGGTTTCCACATTATATCTTGTGTTCTTGTGTGTGATTGTCTTCTGCACTGTTTCTGGTTACTATTTATTTGATTCTGATACACAGATTAATAATCAACATCTGTAAGATAAATTAAATTATAAGGTTGCATAGTATACGCGGGTTTCCTTATACGTAGTTGTGTATATACGCGGTTTTCACTAACTGAAGTAGCGTATATGATCTGAATTTGAAAAAGGAGATAATTGACTTGATAATACTGATTCACCCCCCTCTCAGTATTATTTCCAACAATTGGTTTCAGAGCAGGTCCTTCTGAAGAAGCTTGATCGCTTGAAGGAAGATCCTTCATCATGAGCAACTACGAGAGAGAAGCATCTATCAGGCCACCAATTTTTGATGGGTCCAACTTCGTCTATTAGAAGGTAAGAGTCACAGCCTATCTTCAATCTCTTGGTACAGAAGTCTGGGATATCATAGACACAGGGTACACAAGTTGGAGCTTGGCAACTGATTGTGACATTCTATTTATTGTATTTATTTTACTGCACAGTTATATTAATAAAAGAATTTATTCCTGCTCTTCATTTTGTGGTTTGAACATACATGTTTTAACGAGTAAAACAATAGTGAGAAAAAAAAATACTGATTCACCCCCCTCTCAGTATTTCCAACAATTGGTATCAGAGCAAGCTTCTTAATTCTAGCCTAACAGCTTGAAGAAGGATCAACAACCATGATGAGAAATCATGAAGCATCAGGAAAACCTCCTCTGTTCGATGGCACTAACTTTGGTTTTTGGAAGAAAAGAATGACTTACTATTTAATGTCCCTTGGACCCGAAGTCTGGCATTTTTGTCAAACTGAATACCAAGTGACTTCCACTCTTCCAACAGACCAAGACGAGAGGAAAGCCTACATTGCAAATGTAAAGGTCATGAACTCCATCACTAGTGGAATCATTGATTCCGAGTTTACAAAAATCATGCACTGTAACTCTGCCAAAGAAATGTGGGAGAAGCTAGTTAGCTTGTAAGATGGAGACTCAAAAGTCAAAAAGGCGAAGCTTCAAACTCACAGAAGACAATTTGAAAGTTTGAAGATGGAAGAGGAAGAAGATAATGCAACATACCTCCTCTGAGTAGCTGAAGTGGTAAATTCCCTAAAAGGATTGGACAAAAAGGTTGAAGAAAGTACTATTGTACAAAAGGTATTAAGGTCCCTTCCAGACAGATTTGACTCCAAAATAAGTGCTATAGAAGAATCAAAGGATCTTGACACCCTCAAAATGGATGAACTCCATGGAATCCTCACTGCCTATAAAATGAGGAAAGGTGGACCTAGCTCCAAAGATGCAGCATTCAAGGCCTTAAAGTTAAAGAAAGGGAAAGAAAGGAATGACTATAGTGATGATTCAGATGTGGAATCCAAATTGTCTCAATATGTACGAAAGCTGGAGAGAGGATCTAAGCTTAAAGGCAAGTATCCTCTTATCTGTTTTAAATGTGGTAAAATAGGTCATTATGCAGAAAAATGTCCTCATAAACATGACAGTGACGATGAAAGAAATTGTAAAAGAATGACATACAAAAAGAAAGGGTTCAATAAGAAAAACCTTCTCTCCAAGCAAGATGAGTCTGATGAGGATGAGTTTATGGCCATCAAAAAGAAATCAGATGAGGAAAGCGATCATGATGAAAGCCAAGAAGCATTAATCATGGCACTCGCAGATGATGATGACTCAGGGCAAGAAGGAAATGTGGATGAACTGTTAATAAGTGCCATTGAAGAGAATGAGAAACTACGGAACAAAATTATCTCTCTCAAAGTGGAAAATGAGGAAATAAGGAGAGAAGATCTCTTGGAAACAAATCTTAAGGAAAAAGAAGAGACTTGTGAAGAACGTGAGGCCGAAGTAGTATCTCTGAGAAAGGAATTGGAGCAAATTAAAAAGGGCTGTAAAAGCTCTCAAATACTTGATACTATTATGAAAAATCAAAAACCTCAACATGATAAGTCTGGAATAGGTTTCAAGGGAGAATCCTCAAGCACTAAGAATAGTGCAAAAAGCTATGCCGATGCACTTTCCTGCAACCGAAAAGATGAAAAAGTATCTTATCAGAAGTGCATCCCAGATTCCAAGAATCAAGAAAGAGTTATTCCAAAGAAGAATGTGGAGTCGAATCATGGACACTACAGCAAATACAAACCTGTACTCCACCAAGGGCCCATCAAAAATCCAAAGGACGAGGGAGGAGTAATTCTCTGAAAGGAAGGCAAATTAAACCGTGGTTGCTTCAAAACCATATTTTTTGGACACTGTTTTCACTGTGAAAACTTTGGTCACCAAGCTAGACACTGCATGGCTCACAGAAGTGAAAAGACATCGCAAAAGGACCGAGTAATCAACTCATATGCTCCCAAAAGACAGGGACAAATCAAAACCTTCAATTCATTCGATCCCTTGACTAAATTTGATCTGACTTGCTCTTTTTGCTACAATAATGGACACTATGAACAAAACTGCCCACTCAAAGGAAGAAAGACGAGTAGCAAGATCTCTGCAATGGACAAATGCGGCCTAGCTCTATTTGCACAAAATAATGGAAACCAGTGGTTTTTGGATAGTGGATGCTCCAGACACATGACAAGAGACAGAAGGAAATTTATCTCATTGAGCAAAAAGGAAGGGAATGTGTCCTTTGGAAGTGGAACTGGAAAAATTGCAGGAAGAGGAACAGTTACTCTGATCAATGGAAAAGGAAAAGCTCAAGATGCTCTGCTGGTTGACGGACTCAAACACAACCTTCTGAGTGTTAGCCAAATTTGTGATCAAGGACATAAGGTTGTCTTCACCACCAAAGACTGCGAAATAAGGAAATCTATCTCTGGGAAACTTATGGCAAAAGGAGTAAGAACACCAGACAATATTTATGTTTTGAACAAGATTGAGGAGAACAAATGCTACTTGAGTCAAGCAGATGAGAGTTGGTTGTGGCACAAGAGACTTGGACATACTAGCTTCGAGAATCAGGTCAATATCAGCAAAATCAAAGCTGTACAAGACATCCCAAGGTTTTCAAAACCAAAGCAAGCAGTGTGTGGTCCATGTAAACATGGAAAACAGACCAGAACCAACCACAAGACAAAGGAACACTGTACATCAAATCCCTTGGATATCATCTATGCTGATGTGTGTGGGCCAACTAGAAATCAAGCACTCCAAGGAGAAAGGTACTTTGTGTTATTTGTTGATGATTATACTAGAATGATGTGGATATATTTCATAAAGTATAAATCTGAAACTTTTGAGTGTTTTAAGAATCTAAAAGCCCTTATAGAAAACGAAAAAGATTCAAAAATTAAGTGTCTGAGAACAGACAGAGGAGGAGAATTCACCTCAAACGAGTTCAGTGAGTTCTGCAATTTCATGGAATTAGGGAATTCTCAGCTGCCAGAACACCTCAGAAAAATGGGGTAGTTGAAAGACGAAACCGAACTGTCCAAGAAATGGCAAGAACCATGTTGTTAGCAGCAGACCTACAACCTAAATTCTGGAGGGAAGCAGTAGGGACAACTGTCTATACATTGAATCAGACTCAATTAAGACCAAATTGTGACAAAACTCCTTATGAGCTGTGGAAAGGAAGACCTGCTTCGGTGAAGTACTTCAAAATATTTGGAAGCAAGTGCTTCATAAAAATAAATGATGGTTCACCTGGAAAATTTGATTCTCGGGTTGATGAGGGGATATTTCTTGGATACTCTCCACGGGGCAAGGCTTACAAGTGCTGCAATTTTTGACTGAAGAAAATAGTGGAAAGCATCGATGTTAAGGTTGACGAAGATCTTCCAGAAAAGGAAATTGAAGAACAGGAAGATGACTTTCTCATTGAAGAAGAAGAATCTAAAGAAGAAGAGATAGATGATGAAGAAGAAGAAGAGGAAAGAGAACCGTCTCATACTCCTTCAAAGATGAAGTACGTAGAAAGATACCATCCAGAAGAACAGATCATTGGCGATAAAGATGAAGGTGTGTATACCAGAAGAAGGATAACAACCTCACCCAAGAGAAAAGCCATTGCCCTCCTATCTATGATAGAACTAGAAACATTCACAGAAGCAAGTAAGGATCCTCATTGGGTAAAAGCAATGGAAGAAGAAATATCCCAAATTGAGAAGAACAAGACATGGGAGCTAGTACCTCGTTCGAAGGACAAAAACATAATAGGAACCAAATGGGTGTTCAAAAATAAAATGAATGAGGAAGGACAGGTTATCAGAAACAAGGCAAGACTTGTTTGCAAAGGCTATTCGCAAATTGAAGGAGTTGACTTTGAAGAGACGTTTGCACCAGTGGCCCGTATGGAAGCTATCAGGATGTTTTTAGCATTTGCTTGCTCGAAAGGATTCAAAATCTATCAAATGGATGTGAAATCAGCATTTCTAAATGGGGAACTCAAGGAGGAAGTCTACATGGAGCATCCAGAAGGTTTTGATCTGACATCAGGAAAGGACCTAGTCTGTAAGTTGAAAAAAGCTTTGTATGGGCTAAAACAAGCTCCTAGAGCTTGGTATGCAAGACTGGATAACTATCTCCAACAACAAGGCTTCAAAAAGGGAGTGGCTGGCAGCAATCTATACATAAAGACAGATCAAGGTAAGTTACTAGTTGCTCTTGTTTATGTCGATGATCTGATTTTTGCTAGTAATAATGATGAAATGAACCTGAATTTTCTCAAAGCATGGATGAAGGACTGTTGTACTCAGATACTATGGATGAAGGAAGTGCTAAAGGATGTAAACATATGTACAGATCAACCAATTACTATTTATTATGACAACACTAGTGCTATCAGTCTCAGTAAAAATCCAGTGATGCACTCAAGAACCAAACATATACCAATCAAGTATCATTTCCTCTATGAGCAAGTAGTTGAACAAAACATCGCTCTGGAATATATAAGTACTAAGGAGCAGATAGCGATATTTTCACTAAACCTCTTCCTCGGGAAGCATTCAAACACCTGCGACAAAAGATGGGGGTTATTTCTTTATCATCACTCAAGTTTATTCATAAATATGCAGCAGAACAGGGACAACAGCTTGATAGGTGGAGTTCGTATGCATTCCTTTGCCATTGATGTCAAAGGGGAAGAAAGCAGAAGAATATTGCCATCAATAACAAAGGGGGAGATTGCTGGACACAGATTGTCATTGATGTCAATATGGCAATATTCAAGAGGAGGAGACAGAGCATATCGGAGCCAAGAGGAGCAAAAGGAGCCAAGAGGAGCGGACCAAGCCAGAGGAGCCAAATATATCGGAGGAGTGCCAGAGCAAGAGGAGCCATATAAAAGGAGTGTCAGAGCAAGAGGAGCCATCGGAGGAGCTATAGGAGAAAACAGAGTGGACCGAGAGGAGCAGATGGAGAAAGAGGAGCCAAGAGGAGCAATATATATAGAGCCATCGGTATATGCCAAAAAGGAGGAGCACACAGAGCCATCGGAGGAGCTACAGGAGAAAGAGGAGCCATCGAAGGAGCAAGTGAAGCAAACAGAGCCATATATGCCTCAGACAACATTATCGGGAGCTGTTGAGCCATATATGCTTTCATTAATACTATCGGGCGATTGTTCGGGCAATGAAAACCCACACATGCATGTATTAACGATTATCAGGAGTGGAGGCAAATAGTAGCGATATCGTATCGGAACCCTTAGGGGTGAGAGTGGACGCGATATGCGAATTAGCACTGACCGTCTGATCTGAAGGAATAATGGACGGCGGAGATCTAATCGGAAATCGACATATCGCAGCAATCGCGTTGGAAGGATCGGGGGATGCGATATGTGACATCGCCGATAACCTGGAGCCGAAATACTGTAGATTGAAGTTAATAACAGTTTCGGGTCCGGAATGAGCCTTCAACCTTGCGAACTAGGAGAGCGATAGTCGGAGCTGAAATATTATAAAACAGAGCCTAAAGGAGCATCGGGTCCGCAGACCCATTACATTGCAAATCTGCCAATAGGGAACTGCCGATAGGCCAGACTCGAAATCTCTCTAGAAGGGAGCTTAAAGGAGTGTCGGGTCCTGTTGTGGCCAGCAACAACCCCCCCCTTTTTGTTCAATCTAGTATCAGCCACGATGCTAGAATGAAGGGGGACCCTTAGTTAATTTTTGAAATAGCAAAGATTTCATTCTAAAGAACAAACATACACTTAGAAAAGGTTTCTTGAGTAACTTAAGCCTAAACCAGTGTTCATGGAAGCAAATCTTTAAGGTTTCATTACAAAAGGATGAGAAACACCTTCATTTCCCTTCTAAAGACCAATATGCACACCACTTCAGTATTAATAACAACATCGCATTGCAACATGCTAGTACCCATAGAGAAAAGCTTACAAACCTACGAATTTGCGATATTGCGATCGCATATCGCAGAAATAAGGCAGGCAAAGATCAACAAGCATTGAGTTATTGCGATCTGCGATATGGCGATCTGCGATCACTACTGTTTGCGATTGCACAAAATGCAAGGGTACGATGGCAGATCATTAAAGAACCTTAATACGAATCCCTCGGGCGCGCCACCCAAAGAAAAGCCACTTACTATAACCTGACTTGGAGTTATGCGCTTTTAATGATAGTAATAATTTGGTTGTCAATTATTAAGTGGAATAAAGACGCGTGCCTTAATGCGGATTTGCTTCACGTAAGGTGGCATATCTGATTTATCTCTTACATTTAAAACTCTCCCATCACCTTTCTCATCAATCTTTCCATTTCACTCATAACCTGCAGGAGCAAAGTGCGAAGCCAAAATCAAATAGAAACGCTAAGCGAGATGGGGAAGAAGAACAAAGCTCAAAGCTCAGAAACAAGAGAGAAGACCAAGGAGATGGCGCCCCTGTACACAGATACTTCATGCAATAAAGATGCAGGCATCTCAACATGGGAAGGCATGTATAGGTTGTTAGAAGAAGAGAACCCTAGAATAATTAAGGTAACTGCTGCCGTCGCAGGTGCATCACTTCCTTGAGAGTCATCTCTAGAAGATCTAGCGTGCTCTTTCCTCCACAGAATAGCGGCAAGGCCGAAGATCCTACCGTATACAGACATGATCAAGTGGATTTTAGATGATGCGGAATTGCATCATAGACAGTTCAAAGTTCAGGGGCATGGGCTCGTGGGATCGTTTGCTGCCTCAGACCTGAAGCTCATGTATCATCTTCCTGAACCACAAGCGACCTATAATGCAGAGTTTGTTAGGAAATTTACAGTGGAGAATCCAGACCTATCAGACACTACTAAGGAATGGTCAAGAAGAGATGAGCCGTTGAAAAAAGATAAGAACGGTATGTATAGCACTGGTTCCCTCTCCTCTCCATATTGTTTTGCTGCAACCATGCTCTGTAGGATTTTTGGTAAGCCCGATATCAATAAGTTCTGATCTGAATGGTTACCATTAATTGATGTCGCGACTAGTTCTGAGATAGTGGATTGGGCCAAAATCCTTTCTGACACTCTATACACGGCGGTTCTCCACTACCGTTCTAAAAGATCCTTCTCCCAAAGGGTCTATCCTCCGTTTTATCTGTCTGCCTATATAATGGACTCTGTCTGTCTTGTATCGAAATTCCCTACTATGGGCTGGCAATGGACTACCCAAGACCCATTGCCCATTCACGTCTATCATAAAGTTTTATGGGATTCCCAGTTTGCCCCTCATTTTTACCAGATTTGCCATGGGCTCATATTGCCCATACATAGAATGATATATGATAAGGACCCCCCAAGGTGCTCCCCCGAGGCCCAAATTGACATCCTCCCCATTGCGAGATGGTTTGGGGAAGAATGGTTTACCTATATTCGAGTTTTTGGAAGCACTGTACCTCCACATGTCCTACCTTTGTATGTTCCTGATAAATTGTTTGCCCAAGAAATTGCTTATCAAATTTGTTCTGAAGGCGGCTTTAAAAAGGAACTAAAAGACAAAAAGAAGGCCATTTGGCCTCCATTTCCCGTCACTTGTGGGGTCTTCTCTTTGTTCGATGTGGGAAACGCTTTTGAGGAAGTGGAAAATGTGACGTGTCTCCAACTATTTAAGTTCTCATCAAGACCATTCGACCCACATAAAGTGGCCCAGGAATTTACAACCAATCTCAAGACAAGGGTATTCTTTGGGAAGAAAGATCTGTTTGATGATCTCTTCCTAAACAAGGACTTGCTCAAGGAAGTTTTGCAAGAAGCTCAGTCAAGATTGTCTCCAGACGACCTTCGGATGTTCACATTGTTCAGAGAAAGAAGACTGGCTAGTATTCCACTGGAAAGACTGCGAGTAGCTACTAGAGAACCGACTCCGAGCATCAGCCTTAGCGAAAACTCCAGTGCTTCCAGATCTAAGTCCAGCGCTGCAAAAGAAATATCTAAACATCCTGAAGAGTCTGTGCATAACAAAGAGCTGAACGAAGAAATAATCAAAGACACAGCTCAATCAAGTGCGATGGCTTAGTAGCAAGTTATCGCCTCGCCACCAGAAGAAATTCCCCCTCCTATCGTTGAAACACCTCTTGTCACAGTAGAGTTGGATAAAGAATGGGACACCTTCAATGAATTAATTAATTTTGAAGGTCAAACCCAAAAGACACCTGTGAGCAATACACAGGTGATGTAAGAGGTCGTCTCAACCATAGTCAGTAGTGTCGTAGAAACGGAGGATCTCCCTATCGCTCCATCCTCAGAGCTTCTACTCAGCGTAGAAGAAATTCCCCCACTGGACGTATTCTACAGCCCCCAGCACAAAGCAGTTGTAAGAAGACAAAGAAAAAAGAGGAAGCTTGAGAATGCATTATCTCAAGATGTTGAACATCTAGATGTCTTATGGAAAGACCCGAACAGTAATCCAACCGAGAATCTTACGAAATTGTCTCAGATTGCAGGAGCATATGCTTCTGCAACTATTGACAAGGCCTTCGAAGTTCAGCAACTTCTAAAAGAACATGAAAATCAAATACAACTTCTACAACAATAGTTGCAGCAAGCCCATGCGAACACTGAAGCCTCCAGACAGCTCGAGAAGCTACAAGAAGACTTTCGCCAGATGCAGGTGAGCTATCAAACAAGTCTTGAAGAAAAAGAAAAGCAGCTGCAGACGGTGCAAGAAATACATAAAGATGAACCTAAGCTGTCAGAGTTCATTTCAGAGTCAATCGGCTTGAACGACCAACTGTCACAGCAACATAAACATATGGTACGTAGAATATCACAATGGAGGCATTTTTGTGAAATAAGCGACAAGATCACCAGCTAGGTGGTGGAATTGCGGAACGACTATGACCAGGCCAACAAAAGAGTAACAGAATATCTAACTTGGAAAAATGACGAGGAGGGGAAAAGAGCAGGAGCACCTAAGATTAATGAAAATCATAAGGAGCTTCTCTTTAACAAATGGGACGAACAAATCACCCAGGCGGAGCAAGCAGCAGAGACAGTGGCGACACAAGCGAGCATCCTTATCGACTGTGTAAATGAAAATTTACATAGGGCTAATTTGATTTCAGAAACCACCCCGGGGTACCTACCGAGCTGTTGCAATTGGAGGCAGAATGGAGACAGAAGACACAGGCAAACAGAATGACAATCCAGGCATTGGCTAGACTAAATTGGGAAAGTTATTGGACTTACTTAGTTAAGCCACACAGCTAATGCATGACAGTAAGATGCATCATGAACGCAGCCGAGAAAGTAGCGCCAGCTCTTATGGATGCTGTTTTCGCAGCCCAGCTAAGCACAGAAATCAGCCAGCCTGCTCTTCTCAAACCTATGCTTGACAGCTACAACTTCAGAGACCAAATTAAGAAGTAATTTCATTTAGAATGTTGATTTTTTTGCTTTTAACTAAATTACAAAAAGGGCGGTCATTTGAGAACCGTATCCTCAATTTTGTAAACATACTATTATTAAGATTAGGTATTAGTATTTCAACCCTTCTCATTGCATTGGAGAAGGGTCCAGAAATTTGTCAAAAACTTGTCCTCAGAACATGCACTTTTGCACCTCAGAGGAGGGTTTGATGAATGGAAGGATCGGATTTATTTATATTTTCATTCTAATGTCTACTACTGATGTTGCATTTTTGTACTCTTAGTAGGCGTTCCAAGTAAGTAGAAGTAGATCATTATTGCTTGAAGTTTGTGAATAGAAATTAGTCATAAATGGTACTTTTATCTCTTGACAAATTTCTATTAATTTCCTTGAAGTGATATGCAACTGATGTTATTTGTATGTTAATATATATATTTATGGTTACCATTTGGCACTTTTGTACGGTGTAATCATCTATTTATGTTTGACATATGAATGATTTATCATGTGATATGAAGTCCACAACTGTCTTGTTTAACTTCTTATGCAGAATGGTTTATCTTAAATGGTTTATATTCTTATAGTAGCTGAATAATCTTCATTACCAGTTATTATATGAAATCTTTTTAGATCGCATGATGGAAAAGATATATCCCGGGTTAGCGTAGGTTGTATATGTTATTTTTATTCTGATTTTAGCAGCTTATAGCCAGATGATGAGTTAGATTAAAATTAGTTCTTGAAAGCTCTCTAGAAACAACATAAATCAAAGCTTACACACACACACACCCCTTGCATCGGGAAGTTGGTCCCGTTATCCCCAGTTGGACCCGCTACTCCAAACGAGCAAGGAGCCGCCAACCAGGCTCCGGACCCGGTGGGTATCCCCCTTGTTGTCGACCCGATTTCGGGGCCCTCAACATATTTGGCGCTAGAAGGAGGGCCTGAGCACATTGTCTGATTGGAATGTTTTTAATTATAAAATCTTGAAACGGGATGGCTACTCAAAGAATTCCTATTTGGAGTTGCATCCATGTTCCTGCCTCTTCCAACACTCCACCAGATGTGGTAAGGCTATTGTCTCGGGTAAAATTCAATGGTAAGAATAATTCTTCTGCATTTCATCATGCCCTGCAATTCATTCAAAGAGTTTTGAGTTCTGAGATTCAAAAAATTGACGAAGGCGTTGTGTGCAGGATTTTTACTCTTACACTCAGAGCGGAAGCTAGAAAATGGTGCAGAAGCCTCCCAGTTGCATCAGTTCACAGCTGGGACCAATTCATTAGGATTTTCATCTTGGAATTTGATTGCTATGAATACGACCAGGTATATGATGAAATCGACTATCTGCGGAAAGAAAACGAACCCGTAAGGGATTTCAATATGCGATTTCATCTTAAGTGTCTGCAATATGACCTCGAAAACGAGCTCACAGATGAAGAATCTTCAGATTATGATGAGTATTTCCTACCTCCTGTACCTGACCAAACAAAATTCAGCCTAGGAGTATTGCATGCTCTGACACCAGAAAACAAAGGCGAAAATACCGAAAGGGAAAATACCTTAGCACCACAAGATGACTTCGACATCGAGTCAGACAATATCATTTCAAATCAACAAATGCTAATGCCAAGGTTAGATCCCCCTACTGCTTCTCTTCCGAAAAGTATCGGCACAAAAAGGTATGATCTAAAACCCGATGCTTATAGTGAATCTGATGAACGAGATTTAGTTAATTCTGTTAAATGCGTTGTTCCAGATTTACATTTTTCTCTTTACCCCAATGTTTTTAGTGATGACGATTTTTCCCCTCATAATATTAAGCATATTTCAACGGACACAGAGGGTTATTCAAACAAACCATCATTGGGTTTTCGAAATAAAGAGACCACTTTAACACAGCCTTTGACTCATATTAAACGAGAGCTGCCTCACCTCCCTCGTCTGAAAACATATAATGAAAAAGAGGAACCTAGGGGACACTGTAAGGTCTTTTGTGATAGTTGCTTTGCCGATCATGATGATGATGAGTTATCACAAGTAACTCAACTAAAGTCAGATGATAAAAAATGTCTTAGATCAGGAATTATACCAGCTGACCCTCACCTCAAAGCAAAAGCTCATTTGAATAATTTTACTATCCAAGACGATACTCCAATCTATGATTCATATCAAGAGGAAAGTTTCATCCCTGTTCGCGATCATAACTCAGTTCCTGATTCACAAAACTTGGCCAGTTCTTGTGAAAAGAAAAAAATCACAAATAACTCCCAGTTGTGCGATACCACAATTTGTATAGATACCCAATCATTTCTTTCTCACTCAAGTTCATTTTGTACAAAATCGAATCTCTTTTTAAATTTTCAAATTTTTGATAGAATAGATTTTAGCGATTTACATATAAGAACTTTTATTTCAGACCAAATCGCTAAAAACTCAACGACAACAAGCAATGGGTTACAAACCATCGAAACCGAAAAACCCATTTCACAATTTGACTTGTTATCCCTCCTATTGAAAGATCACCAAATCACAAAAGAAATCCATCCCGATTTTTATGATCCAATAGGTACTCAGTTAGAAGAAACCTCTCATGAGAAAATAAAATCAGACAGAATTCCAATTGAGTCTGTAAGTTCTTATTCCCTAGCCAACAAATTCAATCCAAGAGAAATTCGATTCTTTTTACCAATGCTTGGAAAATTCATGCGGCTAGGGATAATAATGAATCGTTGGTTCCATTGGAAATATCATTTTACTTAAGTTATTTCCTGTATATAATTAGAGTAGGAGTAGGAGTAATTTAGCTAGGTTATTAGTTTTTCTTTCAAAATAATTGATAGACAAAGTTAGTTATATTCTCTACATGACCCTAGAGAATGTTTGCCTCTCTCAAATAAAGTTTGTTCTGACTAAACAATATTTGACATTTACTAAAGACGCCTCGTCTCTGTTTAAGATTTTGAACTTCGGCTCCTATGGACAGCAAGTCTTTCGAGAATTTGATCTTTATTATCAATAGAACTTTAACCCATAAATAATGATAGTTTCAGCTCCATTTAAAAAAAAAAAAAAAGGCTATCTCAGTAAAGAATTCGTTTTAGGTCAGCACAACGAAAGGTATCAATATTAAAATAAAGATTCTCTGTGAAAACAGCCACTACCAAAAGCAGCCCCATCATTGTCGCCCAGAACTTTCTTAAGGAAAGAGAATTTGATTTCCTCCCTACTGAAGGAAAACACGACATTCAGAAGAATGACCTAAAAAGATGCTATATCTCAAAGAATAAGAGGTCTCATCACGAGCCGACTTATCATGATCACAGATATTATAACTTGCTGACGTTGCCGAAACTGTCTACCAAAACAGGGCAATGACTCAAGATTGTTGCAATCAAAAGACAAGGGGTCTCATCACGAGCCAACTTGTTCAGCAAAAGTGTAAATCAAGTGAATGACTGTGTCATAATTTGGCCACCAAACCAAGACATTGTTCTTTAGAGAATAAAAAAGGAAAAGGCATCAAAAAAGGGATTTTTTCTGAAAGAGTTGTAAATAACCTTAAGCAGGATAAAGGATCATTCCTGCATAATAGGTAACCCTGTCGAGGCTATGGACGCCTGCTGGCAGCAGTGGCTCTACCTGCGACAAAGGAGCATTCTTAAGAAGGGTTGATACATAGAGAACACTTTATTTTTATGTTTTTACAGGACCAAGTAGTAACTGACCTGAATTCGAAAACAATCTGGGAATGCAAATAATTGAAATAAAATGGGACTGAAACAAAACATCATTGACACTTTGAAGTATCATTTGTTTTTATCTTTTTATAATAAGGTTCAAAATTCCCGAGAAAATTTTTTTTAGGAGTCTGAAGACGTCAATAGAAAAAGAACAGAGATAACTGGTTCTCCCAAGTGAATCGCCAATTGTTGTGGCCAGCAACAACCCCCCCCTTTTTGTTCAATCTAGTATCAGCCACGATACTAGAATGAATGGGTACCCTTAGTTAATTTTTGGAAAAGCAAAGATTTCATTCTAAAGAACAAACATACACTTAGAAAAGGTTTCTTGAGTAACTTAAGCCTAAACCAGTGTTCATGGAAGCAAATCTTTAAGGTTGCATTACAAAAGGATGAGAAACACCTTCATTTCCCTTCTAAAGACCAATATGCACACCGCTTCAGTATTAATAACAACATCGCATCGCAACATGCTAGTACCCATAGAGAAAAGCTTACAAACCTGCCGATTTGCGATATTGCGATCGCGCGATCGCATATCGCAGAAATAAGGCAGGCAAAGATCAACAAGCATTGAGTTATTGCGATCTGCGATATGGTGATCTGCGATATTGCGATCACTACTGTTTGCGATTGCACGACATGAAAGGGTACGATGGCAGATCATTAAAGCACCTTAATACAAATCCCTCGGGCGCGCCACCCAAAGAAAAGCCACTTACTATAACCTGACTTGGAGTTATGCGCTTTTAATGATAGTAATAATTTGGTTGTCAGTTATTAAGTGGAATAAAGACGCGTGCCTTAATGCGGATTTGCTTCACGTAAGGTGGCGTATCTGATTTATCTCTTGCATTTAAAACTCTCCCATCACCTTTCTGATCAATCTTTCCATTTCAGTCATAACCTGCAGGAGCAAAGTGCGAAGGCAAAATCAAACAGAAACGCTACGCGAGATGGGGAAGAAGAACAAAGCTCAAAGCTCGGAAACAAGAGAGAAGACCAAGGAGATGGCGCCCCTGTACACAGATACTGCATGCAATAAAGATGCAGGCATCTCAACATGGGAAGGCATGTATAGGCTGTTAGAAGAAGAGAACCCTAGAATAATTAAGGTAACTGCTGCCGTCGCAGGTGCATCACTTCCTTCAGAGTCATCTCTGGAAGACCTAGTGTGCTCTTTCCTCCATAGAATAGCGGCAAGGCCGAAGATCCTATCGTATACAGACACGATCAAGTGGATTTTAGATGATGCAGAATTGCATCATAGACAGTTCAAAGTTCAGGGGCATGGGCTCGTGGGATCGTTTGCTGCCTCAGACCTGAAGCTCATGTATCATCTTCCTGAACCACAAGCGACCTATAATGCAGAGTTTGTTAGGAAATTTACAGTGGAGAATCTGGACCTATCAGACACTACTAAGGAATGGTCAAGAAGAGATGAGCCGTTGAAAAAAGATAAGAACGGTATGTATAGCACTGGTTCCCTCACCTCTCCATATTGTTTTGCTGCAACCATGCTCTGTAGGCTTTTTGGTAAGCCCGATATCAATAAGTTCTCATATGAATGGTTACCATTAATTTATGCTGCGACTAGTTCTGAGATAGTGGATTGGGCCAAAATCCTTTCTGACACTCTATACACGGCGGTTCTCCACTACCATTCTAAAAGATCCTTCTACCAAAGGGTATATCCTCTGTTTTATCTATCTGCCTGTATAATGGACTCTGTCTATCTTGTATCGAAATTCCCTACTATGGGCTGGCAATGGACTACCCAAGATCCATTGCCCATTCATGTCTATCATAAAGTTTTATGGGATTCCCAGTTTGCCCCTCATTTTTACCAGATTTGCCATGGGCTCATATTGCCCATACATAGAATGATATATGATAAGGACCCCCCAAGGTGCTCCCCCGAGGCCCAAATTGACATCCTCCCCATTGCGAGATGGTTTGGGGAAGAATGGTTTACCTATATTCGAGTTTTTGGAAGCACTGTACCTCCACATGTCCTACCTTTGTATGTTCCTGATAAATTGTTGGCCCGAGAAATTGCTTATCAAATTTGTTCTGAAGGCGGCTTAACAAAGGAACTAAAAGACAAAAAGAAGGCCATTTGGCCTCCATTTCCCGTCACTTGTGGGGTCTTCTCTTTGCTCGATGTGGGACACGCTTTTGAGGAAGTGGAAAATGTGACATGTCTCCAACTATTTAAGTTCTCATCAAGACCATTCGACCCACATAAAGTGGCCCAGGAATTTACAGCCAATCTCAAGACAAGGGTATTCTTTGGGAAGAAAGATCTATTTGATGATCTCTTCCTAAACAAGGACTCGCTCAAGGAAGTTGTTAACACCCAGGTTGTTCCCTATGACTCCCAAGGGAATACGGCCGGGGTAACCACTAACCAATCTTTGGATTACAGTTTCCAGCCAAACTGTAATCAGAGAGGGCTCTCTCTTTATGATTTGTCTCTGTTATGATAGTATTTTAGGCTAGCTATTATGCTCAGGTTTTTGTTTATGTTTTGGTTGAAGGATGTCTTTCAATAACTAAGATGTAATGTTTAGACAGTTGTATTTCATTGGGCAATGGAGTCTAGAGCTGTGAAATGTTTGAAATGATTCAGTGGGAATGTTCAGACTGCAGGGCCTATTGGGTATCTCATCAAACAAAATTCAAGGCTTAAGTGATGATGTATGATGATGCATGTTTAGCCAATGGAAAGCAATTAAGAATTCTCAATTAAGCTAATGCTGTTAAAGTGAAATATATTGCTCAGGAGCAATCTTGAATTCCTGAACAAAGAGTCACTGTGAAAGATATATTCTGAAAGTGTGGCAATTAAGAATTACACTTATCAAGATTATAACTGAGGAAAACATTCATTAACAACATAGATTGAGCTCAGGGTATTCCATGAACAAATCCTGAAGGCTATTCGTTTTCTTTGCTGCTAAATACTTAGAACTTAGAAATGTTTATGGATTGCAAAAGACTGAAACACAAAACGAAGAGAGTTACAGAAAACTTATTGTATATGAGATGCACAGGGATCCTGCCAACTTCAACAAACACCATGAACGCATTCAAACAACTCAGAACTTCAGAAATTCCATTAATTCTGTTATTAAACTCTGCAAAGATTACAGCATAGGAACTTCTTCAAAAGAAATCAACAACCACCCTGCAAGCTTATGCGAGGGGCAAATATATACAAACGGTAATACAAAATATCTAAGGCATTGAGTCATCTGAGAAACAAATATTTCACCAACTTTGTACAGAACATCAGATAAAATGTTATTGCTGCCTTTAATACAACATAAATGCTCATTTCTATCAGTCAGAAGATATTTTGGCCTGTGGAGGCCACTGAGTCGGTTGGAATGATCTACTTTAAATGCTGGAAAATGCGCTTTTGTGGATGCTCTACTGTAACTTTTCGGCCTTGTCCCCTGTAGCTTTCCATCTTGACCTGCTGGCCGAAAGTTCTGCTGAGTTGGCTCAGCTTTCACCTTTTATGCATGCTGGTTTTATTAACTTTTCCTGTGCATGCCACCTTGTATTTTTGATGAAAAAACTTAGTGAATGGCTTCCTGGTCTATAAGATCATCTGTATTGCCTTAGTCCACCATTCTTGTGTGGGCAGTTGATGCCTAAGAATTTCATCCATAGTCTCATCTACCTCTATGTATTTATAGAAGTTAGGAGGCACTTCAAACAGGTGATTAATTTCATTCATTATAAAGAATAAATTCTCTACTCTGTTGTAGAGACTTTGTCCTGTAGCTGGCCCTGTTTCTTCTGAGGTGCTGGGCCTTTCAGTGATCTGACTTGTGGCGAATGTATTGACCCTCTTGGCATACTGCTCATGGGTAAGCAGTCTTCCTGCACTGTTCAGTAAGCCAGGGAGACCTCTGTTCTGTAATACCACAAATTTGTCCATAAATCTGTTCACCTCGGTCTGCATGTCTTGGGTCCTTCTCTCCAATGTCTGCACTAAGTTTCTCAGTGTAAGGACCCTTTTTATCAACAAAATAGTCTCAGTCCTGTTAGAAATTCCCATAGTTGCTAACTGAGAACTTGTTCTATTATTGAGCACATTGATCATCCTGGTGGCAACTTCAGGGATATTGCCTAGAGCTGCCCTTGATCTCTGAATTTCCTTCTGTGCTTTTGCAATGAGCTCCAACTGCTCATGGATTGTGTCAATATACTGCCATTGGTCAGTAATAGACTGGCCAATATTGGCCCATAGCACTGTCTTGATCTCAGCCACTACTTTATCCAGTTGGAGCTCCTTTTCTAGCTCCTTTATCCTGTCTTTGAGGGCTTTTATTTCCCTGCCCTTTTCTGCCACAGTCTGCTTGGATTTGTCATATCTTTCATTTACCTCGGCTAGTTTCTCCCTGGCCTCGTTTAATTCTGTCATTTGTGCTTCCAAGGTTTGGATCTCATTTCTCAGCTTTTTCATGTCCAGGCTTGGGGCCTATTCTGTTGTTGGTGGTGGTGGTGCTGAGGTGGATGGTGCTGCTTGTCCTGTTTGTTGAGGAGGAGGAACAGTAGTTGGAGCAGCTTCCTCAAGGTTAATTATTTCAGGAGGAGGCTGGGAGGTCTGACCTTCTTCTTTTTGCTTCAAAGCTGCCTGCAATGCTGCCTGTGCAGCCTCTGATTCTCCCAGCTTTTCTTGAGTCTGGATTAGCTGCTTATATAGAGACACCAGCAAAGTTGTGGCATCTTGATCATGCCTCTGCTGGGCAACTTCATCTGTTTGAGGGTGAATTGTGGCTGGAATTTTGATCTTTCTCCTCAAAGCTGCCATGTCTGCGTCCCTCAACTTCAATATCTCTTGTATGCCCTTGATATCCTTGGGATCATGCCCAATTTCTATGATTATATCTTCTAAGGACCTAATTCTGTTGTCCTTTGCTTGAGAGGATGCTCTCTCCAACTCAAGTTGGGCTGATGTATTATTAAGGCTATTTTCTAGCCTATAATTATCCAATGTCTTGTCTGCCAAGGAGGCGTACACCATCTCACCCGTTTGCTTATGTAATTCAATTTTGTCCATCGGGTGGATGTCCTTGGCAAGGACCTCAAGATTGGTCCTTATATAGTCTCCAGGGGACTGGGGCTGTGCTACAGCTGGCAAAAAATGACTCATGATCATTTTGCCTTCACTAACATCATACGCAGACATCAGTCTTTGCTGGTTAGTGGGAGCCATTTTCAACAAATGATTGTATAGTTGTATCTTTATTGGCTCATTCCTCCTCTTTATGTCAATGAACTGTTGTTTGATGCTCAGTTCACCTTCTCTCTGCTGGCTTGAGGAGCTGACTTCTCCTCCCACTGTTCTGTTCTGTTCCTCTTGGAAGGAACTTGTGGATGCTTCCCTGCTAGGTGGGCCCATGCCCAAAGACTGTCCCATTGGCATTTCCTCCTCTGAGAAAGGATTTATTCTCTGTCTTTTCTCCCCATAAGTTGTCGATGTTGTAAGGGGAGTCTCTCTGTCTCTTTTTCTGCTTACATCCTCCTTTTGTGGAGTTTGGAGGATTGATGTTTCAGCTGATGTTTCCTGCCTTGGAGGCACAGTTTGTTGTGGCTGTTGCTCAGTGGATTTTGGGGCTTCCACTGTCTGCTCTTGCTGTACAGGCTGCTCCTGTCTTTGTTCTTCTTGTTGTTGCTGCTGCTGCTGTTGATGTACTTCCTGCTGCTGCACTTCTTCTTGTTGTTCCACCTCTTTTTTGTTTGCTCTTCAGTCATGGGAGGTGGTTGGTCTTGCTCCACCTGCTTTTCTTTGCCTTTGCTGGATGTCTGTTGAGTGTCCATGGCAGCTTGCTGATGTGTTGTTGAAGAAGAGGCAGCTGCTCCAAGTTGCCTTTGATATGATAAGGAAACCTGTCCACAAGTTTCCAAGTCAGCCTCTTTTTGCATATTCCTAGCCTCTCTCTCTAGCATCTGCTCTCTAGAGATTGGCTCTTCTAGAGTGCCCTCTTTCCAGCTCAAAGAATTTGCATACTTTTCAACATGAGGCAGCCTAACATGTGAATAGTTACCCAATTTGTATTTTATCCTTCTGAGGGAGATAAAATGATTAGGGTCATAAGGTGTCCATTTGAAACTGGTTTGCAATTTGAAGCCCTCTAAGATCATATCTGCCTCCTTCCATCCCTCCTCTCTTTTATTGTATAGAAAAGGGCCTAGCTGGTTTCTTACCTTCAGCTGCACCTTCTTATTCCTACTTTGGAAATGGAAGCAGTCTGGATTTCCAAACTGCCTGAAGTATTCTAGGGCAAAAAGTCTCATAGGGACATACCTTGGCAGCCTGTAAGGGTCCAATTCACAGCCATATATTCTGATTACTGTGTGGTGATGGTAAAAATACCAATAACCAATGTTGTAGGCTTTGGAGAGATGGAGAATTCTTTGCATGTCATCAGTCAACCTTGGAGGAGGGACACCATACAGCAATGTCATAGCTGGGTGAATGAATAGGTCTATGAATTCACAATATGTGTATGGTGATTTAGAAACATCATGAAAAACTGAAGTCCAAAACACAACTGACCTTGGATTCCCCTGGGCATTAAGTTTCTTTAGGGGAATGGAGAAACTGTCTGGTTGATAAAACAAGAACAGGTGGTAGATGTATGAGGTGTATCTGAACACCCTTTCCCTTTGTAGATTCATTAGCTGTTCATGGATCTTTTCTGCAATATAGGTGGCATAGTCGTAGTGTATAGCTGGAGGTTTTCCAGGAGAAAATATGGACAACATTGCCATTATAGTGTCATCAACATCCTCAATTCCCCTGTACCCCAGAACGTAGCTGATCAAATCCACCAGCATTCTGCCCAAGTCATTCAGGTAGTGATATCCAATAGGAGGAGTCCTCATAGTTTCAGAGCTTGGCTGTATGAATAACTGATTAATTTTGATGATCTGGGCACTCGAAAAATTACTCCCCTTCTTTACTAAGTCCAACATGGAGAGAGGGGTCAATGGCCTTGCAGAGTGGAAATGCAGCATCTCGTTTATGGTTTCTGGGGTGATATGGAACAATATTGAGCCTGTAGGACTGAGAACAGCTCTTTGGCATGGATCATAGCATTCCTAGCACTTGTGGATCAAGTCTGGAAGGGTATTGACTTGAGGGAGGTTGTAAATGGGCAAATTTGAGTCCCAAATCCCTAAAATATCAGCTCCACCAAGGTGTTGGGCTTTTAATTCATTTAGCATGTGGATATTAAACTTAGAACACATTGGGAACCAGTCTATCATCTGATAATCTACATCTCCCAGGGCTTTCCATTCTAACTCCCTTTGAGGGGCATTTAGAGGCTGGATATTCAGGGCTATTGGTGTTTCCATGACTAGTAAGGCTTATGACTTGTATGTAAACTGTTTTGAGTGAGCAAAACAACGCAGAGGAGTTTCTTTACAATGTAAATGTGAATTGTAGGGAACAGAGGGCGAATTGAGCAAACAGCAATTGAAATACTGTTTACAGGACTGATTAAAACAATATTAGGACTGACTAGAGTGTTTCTATGGTGAATTTATGTAATGGAGGTTTCTAGTTCACGACTGCGCGAACTACCTGTGAATTCAGGTCAATTTGGTCAAATGCAGGCTTGGCAGAAGGTTTATTGCCTTGCTAGTTGGAAATGAGTGCAGGTCACTGGATGCTTAATGGTGATTTCGGTGTTTTACACTCTCTTAAACAGTTTGCTTGCAGAAATATGGATAAAACTAGGTGCAGGGAACAATTTTGAGAAATACCTTGCGAATTGTCGATAACAGTTGCAAATGCAGGTACGACGGAGGCGCCCACGGTTTCAGAGTCGAGTTGTGCAGGTTGGCGCTGATTTGGTCGTAAAATGCATGCAGGAAAATCAATAGTTGTTTTGGCAAAAGTGGGAAAAAAACACATTTTTGGCTAAAATATGGATTTTTGGCATATTGGCGCGTTTTTGGGATGACGTCAGCATGACGTCATTAGGTGGGGTCAAGGTCGGATGACGTCAGCGTGACATCACCGGGTGATGTGGCAAGCTGTGATTGGTCCACGGGATAATGAGGTGGCAGACATATCAGCGCAGGGGCGGACAAGAGTGCTGACGCGACGGTGGGGTGGCATTGACGTGGGTCTGACATGGGCATAGCAGAACTGGCGGTAAATGATAGGCGGTAATGGTTTTTTCTCGGACCGCCTTAGATACGGTCAGGGTTTTGTCAGAGGGCGACCCGAGAAATTGTGAGGGCGACGCGTGGCAAAGGCCTGACGTCACCCTCTGACAGTTTCTCGGGCGCTAATCTTCGGACGTCGGGCCCAACCCGATATGCATAATGGCCGTCCGATCAAAGGCGCCCGATCGGACGGTTGACGGGTCGCTGAATAGTGCGGACGATACGGCAGCGGGGAAGTAATAAAATATTATTTTCTTTTGAACAGCGTGCCCAGCGGGACTTTGGGTTTCGGCGGGTTTATATGGTTTTTCAATGTAAAATAGAAATAAAAATATTACCGTGCCGATACTTTGGATAAAATGGAAAAGTGGGTATTTATGTGCTTCTTTGCAAATGAAGCGGGTTATAGGTAAAAAGGGTTTTTATAAGGTTTTTGTAGCAAACGAAGTTTTAATGGGTCAAATGGATTCAGAAGGGGGAAGGGGGGTAAGGCTTAGGTTTCTCAAACTGACCAGATGTCCATTTGATCCCTGACAGAGGACATATGGCTATAATGTCAAGGGGAGGGATATTTATACAATGCTTGGGGGTTTATACACCATGGTGTTATAATCGTAGGGAAAGGGAAACATAGGGGAATTATATAATAGAAGTTAGGGATTAATGTGGATGGAAGAGTGGATGAGGGGTGATATTACTAAGTTTATTTGAAAATAACTTAGCTTAGGGAGTGGATCAAAATGAAAATAATTTTAGACAAGAAATGTGGCTTTTAAGGACTAAGAACCACCATAAAACCACCAATTCTTCCATGAATCTCAACTGATGAGGGGATGTTAGTAATGAATAGGAAAGGGGAAAATTGGGAAGTTAGACACGCTTCTTTGTTTTGCTGCAACCTGATGGAGAAGAAGATCTTCTCAATCCATTGATTTTGCTTTGTGAAATAGATTAGCACACCTTCAATTGTAAGGAAGGACAGTTCTGCAACCCCATCTGTCTACCCATCTATTTGCCTAGCATTCTTTGTTTCTTCTTGGAGGGTGCACTTAGACTTGCAGACCCTTATTTGCCTTTTCTTTTCTCTGGCTTTTTCCTTTTGATTTTCTATCTAACGCTACCCTTATTGCTTCCAAGGTCCCAAATTAAGCAGTTGGGAGCCTTACTTCCCTACCTAAGCTACTTGTCTGCCAAGATTAAACAGTTTGGACAGACTTCTTTCTCTATTCTACAGCTGAAAATTTAAAACATGGCATGATCTAGATTAGGCTGTTGGACCATCCATCAAAATTGAGTCCGCATCAAGCTATATACACACCTTGTCTTCTCTTGGAAATATGGGATCTTTGCATCATCAAAGCAGAGCATATTTGGACCTTCCTTTGCCAATCATGAAATATGAAACCTATTGGTATAGGTATCTAACAGTGGCTCCACATGGGGATGGTTTTTCATTAGAAAGACCAAGAACAATAGGTCAGAATACCTTGGCCTTTGACTGCTTTCACCAATATTTGCAGTATGTTGCTTTAAAATGCCATAATTGTGCTCTTCCCATCTTGGTAGATCTCTGATCCTATTTTCCTTTTGCTGATAGTTAATAAAACTTGAGAAACTGTATTTTTACAACCTACAGAGAGTAATATATACACTTGAATATGTACAATGGAGACTTAAACTGCACTTATGGGTAGTAGTCAAAATAGTGCTTCAGCATCCTGCCATTCACAGGACCTTCATCCAAATCAATTTCATTAAGACTTTTAAGGAAATAAGTATTGTTTCCTTGTACTGCTTGGACAACAAACGGTCCTCTCCAAAGGGAATCAAATTTTCCATGTTTTCCTTTATCTTCCCTTCTTGAATCCCACTTGAGGACTTTGTCACCAATGTTGAAATCTTCTGCTTAGTCCTTCTGTCAAAGGCCTTCTTTAATTTTTCTTGTAAAACTTGAACTCTGCTGTAGACCTGATCTCTAGTTTGCTGCAAACATATTATTTGATTGATCCCTCTTTGCATATCATTTGGTTCAGCTTGACTTTCTTGAAGAAGTTTCATAACAGGAACTCCTAGGGATGAAGGGAATTTGGCTTCTAATCCATAAACCAACTCATATGGGCTGACCCCAATTGATCTCTTGGTTGTTAGCCTATATGCCCATAAGGCATTGACAAGCTTCTTATGCAAATTCTTTTTATTTTCTTCTAACACCTTCTTTATAATGTTTACCAGGCTTTTATTTGATGATTCTGCAAGGCCATTCCCTTGGGGATAGTATGCAGTAGAATGGCCCAAGGTAATGTGAAATTTGTGGCAGAAATTCACCATCTTCTTAGAACTGAAAGAAGCAGCATTGTCTGTTATTATTTTGTCAGGGCAGCCAAACCTAGCCAATATGTTATTCTCCAAAAACTGAATGATTATTGAATCATTTTCCTGTCTGCATGGAGCAAATTCAATCCACTTAGTGAAATAGTCTGTAGCTGTTAGAATCCATCTGTGCTGGCCTGAGGATGAGGGATGAATTTCCCCAATGAAATCCAAGCCCCATTGTTGAAAAGGTCTCTCTGTTGCAATAGTTCTTAAGGGAAGTGGTAGTAACTTTCTCTTTCCCTCAAACACTTGACATTTATGACATGATGTAGTAAAATTTTTAACATCAGAGAACAGGGTAGGCCAATAGTAACCAGCCCTCAGTATTTTATCCACAGTGGACTTCCAATACAAGTGTCCACCACAGTCACCTGCATGAAATTCTTTCATGATATTGTTAGTCTCATCCTCAATTAAGCAGTTTAGCAATACCCCTTCATGGTTTTTCCAAAGTAAATTTCCTTCCATGACACAAAATCTTGAAGCTTTCATTTTTAGGAACCTACATTTAGTTCTGGACAATCCTGGGGGAGCACACAGGTTTTGCAATACATACCATATATCAGAGTACCAAGGGGATTTTTGAAAGGCTACATTGATCTTTGGAGTCGCCAGCTCCGGTTCACTGTCCAGCTGGTTGATGTCTAAGGCTTGGAAATTTGCTTCTGTCATTAGTTTGGCCAAACCTTGCCCTTTTATTAGTTTTGTAGGTTTTATCTCAATATCAAATTCTAAAATGTTGGCAATCCACTTTCCTCTTCTGCCCTCTAAATTTTCTTGGGTGAGAATGTCTTTGACAATGGGACTTGGTACATAAGCTATAACATGTGAATAGAGGATGTAAATCCTAAAGTCTTTGATGGCCTTGACCAAAGCATAAGCTTGTTTCTCCATGATTTGGTATTTTAGGGGAGCATCTCTAAGAGCTCTACTAAAGAAAGCAATGGGTTTCTCATTTCCTTGGTCATCTTTCTGTAACAAGACAGCAGCAATTGTGTGTTGGGAAGCAAAAGAAAATATGATAAATTCCCTGTCAAATTGAGGATTGGTTAAGACTGGGGTTTGGGTAAGGGCCAATTTTATACCTTCAAAGGCTTTATTTGCTTCAACTGTCCATTTCACTTTTGAATCCTTCTTTAGCATATTATTCAGCAATCTGATCAGTTCTGCTAGGTTTGGGATAAACCTTCTCAAGAAGTTGATCTTTCCCAAGAATGCTTGCAATTCTTTGATATTTCTTGGGTGGGGCATTTGTAAGATAGCTTGTATCCTGTCTGGGTCGATTCTTATGCCATCCTTTGAAATGATATGTCCTAACAACTTGCCTTCTTCCAAACCAAACAAAGACTTCTTTGGATTTAAGGAAATTCCATATTTCCTGCATGTTAAGAAGATCTGTCTCAAGTGTTTCAAATGTTCTTGGTCAGATTTTGAGAAGGGTGTGAGGTCATCCAAATAAATGACAAGGAAGTCATGAATCTCTTTGGCAAAAGCAATATCCATTGCTCTTTGAAACGTTTCCCCTGCATTTTTCAATCCAAAAGGCATTTTTACATATTTGAAAGTTCCCCATGGGGTTGTGAATGCAGTTTTGTCTTGATCATCAGGGTGTACTAAGATTTGGTTAAAACCCGAGAATCCATCAAGTAATGAGATCCTTGAGGCACCTACCACCCGTTGAAGAATGTGATCCATCTTGGGTAAGGGATAATTGTCCTTGAGGGATACTTGATTTAAGTTCCTAAGATCCACACAAAGCCTTATTTCACCAGTTTTCTTTCTTGTAGGGACCAAATTTGAAATCCAATCAGAAAACCTGATTGGTGCTATGATGCCTGCTTTAAACATTTTTTGCAATTCCTTTTCAATTGAAGGGAGGAGCATGGGATTAATCCTTCTCAATTTTTGTTTAAATGGCTTCTGATTAGGCTTAAGAGGGATAGTATGCTGGATAACAGAGGTGTCATAGGATTTTAAATCCTCATAACCCCATGCGAAGACATCCTGAAACTCTTTGAAAAGGTCAATGTATTTGGGTTTTTGGTCAGGAGGCAGAGATGGAAATAACTTTATTATCTTGGGCTTATCAATAGTGCCAATGTTGCATTCTTCAATGGCTGTATTTAGGGGCTGCATTTTTGGTTTTCTAGGGATGTCATTTGAGTCAAAGATGTCTTCTAATGGAGTTAGGCCTGTTGGGAGAAAGTTGTCTTTCAGCTCTATGATTTCAGCCTCTACAACAGCTGCTTCCTCATGATTGGTTTGTTGAATTTGTTGTATGTTCTCTTTGTTGAAAATAGTTGGATTTAGCATTTGTTTTGCTGTTTTGGGTGATATTGGGTGGTGAGTCTGTTCAAACTGTATTTGTGATTGACTTGCTCTTTCAAGTATTTGTGATTGACTTGCTCTTTCAGTGTCAATATTTAGTCCTGCAAATTCTTGTTGCAAGGTCAAGAAGTTGTTTATTTGTGCATCATCTTCAAATACCTGCCAGTCTTTGACATTGTTTGGGACAGAAGGTCTGTGCTTTACCTCAGCTGTAAAGCGATGATGGGGCTCAAAAGGCAGCTTGCAGGTACTTGCAAATGTGGCTAAACTATGAGCATGAAGATTATGGGTCCTAGAAATTTTGGTGATTTGGAATTCAGAGAAGAAGCTTAGTATTTCGGCCACAACAGACCTATAAGACCTTAGTCTCTTGTCATTGGTGACAAAATTTCCCTTCACTTGTTGGATGACTAAATCCGAATCTCCCATAATTGAGACTTTTGTGGCTTGTAAGAATTTTACTAGCTTGAGGCCTAGTAAAAGAGTTTCATATTCTGCCATATTATTAGTACACCTGAAATTCAGCCTATAGGCTCGGCCTTCTGCATGACTGTCTTGTTTATTATGTATCCAAACTCCAGCTCTTGCCCCTAATTTTTTGACTGACCCATCAAATTCAAGGAACCATAGGATCTCTGGTTCCAGGGAGAACTTAGTGACCTCCTTATGTGTTGGAATTGTAAGTCGAAGCTCTGGTTTGCCATCTTGTTTGTTTTCTAGGGCAGTCTCCTCACTTGATGGGACCTGTTCGCTTTCTTGAGCAGTAGCTGTGATTAATGTTTTCTTAATCATTGTTTCTTGGGTAGCAGTTTGCTCATTGGTGTCTTCCTCTTGTATGAGTGTCTTGGGTTCAACCTCATTATCTGGGAGAGTTGCATTATCATTGAAGAGAATGTATGAGTCTATGTCTGAATGGACAACATATATGGGAAAGTTTTGAGGCTTTTCTTCACTGCTGACCATGTATTTCATTAATGTTTCTCTGTATAATCTCTTTGGTTGCCCAAAAACAGTGATGGTGGCATATGACATATCTAACTGCAGGGAACCTTGAATTTTAGCCCCCCATGACCTTGATAACAACATCCCATACTTGGGTGGGATGTCAGCAACTACAACATCCATTAGAATTGTTTTGTTTGGATATTGAACAAGAGACACACATAGATCTTTTATTAGGCCTAAGCACTTGACTTGGCTGGAATCAAAAGAGAACAAGTCCTTGTATGGTCTAGTAATATCCAGGTTTAGTCTTTCCATGACTGATTTGGGCATCAGGTTGTGAGAGGCACCCGAGTCGAACATTGCATTGTGTAATATCTTGTCATGAACATGCAGGCTGACATAGAAGGGTAAAATGCCTACACCTGTTGTCTTTCCATCCACCTCTGGGCCAAAAAGTAGCTCTGGGTATCATCCAACACATTAACATCATCTTTGTTGCTAGTAAGTTGGAGGGATTTCCTGATTTGTTGTTTGTAGATGATGTGTTTGGCCAATTCTGAGAGAGGAATTGCTATCTTCAATTTACTAATTTCAGTTTCTAGGTCAAAGGGTTTTTCGGATTGGGTCTTTTGGCTGTGGATGACATTTCTTTCCTTGTTCACTAACTCTTCTTCTTGATTCTTATCCTGATTTTGAGGCTTGCCCTTCTTGCTCATCTCTTGAGGGGTGACACTTGGGTTAGGGTGCAAGGATGATGCATCCATGGGATGTTGTTTTGAAGAAGCTGGTTCAGTGACTTCTTCAATGGTTACTTCTTTTGCAAGTGAATCTGTTGGGTCATTTGGCTCTGTAACTGTGGCTCTTTTGGGTTGCTGATTATCTTTTATGTTTTCAGGTTGTGTCACATTTACAGTTCTGCTCCTTAGCTTGTATTGCTTATGGACTTCATAAACAGTTGTGTCATAGCCTTGTTTGAAGTCAAATGACTCACCTGATTTGATTGGGAACAGCTTGATTACCTCATCCTCATGGTCTTCTTGTGTCAAAAAGACTTGACTTTCACCATCTAGACCCATTAAATTAATCTGAGAATCTTCATTGGGTTCACTTGATGTGGAAGTTTCAGCATAGTTTTCTTGGAAAGGGGGTCTTATGTCTTGGTCAGCACTGGCCTTGCCAACGTTTGGGTTTTGAGTTCTCCTAAAATTTGGATTCCTAGGAGGGTTGTTTTGTGGTGCTTCCCATGATGATTTTCTCTCAACTGATTCCACTCTATCCCCCAATCTCTTCATACCAGTGAGTATTGCATCCAGTTTCTCATCAAAGGCTAAGGGTTCTTCTTTGAAGGTGGTTCTCTTTTCCAACCTTGCTCTGTTTCTTTTGGCAATCAGGTTAGCTTCCACTGTGGCAGCAACCTTTTGGGCATCTGCAAGGGTTTGAGGGTCTCTCTCCTTCAATTGATAGGCCATATCAGGGTCAAAACCATCAGGAAATTTGTACAAGGCCAAATCAGGGGTAGGTCTTAAATTTTGCGGGATTGCGTTATATACATTGTTAAATCTTGCACAATACTCCAAAACAGTCTCTTTGGGACCTCTTTTGATAGTGTCATATTCACCAAGTATGTGCAGAGGATCTTTCTTTTTCTCCCATCTGTTAGTAAAGGCCTGATAAAGTTCATCAGGAGTTGTGATGGAATTTGCATTCAGGGATCTAAACCAAGTTCTTACATCCCCAGTCAGACTTTGAACAAACATCCTCATTCTCACATTGTCATCATCTATTTCATAGGTCTAAAAATGGTCTTGCATCCTTTTGGCATGCTGAATAGCTGTAAGGTGGCCAGTGGAGTCAAAATATGAGATTTTAGTTTGGTAGTCTTGGGGTAGCGCTGCAACATTAGCTGGTAACTGCAAGGGTGCATATCTGTTAGCCATATTCACAAGGTTTTGGGGATTTACAGGAGCAACTGGGATAAAAGGAACGATGTGTACCACAGGGGTAACAAGTGTAGCAGCACCTAGAGTGTTGGTCAAAGGGATTTGTGCAGTGGGTGAAGATGTGACAGGAGGACTTTGGAATGTAGATGGTGAACTGGGGGAAACAGGAGTAGAGCGAAATAGAACCTTGATAGGGGTTGGAACTGGTTCAGGGTGAGCTGTCTCATGACTCAAATCACTAGGATTTTCCTGCCTTTGTTGTTTCCTAATTATTTTGGGGATTGTATTTGGATTTTCAAAAACTGCTCGCGGATTTGGGTCAGCGTTTGACCTAGTGTGTCTGATTTCCGTTTTAGGAGCCAGCTTCTGAATTTGTTTTTGTTTTGTTTTTTTTTTTTTTTTTTGGTGTTTTCTAAGATATTTTAGGATTGTTTGAGGACTGTTTAAGCTTTTTTAGAACCACTGTCTATGGATAGACAACAGCTTGAAAATTATTCTTAGTCCCCAGTGGAGTCGCCATTTATGTTAACACCCAGGTTGTTCCCTATGACTCCCAAGGGAATATGGCCGGGGTAACCACTAACCAATCTTTGGATTACAGTTTCTAGCCAAACTGTAATCAGAGAGGGCTCTCTCTTTATGATTTGTCTCTGTTATGATAGTATTTTAGGCTAGCTATTATGCTCAGGTTTCTGTTTATGTTTTGGTTGAAGGATGTCTTTCAATAACTAAGATGTAATGTTTAGACAGTTATATTTCATTGGGCAATGGAGTCTAGAGCTGTGAAATGTTTGAAATGCTTCAGTGGGAATGTTCAGACTGCAGGGCCTATTGGGTATCTCAACAAACAAAATTCAAGGCTTAAGTGATGATGTATGATGATGCATGTTTAGCCAATGGAAAGCAATTAAGAATTCTCCATTAAGCTAATGTTGTGAAAGTGAAATATATTGCTCAGGAGCAAACTTGAATTCCTGAACAAAGAATCACTGTGAAAGATATATTTTGAAAGTGTGGCAATTAAGAATTACACTTATCAAGATAATAACTGAGGAAAACATTCATTAACAACATAGATTGAGCTCAGGGTATTCCATGAACAAATCCTGAAGGCTATTCGTTTTCTTTGCTGCTAAATACTTAGAACTTAGAAATGTTTATGGATTGCAAAAGACTGAAACACAAAACGAAGAGAGTTACAGAAAACTTATTGTATATGAGATGCACAGGGATCCTGCCAACTTCAACAAACACCATGAACGCATTCAAACAACTCAGAACTTCAGAAATTCCATTACTTCTGTTATTAAACTCTGCAAAGATTACAACATAGGAACTTCTTCAAAAGAAATCAACAACTACCCTGCAAGCTTATGCGAGGGGCAAATATATACAAACGGTAATACAAAATATCTAAGGCGTTGAGTCATCTGAGAAACAAATATTTCACCAACTTTGTACAGAACAGCAGATAAAAAGTTATTGCTGCCTTTAATACAACATAAATGCTCATTTCTATCAGTCAGAAGATATTTTGGCCTGTGGAGGCCACTGAGTCGGTTGGAATGATCTGCTTTAAATGCTGGAAAATGCGCTTTTGTGGATACTCTGCTGTAACGTTTCGGCCCTGTCCCCTGTAGCTGTCCATCTTGACCTGCTGGCCGAAAGTTCTGTTGAGTTGGCTCAGCTTTCACCTTTTATGCATGCTAGTTTTATTAACTTTTCCTCTGCATGCCACCTTGTATTTTTGATAAAAAAACTTAGTGAATGGCTTCCTAGTCTATAAGATCATCTGTATTGCCTTAGTCCACCATTCTTGTGTGGGCAGTTGATGCCTAAGAATTGCATCCATAGTCTCATCTGCCTCTGTGTATTTATAGAAGTTAGGAGGCACATCAAACAGGTGATTAATTTCATTCATTATAAAGAATAAATTCTCTACTCTGTTTTAGAGACTTTATCCTGTAGCTGGCCCTGTTTCTTTTGAGGTGTTGGGCCTTTCAGTGATCTGACTTGTGGCGAATGTATTGACCCACTTGGCATACTGCTCATGGGTAAGCAGTCTTCCTGCACTGTTCAGTAATCCAGGGAGACCTCTGTTCTGTAATACCACAAATTTGTCCATAAATCTGTTCACCTCGGTCTGCATGTCTTGGGTCCTTCTCTCCAATGTCTGCACTAAGTTTCTCAGTGTAAGGACCCTTTTTATCAACAAAATAGTCTCAGTCCTGTTAGAAATTCCCATAGTTGTTAACTGAGAACTTGTTCTATTATTGAGCACATTGATCATCCTGGTGGCAACTTCAGGCACATTGCCTAGAGCTGCCCTTGATCTCTGAATTTCCTTCTGTGCTTTTGCAATGAGCTCCAACTTCTCATGGATTGTGTCAATATACTGCCATTGGTCAGTAATAGACTGGCCAATATTGGCCCATATCACTGTCTTGATCTCAGCCACTACTTTATCCAGTTGGAGCTCCTTTTCTAGCTCCTTTATCCTGTCTTTGAGGGCTTTTATTTCCCTACCCTTTTCTGCCACAGTCTGCTTGGATTTGTCATATCTTTCATTTACCTTGGCTAGTTTCTCCCTGGCCTCGTTTAATTCTATCATTTGTGCTTCCAAGGCCTGGATCTCATTTCTCAGCTTTTGCATGTCCAAGCTTGGGGCATGTTCTGTTGTTGGTGGTGGTGGTGCTGAGGTGGATGGTGCTGCTTGTCCTATTTGTTGAGGAGGAGGAACAGTAGTTGGAGCAGCTTCCTCAAGGTTAATTATTTCAGGAGGAGAATGGGAGGTCTGACCTTCTTCTTTTTGCTTCAAAGCTGCCTGCAATGCTGCCTGTGCAGCCTCTGATTCTCCCAGCTTTTCTTGAGTCTGGATTAGCTGCTTATATAGAGACACCAGCAAAGCTGTGGCATCTTGATCATGCCTCTGCTGCGCAACTTCATCTGTTTGAGGGTGAATTGTGGCTGGAATTTTGATCTTTCTCCTCAAAGCTGCCATGTCTGCATCCCTCAACTTCAATATCTCTTGTATGCCCTTGATATCCTTGGGATCATGCCCAATTTCTATGATTATATCTTCTAAGGACCTAATTCTGTTGTCCTTTGCTTGAGAGGATGCTCTCTCCAACTCAAGTTGGGCTGCTGTATTATTAAGGCTATTTTCTAGCCTATAATTATCCAATGTCTTGTCTGCCAAGGAGGCATACACCATCTCACCCGTTTGCTTATGTAATTCAATTTTTTCCATCGGGTGGATGTCCTTGGCAAGGACCTCAAGATTGGTCCTTATATAGTCTGCAGGGGACTGGGACTGTGCTACAGCTGGAAAAAAATGACTCATGATCATTTTGCCTTCACTAACATCATAGGCAGACATCAGTCTTTGCTGGTTAGTGGGAGCCATTTTCAACAAAAGATTGTATAATTGTATCTTTATTGGCTCATTCCTCCTCTTTATGTCAATGAACTGCTGTTTGATTCTCAGTTCACCTTCTCTCTGCTGGCTTGAGGAGCTGACTTCTCCTCCCACTGTTCTGTTCTGTTCCTCTTGGAAAGAACTTGCGGATGCTTCCGTGCTAGGTGGGCCCATGCCCAAAGACTGTCCCATTAGCATTTCCTCCTCTGAGAAAGGATTTATTCTCTGTCTTTTCTCCCCATAAGTTGTCGATGTTGTAAGGGGAGTCTCTCTGTCTCTTTTTCTGCTTACATCCTCCTTTTGTGGAGTTTGGAGGATTGATTTTTCAGCTGATGTTTCTTGCCTTGGAGGCACAGTTTGTTGTGGCTGTTGCTCAGTGGATTTTGGGGCTTCCATTGTCTGCTCTTGCTGTACAGGCTACTCCTGTCTTTGTTCTTCTTGTTGTTGTTGCTGTTGCTGTTGATGTACTTCCTGCTGCTGCACTTCTTCTTGCTGTTCCACCTCTTTTTCTATTTGCTCTTCAGTCATGGGAGGTGGTTTCTCTTGCTCCACCTGCTTTTCTTTGCCTTTGCTGGATGTCTGTTGAGTGTCCATGGCAGCTTGTTGATGTGTTGTTGAAGAAGAGGCAGCTGCTCCAAGTTGCCTTTGATATGATAAGGAAACCTGTCCACAAGTTTCCAAGTCAGCCTCTTTTTGCATATTCCTAGCCTCTCTCTCTAGCATCTGCTCTCTAGAGATTGGCTCTTCTAGAGTGCCCTCTTTCCAGCTCAAAGAATTTGCATACTTTTCAACATGAGGCAGCCTAACATGTGAATAGTTACCCAATTTGTATTTTATCCTTCTGAGGGAGATAAAATGATTAGGGTCATAAGGTGTCCATTTGAAACTGGTTTGCAATTTGAAGCCCTCTAAGATCATATCTGCCTCCTTCCATCCCTCCTCTCTTTTATTGTATAGAAAAGGGCCTAGCTGGTTTCTTACCTTCAGCTGCACCTTCTTATTCCTACTTTGGAAATGGAAGCAGTCTGCATTTCCAAACTGCCTGAAGTAGTCTAGGGCAAAAAGTCTCATAGGGACATACCTTGGCAGCCTGTAAGGGTCCAATTCACAACCATATATTCTGATTACTGTGTGGTGTTGGTAAAAATACTAATCACCAATGCTGTAGGCTTTGGAGAGATGGAGAATTCTTTGCATGTCATCAGTCAACCTTGGAGGAGGGACACCATACAGCAATGTCATAGCTGGGTGAATAAATAGGTCTATGAATTCACAGTATGTGTATGGTGATTTAGAAACATCATGAAAAACTGAAGTCCAAAACACAACTGACCTTGGATTCCCCTGGGCATTAAGTTTCTTGAGGGGAATGGAGAAACTATCTGGTTGATAAAACAAGAACAGGTGGTAGATGTATGAGGTGTATCTGAACACCCTTTCCCTTTGTAGATTCATTAGCTGTTCATGGATCTTTTCTGCAATATAGGTGGCATAGCCATAGTGTACAGCTGGAGGTTTCCAGGAGAAAATATGGACAGCATTGCCATTATAGTGTCATCAACATCCTCAATTCCCCTGTACCCCAGAACGTAGCTGATCAAATCCACCAGCATTCTGCCCAAGTCATTCAGGTAGTGATATCCAATAGGAGGAGTCCTCATAGTTTCAAAGCTTGGCTGTATGAATAACTGATTAATTTTGATGATCTGCGCACTTGACAAATTATTCCCCTTCTTTACTAAGTCCAGCATGGAGAGAGGGGTCAATGGCCTTGCAGAGTGGAAATGCAGCATCTCGTTTATGGTTTCTGGGGTGATATCGAACAAGATTGAGCTTGTAGGACTGAGAACAACTCTTTGGCATGGATCATAGCATTCCTGGCACTTGTGGATCAAGTCTGGAAGGGCATTGACTTGAGGGAGGTTGTAAATGGGCAAATTTGAGTCCCAAATCCCTAAAATATCAGCTCCACCAAGGTGTTGGGCTTTGAATTCATTTAGCATGTGGATATTAAACTTAGAACCCATTGGGAACCAGTCTATCATCTGATAACCTACATCTCCCAGGGCTTTCCATTCTAACTCCCTTTGAGGGGCATTCAGAGGCTGGATATTCAGGGCTATTGGTGTTTCCATGACTAGTAAGGCTTATGACTTGTATGCAAACTGTTTTGAGTGAGCAGAAAAACGCAGAGGAGTTTCTTTACAATGTAAATGTGAATTGTAGGGAACAGAGGGCGAATTGAGCAAACATCAATTGAAATACTGTTTACAGGACTGATTAAAACAGTATTAGGACTGACTAGAGTGTTTCTATGGTGAATTTATGTAATGGAGGTTTCTAGTTCACGACTGCGCAAACTACCTGTGAATTCACGTCAATTTGGTCAAATGCAGGCTTGGCAGAAGGTTTATTGCCTCGCTAGTTGGAAATGAGTGCAGGTCACTGGATGCTTAATGGTGATTTCGGTGTTTTACACTCTCTTAAACAGTTTTCTTGCAGAAATATGGATAAAACTAGGTGCAGAGAACAATTTTGAGAAATACCTTGCAAATTGTCAATAACAGTTGCAAATGCAGGTACGACGGAGGCGCCCACGGTTTCAGAGTCGAGTTGTGTAGGTTGGCGCTGATTTGGTCGTAAAATGCATGCAGGAAAATCAATAGTTGTTTTGGCAAAAGTGGGAAAAACACGTATTTTTGGCTAAAATATGGATTTTTGGCATATTGGTGCGTTTTTGGGATGACGTCAGCATGACGTCATTAGGTGGGGTCAAGGTCGGATGACGTCAGCGTGACGTCACCGGGTGATGTGGCAAGTTGTGATTGGTCCACGGGATAATGATGTGGCAGACATATCAACGCAGGGGCGGACAAGAGTGCTGATGCGACGGCGGGGCGGCACTGACGTGGGTCTGACGCGGGCATAGCAGAACCGGCGGTAAATGATAGGCGGTAATGGTTTTTTCTCGGACCGCCTTAGATACGGTCAGGGTTTTGTCAGAGGGCGACCCGAGAAATTGTGAGGGTGACGCGTGGCAAAGGCCTGACGTCACCCTCTGATAGTTTCTCGGGCGCTAATCTTCGGATGTCGGGCCCAACCCGATATGCATATTGGCCGTCCAATCAAAGGCGCCCGATCGGACAGTTGACGGGTCGCTGAATAGTGCGGACGATACGGCAACGGGGAAGTAATAAAATATTATTTTCTTTTGAAAAACGTGCCCAGCGGGACTTTGGGTTTCGGCGGGTTTATATGGTTTTTCAATGTAAAATAGAAATAAAAATATTACCGCGCCGATACTTTGGATAAAATGGAAAAGTGGGTATTTATGTGCTTCTTTGCAAATGAAGCGGGTTATAGGTAAAAATGGTTTTTATAAGGTTTTTGTAGCAAACGAAGTTTTAATGGGTCAAATGGATTCAGAAGGGGGAAGGGGGGTAAGGCTTAGGTTTCTCAAACTGACCAGATGTCCATTTGATCCCTGACAGAGGACATATGGCTATAATGCCAAGGGGAGGGATATTTATACAATGCTTCGGGGTTTATACACCATGGTGTTATAATAGTAGGGAAAGGGCAACATAGGGGAATTATATAATAAAAGTTAGGGATTAATGTGGATGGAAGAGTGGATGAGGGGTGATATTACTAAGTTTATTTGAAAATAACTTAGCTTAGGGAGTGGATCAAAATGAAAAGAATTTTAGACAAGAAATGTGGCTTTTAAGGACTAAGAACCACCATAAAACCACCAATTCTTCCATGAATCTCAACTGATGAGGGGATGTTAGTAATGAATAAGAAAGGGGAAAATTGGGAAGTTAGACATGCTTCTTTGTTTTGCTGCAACCTGATGGAGAAGAAGATCTTCTCAATCCATTGATTTTGCTTTGTGAAATAGATTAGCACACCTTCAATTGTAAGGAAGGACAGTTCTGCAACCCCATCTGCCTACCCATCTATTTGCCTAGCATTTTTTGTTTCTTCTTGGAGGGTGCACTTAGACTTGCAGACCCTTATTTGCCTTTTCTTTTCTCTGGCTTTTTCCTTTTGATTTTCTATCTAACGCTACCCTTATTGCTTCCAAGGTCCCAGATTAAGCAGTTGGGAGCCTTACTTCCCTACCTAAGTTACTTGTCTGCCAAGATTAAACAGTTTGGACAGACTTCTTTCTCTATTCTACAGCTGAAAATTTAAAACATGGCATGATCCAGATTAGGTTGTTGGACCATCCATCAAAATTGAGTCCGCATCAAGCTATATACACACCTTGTCTTCTCTTGGAAATATGGGATCTTTGCATCATCAAAGCAGAGCATATTTGGACCTTCCTTTGCCAATCATGAAATATGAAACCTATTGGTATAGGTATCTAACAGAATTTTTGCAAGAAGCTCAGTCAAGATTGTCTCCAGACGACCTTCGGAAGTTCACATTGTTCAGAGAAAGAAGACTGGCTAGTATTCCACTGGAAAGACTGCGAGTAGCTACTAGAGAACCGACTCCGAGCATCAGCCTTAGCGGAAACTCCAGCGCTTCCAGATCTAAGTCCAGCGCCGCAAAAGAAATATCTAAACATCCTGAAGAGTCTGTGCATAACAAAGAGCTGAACGAAGAAACAATCAAAGACACAGCTCAATCAAGTGCGATGGCTCAGCAACAAGTTATTGCCTCGCCACTAGAAGAAATTCCCCCTCCTGTCGTTGACACACCTCTTGTCACAGTAGAGTTGGATAAAGAATGGGACACCTCCAATGAATTAATTAATCTTGAAGGTCAAACCCCAAAGACACCTGTCAGCAATACACAGGTGGTGCAAGAGGTCGTCTCAGCCATAGTCAGTAGTGCCGTAGAAACGAAGCATCTCCCTATCGCTCCATCCTCAGAACTTCTACTCAGCGTAGAAGAAATTCCCCCACTGGACGTATTCTACAGCCCCCAGCACAAATCAGTTGTAAGAAGACAGAGAAAAAAGAGGAAACTTGAGAATGCATTATCTCAAGATGCTGAACATCTAGATGTCTTATGGAAAGACCCGAACAGTAATCCAACCGAGAATCTTACGAAATTGTCTCAGATTGCAGGAGCATATGCTTCTGCAACTATCGACAAGGCCTCCGAAGTTCAACAACTTCTGAAAGAACATGAAAATAAAATACAACTGCTACAACAACAGTTGCAGCAAGCCCATGCAAACACTGAAGCCTCCAGACAGCTCGAGAAGCTACAAGAAGACTTTCGCCAGATGCAGGTGAGCTATCAAACAAGTCTTGAAGAAAAAGAAAAGCAGCTGCAGACGGTGAAAGAAATACATAAAGATGAACCTAAGCTGTCAGAGGTCATTTCAGAGTCCATCGGCTTGAATGACCAACTGTCACAGCAACAGGAAGATATGGTACGTAGAATATCACAATGGAGGCATTTTTGTGAAATAAGCGACAAGATCACCAACCAGGTGGTGGAATTGCAGAACGACTATGACCAGGCCAACAAAAGAGTAACAGAATATCTAACTTGGAAAAATGACGAGGAGGGGGAAAGAGCAGGAGCACCTAAGATTAATGAAAATCATAAGGAGCTACTCTTTAACAAATGGGACGAACAAATCACCCAGGCGGAGCAAGCAGCAGAGACATCGGCGACACAAGGGAGCATCCTTATCGACTGTGTAAATGAAAATTTACATAGGGCTAATTTGATTTCAGAAACCACCCCGGGGTACCTACCGAGCACGTTGCAACTGGAGGCAGGATGGAGACAGAAGACGCAGGCAAACATAACGACAATCCAGGCATTGGCTAGACTAAATTGGAAAAGTTATTGGACTTACTTAGTTAAGCCACACAGCCAATGCATGACAGTAAGATACATCATGAACGCAGCTGAGAAAGTAGTGCCAGCTCTTATGGATGTTGTTTTCGCAGCCCAGCTAAGCACAGAAATCAGGCAGCCTGCTCTTCTCAAACCTATGCTTGACAGCTGCAACTTCAGAGACCAAATTAAGAAGTAATTTCATTTAGAATGTTGATTTTTTTGCTTTTAACTAAATTAGAAAAAGGGCGGTATTTGAGAACCATATCCTCAATTTTGTAAACATACTATTATTAAGATTAGGTATTAGTATTTCAACCCTTCTCATTGCATTGGAGAAGGGTCCAGAAATTTGTCAAAAACTTGTCCTCAGAACATGCACTTCTGCACCTCAGAGGAGGGTTTGATGAATGGAAGGATCGGATTTATTTATATTTGCATTCTAATGTCTGCTACTAATGTTGCATTTCTGTACTCTTAGTAGGCGTTCGAAGTAAGTAGAAGTAGATCATTATTGCTTGAAGTTTGTGAATAGAAATTAGTCATAAATGGTACTTTTATCTCTTGACAAATTTCTATTAATTTGCTTGAAGTGATATGCAGCTGATGTTATTTGTATGTTAATATATAGATTTATGGTTACCATTTGGCACTTTTGTACGGTGGAATCATCTGTTTATGTTTGACATATGAATGATTTATCATGTGATATGAAGTCCACAACTGTCCTGTTTAACTTCTTATGCAGAATGGTTTATCTTAAATGGTTTATATTCTTATAGTAGCTGAATAATCTTCATTACCAGTTATTATATGAAATATTTTTAGATCGCATGATGGAAAAGATATATCCCGGGTTAGCGTAGGTTGTATATGTTATTTTTATTCTGATTTTAGCAGCTTATAGCCAGATGATGAGTTGGATTAAAATTAGTTCTTGAAAGCTCTCTAGAAACAACATAAATCAAAACTTACACACACACACACCCCTTGCATCGGGAAGCTGGTCCCGTTTTCCCCAGTTGGACCCGCTACTCCAAACGGGCAAGGAGCCGCCAACCAGGCTCCGGACTGGGTGGGTATCCCCCTTGTTGTCGACCCAATTTCGGGGCCCTCAACAAGGCCGCAGACCCTTTGTATTAGATAGTCGCCGAGGTGAACTCGCCGAATTAACGGAGCCGAAATTTGAATAGGCTGGATCATAAAAGGGTGTTGGGTCTGTCACATCGGAGGAGGCTGTTCTATTGTTTACAGCGAACGCCGATGTTGATCGGACCCGAAACAATATTAAAGGGAGTCTAAAGCCATATCGGGTCCGCACCTCATCGGAGGTCAGGCCTTAAGAGTTTTGTTATGGTTGCGTAATCCGTACCTGCCAAATTTATGAAAGCAGCCATATAATCCTTGAGATCCGCGTACATTGAGTTAAGCGGTTTTTATGATAGTTCTGTGTATTGATATTATATGGTTACATATGGCCATGAGGGGTTTTTATGGTAATTCCATATATGTCTATAAGTGTGGCAGGTTGATTAAAGCGCTCGGTGATGGTTAATTAAAGGCTCGGTTGGTGGCTTCCGATGGTTGATAAAACGCTCGGGTGGTGGCTTCCAATGGTTGATTAAAACGCTCAGGTGGTGGCTTCCGATGGGTGATTAAAAGCACCGATAAAGCCTGTAAGGAAAAAAAAAAGCAAAGAAATGGAAGCCGAAGTGTCAAGTGATCAAGTGAGGAGGAAGCAAAAGAGCCAGCACGTAAGAGGAAACGAATGGACAGGGGCATGGAGCATATAAAAGTAGCAAAAACAGAGAACTGAGTGTTGTTGGTGGATGGCATAACTTGAGCATGAGATAGTGGAAGCAACAGAAAAAAAGGGGGCAGCAGAAGTAGTGGAAGCTGAAAAGAGCGCAGTAGCACACCAGTGTATACCAAAGAGGTTGGAGCCTCAGAATTGAAAAGGATTGAAGTCCTTGGGAGTTGGTGCTCCTAAGTCCAAGATTGGTGTCTTGGCAAAATAGAGTTGGTGCTCAGGAGGTTGGAACCTCACCAAAGTCCAAGTTGGATCTTGGCAACCAATTGTGACATTCTATTTATTGTATTTATTTTACTGCACAGTTATATTAATAAAAGAATTTATTCCTGCTGTTCATTTTGTGTTCTGAACATACATGTTTTAACTAGTAAAACAATAGTGAGAAAAAGAAATACTGATTCACCCCCCTCTCAGTATTTCCAACACTGAATATGCCTTTTTATCTCATCGTTCTCTAGAACAGAGTGCCAATAGATTGTTCCATTGGGCAGCGGCTCACCTGGGGTCAAATCGATGGAGTGCTAGACTTGACAGTGCGGAGAAACCCATATAGGGAATGTGAAGATGTCCTCGTACTCCTCCATGACCTTGTCCATCTGTAGTTGTCGTGCGAAGGGGCCTTGTCTAGAGGTCGTGGCCACCATCTTATTCTTTCCTTTTGGGTGTATCATCAGGAAAGAAAATTTTCCAGTTTTGGAAATGAGCGTACTGCATTTTTTTGTAGTAACCAAAGAGATGGTGGTAGGTGGTGCTACCTCTGGTATCTTATACAAATTATTTCCCAAAGTAACAATATCAACACGAGGCCTTGATTCATACACATCATGTCACTTCCACAAGTATCATTGGCCTAATAATACACCACAAACATCAAGGGGAGTAACATCACACAAAACCTCGTTCCTGAAGGGTTTGATGTTGTACAGAAGGAGACAATGTTGGCTCACACAAATATCTCATCCTTGGTGAAGCCACCCGATGGTGTACGGTTGTGGATGTGTTGTCGTCTGTAAGCCAGATGCTTCACGATCTCTGCTGAAATGAGGTTCTTTTGGCTCTTGCTATCGACAATGAACTCTAGCTGGGAGCCCTTTACTCACATCTGGGAGTGGAAGAGGTGCTCCTCATCCTCTGGATCTTTGGGTTCCTCCTTCTAGATATTTGTGGTGGCAACACTCGCATTCTGCTCCACATCAATAATGTTCTTCCCTCTGTCATTCCCCCCGTCAGGTTTTGACTCAGAGTTTGAACATGCATTTGATTTTGAAACCTTTAGCTCAGCCACTAGTGACTGTTTGGCCTGACACCCACTCGTGTCATGAGTGGAGCTCTTATGGAACTCACACCACTTTACCGTGTCCTTTTTTAGCTTCATGGCGTTGTTCTTTTATTCCGACTTTGGCAGGTTGTCTTGGGTCACCATGCCTTGGCTTCGTCCTTTGTTCTGCGGTTTGGGGGTACCTTTCCCTTGTTTCGGATTCACAAATCCAAAGTCCCGCTTCTTTTGTTTAAACTTTTTCTCGATCTTGATGGCATATCGGTATGCTGTGGTGAGGGAGGGGATGTTTAAGAATTCTATTTCATCTTCGATGTACTTGTGCAGGCAGTCATGGTATTTTAGTACTAAATGCAGCTCCAAATCCCTGACACCCAACTTTGTGTGAAGGGTATCAAAAATATTGGAAAACTCTCGCTCGTCTTGGTCCCTTCCCTGCCGTAGCATGGTCCAATTTATGTATTGATCATCATAGCTTCTGACATGGTAGTACTGCTCCTTTATGGCATCTCAGAATGAATTCCAAGTGGATGAGGCTGAAAATAGTGGGTTCGTACTTTCATCCTTCTGCTCGCAGTAGGTCTCCTGTTGGGTTGTGTTATATTCTTTCCACGTAGTTAATAGCGGGTTTGAAGGGCACCTGTAACCCCACTTTATGGGTTCTGGGGCAGCGCCTCGGAAAATTTTGGTTTTGGACCATATGTTAGGTTGGGCGGACCCACCTATGGTTTTGTGCATGATTTTCGCACATCTTTTTTCGACGTGATGGTTTTCGGTCCATGGTATTGGATGCGATGGTTTTCGGTCCATGGTATTGGATGCGATGGTTTTCGGTCCATGGTATTGGATGCTTCGGCATGTATAAATATGTATTGTAACATTGAAAGGAACATAATGAAAAATCAAGCTGGTAGTCCCAGTTTTGGGATCCAGGGAAAAATCTCTGTGCATATGTGCTTTATGGGTTATGCTCTCGCATTGTTTATTTTCTTTGTTTAAGAATTCATATGGAGGTAATTTCTGTACAGGGTTAAAACCTACATTTGGTATCAGAGATGTTTTGGCTTCAAGGGGATGCCTTTGTTGCTGAGGGTTTTCGCTCGGGCTTGTGGTAGACCCTGTTCAGTGGGAGATCTGCGAGATCGATTCTGGTGGTGAAAGAAGATGGCGAGCAGTGGAAAGATAGAGATTGAGAAGTTCAATGGTCAGAATTTTGAGTTGTGGAAACTCAAGATGGAGGATCTGTTGGTGGATAAAGATCAGTGGATCGCGGTAGATCCGGGTACTAAACCATCATGAGTGACCGATGAAGAATGGAAGAAGTTGGATCGGAAGGCAAAGAGCACAATACGATTGTGTGTCTCGGATTCAGTATTGTTGAATGTATCAGGGGAAGCTACGGAAAAGGCTTTGTGGGTCAAGTTAGGGACTTTGTACCAATCTAAGTCTCTGGTGAATAAACTATTCCTGTGGAAAAGGTTGTATAACCTGAGGATGAAAGATGGAGACTCGGTGACAGAGCATCTGAATGCGTTTAATACTGTGGTAAGTCAGTTATTATCTGTTGATATTAAAATTTCAATGAAGATAAGTGCATCAGTCTGTTGTGTTCTCTACCAGATTCGTGGGATAGTCTGGTTATTCCAATAGGTAACAATGCAACTGCTTTGCAGTTTGATGAAATAGTCTCAGCCTTGCTGACGGAGGAGATGAGACGGAAAAATATGGACAACCATAATGGTGATGCCTTGTCTGTACGAGGACGGTCCCAGAACAGAAACAAAAATAAGTCATCGAGTGGGAGATCTAAATCTAGAGGGAGATCTAAATCTCCAGGAAAACCTACAAAGGTGGTGTGCTGGAAATGCGGAAATGAAGGGCACTTCAGAAGGGATTGTAAATCTAAATCTCCTGATAAAGGAAAGGGATCTGATGATGCTCCTTCTACAGAGGCGAAAACCGCCTCAGATGAAGGGGGGATGAGTACTTGGCTTCTTCAAGTACACATGTAGATCATGAGGCATGGTTAATTGACTCAGGTGCATCCTTTCACTTCACTCCCCATAGAGAGTGGTTCTACGAGTATGAGAAATACGATGGTGGTAATGTCTTCTTAGGAGCTGATAGGAAGGCTAGAATCATTGGTCGGGGAAAGGTAAAGTTGAAGTTGCAAGGTGGAAGGGTTAGAACACTTCTGGGTGTTTTACATATTCCTGCATTGGCGAGAAATCTGATTTCTGTAAGCAAGTTGGATGATGTAGGTGTAAAGACGGTGTTCAAGAAAGATACCTGCAAGATGGTTCGAGGAGCACTGATATTAATGCAGGGAGTTCGGATTGGAAATCTGTACAAGCTGCAAGGTAGCACTGTTGTTGATGGGTGCAATAGTTCTATGGTTCCTGAAAATGGAGTAGAGAATCTAGTGGTCTCTGGAGAGAATACCATGTTGTGGCATCAAAGGCCTGGACATATTGGAGAGAAGGGCCTTCAAATACTTCATGGTAAAGGTATGGTAGAAGGTATGAATAATAGCTCTCTGGATTTTGATTTTTGTGAAAATTGTGTATATGGGAAGCAGAATCAGGTGAGTTTCCCCTCTGGTGGTAAGAGGACGAAACAGATATTAGAGCTTGTGCACAGTGATGTGTTTGGACCTGTGAAGGTTCCATCACTCGGTAAGTCTGTGTACCATGTATCATTCATAGATGACTTCTCAAGGAATACATGGATATATTTTCTTAAGAAGAAATCTGAAGTCTTTGACAGGTTTAAAGAATTTAAGGCTCTGGTGGAAAATCAGACAGAGAAGAAGATAAAGGTGCTGAGGATAGATAATGGTGGAGAATTTTGCAGCAAGGAATTTGAAGAATTTTGTAAGAAGTGTGGTATAGCACGGTAGAATACTACTCCATATACACCTCAGCAAAATGGAGTCGCAGAAAGAATGAACAAGACATTGATGGAAAGGGCAAGAAGCATGCTTAGTGGTGCCGGGTTAGGACAGGAATTCTGGGCAGAGGTGGTGGATACTGCATGTTACCTGATCAACAGATCACCTTCATCAGCGTTGGAGGATAAGACTCCACAAGAAGTATGGACTGGTAAGAAACCCTCTCTTTCACATCTAAGGTTATTTGGATGTGATGCATATGTACATGTTCCAAAGGAGAAACAAACCAAGTTGGATAGTAAATCTGAAAAGTGCATCTTTATTGGGTAAAAGGATGGTTTAAAGGGTTATAAGCTTTGGAACCTAGTCACACAGAAGGTTGTGTACAGCCGAGATGTGTTGTTCAAAGAGGTAAAAGATGTTATTCAACATGAAGTCCAACCAAAGGAACCTGAGAAGATAGAGGTTATGGTGCAGATTTGGATCTGAATGAAAGAGGAACCTTAGCGCAAAAAGAAGGATAAGTTCTATTGATGGGTCATAATCTTAAGGCTTGAATAATAGTATCTTTGTATGCTTTTGATCCGTTATATGTGGCGCATCCTTGATCTATAAATTTGGTAATATGGGTTAATTAAGGTTTGAATATTTTAAATTATCCTTTATAGATCTGTATGCAAGTTCAGTGAAGTGAAGGCACGTAACACATCGGTTCTATGAATAAAAACAACGTATACGCAGGTTGGTCCAAACACAGAAGCGTATGCATGTAGGTTTCAGGTTATTGAAGTAGCATACATCTCTTGAGTTGGGTTCTAGCTGCTTCTATTTATTGTTGTAGAGTTCTGGGTTCAGAATTTGGTGTCTCATTACTGTTACTGTGTTCTGGGTACAGCTATTAGAAAAGTGTCTACTTGATTCAGTTCTAATTGGTGAAAAGGAGATTGTTTGATGCAGAAATTCTTGAAGATTGATTAATGTTCATGGATCCAGTCTGAAAATTTATGAAATTTGGTCCCTAAAAGAAAGAGAAGGTTGTAGCCTTTTGTAGGCCAACAACTACATACTAGTATCTTGGCTAGTGCAAGAGATAAGGAGGTTGTAGCTCCCTTCCAGAAGAAGCTGGAGAACGAGAGAGGGTTGTAGCTCTCTGCAGGTTGGAGCCCGCGTACTGGTAAAGGACTGCACCAGTACAGAATCATTGTAAAAAGAAGTTTCTAATTAAAAAGAAGATAGAGACGAATTGCACCAGGTGGTTTTCACCCACATTAGGTTTCCACCTTATATCTTGTGTTCTTGTGTGCGATTGTCTTCTGCACTGTTTCATTATTTCTGGTTACTACTTATTTGATTCTGATACACAGATTAATAATCAACATCTGTAAGATAAATTAAATTATAAGGTTGCATAGTATACGCGGGTTTCCTTATACGTAGTTGTGTATATACGCGGTTTTCACTAACTGAAGTAGTGTATATGATCTGAATTTGAAAAACGAGATAATTGACTTGATAATACTAATTCACCCCCCCTATCAGTATTATTTCCAGCAATTGGTTTCAGAGCATGTCCTTCTGAAGAAGCTTGATTGCTTGAAGGAAGATCCTTCATCATGAGCAACTACGAGAGAGAAGCATCTATCAGGCCACCAATTTTTAATGGGTCCAACTTCGTCTATTAAAAGGTAAGAGTCACAGCCTATATTCAATCTCTTGGTACAGAAGTCTGGGATATCATAGACACAGGGTACACTTTTCCATCCACAACTCCTACAGATTCGGCTGGTAAGAAGCAATATGAAACAAATGCAAAGGTTGTCAATACTTTATTAGGATGTCTATCTCAATCATAATTCGTCAAGGTTATACAGTATAAATCTGCAAAAGAAATATGGGACAAGATTGTTCTGAGCTATGAAGCAGATGAACAGGTAAAAAGAGAAAAACTTCAAACCCTCAGAATTTAGTATGAAAATCTTAGAATGCACAATGATGAAAGTGTGGCTAACTATTTCCTTCATGTAGATGAGATTGTTAATTGTATGAAAAACTTGAGTGAAGAAATAAAAGAGGTTCTTGTGATTGAAAAGGTTCTAAGATCTTTGTCCCCTAAATTTGAATCTAAAGTTTCTGCAATAGAAGAAAAGGAGAATCTACAAAACCTTACCATGTCACAGCTGCATGGAATTCTGACTGCTTATGAAATGAGGAAAGGAGGAACACCAGACAGAAGAGAAGCTGCTTTCAAGGCTTCAGGTAAAGGAGATTACTATGAGTTAGGACACGTGTCAGAAGAAGAGGAAGAATCAAATTTTGTCAAGAACCTTCAACGGGGTGCTGGAAGATTCAGAGGTAAGTTACCTTTCAAATGCTTTGCTTGTGGAAGAGTCAGTCACTATGCTACCAAATGTCCTCATAAGGATAAGATTGACAAGGGTAAGGAACTAGTTAGATGGAACAAGAAACAGAATGCAAATAAGAAAAGTTATTACACTCATGAAGATAGTGATGGACTTTCAAATAGTGATGAAGATGAACAAGGTAATAAATATAAACTTTTAATGGCTTTTGAAGATGAAGATTTTGTGGATGCTATAGATGAAGAAAGTATTTATGAAGAGATTTCTAGACTCAAAATTTTTTTAGAAGAGAAGAATGTGATCATAGACACTCTACAATTCCAACTGTCTGAAAAGGAAAAACATCATGAAACGTTAGAATGTGAAATTGTGGGGCTGAGAAAAGAGATTGAGAAAACTAAAGTTGTTAATCTTAGATTTTTTAAAGGATATGACACTTTAGATGAGATTATCAAAGTGCAGCGCTCTCCACTAATCAAGACAGGTCTGGGATATAATGAAGAAACAACTCAAGCGCAGAAACCATCTACCTCCAAGAGTTATCTTGATGCTACAAGGAGAAGTGAACAAAGACCCAGTGGAAATCACCAGGTAAATCAGGGACAATTTACCTCAAGAATGAACAAAGACTACCAGGTAAATCGGGGGCAATCTACTTTAAGGACAAACAGAAGCTACAACCAGCCACAGGTAAAGCCTTCTCAATTTGCATCAAGAATGGATGTCAATAAGAACTAAAACCATTTGGCTGGTAGATTTGATAATCACAAGATTTGTTTCAATGGCTAATATTTTTCTTGTCATAACTTTGGTCACAAAGCAGCTCAATATGTTGCCTATAAAATAATCATGACTAGAGAAGCTCATAAATAGAGGAGTATGACTAGGATCATGAAAAGGACCTACAACAACTTCTCTGCTCTTGAAAATGAAGTAGAATGTTCTATTTGCAACAATTTCGATCATGAAGATTCTGAGTGCAGGTGCAAGTTTTGGCAGACAACTCAGAAGGAGCAAGCCTCAAGTGCCAAATCATGGAGAATAAAAGAACCACAACTAGAAAGATGTGGTATAGCCTTATATGCGAAAGGGCAGGAAAATCAATCGTACATTGAGAGTGGATGTTCGAAACATATGACACGTGATAAAGAAAAACTTCAGTCATATAGTGCCTTAGAGAAGGAAAATAAGGTCTCTTTTGGAAATGACACCCCTGCTCTCATAAAAGGTAAAGGTTCTGTTCAGTTGAAAGAAAGGGTCAAAGCTGGAAATGTCATGTATGTAGATGGCTTAAAGCATAATCTCTTAAGTGTCAGTCAGATGTTTGATCAAGGAACTGAGATAATATTTCGATCAAATTGATGTAGTGTTCGTGATCTTGATACAGGAAAAACAATGGTCAAAGGTGTAAGAACTCCAAATAATTTATACATATTCAAAGAAGGACAACATCAATGCTATCTAAGCAAGAATGATGAACACTAGCTATGGCACAAAAGATTGGGGCATCTTAGCTTCTCACAAATAAGGAAAGCATGCAAATGCCAGGCAGTTCGTGGTCTTCTAGACATTAGAATTCCGGACAATACAATATGCAAATCGTGTCAGTTTGGTAAGCAAACCAGAACTAACTTCCCTGAGAAGGAAGGATCAGCCAGCAGGCCGCTTGAACTTGTCCATACTGATGTATGTGGTCCATCTAGGAAAAGGTCACCTCGAGGAGAAGAATACTTTATATTATTCATTGATGACTATTCCAGGATGTGTTGGATAGGAATTATGAAGCACAAAGACAAAGCCTTTGAAAATTTAAAATCATTCAAAGCCTTGGTGGAGAACGAATCAGATCACAGAATCAAATGGCTCAGGTCTGATCGAGGAGGAGAATTTACCTCGAATGAATTTTTTGGTTTTTGTGAAGAACATGAAATAAGAAAGGAATTCTCTACAGCTAGGACCCCTCAGCAAAATGGAGTAGTGGAAAAGATGAACATAATGGTTCAAAAAATGGCTCGTGCAATGCTTGATGAGTCTAGAACTCCTGCAACCTTCTAGGGTGAAGCCGCATTTGCTGTGGTTGTTATTCTCAACAAGACAAATGTCCAGGTGAATAGCACTCAAACTCCTCATGAGCTCTAGTATGGTGAGACTCCTTCAGTAACATATTTCAAAATTTTTGGAAGAAAATGCTATATCAAAAATACTGATGAGAATCTTGGCAAGTTTGAACCTAGATCAGATGAAGGCATTCTCCTTGGTTACTCTCCTCACAACAAAGCTTACAAGTGTCACAATAAAAGGCTTGGAAAAATTGTTGAAAGTATTGATGTAGTAATTGATGAAGAAGAAAACACTCCTAGGCAGGTAAGATTTGAAGATTTCGAATATGATGTGGACTATCCTTCAACATCAAATCAGACTTATGATGAAGAAGAAGCTCAAGAGGCACCAGAAGAACAAATAAGTATAGAAGATAAGACTCCATCCAGGTATGTTCAGAAGAATCATCTAGAATCTCAAATTTGGGGGCAGAAAGAGGCAGGTATACAAACAAGAAGAACAATTGCAGAAACCTCAAGCTATTTGGCTTTGCTCTCCTCCACTTGAACCACAAAATGTAAAAGAGGCATGAAAAGATGAATACTAGGTCAAGGCAATGGATGAAGAACTTGAGCAGATCGAAAATAATAACACTTGGGAGTTGGTTCCTAGACCAAAAGATAAGAATGTCATAGGGACAAAATGGATCTTCAAAAACAACTTGAATGAAAATGGGGAAGTGATTAGAAACAAGGCCAGACTTGTTTGTAAAGGGTATGCATCGTTTGCTCTCGTTGCTAGACTTGAGGCCATCAGAATGCTGCTTGCTCTCTCTAGCTTTCAGAAGTTCAAAGTATTTCAAATGGACGTGAAATCAGCCTTTCTGAATGGAGACTTAGAAGAAGAAGTGTACATTGAGCAACGAGATGGTTTCATTCTTGAGAATGATCCAAATCTTGTATGCAGACTAAAAAAGGCTCTCTATGGTCTTAAACAGGCTCCAAGGGCTTGGTACTACTATTTGGACAAATACCTTCATCAACAAGGTTTTTCAAAAGGATCAGCATATAGCAATCTTTATACAAAAATTGAAAATGACAAATTGCTAATACTTGTTGTGTATGTAGATGATATTATCTTTGGCAACAATGAAGAAGCTATGAGTCAAAACTTTGCCTTGGTGATGCAGAAAGAATTCGAAATTTCATTACTTGGAGAGCTGACATATTTTCTTGGTCTACAAATCCAACAAAATGAAGGCATTATCTTTTTGTCTCAAACCAAGTATCTCAAGCAGATCTTGAAGAAATATGGCATGGAAGATTTGAAACCAGTATGTACCCCTATGGTGACAGGATGTAGCCTAAGTGCAAATGATGAATCAGCAACAGTGCATCAACCAACCTATAGATCCATGATTGGAAGTCTGCTTTATTTGACAGGTACCCGACCAGACATCATTCATGCAGTGGGAATGGTTGGAAGATTTCAGGCAAATCCAAAGGAAACTCATCTTAGGCAGTGAAGAGAATCTTCAAGTATCTTCAAGGAACTCAAAACTATGGCTTATGGTATCCGAGAGATACAAATCTCACTCTTCATGCTTATACAGATGCAGATTGGGCTAGAAGCATGGATGACAGAAAGAGCACAAGTGGTGGTGAATTCTTTGTGGGTTCCAGATTAGTATCTTAGTTCAGCAAGAAACAAAATTTGATTGCTCTATCTACAGCTAAAGCAGAATATGTGGCTGCTGCATCTTGTTGCACTCAACTCCTTTGGATGATGCAAACCTTGCAGGATTTTCAAATCACTTGTACACCACCTATCTCCATCTTATGTGATAATACAAGTGCAATCATCATTTCAAAGAACCCGGTTATGCATTCAAAGACCAATCACATACCTATCAAATATCATTTCCTTCGAGAACAAGTGATTGAACAAAAGGTCAAGTTGGAATATGTTCTCTCTAAGGAACAAGTTGTTGATATACTCACCAAAACACTGCCCAGGGAGACATTTGAATACCTCAGATAGAAGTTGGGAGTAGTTGATGCTTCATCCTGCTATTGAAACTTGTTTGTTTCGGAGAAAAGTGGTTGTACGTGAGTTGGCTGAAGAGGATCCACGTATATACATTGGTTTATACAGATACAGTCGCGTATATGGAGGTTTGATGGATATCAGTAGGGACAGGCTCTGGTTGAAGATAGTCTGATATGGGTCTAACAGAGACCATCTGGCACAGGTTCAAGGGGAGCAGATAAACTTCTAATGATGCATTGTTGTCATTATCTTACAAGCTTTTGGTTCAAATTCACAGCTGTTGTTGGTTTCAGGTGGAACAAATGCAGAGGGAGAACAAAAGGAAAACATGGTTGCTGATCTGAATGGTGATTGACAGATGCTGCTGATATCAGTTATTGGTGACTTTCATAAGTCTTGCTCTAGATATTTCGTCTCTATGTCATGTATCTCTTTTATGGTTTCAAGGTCATGTAACGACCTATTTTCGTTTCCCCACTATGCATGGGATGATGATGTAATGTACTTGGTTGAAATATGTAAATTTCTGATGTATCCCCACTTGGTTGGGTGATGGATGTATGTATTGAGTCTTTTGGTGATAGGAAGGTTTTTTATGATGTATAAGTAATGGTTCTTCTTGAAGAACATCTTTTTTGCAGATCTTGCCTACAGTCAGGGGGAGCATGGTCAGCACAGCAGGGTAGAGATTTCATCATGTACTCAGGGGGAGCACAATCCTTTTCCCTTGATGACAAATGGGGAGAATGACTCTGAGGATCTTGGGGTTGCCATCAAGTCCAAAGGGGGAGATTGTTGGCATTGTGGCACTAATTTAGAGCTATGGCACAAGTGTTGTCCTTGATGGCAACTCACTTTGGTGACAGATCTCTGTACAAGCTCTCCGAATGAAGGAAAACGATATATACGTAGGTTCACCTAGATGAAGGCGCGTATACACGCAGGTTAGACGTTACAAAGGCGCGTATGCGCATACATGCACTTTCACGCAAGGAAAAGCACGTATATGTTGGAGAACTTACTTTTGGTCCATGGTATTTAGTCCTTCGTATTTGAACCTATGGTTTTGGACCATGGTATCTCGTAAGAAGTGTTGATCCCAAGTATTGGGTCCATGGTATTGTTTTATTATGGTTTTGGACCGTGGTATTGTGAAAAGCCTAAGACTATAAAAGAGGAAGGAGATCATTTGGCAAAGGATCATCTGAATTAATTGAATATCTAATAAGCGCTAGATCTAAAATATTGGTGATTGGGGTTATGGTGCAGATCTGGATCTAAATGAAGGAGGAACCTTAGTGCAAAGAGAAGGATAAGTTCTATTGATGGGTCATAATCTTAAGGCTTGAATAATAGTATCTTTGTATGATTTTGATCCGTTATATGTGGCGCATGCTTGACCTATAAATCTGGTAATTTGGGTTAATTAAGGTCTGAATATTTGAAATTATCGTTTATAGATCTGTACGCAGGTTCAGTGAAGCGAAGGCTCGTAACACGCCGGTTCAGTGAATAAAAATGGCGTATTCACAGGTTGGTCCAAACACAGAAGCATATGCACGTAGGTTTCAGGTTATTGAAGTAGCATACATCTCTTGAGTTGGGTTCTAGCTGCTTCTGTTTATTGTTGCAGTGTTCTGGGTTCATAATTTGGTGTGTGATTACTGTTACTATGTTCTAGGTACAGTTTTCAGAAAAGTGTCTACTTGATTCATTTCTAATTGGTGAAAAGGAGATTGTTTGATGCAGAAATTCTTGAAGATTGATTAATGTTCATGGATCCAGTCTGAAAATTTATGAAACATGGTCCCTGAAAGAAAGAGAAGGTTGTAGCCTTATGTAGGCCAACACCTATGTATTAGTATCTTGGCTAGTGTAAGAGCTAAAGGGGTTGTATCTCCCTTTCAGAAGAAGCTGGAGAACGAGAGAGGGTTGTAGCTCTCTGCAGGTTGGAGCCTGCGTACTAATAAAGGATTGCACCAGTACAAAATCATTGTAAAAAGAAGTTTCTAATTAAAAAGAAGATAGAGACGAATTGCACCAAGTGGTTTTCACCCACATTGGGTTTCCACCTTATATCTTGTGTTCTTGTGTGTGATTTTCTTCTCCTCTGTTTTATTGTTTCTCGTTACTGTTTATTTGATTCTGATACAAAGATTAATGATCAACATCTGTAAGATAAAGTAAATTATAAGGTTGCACAGTATACGCGGGTTTCCTTATATGTAGTTGCGTATATATGTGGCTTTCACTAACTGAAGTAGCGCATATGATCTAAATTTGAAAAAGGAGATAATTGGCTTGATAATACTGATTCATCCCCCCTCTCAGTATTATTTCCAACAGTGGCTACATGCCTCTGAACTATCTTACAATGAGGCTCGAAGGCCTATTTATTGTTGAGAAACAATGGAAAACCCTAAACAACCAAAAACCTAACCCTAGCACATGAAGCGCCAAACTATGGGCCCCGTTTTGGGTAAGTTGGTACATCAATTTCCCGGGGTCGTAACATTCGCATATGATCTCTGTTTGACACACACAATACCGCGTTAGAAAGATCTATCTGAGGACTACAAATTTGGGAAGAGAGACATCAATCCATGGACCTCTGTTGCTCTTAGTTTTCCCCAAAAACATTGTTTAGGGCCTCAAAACAGCTTTGGAAGTTTAGGACCTGAAAAAATGCTAAAAATAGTAAACTGTGCTACAATTAAGGAAACTGAAAAGTTGATAGAAACAATGGTGTGGGTCCCAGTGGAATTGGCGGGTGGCCACCAATATCCACCTGGATCACATATTCTCTTACACACCTTCAGATGATCAGATCTAAACCTGTTTTATACAATTCCTTGTTTATCCATGAATAAAATGCACTAATTTGAATTACCCTCTTTTTCTCTCGAGGAGACAAGTACAATGGTAATTTTCCTTGAGCCAAATAGTTAGCGGTATCTACAAACCATGGAGATTTAGTAGATACTCCAAAAGTATATTCATCAGGAAAATTATATTCTAAAGGCATATCATTGTTATCATTTTGAATTCTTGATAAAAAGTCAGCAACTGTGTTTTGTTTTCCAGGTTGATCTAGAATAGTAATATTAAAATCTTGTAGAAACAATACACATCTAGTGATTCTACCATTAGTGATTGATTTATTCATTAAGTATCTAATTGCAAAATTATTATTATGTACAAAAGTTCCATACCCAGTAATATAATGTCTGAATTTATTGATGGCATGAACAACAACTAAAAACTAATTTTCTATGAAAGTATAATTTAACTCTGGTAGAACCAAATTTTTACTGGTGTAATAAATGACATATGGAGTTAAGTCTTTTTGACCTAGTACAACTCCTAACGTTGTATTTGAAGCATCAAATGAGATATGAAAAGGTAATTTCCAATTTGGTCCTCTAAGAATGGGTGCTTTAGAGATTTTCTCTTTTAATGACTCTAAGGACTTTGGGAAATCAAAATCTCAATTGAATTCACAGTATTTCATGAGTAGCTTAAAAAGTGGAGATGCAATTTTTGTAAAGTTTTCTATAAATCTTCTATAATAACCAGTGAAAATAAGAAAACTTCCAAAATCTCTTTGAGAGTTTGGAATTGATAATTTAGAAATAAATTCTTCTTTAGATGTGTCCACTCTAATTCCATTTCCCGAAATATGGTGCCCTAAAATAATTCCCTCAGTAAACACCATAAAACATTTTTCATGGCTTAATGAGAGATTTTCATCTTTACATCTAATGAGAAATTTTTCTAAATTTTCAAGAGATTCCTTAAAAGAATTTCCATAAACTGTAAAGTCGTCCATATACACTTCCACACAATCATGAATACGATTAGAACAAATTCCTAATACTCCTCTTTGGAATGTTGCAGGAGCATTACATAATATAAAGGGAAGTAATCGATAAGCATAAGTTCCCTATGGGCAGGTAAATGTGGTTTTATCTTGGTCTTCTTTTGTTACTTGGATTTGGTTATACCCACTAAAACCATCTAAAAATGAAAAATATTTTTTTCCTGCCAATGTATCCAAAACTTGATCTATGAAAGGAAGTGGAAAGTGATCTTTTAAAGTTCCTTTATTCAATTTGTATAGTCAATACACACTCTCCATTTTCCATTCTTTTTAGGGACAATTACTAAGGGTGAAACCCACTGAGTGTCTAATATTGGATAGATGAAATTGACATTCAACAATTTTTGTAGTTCTTCCTTCACAATCTCCCTTAAATTTGGATTCATTCTTCTTTGAGGTTTTCAGACTCGTTTGGCATTTTCTTCAATGTAGATATGATGTTTACAAGTATTAGGATCAATTCCTTTCATATTAGTATATTCCCATGCATAAGCAGATGAATGTTCTTGTAACATCTTCATTAATTCTTTCTTTTGAAATTCTTCCACTTTATTATTTGATATTCAAAGTTTTTCCTCGAAATATTTCAATTGTAGAATTGCCAAATTGTTCCAGAGAGTGCAAGGGTAGTTGACGAGATGATAAAAATTCAATATTGTATTGTTCTTAAAAACTCTGACTAGATTCACAACATAATGAAGATTCATTATTTTCCATTAAATTTAAAATTTGATATTTTTCATCTAATTGTGAAGTAGCAAAGATTAGGCTTATATCGAACTCATCATCTATCCATTCTGCATTTTCAACTTATACTTTTGTTTTTGCTGGTGGATATAGTGTGAATTTCTTTATTGTACTTCCATGAGAAATGAACATATCACCAGATCTAAAACTTATGAAAGCCTCGACTATAGCTAGCCATGGCCTTCCTGGAATCAATGGATGTCCTCCTAAGTTATTCTTGGGAGTTAAAATCATAAAATCAACATGATATTCCCAAGAATCTAAGGATACATATATGTCTTATAATACACCACCAGGTTTGATTATAGATCTATCCGCCAATTGTAATAGTGTAGGTGTATAATGAAGATTAGAAAGCTTTAATTGATTCATAGTTTGTTTGCTCATGATATTTATAGTTGCTCCAAGATCAATCAATGTCTCTGGGATCACTATACCATTGATGTGTGTTTTCACAATGGGGGTTCCTAGATCAATATATTTTTGAATTGTTGTTTTACCCATCATGATATCTGCAATTTTTCGAACAACTTGGATTCTTTTGATTTCTTTTCTCTTTCTTCCAGTTTTTTTATGCTCAAGTCCCTAATTATTTTTGCATAAATTAGTATTTCCTGAATAGGTTGAAGTAAAGGAATATTTATGCAAACATTCTTTAGTTCACCTAACATGTCATATTCATGCAATAAAATTTGTTTCTCCACTCCACCAATTTTCAATCTTTCATAGAAGGGTGGTTTTTAGACATGAAGGTTGTTCCATAATAGGGATTATGTTATTTGGATGTGTTGAAATAACTTGTTTTTAAGTTTCTTCTTTTTTATAATTAAGAGAATTTTCTTATTTAGGGATCTTTTCTTTTTCACTTTCCTGAATAACAACTCACGGGGAATTTTTTTCTAATATTCTACTAGATCTAAGTTGAACATTATTTATATTTAGTAGAGTTATCATGTAAGTCTAAAATTTTTATCCTCCCATATTGTAAACTGGTTATGAATTTTTATTATTATTTGGATTTGGAAGTGGTTGGGTAGGCAATTGACTTGGTCTTTGAGGAAACAATAATTAGAGTTATGGATTCACATTGTGAGGTTGAGTTGGTTGAACAAGGTGAGGATAATATTGTGGAGGAAACGTAGGATATGATTGTTGAAATTGTGATATTGAGGATATTGAGAGAATTTTCCATCCTTATGACATGGGTTGTGGTCAATATTGGCAAGGAATTGGATCATTCCAATTACTTTCCGAAGATTGTGAAAATTATTGAGAATTAAAACCTTGAGCTATATTTAGCTGTGGATTCTACCAAGGTATTTTAGTAGTAAAACAAAGAGGGTCTACCTGATTTGGTACTCCTTCTTGAAAAACAACTTTAAGAACTCGTATTGAGGGACATTATTTTGAATCATGATTTTCGACACAAATAACACAAGTTTATATACTTTTTAAATTAAGAGGACATTTTCTCGAGGCATGTTTCTCTCCGCACTTAGGACAGAAAATGGACAATGCATCATTTTCAACTTATTGCTTGTTTCATACTTTAAGGGTGTCAATTTGTTCATCAAGACTCCCCAAAACAACTTTTTAAAAGTTATCAAGCAAATTCCTAATTCTGCTCTACTTATTGCCCTTTTCCCAATTCTTGCTTTGCCTCTTGAAATGTGTACTCACGAATTTCTTAGTGATAACTGAGAAATGTCTCCCTTACCCATTAGATTAAGAATATCAATCCATTAATCTCTAATTGATTTTAATAGGAGATCTTTCATTTTCTCTTCATCTAGAAGATTCATTTTTTCTCTTTTTACATTGTAAGAAAATCTTTCAACAAAATCTTCATTTGTTTGAATGTTCTTATGGAGTTTATTCCTAAACACAACCCATTTTAATGATGCATACTTAAGGGTTGTAAGGAATAATTTCAACTTTTGAGCATCATGTAGATAATCATATGATATACACAACACTTCAAATTCAAAGAGAAATGTCTCACAATCTTCACTAAATCCATGGAAGTTTGAAAGAATAAAGGGTGAAATATTTTTCATTGTGATAGTTGTATCTTCATGGAAAGAGTGCACTTATAATTTATCATTGTTTATGTTATATTTTGGAATGTATAAAATGGATCAAAATTTACTTGTGCATTATAACTTTATTTTTCTATAAAGTTGATATAAAATCATATTGTTTCATATAGACATTTAAATATTTTATTATACTTTTAATTAATCAAATTTTGTTTTTGTGTTTTTATTATAGTCAATGTTAAAGATTTTATTTATATTAGAGAGTGAGTAAAATATTTTTACTTCTCTTTTTTATTTAAATAATATTAAAAAACGTGTAAACTCCAAATTAAACATAAACATACTTACACATCTCTCATACTAAATATTATTTTTAAAGAAATATATGTCAAATACAAATTAAACACAAACATAAATACAAATTAAACACAAACATAATTATAAATCTCGCGTACTAAATTGTAAAATAAACTCGTACTAAATTGTAAAATAAATTCATCGCATTAATTTCTATAATCAATACAGCCTGTTATTTCTAGTCAAACATCTTTATCATCGTCTATAACTTCCCTACTAGGGTCTTTATGCTCAGCTAAATCTCTATGCAATACTAATGTGGGATGGATTTCGACGCTCGCGCTAAAGTAAACATCAAGGGCCTATGTCGATCCGGAATTGCGCCCTATGCTCACCCAAGAATTGGTTAAGGAAATGGGAACATTCGACATAATGCCCCGCAAGTTTAAAATGATTCAAAAGAGGCGTGAGAGATACTTTTACATAGAAAGTCTTATTCGCTTGTAGAGAATGGCAACACACTCTTTCCAGAATTCTCATACACCTCCCGATAGCCAGCAAAGACGCTGATCGTTGCCCATGACCCTCTTCAACACTGTCAATAAAACTAATTTCCTTATCCATTACCATGACCAACATCGACCAGAGGTGGTCTGAATTACACATCCTCTCGGAGAATTCATGGCTGTGGGAGAGGTGTTCTAAGGTGGCCAATTGTTTCAGGTACAAGACAGATTTGTAATCCGGGCGTTGGGACAACATCTGTTCGATCAGTTCTTCTATAATTCCTTCCATTTTCCCTTCCATGCAACAGATATCAGGGCTGCTCATGACAAGCCCGTGTAGGAAATTTGCGAATCCTCTTTGGAAAGACACAGTTCGACGGAAGTATTGCAGTGCTTTTCTTATTGGGTCGAGAATGGAGTAGGCAGGGTGTATGCCTATGTCAATGTCTTCCGGCACCAAAAAGAGTTCATCGATGTTAACATGGGCGGGAATACAGAGCGCCGTGTACACCCAGCTGGCAGAGGGATTCTCGGACGACAAGAGTGTGGCCACGCACCACATGCCACCTCCGTTCTTCAGAAGCCATGGCCTGCCTTTGATTGCACTCGCAAATTCGCGTAAGAGGGGCAGATCGCGTTGCTTCGCTATAGAACTCGCGGATCCGATGAGAAAGCCTCGGGTGGAGATTGAGTTGAAGGGAGGGTCGTTGGTGTATTGGTAAAACCAGGCTTCCATTCTTTTCCTCATTCTCAGATCGGGCTGAACGTCCTCTGGCCCGTGCAGGTGTTTTACAGAGTCTCGATCGTAGGTGAGGCGAGAGCCGGGGATTTTAACTGGATCGTCAATGAATTTATTTGATATGGGACAGAAAAATTCTTTTGGCACATATGGGCGGCTGCCATGTCTGTTTTCGGCGTCGGCCACCTTTCGGGGTTCAGACTGACGAAGAACCATTTTTAAAGATTTTGCCTCTTCCTCTCTGTGTAATCTTTGAAATGTGATTTTATATTTTAGGGTTATGACTCTCATTCGTTTCCCTTCGATCTGGCGACTCTTCCCCAAACGTCTCATCCCAGCGACAACTTATTTGTTTTTCGTTTAGTCAACTTATTTGCTTTTCGTTTAGTCGTACCTTTTGAATTATTAGTTTTAGAAATTAAGTATTTATTATACTCGTAGTTTAACTAGGCCTAGAGTTGTTTCTAAAGTTATGGATATGGATATTCTAATCATATTTAGAGAAAATCTTGTAAGGATTTTTGTAAATCTTATAGTTATCAAACTTTGAAATTTTAGGTGTATTAAGTTTTTGATGGTGATGAATCTATTTCCACCTTCAAAAACACCAAACACTGCCTCTACAAAAATTTTCGAAATATTTTTACCCAAATTCCAACCACTTTTGATCTCATGACATTTCTCCTTCATTATACCTTGTTATCTACCGATGAAAACGTTTTTAATTACCAATGGTTTTTTAAATCAGTTTAAAGTGATTTATGCACATTGATTTAATGCTTAAAATATATATTAAGAAAGGTTTCATTGAGGTTATATTGGCTTCATCCCTAAAATACCAAGCAAAACCTCAATGTTACTAAATATTCTGGTTTCATCCCACAATCATATAACGAGGAAAAAATTAATCCGTAATTCTTGTCCTGACATTAAGACTGATTTAAAAAATAAAAAGTACTTAGGTATACCTGTTTATATATTTATAAAAAAGAAAACATAAATGTTTATATATAATTTTTAATTATATAATATTTTAATAATGAAATCTAATTTCTAGTTTTCTTATGATATCAGATTCAACCCCTATGGGTTAACCAACTATTTTTTTTTTCAAAATTATTTCAAATAATATATATAAAACAAGCTTGATAATATAGTTCAGGTTCATGTAAAACTAATAGTTGTGTTTTTAAATTTCTTTAAAACATAATACATAAATTTTATTATTCTTATTTCTGTTTAAAATTATTTATTATAAATCAAAAACCTATAAAATACACTGTCTTAAATTAATGATGGTATCTTTTGACACAGTGGTTAGGAAAAATAATTCGTTAATTTAGATAGATGATGAAGAGTATTTACACATAATCTGTTAATTTGATGATTAAAAGTATGTACAGAATGGATTTAAACATAGTTACCTTTTACTATATATTTAATATAAGTCAAGATTTATTAAATCTCTTGGATTACAAATATCTTTTACAATGAAAAACTTGAAATAACTTTTCTAGAGATTTGATGCTCTATATGTTTAATAGATCTATGGCTAACTTGAACTCTCTCTTTCTATATATATATATATATATATATATTTACATATTACTTGTAATTATGTTTTTTCATTATTTAAATTTAATTTAGTTTCTTGAAAATTTCTTTGAGCACAATCGAAACTATACTCAAAAGAGGGTGTGAGAATACTTGAAATGCTTTATATATATATATATATATATATATATATATATATAAAATTGAGTCGATAACTTGATCCACAATAAATTTTTTAGTTGGTGTTTCAAGTCCAAAACAAAACCCATAGTTAGGACTCAATGGTTAAAAGAAGGAGGAGAAAGAAAGATGTATAAATATAAAGAAATGAAGAAAAGAGGAAAAAGAAAACCATAAAAGCACAAAAGACAAAAAAGCTAAAAATAGAAATGAATATGGAAGATTTAATAATTAATATTTATATATATATATATATATATATTATTTATATATATATATATATATATATATATATATATATATATATATATTTCTTCTGAACTATTTTCTGCTGATTGCCCGCCACCTACAATGTCCTGTGGCTCACGGTCCTCCACTTGTATTCCTTTGTCTTTGGGGGTGGCGTCGCCTCTCAGAGTCTGCTGTCAGCTATTGGATGGGTGGTCCATGTCTCTTGGCGGGTGGCTCGAGCTCGGCTCCCCCTAAAAGTTGACGAGCGATGGAGGA